>JAUMJJ010000074.1:8400000-9000000 GCA_033556795.1 Tapera naevia | reverse complement strand
CTCATTCAGCAACATGCTTAGCAGGTAAGTAGCACCAAGCAACCAACAATATAAATATAGTAAGTGCCTTTATTGTATAGGTAGCCCCAGGCATTAATTATTTTAATGCTAAGTACTACTCCAGTTTCTCTTCTGATATTGAAAAATGATGTATCGGCTGAAACGGTGATTTCACAGTACAGGTACCTAATAAAATTGTTGATTTTTAATATTGAATATTTACTTCTCAGCTGAATAAGTGTAAAAGTACACAGTTGTTAGAGCTGTTTCACCAGCACTAATGAGAGCTTCCCTTGAGCTGCTGCAATAATGTTAGTGGTTAAATTGGTTTTAGAACTTAATAGCTATAGCTTTAGTTTATGTCTTCGTAAAGCTTGGGAAAAATCACTACAAAGCAAACACTACACCAAATGCTTTTGACAACAAAATACTTTTCTCCACCATCTCATCTGGGCACATGGAAATGAGCTAACCCCCAGTGCAACAGAACTGGTGCTCACTGGCATATTTACTTGCTTTGGGAGTTGGCCAGAATTTTGGTGAAAGCATCATAGGATTCTTCCGTAACACAAATTACTGGAACCTCTGTCTTGTGCAAAATATAATATTCCCAAACCACTTGTACTTACAATGCAGTGTAAGAGCACGCATGAGGGTAGCTTTGAGGTAAAATTCACCAGCCACTCATCTCTTTTGCCTTCAGAAATACTCTAAATGACTACCCTGAGGCAGCTCAGGTGTTCCTGCTCTAAGTGGGAGCTTTGTTTCCATCTTGTTCTTTTGAGTATTGTTGATGCCACACTTGCAAACAACTCTTAAGGACAGGCCCAGGAGGTCTGTAACAAATTCCGTAGCCTCTGACCAAGTCATTGGCCTGTGAATCAACACTTACAGAATCACAGAATCATAGAATTGTAAGGTTGGAAGAGACCTCCGAGATCATCGAGTCCAACCATGCCTGTCTCCGTACTAAATCATATCCCTAAGAAACTCATCAACCCGTCTTTTAAACACCTCCAGGGATGGAGACTACACCACCTCCCTGGGCAATCTGTTCCAGTCCCTGACCACTCTCTCAGTGAAGAAATTCTTCCTAATGTCCAGTCTAAACCTGCCCTGGCACAACTTGCGGCCATTACCTCTCACCCTGTTGCTCATCACTTGCGAAAAGAGAGCAGCACCCACCCTGCCACAACCTCCTTTCAGGTAGTTGTAAACAGTGATGAGGCCTTCCTTCAGCCTCCTTTTCTCCAAGCTAAACAACCCCAATTCCCTCAGTCTCTCCTCATAGGGCTCACTCTCCAGCCCCCTCACCAGCCTCGTTGCCCTTCTTTGCACACACTCGAGCACCTCAATGTCCTTCTTGTAGTGAGGGGCCCAAAACTGAACACAGTACTCGAGATGTGGCCTCACAAGTGCTGAGTACAGGGGCACAATCACCTCCATTTGGATAGGCTACTCTGCATATCATCTGCCCTAGGAAGACCCTGGCCACTTGCCAGAGGGATGCATGCATTAAAATCTTCCTCCTTTTATTACATTACTCCTGCCTTTCTTCTACACATACGTGAAACTGGGAGGCCAGCATCATATCATCCACTATCACATTTCACCTGGGAATAAGCTCTCCTGTGAACACTCACTGTCAGTCAGCTGCTTTGCAGCACATCAGACTACTGGAAGTGCAGTTATCCTGGAAAAAGCATCATCGTTGTAGATGCCCACTTCTAACTTTTCTCACACAAGCATCATTGCCTCCTATCTACTCCTCTGCCAATGAGCTTTTCAATATTTCTGGAAATATCCTGAGAAATTGGACTGGGAGTGACTCTTGGATTCCTGCCCCTGAAACACCCAAAGACCATAAATGATGGATAGATCCATTGCAAAACCCAGCAGGTAGAGGAGAGAAAGAACTTTCATAGCTGTTCCATCTGACTTTTGTATGCTGAAGGAGACTATAAGGGCCAAATACTTCTGCCTACACAATGTGATGGGTGGAGAAATAGCTTGGAAGACTGCCTGTGGCCCAGGGCTATCTGTAATGCAAGGCAGATGAAGACAAGGCCATTGATCCTCAATATCACACTGGGGAATTAATTAGCATTAAATAAAAAGGTAGAGGTAAATTAATTATATACAAAGGGAGGCTGAAAAGGTCTGAACTGTTTTAACTGGGAATTGTTTTACAAATGGATATGCAGAAAATAAATTGAACATTAAACATGGTATCTTCCTTCTGCCCATTTAAATAGGAAATTTACAGGCAGTAAAATTAAAAGTGACAGAAATAAATTCTTTTATAAGACCTGGGGAACTCACCACCACAGAGCATCACTGAGACTTAACAATTTAAAACAAGTTTAGCAATTTATAAGTATAATGAATATTTGTGATAATACCTGAAAGAAAAGCATCCTTCTGATAGAGGTCATATCACAAGCTAATGAAGGTTAAGAGGAAACTTCCCCTAATTCAAATTAATCTTTAATTGCCACTCCTGGGTTTCCTGCGCTTTTCTCTGAAGCATCTGACATTCCTAGTGTTGATCAGCAACAGGAGCGCGTACGTTCATAGCATAATACTCTGCAAAGCAAAACTACAAACTTGAGATAGAAGTTATTCCCCCCGAGATTTCTATACAAACACAGTAATTTCTATTGCAAGAAACAGCCAGTAAGAAAATCTCCCTATTTGTTTGTGCACGCGTGTGTTTTTGTTAACTCTGTGATGTGGCAACATGTTGTGGATTGCCTAGGTCAGTCTTTTCCTGGTGGACTTTCCCTTCCTCAGGCAGTAAAAGGAATTTTCACCAGCAACACTCTACCAGTCACAGCAAAATGTGAAACACAGAAAAGGCAGCATGCAGGGATACAGGATGCAGAAAAAAATAAAACGAAAGATGCGATTGTGGGACCAATCTTCTTTGATATGCTTTTGTCAAGCTGTCCCAAACGATTGTCTTTAACAGCAACAGGGCAACGGAAAACATCCTTTCATTTTTAGAATAAATTGCATACAAATGAGGACATGCAATTTAAAGGGTTCTATATCTGAGTATTTGTTGTGTATTCAGTTTTTAAGTAATGATATTGAAATTGCACCCTGATAGCTGTCCTATGTGAGTCACAGAAATGACATCCTAGAATCTTTTTCTTCGAATGAAAATTATATATAATATTTCAACCAGTGCAGCTTAGCTACTTGTACTGTTACAGCAAAGAGAATGTGGGTTATTCAGTGAAATTCCTGCCTTGTTAAAGAGATGAAGAATTATCAACCTGAGTTTCTCCTGCCCTTTCAGTAGACTAGCAATATTCTTTTAATTTCCTGTTATGTTTGTTTGTTAATAAATTCACAAAATTGTTCTAATGTACCACTAGGGAATTTTCCCTTTCAAAATTATTCCAGATTGAAAATCTATTCTATTTTGTTAACCAACGGGAGAATACACAAAACACTCAGGATCCCTGACAACTGGTAGAACAAAGCTACAAAAATATTATCAATACCAATCAAAGGCTTCTGAAGTCACTTCATAACATCACAACTAACAAATTCACAAATTATCTACATTAAGCAAACAAATTCATGTGTGTCCACTTATTTTCTCCTTTACAATGCTTTTCCAGAATTTTAAAGATTAAATAATTTCTCCCAAGAATAAACTATGAATTTAAGAAATCCTGCTGTAAGTGGGTATTCATGTTTTCGACACAGCTCACCACAAACTTACATGAGTAATTCCAGGATTTTACAGCTTTTTTTCCTAACTGACAGTTTTACTTCCTGGTAAATAAATAAATTTTATTACTTATGTAAGAGTACTTTGGTCTACTGCAAAACACTATCATGTATTGACTCTAACCTGAAAGTTAAAAAAGAACATCAGATTCTTGGGAAAGCAGGTCTCATGTATCTTAGGATGCTTTTAGCCAGACATTTTACCAGCAAGCCCTATCAGGTTGAATTATTACATTCTGAACTGTTTATAGGATTTGACTGGCAGCTCCAGAGTCAGCCACTATTCTAATAGTGTACACACACACCTTCTACCACAAACTTTTACACAATTAGGCCAGGCTATAAATTTAAATACAAGTACTCAGTATCTTAGCTACACAAATATTTAGTTCATTTTTATACACTATTATGAAATGTGGGTGAACTTCATTACTTCCTGACTACTGAGGCTAATTCCTCTTTCCTGTTCATAAAAGCTGAATGCCATAACCTATGAATTAATACACTTGCCTCATATCCTAGCTATTACTATTACTACTACTATGCAAGTTCATCTAGAAACAGGTCCTTTTTTTTGGTGCTTCCAAATTCAAAGCCCAAGGTGAAACTTCACACTAAAAATTATATGTGATTAAACTGGAACCTGGCAGAGATACAAACTCAACATGAAGAGTTCCGCTCATTTAAAGAACATTAGGCAAGCAGGTGCTCGCCAGTGATGGTATGACTGAGTCACACAACAGATGGAGGTGAATACTAAGGGGCAGATCTTAGCTGGCACATATTGTTCAAGCTCTGTTGGTTTCAACAGAGCGGTCACAGGTTACATCAGCAGAGATAAGCGTTTGAATAATGAATACAAAATATCAACTAGCCATGTACGTAAGTTAGAAGCAATGGTAAATGGTACCATGCCGTAATAGGAGACAAAAAATTCCACCTCAAAATCTCAATACTTTGTGAGGGAAATTGTTTTCTCAATTTCCAGATTTCTTTTTAATTTCTGCATTTTTCTTTTTTGATGTGTAAGTTTTCATTAATAACTCTTCTCATTTGAACGGAAAAAGTATAGACTACAGGGTATAAACTTGTTACAACCGCTATAAACCTTTCACTATTTACAAAGTAATATCAATAATAAGAAGAAAAATACAGTATTTTATAAACAAAGATGAGCAAGAATGCTCCAAGCTCTGGTATTTTTCAGCAGGGTGTACAGCTGTGAGCAGCCATTTTAAAAATGAGCCTTTAACCTCTTTACAAAAGTAAGACCCAAATGTGAAAGTCTGGTTTCTGCAGTTTTAGGGCCAAATCCTTATTTTGGCAGATTTTCCTCCATTTCATAGAGTTCTGTCAGCTGGAAGAACGCTACATGCCCTCTGAGAGAGCTACAGATTTTAAGCTTTTGTCATTCTGGTAACAGCACTCATGCTTCATCATACTAATTCCAAACATTTGTGATATGAAGTGTCAAATCTTGTGAATTAGCTAGGCTTCTGAGGTTCAATAACAAGGCAGATGGACACACAAATATGCGTACCCAAGCACTGGTCATACGAGAAGTATGTTATGTAAAGGGAATGGAATGCAACTGTAGATGGTCAACAAGATGTTGCTCAGTAGGACTCATTGCAGCATAGGGCTTTGCATGAACATGAACCCCTAGCAACAGTGCATCTCCTCGCTCTTTCTCTGTGCTGGGATCTTGTGTAACCCAGATCCGCCAGCTGGACAGGTTTCCCATGTGGACATGATGTGGCTGTGCTGAGAAAGTCTGCAAGAGAAGCTATGGGGCAATGGGAGGTGAGAGGTAGTAAATGTATTGCAAAAACATGTGAGACTCAGCATGTCTAAGCTGGTTCACAGATGAGAAATTCATGCCCTGGCCCAGGCTGCACTGTACTAATTGGGAGTCGGGGAGGGTCTGACAGCTAGAGCCTCCTGCAGCTAATGGGACTTGTAGTTGAAATGTGATGATTCAACTGTAAAATTTCATCACTGTGTATGATCTTGCACCATACTGGTCCAAATGAAAAACTCTGGAAAGCGAGTAAAAGTCTTGAAATATGCCAACTTTTCTTCTCAACAGGGTAAACTGGCACTGCTCCTGATCACAGCAAGCCAGAGCACTCTGGTCAATACTATCTAAAAGTGGATACAGTTAACAATCACATAATGAGTCTGTGGTTATTCTCAGATTGAACTGACTTGCAGCAGTTTTTATCTGCGCAATGATCTGGTTCTACACATTTTTAATGTTATAAGGATGAACACAACCCAAACTAATTGTGAGCACATTCTTACACAGGATTGGACCCACTGTTTGCGCTAACAGAACCTCTTCATGCTGACTTACTGTGCTTCTTAATTAACATGACCTTGTAGGTCATAATTTTCATTTAAGGGAAACACTTAATGAGCACTCTGCTTAGTTGTTCAGAAATAATTGGAGCCACTTAAAAGCACAAGAGTCCTTACAGAAGGACCTGCCCTGCCATGCTCCCACAGGCCAGAGACAGTAATACCTTTTCTGCAGGAGGAGGGATTTTTTTCGTTTGACAAGAAAAAGGAATACAATCTGACATTTCAGATATTATCTGACAGGGGTAATTCCTCTCACTCTCCCCTCCAATGCTGTTAAGGAAATATTGCTTAATCAGAGACTGAGAGATACAATGCATCTATGCTCATCCTCCCACAACATTTCCAATTACTTTTCAGTTTACGTTATTTTGTCAAAGAGCAGAATCATGACATCACTAAGTCCAACCTAAGACAACCTTTGGCATCTGCAAGAGTGAGTTTTATTTCACCTACGCAGCCTTGGAAAAGCCATACCACATGCCTGGGTGCAGTGTGTGCAGGAGGGCTGGTCTGTCACCACTGCTGACAAACTCCAGTTTCCGGAACTTCAGTAGCAATGTCATCCTCATGGCCAGCTTGATTTTCCTATTCTGAGTTACAGACTATCTCAGTAATTCTCAGTCTATATACCTTTAGCTCCATACAGCCTCCAGCTACCGCACCTGACTATTGCCCTTCCTGGAACTTTTGGTGGCCCTGATGAGAAAAGGCCCAAGGAAATAATAAAAGGGTTGCTGCTATGTCTTTCCAATTAATTTAGCCTTCAGTATGAGGAATCCCAAGATTAGAGGGTGGTCTACCCTGAGCAACTTCTTTCTTGGATGCAGCCACATGCAAGGCACACGCATACCCAGTAAGGCCAAATGTGGGGTACATACAATGGGCTAGGCTAGCCAGCATGGCTTTACTGTGTGCAATTTTAGTAGCAGTGAGATAAATCTCATCCTTTCATTCATAAGCTCTGCTATTTTTGTCTATAACATGCGATCTCACATATACCTCATATCTTGTGTCTCACACTTAATCTCAGCAAATCATAGAATCATAGAATCTTCCGGTTGGAAAAGACCTTTGAGATCATCGAGTACAACTGCACCCATTATCCGTTAAACCATGTCCCTGAAAACTCATCTATCCTTTATGTAAACACCTCCAGGGATGGTAACTCAACCACCTGTCTCGGCAGCTGTTCCAGTGCCTAAACAACTTTTCAGTAAAGAAATTCTTCCTTTTTTAAAGAAATCCAGTCTGAACCTCCCCTGGTGCAACTTATGGCCATTTCCCCTTGTCCTATCACCTGTCGCTTGAGAGAAGAGATCAACACTCGCTCTGCCACAGCCTTTCAGGCAGCCATAGACATCGATGAGGTCTCCCCTCAGTCTCCTCCAAGTTAAACAACCCCAGTTTCCTCAGCCGTTCCTCATAGGACTTGTTCTCCAACCCCTTCACCAGCCTTGTCGCCCTTCTCTGGACATGCCCCAACACCTCAATGTCCTTATACTGAGGAGCCCAGAACTGAACACAGTACTCGAGGTGTGGCCTCACCAGTGCCGAGTACAGGGGCACAATCACCTCCCTGGTCCTGCTGGCCACACTGTTTTTGATACAGGCCAAGATGCCATTGACCCTCTTGGCCACCTGGGCACACTGCTGGCTCATATTCAGCTGATTGTCAACCAACACCCCCAGGCCCTTCTCCTTTCCAGCCATTCTTCCCCAAGCCTGTAACACTGCATGGGGTTGTTGTGACCCAAGTGCAGGACTCGGCATTTGGTCTTGTTAAACCTCATCCCGTTGGTCTCAGCCCATTGATCCAGCCTGTCCAGATCCCTATGCAGAGCCTCCCTTCCTTCAAGCATATCAACACTGTCACCCAGCTTGGTGTCATCTGCAAACTTGCTAAGGGTGCACTCTATCCCTTTGTCCAGGTCATTAATAAAGATATTGAACAGGACTGGACCCAGCACTGAACCACTTGTGACTGGTTTTCCACTGGAATTAACTCCATTTACCACGACTCTTTGGGCCCGACCATCCAGCAGAGGGTGTGTCTATCCAGGCCAATGGCAGACAGTTTCTCAAGCAGAATGCTGTGAGAAACAACGTTAAAGGCTTTACGAAGTCCAGGTACACCACATCCACAGCCTTTCCATCATCTAACTGAGTAACCTTGCATAGAAGGAGACATCTTGTCATAGAAGGAGATACCTTGTCATAGAAAGAGATGCCTGTGCACACACAAGCACAAATACCTCAGGTGCCTTTATCACAGCTGAGAACTGCAAGAGTCGTCAGCAGAGTCCTACTGTGACTGGGCTGGCAGTGGTGTATCAAACCGTTACATCACACCTGCCCTTTTTCTGGTCCAAGCAGTTTATTCTGTCACCAATTCTGTCACTGTTATTCTTTAGGTTTCCAACAAAATCCCTCTCATTGTTGTTCCCATCTCTGACCCTCATTTTGCTTCTCCTGCTATTCCAAAGGTTGAACAGGACACAAAATGCAACAAGATCACCATCTTGCCTTTCTCTGAGAACAGGGACTTTATACCTTAAACTGTGCTTCCCATGTGAGAAAAGGGGAGGAAAGGACCACAAGCATCACTTAGTGAGGAAATTCTGTCTTCCAAAAAATGTTCCTGTTCAGTCAACAAAACTCAATGGCAAGACATCCAAATTTCCCAACTTTGAACAAGGAAAGCTGCTGGCATCCATCCCACCCATGCACCCATGTAGATCACTCCTCATCATGTCAGGTGCAAGATCCATGCAACATGTTTTGATTTCTCTCCATCCTAACACCCTGCTATGGCTGAGAGATCAAAATGTTATTTCCTGTATATAATGCTTTCATTCTTCATATTGCTATGAATCAGAGATGATGGCATGCTAATAGCCTGTGTTGTAACTGTAAGATTTGAAATCAGACTGACTGTGGGAGGAAAGGCTGCAGGATCAAGTATATTACTCTCCGATGACTCCAAAATGGCTCCACCAGGTCAATTACTGCAGGCTATTATGGTATCTGTCTCCTGCGTTCATCTAAACCGAGTGCAAAGCCTCACTTAAATTATAGATTTGAACGGAACAGTAGTTACAGCCTCTACATAGAATTAATGACATACCACAATGCTTACATACATGAGTTACTTTACATTCAGTTATAAAGAGAAGAAATAAGTTACCACCTAAAAATGAACCTACTTGATACCCTTATAAGCAGATATTCCTCTTCCACAGGTTAACTTACTATGTACTTTTACCAGCCAAATCCAGACAGTATACACAAATCAAACGCAGAATTTATTTGAATCCTCAATGAAAGTAATATTGTGGCCTGATAGTCTATTAAATGATAAACAGATGATTTTAAAGGAACTGTCTGGTACAGCACAAACAACAGCTTTGACCAATTAAACATGAATATCACTGAAACTTTTATACTATGTAATAACTTTAGTGGGTTTCTATCAAAGCCTGTTTTAAAAGAGATCTGATGAGACCCACAGATCTGATGAAGCTAGACAGAGAGATAACATCAGCATCCAGAGGCAAGATAGATATTAACATCAAAACCAACAAATATTAATTAGATGTTAATAGTTTCATCATTTCTGCAACCTCATATAGGTTGAACTTCAATACTGTACACGTCAAATTGAATTTCTTGCATAACTTTCTTTTCCCTTGTACTCTTTTGAAGACATCTCTAACTTTCAAGAACGGTGATTTTTCCCAAATGCCCTTTTAGCTAATCAGTGAGAAAGACATCAGATCTGAGACAGAGTATTTGGGCAATACATTTTAAAGTATGTATTTTAAGGTAGCAGCCGACATTGCTATGTGGCTCAGCATTTCCCATCCAATGACATCTTTCCCTTAAAAAAGATTAAGAACTGAAAGAAAAAAAAACATGGCAAAAGAACTAATTGTGATCTTGCCTTCAGCTTGACCTTGGGTTCAGGTGAAGGTACCCAACCTCTCCTGCTGCTCCATGCCCTCCAGCCTCACTCCACCGACCGCCCTGCTCTTGCTGGTGATATTGCTTTCCTCTGCATTCTTGGCAAACAGTCAGACATTATTCTGCTTCCTTTCCTCACTCAGACACGCTCTCAGAAGTGACACGAGCCTCCTGCGGGGTACTGGGTTTCTTGATGGCAGATAATTATTGATGTTTCTGTGAGATCTGGGTAGGGAAGGTTACTAATGTATTAGATGAGTGATGCGAGGCTGTCTGAAGGACAAAGCGATGAGGTCAAACTTTATTGCTATAAAGGACCACGGATTTTGAAATAATTTTTCCTTTTAGGGGGTAACCAGAACCATACATTCAGTAGCAATAGTTTCAAAGAAAATCGGTCCTTTGCTTGTGTTATAAACTAAGGCAAATGTACATTTTTTAGCTAAATACTGTAATGTAGCCTTAAAATGTAATAGCTCCACGGGAAGGACTATGGACTATAGCTAATGAATACATGTTTTCAAAACTGGAATACAAAATATGTGACACAGAAACAGTTTCTGGTTACACTGGATTCATTTACATGGGTTCATGTATCTCTAACCAGGAAGAATCTGACTGATGAGCTTGGAAAGCGTGGGACAGAGGTTAGCCAGGGGACTAGAACAGTGGAACAGTGTGGGATAGTGATGCTCAGGGGAATCTGATGCTCATGAGTCTTTTTAACTCCTTCAGGACATGTATAGAAAGGAAAAAAAAAGGATTAAGTAAGTTTCTTTGTAATTTTGGAAGTTTCATGAAGTTTTTTGGGCTATTTAACCTCAATAGATAAAGGGTTGCATAACTAGCTCCATTTCAACATCTGGTTTCTGATGTGGCTTTGTTAAAGCTGCAAATATGGAGATGGAGGCCTTATTTTCAAGCTATATTTATAAAATCTCAACTGACACTTTCTCAAAGGATCAAATACAACCCTACAGCTGCGGAGACACGACCCTGCCAGAGTTGGAAGTCAGCAGAGAGACTCGCTGAGGGGCTGGAGGAAGTCCCAGGTGCACCCAATTGAAATTCATCCACCTCTCCAAAGGGAAAGTTGAAGTGAACTTCGCTCTGAAGGGAATTATCCTCTCTTGGGATCCTGCATCCTCAATTCTAGGGCCCAGAAAAATAATTCGGAAGAAATAAATGCTGCCTTTCTAATATATCAGAGATTTTCTAAGCATTTTGCAAATGGTATTAATTTTGCCTTATCAAAATCAGTACTTCAGAATATGCAAGTTGTCCAGCTCACATCAGTCAGACTATCAATGAGTAATGACTGGAGGAGTAAAACCTGAAGATTAAGGACCTAACACTGCCTAATGGGTTTGTTTGTTACTTTTCTCACAGTTTTGAAACTGACATTGACTCAAAAAGGATTAAAAAAAAAATTTATTTTGTTTTCTAATTACATATTTACATATCAAAGCTTTTTTTTACTTGCTTGCAGAAAACATTCTCACCTAGGATATTTTGTTTGCTTTCTTACATTACCTTTCCTTCTTAGCAAGACCGAAAATGGAAATAGTTTGCATGTGGAGAGAAAATGCTAATAAAGGTACCTTAGTTATATGACAAACTGCAATATTGCGTCTTGCAATGGCACCAGAAAGAGATGGATACACAGTACCTGAGAAACTGCATCTCAGCTGTTAGAATGCCATTTTAGTGAACACTTTGAATCTCTGACAGGCTGACTAGAAGTTTAAAGAATTTAAAATTATCTTTCAACACAATTGCAGCTCTGAAAGTTTTGTTAAATGCTAAAGAAAAGATACTTTCCTTTGACCATTACTCAGCTGTCAATTAACTCAAAGTCTACGATCTTCCTTTCAAAATACCTTGCAATATTTAGCTACTGTTATTCAAGATAAGCATTTTTCCTTGTCAGTAAAATGACTGAAACTTGGTAGCACCTAAATGAAAACACTGAAACTGTTAGAAACTTCATCTTCTTTCAAATAACTTCAAATATTAAAATACATATTTAAGGATGTAAAATACTCTTTGTATTTTAGTGTCATTTAACAAGGCAAAGCTCAACTTCAGTGATACAGTTAAGATAGCAGAACTCGATTTCGAAGGAAGACCATGGTAAAGAAGTAGGATGAATAGATGATAGCACAAAGAAAAGCACAGCTATTGATGTGTTTTTGAAAAGCTATTTACAGTAGGTTTTTGAAAGCTTCTAATTTTCTTTAAACTAACTGTAAATAATCAAAAACATACATTTGCATGCTATAGGAAAACACGGCATTGCTAAAAGCCCCCAAGCATCAGATAATTATATGGCAGTAAAAAGGTGCACAGTACTGAGACAAGAGTGAAAGTTAAAATATTGAATGTCCAAAAGCCTCACCCTTTATCTGATCTCCCTTCCTAAACCCTTGACACACGCCATAGGAGTTGATTTTACTGGCCTCAAGAGGCATACGAGAAGGCTCTAAACACACTGAGAAAAATTTATGGAAATGTTGTCTTCATTGCAAAAGCACAAGCTTTAGATTATCCTCTGACACCCATTGACTGTTTCCCTCCTGCTTTTCAGTTTTACAAAAAATCTCTTGCTGTTTATATAAATACAATTGTATAAAAGGAAAGTTCATGCATTAAGGAAGACACATAGCATATATCAAGGAAGTTCATACCACAGGTGAGGCTGATGCTAAAATTGTCTCAGCTGTTTTGAAGGGAAAAGAAAAGGTTTTTTTCAAGAGCAAGGTGCTACAGAATGCCTGGGAACTTGTGCTGACCTTCTGCACCTGTGATTCCGTCTTTTGGAAAATGGAAACGGATTTTCTTTTTTTAAACATATAAAGTAGTAGAGTGCTGTTTGATTTATAGCTTGTAGATTTACTAGAGCAAAAGAAATGAGAGCTTTAGTCAAATGTGAAGGCAGGCCTCCCTCATGAGATTACAAAATCAATCAGCACTTGTTTACTGTACATTGACAGAGTCTCCTGCTGTGGCTAAGCTGCAGAGACTGTTAAAACACTAAATGACATTAACAAAAACCTTTTCTAGTTGGCTGAGTGAATTCATTTGTCCCCTGACACACAGTAGCTTTCTCACTGGTGTACAGTTGAGCCAACAATATTTCAATCTGCGATGAGAAAGGTTTATCAGAGAGCATGAGAAAAGGCCCAGAAAGGCCAATGTGGATCCTTATGGCAGAGCACTGCTTTACTCAGGTATTTCAAATTCACACCTTGGAGCTTGGGGGAATGTGACCGAACACAGACAAGGATCTACTGACGTCCCGTGGTCAGTTATCCCACTCTCTTTGCAGCCACTCCAGAAGAAATCCTGATTTTCAGTGAGAAACCGGACTACTAAGATATTATAAATGATGGAGCTCTTTCACGCCACTTCACACTATAGGCTGGAACTGATGGGATTTCAGTACACTGGCATGCTTTTACCCTTGCCATAAACGCTCTGGCCAGCCTCACATCTCTTTAATAATTTCAGTAGAAAGTACCCATATTATTAAGCTGGGCAGTTGCGTCAGGAGTGCCTGAAAAACATGTACCCTCTATGAAATCATCACGACCATCTTTTGCACTGACATTAGACTGATGTTATTTACATGTCAAGAGTGGAGACCCCTGCCTGGCATTTTACAGATTCCTAAGGTTGCATAGGCAAACAGCTTTACACCACCTTGTTTCAGGGTACATGTATTTCATAATATACCTATTTTTCTTTGCCCCATTTCTAATATAAATTTAACTAAAAATTCCACAAAGCACTTCTTTTGGTTTAATTTTTGCTTTTTGGAATAGTAAATCAGTAATATCTTCTCAAAGATGAAAGGTACATAATGCTTCCATAGGCATAGATGTCCATTTAGATTTAAGATTTTTGTGAGAAAATATGGTTTCTATTGCTGTATATAGTCACTGTATTAACTAATAATGCAGATGCTTTGGCATATGTGACCCAGTGTATATTGGAGTTTTTATTTGCTCTATCACCTGTGGTTTTAGTTTCCTAAACACATTATCATTATCCTTTTTGGAATGTATTAATAAATACTGCAGAACATTGTACAGTAAATTCACCAAAGCAGAAAAGCAAGTTGCTTATAATGCACTTGATTTTTTTTCCTCTATTATTACCAGCATGGCATGCAACCTATCATTAACAATCACAATGAAGAACTACATAGGATTTGTTTTCCATTTCCAGTTATTTATTTCTCAAGCAAGATTATACCTCCTGTATTTTTAACAAATATACAGTTTACATAAATACGCCAAATTCTTCTCTAAGACGCCTACCGTGTGTGCTTTAAAATCTCTTAATTCAGATCTATCCAAAGCAAAAGTTCAGATGAAAAACTTTCTGGTTTTGATGTCCACTTTTACATCAAACCGATTCTGTAGAATAAAATTTAAGATGAATATGTCAAGCTGCTGAAAAATCCTGAGCATTCACTGCTCAGCCATCAATGCTCATAGACCTTTAATATCCTGAAACACTACATTCTTGATCAGATCTACAGAAAAGTTATAAAGGTAAAATGATTTGTTCTACTTTGCAGACTCTGTACAGATTTCAAATTTCAAATCTAAAATGAGCACTACAAGAATCATAGCGGAAAGTCTACTTTAAACTTTTTGAACTGAAGTCCTTCAATATTTTTATTCTAAATTTTATTTTAGAAAGTATTAACAGTTAATACAAAGAGGACAAGAGGGCTTTTTAACTAATAAACTGTCCTTTATGCAATTCCTGTATCACCTTCCTTAGCACTTAGTCTTGGCCTTTCTCCTAGGACTCTAGTGACTTTATTAGATTTGGGGTTTTGAGACTATAGAGCAGAAAGGCATATATATCACCTCCAGACAGCCTATATAACATATAGTCTAATGTTAACAAAGATGTGGAAATGCTATCCATAGTTTGTGTTTAAGAGCAGCTACACAGGGAGTGGTTTAATGCTTTACACAGAAGAAAGACTGATAAACCAGAGAAAACTGATTTTAAGAATAATGTTACTTTCCTTATTTTAAATACATTGACAGTACTAGCATTTAGTAATGCTTGTTGTAATTCTTCACTATTGGCTTTTATTATGGACTGCTTTTTATTTCACTTAAGTGAGAGGATACAGAGGCAAATATGAAGGGCTACCTTTCACCCATCAAGGCTTCCCTGATGACAAAATGTAAAGGAGGAATATGAGAAGTCTAGGAATTACTTAAAAGTTCTAGGAAGTCAACTGGAAAGATTAGAAATACATTATGATTGAGTATAATTTTTCTCTCAACATTATAGTGATTGTCTCGACCATTATTAGTTACAATGTTGGCATGAACCAGTAGCTAGGGGTGAATGAGACACAAATCATATTCTTCTAATGCCCTCATTCCTATCTGAAAAGAAATGGTTTCAGTAAAGTCTGTTCTTCAAACATCGGCAAAAGCTAATGGAAGCCCCTTAGAGCCATTCTGAGTTTTGGATGACTATGTAGACTAAACTGGTCAAGTCATTTAGAACAGGTTGGCATATATTGACATGATCTTGCTGGATGGTGCCTGATTAACTCTTGAGGATCAGAGGAAAAATATACACAGCTTCCTTGAAAAGTCAACTTTGAGTTGTTCATACTGATCAGTAGCAGAAGATGATTTTTAAGTCCTGCAGGGTGCTAGCATCAGGATTAGGGGTAAATAAGTATTGTAGATTTTACAGTTATGATTTATTTGTGCAGTAGACTGCATATGCCCATCAGACAGTCTCCTGACATATTCCATGCACAAAGTGAGCATTTGGGTATATTGGAGTATTGCTTAAAAAAGAGGGAGTTAAAATAAACAGCCATGATTCCTTTTGCCAGGCGTTTGGAGAACTGGGGTGAAAGGAACTTGAGCTATGTGTTTATTTTTTTGCAATTGAATTTCCTAGCATTCATCTGCTACTAAACATCCAGCACTTTAGAAGTCATCCTAGCAACAACAGCATCAGAAATGTCCCTGCAACCACCTACTCCTCTTCATAGGAAAGTTTCATGCCTCCCTGTCTATAGATGTGGCTATTTCTCAAACCAACCTCAGGTCTCACTGTTGTGCTCTGCTATCTGGATTCTCTTCCTTACTTTGGACAGGTCTCTCCGTATTTGTTTACCTACCCCTCCACCCCATTTTCCTTAACAACTGGGTGAAAGGATGCGTGATGTGTACAAGGAGCTATCTCTTAATTTAGATTTATTCATTATAAGCTTTTCTCATCTGTAGTGCCATCACAATTCCTTGACCTTTACTGAAATAAGGGACAGGGAGTGAAACCCACATTTTTGATCTTACCGCTTTCTTTCTAGTCCACGTACAGTAAGAAGGCAGGATCCATTTAGATTGCCAAAACCTATGTGGATGATATTTCGCATGCAAAAGTAACATGTCAGTCTGTGAAAAAGTTCACCGAACAGAGCAGAAAGATGGGTTCATGCATATCTGATTGGGTTAGGGTGAACAGTGAGGTTCACAGCTGCTCTTTCTGTTCATGACTTAAAATCGCTTTATTGGAAACACTGTGGGGTCCATATAATGGGTGAGGTCAATGCTGAGTGTTTTGAATCAACTGAGAAATACTGAAAACCATCATTAAGCACCTATGTTTCCAAGAAAACAACTAGTAGACACATTTTTTCTTTGAAAGCATTAAATTTGGCGGCAATAAACCTACAACACTAATTGAACCTTTTCACTCCAGTAGGAATAACAGAATTCTAGAAAATGCATAGATGTGGATTTATGAGCACTAAGAAAAGACAGCATTTAAAGAGAAATGACTTCTAAATGTAACAGTAGTGAAGCTCATTTTTTGTGACTTATAGAGAAAAAAGAGGATACAAGATAAAGGAATACTCAGTATTCATGATAAGCAGAAATCTACACCTGAATGCACTTCTGCTGAATGGACTTCTGCTGATGATTTCAGCAGGGGCAGAGCACATCTTTTTCTGGAATTTTGCCAGGCCCTAGAAAATATTTGGTGCCTGAAAAAACCCACAAGGTGAAGGGTGACAGCTTGAGAAGCACAATTTCAGAATCAGAAGAGGAAACAGTCCCCATCTGTGTCAGTGAAAGGAAAAAACACATTTCAACAGAAACTTCCTTGCTAGGTTTTGTTCAAAGAATAAAAGCTGTCAGCATTACGGCATACCAGCAACAAAAAGAAAAAACTGACAGAAAAATCACAAAGCTGACAGAAACGGTATGTCTATGGTTCCTGCAGACAGCACTTGCCTCTCTTTTCAATGAGAAAACTGAAAAGTTTCCATTTCATTTTAAAAAAAGGTCAAAATCATATAAACTGCTGATAATAAAGTTCTGGTAATCAATGAAACAGGTCTTCCTCCACAGCATAAGCTTCAGTCTATCTACTCTTGAATGAGCTTGTAATACTAACCTACTGAACTGGGCTTTTACGTATCTTCTGGGATATTTCCCCCTGCCCTGAGACCAGATAATTTCTTGTGTAGGTGTCTACATAATTAAACTCCATTCATTTATGCTCCCTCTAGTGGCTGCAGCTTGCAGGGTCTTTTCAGTCTCAGTCGACAGGGAGTGTCTGGCCTTTAGGTTAATAATGTCCCCCCAAATTGTTCGTATCCAATCTTTACACAAATCTGTTTTTATTGGGGATCTGGCAGAGTTATGAGAACAAAGAGAGCTGTGATACAGAATTAGGAATATGTTTATGTTAGCATTCTGATTTCAATTTCTGGTTCTAGATGAAGCAAAATAGCTGGTTTCACCTTGCGTGTCACTCACTTTTTACTATCTTAAAAGTCCTCTAGACTCTCATTCGTTATTTTAAACATTAGGAAGAAATTCTTCACGATGAAGGTGTTGAGGCACTGGAACAGGTTGCCCATGGGAATTGTGGATGTCCCCTCCCTGAAGTGTTCAAGGCCAGGCTGAACGGGATCTTGAGCAGCCTGGTCTGGTGGGAGGTGTTCCTGCCCATGGCATGGAGGTTGGAATTGGATGATCTTTAAGGTCCCTTCCAACCCAAACCATTGTATGATTGTATGATTTTCACTTCATTTTTTAATAAATTGCAGTAAATATATTAAGGCAACACAGTTGCCTTCTACTTTCCTGTATCTGAAATGCAGTAGTGTTGTCTGGCTTAGACTAATTCAAGTGAAAGGCCATGCACGCACTGATGATTTTTGGAGCGCCTGTGACTGCCACAGTGTAAATGTGCATCAAAGCAATACTAACTACTACTGAGACATAAAAAATCTGTTGCTTTTCTTCATTCTAATCCCAAAAGCAAATTGTTCATAAATAATATTTGAGCTTACCAGAAGTATGTGAATATCTATACAAATATTTAATCAACCACCATAAAGCAGTAGTCTAACTACCACTACTTAGGCACTATTGGAGATTTTCCCTTGGAAGTCATATTTTCATTAGACTTTAATACAGAGATATAATTAATGGACAGCTGTCACAGACGCTCTATCTGGTGACTCAGTAAAAGATGTTTGAAAAATTAAATGTATTGCAAAAGTGCCAGCTGCAAGTGGTAAACTGGAAAAATGACATGTTAAACTATTAAATGCAAAAAGATTGACTATGCATTGTAATATCCATTCAGATGAATGCTAAGTTACAGAATTAGCATTCACTGCGATAAAGCAGCTGGTACAAACAACCTGGTTTTTAAAACTCTCCGTAATTCCTTGTCACAAGTTTCAAATACAGGTCTATACTGCAAGTCTACTTTAAAGCAGACAAAACATCCACTGTCTGCCCACTTAATAAGATCCTTTGCTTATGCCAGGATGCTATTTTCAATTATCGGATGAAATTCTTTCTCTGGGGAAGGTGAAACCCTGCCCAACTCAGAGAGAGACTGGGATGTATTTTTAGATACTCTACAGCAAAGCACTAGGCATTCCTGGTGAGCTAAGCAGAAACTCAGGGTACAGTCAGATGTTTGCTTGTGCTCCAGCCTCTGACACTATTCTGCTGGGTGATAGTTACCCCCATATAGGTGCAAAGTTTACCAAGTTAACTGTCATCATTTTTAGCAGGGGACAGGACTGATTGAACAACCAGGAATACATGAATAATAACTTAGAAACCTGCTGATGTCTGCCTTTCATATACTTCAGTAAAATACTGTGGTAGAAACATGTGAAATGGTTGTGCAGGCACTTAAAATCAATTTTCAATGCCAAAATATAAAACTAACGTGCTCTTATTTTCAACTAAATTTGCAGATAGTGTACTCCTCTCAGCTGACAGGGGGTTACTAAAAGCTGATCATTTAATGAGTAAACCAAGCCTAAGAGACAATTACAAAATTGAAAGAGCTGACAGGGTATTTACAGTGCCATGAAGAATTTGGAGATGCTTTCTACTGCTAAATTACCCCAAAGTCTATGACTGACAATAGCCAGAAGATGTATTTGTCAATTGCAACCACAGAAGAATGTCTAGACTCATGTCATTCTGCAGGCTGCAAGGATGTGCACCAAGATAATGGTGCTCACACGATTACATTAATGTAAAATGTAAATTCACAGAACAAAAATACAATACAGGCATAATTTTATTTCCTCTTCGATCACACAGCAACTTTTCACAATGATTACTGTATTCATGATCAATATCCTAACAGAAAATGTCTAAATCAACAGTTTAATAGCTTTGGACATATGATTACATAACAGCCAAACAGGTGACACTCTTTTGCCAATTGCCATGCTCTAAATGTAAATTTATATTGATTACCAATCTATAAATTTAATTTTATAATATTATTTTTATATAATAATACCTGTTCTGGAGCTCAAAGTTTTTATTTTGGCCTTTGGTGTCTGACAGGAGATTCTAAAATGATGGTGGATTCCTGAACTGATACTTACAACTTCTAAACTGATATATGCCTTTTCTATAGTGATGATTTTAAACAGGAATTTTAAACAAATAAAAGGAGCTGACAAGGTTTATCTTCATGTACTATTGTATTAATATATCTCTTGATAGAACAAAAGCAAAAATAGACTGCAGATTTTCTTTTCCTAGAGAGTTAAAATATGGAAGTTAGAGTAGTTAGCCTGATAAACAACGGTAATGTTTTTGTTAGTTTTAGAGAACCGAAAACCCAAGTGATGAAATTGGGAGCTGTCAGAGCTAAGCTTCAAGTTTTTCTTCAGTTTGCTGAGTGGAAGTCAGCTCTATATGCCCATAATAGTGAGCTTGCTGCCTCCTCCCCCACACAAGGGCTTTATAGCTGCCTTGTCTGGTGGAGACATCCCATGTCTGATGAACTTGATAAGAAAACAAGAGGATTTAGAGAAAAAAGGAACTAATGAGAGAATAGAACAATTTAGATACAGATAAAAGTACAAAAGGCTGACTAATGACATCCCTAGTACTTAGTACCTCAGTTGGTCTTTGCCTGGGCACAGGCATTTGCCTGCAGAGATCCAAGGGGAGGCAGGGGGTTGCAGTTCAGATATAGTCCAAAGAAAGAGTGACACTGGGCAAACACCTAGCAAAAAGTTGCACAGGCGGAAAAGGGGATTTTAATAAATGAAGAAAAACCAATAAAACAAATAGGCATAAGTTATTAAAAAGGAAAAAAAAGCAGGAGAAAATAGGTAGCATTTATGACACACAGCAGAAGAAAACTATGTAAACTACAAAAAGAGAGAATCAGGGCAGAATTAATAAATTATGCAATAAAATTGCCCTGTTTCCTTCCTTTCTAACTCCATCTAGGATGGATTTTTCTAATTAGCTCAGCATTTGAGGCCTTCAGTTTTTCAGTTTCAGTGATGCATTTATAGCCAGTTTATTTGGGGTGTTATGTAGTGTAAATACTAAATAAACATGATTTTAAGTGGTTAATAGCCCAAATGCCACTAACCATGGAGCCTCTGACACAATGACATTATGCAGTTTAGCATATACCTGCTACCCACTAACTCATCAATCAGTGGTCAATCTGCAAATATTTCAGCAGCCACCACCAAGAAAGATAAAGAACATGTTGTATATATTTTCCTTCTCTAAACAGAGGCCTGAGTAAAGTCCATGACAGATAATCCGTGATCTAGTACTGACATTGCTTGCTTCTGGATTAACAATGTGTTTAAAGTCTGATAAAGAGAGAGCCCGTATCTGCAGAGATATCAGTCCGATGTCTTTAGCATGTGCTGAGATCACTTAAAGGGTGGAGAGGGGAACAGAGGTGGAAAAGGAAATAACATGAATATAAATGAGGTAAAGGAAGGTTTTGAGACTATAAACAGTTAAAGTAGCCCTCTAGTCAAGAGGAAGGAGAGTTGGGCTTTTTATACACGTTAAATAAGCTCAAAACGGACAGATTTAAACTCCATATCTGAAGATAAGTCTAGTAAGACTTGAAAAGTATCCTAATAAATCCATGACTAAGACTATCTGTAAGTACATAAAACTGTTAAAACTGCAAAATTCTCTTAGAACAGCCCAAACCCAGATATACTAATAGCATGATGTAGTGCCCTTGTTGTTCCTGTAACCTTATGATTGCACTGACGTTACCAGAGTGTAAGCAAGGGTAACCATAAACTTCCCCCTGTTGAATAAGTTTTATGATATTCCCTGTTACTATAGGGTTTTCCTGGTCTGAAATCTGAAGGACACAGGTTAACCCATTTTTACTGCAGGGCGGCTGAGCTTGCCAAGCAATGCATGGCCATGCTGGCAGAACACAAACCTTGTTGTTTACAGCTGGGCACAGCATCTTCCTTCAGCATTGCATTGAGTGCCTAAAATGATGGATCACCCCAGGGAAACAAGGGTCCCTCTCGAGCCAGGCAGCGCACATCTACTATGATCCCAGCAGGAGCTCTGCTTTTCCATCTCCTCAGTATTGGTGTAGGGAAAGTTACTGAAGCTGGAGTCTAGAGCAGACCCTTGTGAAATGACCCACCCATTCAAGACAGTTGAGAGCTGAGAGAAAAGGATGGCTGGAACTAATCAGGAGGTACTTCTCAAAAGACAGCCAGGATGGAATGGGAGCTGTCCTCCATACAGCTGAAGTGCGAAGGAGGACCTACTTTTAAGTACAAAAATAGCTGAGCTGTGTCCTTTAGGCTTGCAGAGCACCAGCCAGTCTGAAACATAAGAAAATCTACTGTTTTTCCTATTTTAACTACACCTCCTCTTCAGCAGTCAGTACTTCTGTCTTGGAAGAGCACCAGCACCTCTATGCCAACTTTCAATTTGGTATATATTAAACCAATGGAGATAGGCATCTCCAGGAAATTGATTTTATAATGAAAGCAGTGCAGCGCCTAACTGTAGTGGAACTCCAGAATGGCATTCCATTTGATAATAAATAACTCAATTTTCAGCCCAGTGGTGATAAAGTATTTAACACTTATAATTCCAATAGTCAGGAGAGACAGAATTCTATCTTTGTTTTGCCTTGCCTTGCCAGGTTAGGGAGTGGAAAACAGAGTACTTCTCATCCTCAGAATCCAATTTAAGGGCAAAAACAGTGGTACCAGACAATACTTGTGGCATCCAGGAAAACAAAGCTCATTAAGGCTCCTTAAACAGAAACCACTACAGCGGTTCTCTGTAGCATAAATAGCGTTTGCTAACAGCACTGAGACAGAACAATCTACCAATTTCACCTTCTGCAAAATGGATGTTAGAAGAGTGCTTTGTTTTTCTTATGGCAGCAAGTTAGAAGCTCCTATTAAAGTATCTTCTCAAAATGCCTTATTGAGGCTTATCCAGGTATAGTGACTAGTAACTTGAGAAATTACCTTCAGAATTTCAGTGAGGGCTTTGATGCCATCGTGTGCTACTCATGGTTAGCAGATGTAAGGCCTCTTAAAGAGTTAAATGGATGAGATTCACAATACTAAATGAAAGCTCTGTTCTCTCAGCACAGATCTGACATTCTAGGATATCACAGACTTGTAGGCCTTGCTACAAATATCTATCTTCCTGTAATGGTCCAAACTCTGTACGTTAAATTAAAGTGTAGGTTAAATTAAAGAGATCAGTTTTGTCCTTTTCATTTTGGCTTAGCTGATCTTCATGACATACAAAGCAAAAGGACATAAAAGAAGACGGCTTCATTCAGCCTCAGCCTGTTAATATTATAAATTGCTTTTATTATTTGAAGTTTTCTATTTCACCTTTCTCCATCAACTTGTAAACAAGCTGACATGTCATATTTACTAATATTTATTCTTTTACAAAGATATTACCCAGATATAGATATTCACTAGATAAGAACATCCCAATGCACACTTCACATACATACTCAATTTTAAGCAGAGTGAATTTAAATAGGATAATTGTGAGTCTTTGAATTTGAATAACTAAAGATTCCACTGTCATTCTTAATGTCTGTCAAAGGGCACTCTCAGTTTGAAAAAAATACTTTTATAAAATATCCTTGCATGAAAAGAAACAAAAGCACTGGCTGAAGGTACATCATACTTTTCTGGTTATTTTTAAAATTTAAGAATGTCATTGCTTTATGTTAGTATGTAATATTAGAGAATTGTTATGCAGTCCTCCACCTCCAAATTTCCATGTAACAGAATAATGCTGCAATATTCACATTTCATGTACTTTAGTAGAATACTTTTCTTGCTTTCATACACTACAGAAATGTATCTAATTTCTATGTCAAAGAAATATGTCTGTTGCTCTAAACTCCTATAGATATTTTTGCTTTTTGGTCCACATTCAAATTGTCACACTTCAAATCTGTTATTGAAAATAAAAGCCCTCTGTTCTATTTCCTTCAAACAACAAGTCTCAATTTAAGGTCAACATCACAAGATAATGCATCATTTGGGGTGTTCCCTACCGCAACGCAGAGTTTTGCTAAGATCACACAGGCTGGGCCCCTGGCCATTTGGGAATCCCCAACTGGTAATTGAGCTTACTAGCCTTTCTATTCATGCCTCTAATCAATAGTCTCTTTTTTCCCCAGGCTAATAACAATCTCATGAAGCAGTATTCTTCTCATGTCTATAAGAAAAAAAACAATTAGCCACAGCTACAAAAGCCATTGACACAAATATATTATCTTAATGATATATTTGTGGTCTTGAACTCTGGGTCCAAAAGGTATCAGAAATCACCTCATTGTTAAACTGTTCAGATACGGGATTTACTAGGGGACAGGCTAGTAAAAGCAGTTAGAATGTTTAGAGAAGGACTTGATCCTGAGAGACGCACGTCTGTTGAATCCGCTGAAAATCCTGCATGTCTGTCCTCTCTCATATCTGCACGTCATGGCTCTGTATTCCTAGTAAGCATTGTGCAGAGTGGGCACAAACGGCTCTTTAAATATACATGCCTCATAAAAGCATCAATCTAATACTTTACAGAGCTGTGCATTTTCCCTTAGCAAATGTGTTTTGTCAGCCTCTCCTGCATCTTGTTTTTGAAGCATCTACTTTTATTGAGACTATATAAAGCCTTTTGGGAAACTTAACCCAAAAGCTTCTGTTTGCCATTAAATGAGTTCTTTTTAGATTCTGAGCAAATAAATACTCAGTGTTTCATAAAGCTGATACAGAAAAACAAGTACATCCAGTACTCATCTCATAATTCACGTATTTGTATGTCCATGTTGTATAAATAGATTAATGTATGTAGGCATGCATTTCTCTTGTAACAGTAGCAAACTTAGTAAATAATGAACTTTCTCAGATTCCACACTAATCAAATTACTTATTGCTAATAAATATCCACGGAGGCTACTCCCCAGGTTTTCCAATTTTGTTCATTATGTTCTCTAATTTTTCCAGAGAGACAACTCAAGTAACTATTTGATATACAACAGCTGTACCCAGCTGGCTTTCACTCCAGCAGTTGCTTTGATACAGCATCACATGACGATACTCATTATTTCAGATAAATTATTCAGAAATTCCCAGATGCAGTGTCCTGCAGTTTATTAAGCTACAGGAGAGTTTTGCTGAAGTGTGATGCTTTTAGATCACAAACAAACCTGACTTTGTCAGTGCTACATAATCCTAACAAGCCAAAAGAACCCATGTATACAGCCACTAGGTTGCAATTAAACACTAGCAAGATTTCTTGAAAAGTTCCTTTAATACAAAGTTTTTTTTTGTTTTCTCAGTGCTGTCTAAGTTTACTCAGGAGATATAAAACAGTGATACAATACCTTTAATTCTTAGAATGTTTAATCTTGAAGAACAGTTTAACATTTTCAATATTACTACAGCATTCACACTTCACATTTCAAAACGTATCAGAGGATGCAGCAAGCTGAAAATTAGCCCCAAAATTTTATCATTTCATTAAAAGTCCTTCAAAGTTCTTAGATAATATATGGAAAAAACATTTAAAAATTACCCATATATACATATATATTTTTCCCCCTTTACCTACAGTGTTTAAAACCATCAAACACAGTACTGAATCCAGAGCTCTATCCCAGCATAACCATACTGCCTTTTGGAACAGAACACCCAATAGAGTCTAGAAAATATTCTCACACCAACAACGTGAAGTCAAAAGCCTATTCCTTAACAGATTTGCCCGTTGTCCATGTCCTACAGAGCTCTTCAGTAGCACAGCATCAACAGGAGGCTGCAGGAGAGTGGAGATAAAGGACAAGTGCAAAAGGCTTGTAGTGTCTTGTGAAAGATAAAATGTAATGGCTGTTGTTGCTGCTGTGACAGACAAATTTTTCAGGAATTCCCACACTAAACCAATTTCTCTGAGAATCACCCTCCCTGGTTAGATGCCTAAGGACCTATAAATGGGAAAGCTTTCCCTGGAGCTTGCCAAGACTGATGTGGGAAACATCTCTCCTACTTCAAAGACCCTGGTGTCATTCTCCTTCAGCATCAATCTGCACTGACTCCCTTTACAGCTGCCAGGGAGGACAGGAGTGTCAGAAGGAAAATCCATCTGATTTAGTGTAAAAGCTAAAGGTGATATGAACCACCCTTTGCAGGTGCCTGCAGCTACAAAGTGCCCGTGGTGTCCAGATCTGAATTTCAACATCCCACTTTTCCATTGCTAAATTGGGCCAGCTGGTTTCATTTCTGTGGAGTAATTAAATTCAGCTAATTAAACTGAGCTGCTGTTACTGTGCATTCCTAAACCCTCCATTTCAGAAACAAGATGACTGTATTAACTCTCTTTCTGGATTTTTTTTTACCCTGATTTTAGTCCTTTTCACTGGTGGATAAAAGTATGCAAACAGTCATCTTAAAGGATCAAGAAAAATGAAGGTAAATAAAAATTGCCTTCTTAAGTTCTTGTGATTTTGAAGTCACCTTCCTGCTTCTGAGGTATTGCTTAAAGACTCTGAAAGCTTATTCTGGATAATCAAATTAAAGCTGCCGGTGAGAAACTGAACAACAATCTCATAATACTGAGTGAGAGAATGGTAGATGAATTTTAATCTCCATAAATGCAAAGAAATGCACATAGGGAAAATAACCCTAACTGTGCATACACATACATACATAATGATGGGCTTAAAGTAGTTATTGCTACTCAGGGAAAAGATCTTCAAGACACTAGCTTAAGCCCAGCAGTATTCAAAAAGCAAATGGAATGTTAGCATCTCAGAAAAGGAATTGAATATAATCAGAAAACATCATTATGCTATCAATAATACAATTGCATCCTGTAATTCTGGTCACTCCCCCCAAAAAGGACGTAGCAGAACCAGAAGAGGTGCAAGAGAGTTTCAGCCACTGCCATCAGAGGTTTGGAAGAGCTTGTTTGCAAATGGGAAATTTAGTGGGGCAGGATTTTCCTGCTGGACAGATAGCACATAAAGGGATACAATAATGGTCTCTGAAGTTAGTGGGAATTATTATTTAGGACTTTTCAAAATACCTTCCCCCGCCCACCCCCACTTATTACCTAGTGAAAATACCAGCAATCAGGTACACAACCATGAAAAGGCTTTTTGTTCTCATTATATTTTTTTGCTTCCTACCTCCTGAGAACACATAACCGAACTGTGGATCTCACTGCCCCAGGAGGCTGGAAAAGAGGAAAGTTTAAATGGCTCTAAAAAGGAATTAGACACATTTATAAGGGACAGTTAAGCACAATGATCCTTAGGCAGTTCCCACCTCAGGGATCCTATAAGACACTGAAAGATAAAGTAGGATGGTGTGAGAGGGAGTTTATGTCTGGTTTTTGTGGTCTTTTTCCAACCATCTGCTCTGAGTGGCACTTACAGACAGGATACAGGTTAGGCAGAGAGCTATTCTGAGCCACTAAAGCAGACCTTATATTCTTACTATGTTTTCTTCACTATGTGTAAAGTAGGAATTTATCTTTATTCAGTAAAAGAGCCAACCTTCCTTCAGTTATGGAATCACAATAAAAAATACCGGAATTCTAATTCCAATTCTAACATTCTAATATAAACAAATAAATTAGTTCCCTTACTAATATATTATTTTTTTAAAACAACTTGAATAGGTGCTAAAATGAAAATGAAACCAGGAATAAAAGCAGCTTTCAGACTATGGTTGTCTGTATTTTATCAGGTCATTATCACACCTAAGTTTAGAATGAAAAGACTTTTAAAGCTTGTCATCCAGATATTTAATAAAAGATTTTGTAGCACTATACTTTTCTGATTGTGACCGAAGTCCATGAAATACACCAACACTGAATAGGCCCAAAAGGACTCCAATGTATAAATTTGATTTTATACAACCCTACTGCATTAGTCTGGTGCTGAAGTTTTGAGCAAGTTATCTTAAAAACCACCCAAAAACCTAAAACGTCAAAGCACTTTGAAAAGAAAAAAGTACAACTTAAAACTATGAAAAAGCCCATAACACTAGCAACGTTTTGTAAAATCCAAGCTGAGGCAGGTATTCCATATTCATTTCAATTGAGTGTTAGGTATATATGACTTTAACAGTAGCAAGAAATTTTGCATCTCTCATCAAGGACTCACATCACAGCACTACAAAAATCCAGGTTGTATGAGCTATGCAGCCTAGGAACACCTGATCCCAGTTATCCTTTCAGTTTGACTCCTTTGATGAGCAATTCCGAAAGGCAATGTTTTTAAGTTTGTGGAGAAAATATATTTCTGACCTTAAACTCTTAAGCCTTCCAGTGACGAGAACACATTACATAGAAACTCCAAGAAGAAATCCACAATTCTTTCAATTTAAAAGCATATCTTGTTTTGCTTGATGTTGCAAAATTCTGTGTGCATGAATATATGCAAATTTGGCCACACATCATGTTTAAAAAAATAAGAGTTGGGACTCAGTTCTCAGATGGATCAAATCCATGGTGGCACTATTTCATCCAAAATTCAGGACAAGTCTGTACAAAATCTCAGCTGATGGGTTCTGAGTCATATGAAAGACAATGTACAACAGCAAAAGCTGAAGGGAGATATTCCCAGTGCAAATGTCTCCTCTCAGTTGTACATGATAGTAATGAATTTCGATATTCTCCTTTTCTTATACACCTCCCTCTACAGCAACATCAGTGGGAGATCTGCATGCATAAGAGCAGAATAGCAAACCAGAGAACCAGTGGCTCAGAGGTTATGGTGTTTACAGTTGTAGAAACAGCTAGATTAGGTCAATAGAACATTAGATTACCATGTCCTCTCTATTGTCCAAAATATATTACATTGACTACACTAACAACTATGAATGAACTCCGAAATACGTGCAAATTCATTACGTCTGTATAACATTGCACATGCAATATTTATGGAACATCAGGAACATCAAGAAAAACTAACATTTTAATGCAAGTCTTCTTTTTGTCAATACAGGTATTTTCTTTGTGAAGTAGGACATTACAGAAATATCAGTCCACCTTTCCCCCAGGTAAATATTTAAAAAGTTTTCTTATTGAGTTTTCAAAGCCCACTATATTAGTAATAATGTCTAACTTAATTACTGTGGCAATAGCGAGGCATGTTTGCTATCTCAGGAAAGGAATAAGAATCTGCCATTTCCTCAGATTAAGACAGAAGAAAAAAAAATCCAGAACATCCTAAATATTCTTGCTGAACTTTCCACCAATCTAGTCGTTGTTAAAAAGTATTCCAAGAGGAGAAAGAATTACTATGTTTCCATGAATCTCAAGAACAAATGAAGGAAACATAAGCAGAAGAGTAACTCAGAGATGCTGGTTGGCAGAGAAATGCATGTGGAGGTGTTGACTGTGGCTTTTTAAGTGTCCCAGTAATCACACAAAGAAAGCCAGCACGCGTGCCTTTTGCCCATCAGCTATTAGCTGTCAGTGACTGCTGCCACAGTCATTCATAAAGTATTAGAAGTGAGAGAAGGAAAACATCATAAAGGCATATGCAATCCAGAATAAACACTGTTTGCACAGAAATTTTAAATGTGGATTGCACAGCCATGAGAATACACATTGTTCTCTCTGGAAAGAATATTCATGAAAACATAATTACAATATTTGTTGTTGTATAAACAAAATCTCAAAAAGCACACTCTGCATTTGAATAGGGAACCTTTCCAGTCAATCAATAATGAGAGCCTACACTGAGAAAAAGGCAACATCTCCTTCTTACAGATGACATATTTTTCCACATAATCCAGGGGTGTCAGACTCATGGCCCATGGGCTGAATCCTGTCCTCCACCTTGTTTTGTCTGGCCCAGCACCTTGTTTCTACTCGGCGGCAGCACCGAGCTCCTCATCCCTGCGCTCCTGCCAGCGCTGGTCACGTGTGCAGGGTGTGACGCGCCTTACGCTGCAGGAGAATGGGGGGAGCCATGAGTTTGACACCACCCCTGACCTAATTCAGTGCTCTAAAGTGGATTTCAACAGAGGCCATTCAGTGGCTTTTGATGAAGTCGCATCTCCTTTCACTAACTAACTGAGTTTATTTGAGCTTCTTTAAAGAAATAAAAGAACTGTAGGGTTTTTTCAGCATTAACCTAAAAAAATTAGCAACAATAGGATTTGCCAGCATTCTTCTTCTCTCATATTAGTGTCGCTCACAAGCTTACTGTTGCTTTAGGAAGAGATGAAAGCATGTTTATTGCCTTCCTTTAATTCTACTTTTGCCTACCTAGTTGTAGTGTGGCTAGAATAAATACTTGAGTTCTTTACTAAAGGAAATATTCCTTAAAATAACCTTATTTCTTGCAGGATTAAGATTAGAGGGAAAAGATTCCTGGCTTTTACTTCTTGCTAGACCAAATTCTTATCTTTTTAACCATGTGTTGGATTCCATGAAATGGAATCAGCAAAGGGAGCCAGCAAAACAAGAGAATTCAAGCTGGGCGTAACAAAATTTTAATGTAATGCCATTTATTGAAATAGATAACTAGAACTACATTTTTCTATCCAGCATTACCTGTTTAGTTTGTTTACAGAAATTTACATGTTAATAGATCTGTTCTAGCTTCAATCAAAAAAATTTTTTAAACAAAAAAGGTGTGCAAATTCTATCAAGTATTGTAGCAAACAGTAAGTAGGCAATACTGTTCTGCTTAGCATGGGAATTTCACTGGGCCAACAAAAGTCCAAACCCACAGTTTAAGTTCTCAGAAAAGTAACACCCACATTTAAGGAATTATCTAAACTACTTAGTAGAAGTCAAATATGGCGCTATGAGACCAGATGTTACGGTAAAGCATAAGAATAGAGGGATGGAGACAGGAAACTAAAGGTGATAAAATCTTTCAAGAATTTGAAAAACAAGAATATGAAGAGAATAAAACAGAGAAAATTCAAATAATTGTCAAAGTCCTCGGTGTATGAAAAAGTATTAGTTATCACAATTTTTAGTATCTGGGAGGCCATATAATTTATGTTCTTTCCATACTATTCTGCAGTACTTACAGTGCAACAGCGTATGGTCTTGTATATTAATGTACAGATTGGAAATATAGGCATATTCTTTAAGTTGTGAAGAGGCAAGGTTAAGTCAAATAGTGGTGAGAACAGAATGCATAAGCAGAAATGCCCTGGCACAGAAAGTCACCACAGAGAACTGAGAGGTAGAGAAGTACATGGAAACATCCCTCTCTGAAGAAAGTGGACTACCAGAAAAAACCAGCAGCTTTACTGGTACTGTTGGAGACTACAATATGCAACAGCTTAATGACCCCATTAAACCTACTGAAAAAACAATGATGAGACTGAAAAGTTTAGAAAATCACCTGTCCCCCAAGCCACCAATGATGGCACTTTGGCACAATGGCACAATGATGGCACAATGATGGAAGTGAGCTTTCTCACTTCCACAGCTCAAACAGAAAAAAATTAAATGATCCTTCTAGACCAGTGGAGGAAATTAGCGAATCAGTCCGAGTCAGAAACTGTTAAATAATGAATGTCTGAGTATACAAAATACATCAATCCCTGAATAGCTAAAGCTGACTTCTTTTACCCTTGGTGGAAATTTCTAAAAGCCTGGCATAAGTTGAAGAAAAACTGGTGGTCAAGCACCACAAATAGTAAGAAAAACATAAGCTCTATCTTGTCAGAACAATGGCAGGTACTTTCAGATTATTGTAGCTGCAGGTGACCATGACGGATCTATTAGCAGTTGCTGTAGTATCTCTAAAACTGTTTAATTATGAGAGTGAATGCAATTATTCTTGATGGTTTTTGGATAGAGGGACCAGGACTTTCAGATACGGACAGAATGTTTCTATTTCTGTAACAGGAACGCTGAGATTATTGAAATTTTCTTAAACAGGTAAAAAAAAGCAGAATTGTGTTCTTCTGTTAGGGAAAAACTTGCTTGTTTCCACAAGTAAGTGTTATAGAGGAAGTAAACTATAAATATTAATTCCATAAGCCAAAAATCTTTCTTGTGAAAAGGGAAAATTGTTAACTACTTAAGAGAAAATATGTAACAGAAATCCAGCTGGAATTGAAAGAGGAAAGAGATATCTGCTAGTTTAAAAAAAAACAAATCCAAGCTTTCCTCATTTCTTGATCTCTCCCTCCAAAATAGCAAAACTTTTGGACAGAGTTAACTCATGTCTTTCATGGTAGTGCCAGAGCTGAAAGATGAAATCAAATTTTCTAAACCTAAAATGATTCTCTCATTTTTCAAAGCCCATTTGAGCAAAATTACACTTGAACAAAGTCCAATGACCAGTACTTTTAAGTATGCAGAAAAAAGAAGCTGTAGCTTTTGAGTTATCTTCAGAGCCAAGCATATTGAACAATGCTATCACTACAGTGCCAGTACAGCAAAGATGTAGGTTACCAACAGTGAGATGTTATCTAGACCAAATAATTTCTGAGACAAAATTGCTGTTTGCTCTATTATTAACAGTTTTGATAGTAAGGTATGACTTTTTATCCCTCCTTCATGCACCATAAGGAAGAGGATCCAGTGGAAGAACTAGGAATTACTTCTTCGTACAGGGAAGCACCCTTGGCAGCCTCCCAGTTTCTGGAGTTACCAGAATCTGGTCTGCATGGCTACAGAAATATGTACATATGTACATATAGCTCATTTGTGTTTGTTTATAGCAGGTGTATATATTTATCTGGAATCCCTCTGTATTTCTATGGTCTTTTCATTTTTTATGGTTGCACAGATGACAAAGATCCAAAGCTTCACCAGAACGTGTAATCAGAAATTATTATGTCCATGAACATTAGACTATATTCTGTATAATTTAATTACATACAAAGATTTGATGTCTAAAAGAAACAAATTCTAACATTTCCCACTTGGATCCTAGAACACTGCCATTTGCCTCCCTAGTCCTTTGTTTCCGTCTTTACTAGGCACAGGGTTTTCTCATATCCAGAGAGATTTTCTCCTCGTTATCTTTATATACTGCAACAATTCTAACATCTTAAGGTATCACAAATGCAAATCTCTTTTTATATAGCCTGCAACACGTTCTTCACATCTCTGTTTTTTATAGTTCCCCCTTTTTCAACCACATACTCTACTCCAAAGCTTCCAGCACTAATGCAGTTCTTCCCTTCCCAACTGTTCTGTGACAGCCACCATCCACATGCTAAATACCTATGCATTCCCTCCTACTCAGACAGATATACTTCTCAAGAAACTTGAAATGTTACCACAATTTTTTTTTTTCTCTCCCACAAACAGTTTTTATCTGTCACAGGGTCCACAAGGGTATTAGTCATGAAAGACAGTGGCTTTTTAAAGTGCTGAGTTACCTGTCAAATCTTAAATACAGGACATCTGTGCTCAGGCAGGATTTTCCAGCTCTATTTAACAGGGACTCCAGCACTCACTTTGAGGAGGTTAGGTTAGAATCAAAGCCCAGGTCTCACAAATCAAAATTACTAAGATATTTTTTAAAGCATATTACAGAAATAAAAAGAAAATAGAAACTGGAAAGTCATAAGTATAAGGAATTCAGTTAAAAAGTATTATATAAACCCTGAGATAACTGTATTTGTGAAGCTCAGCTGCAAAAGATACAGAAAACTTCGGATTCACATTTACTTGTGTATAAATGCATTGCACTATAAACAAAGAACTGAAGAATGCTGAAAAAATGATAAAAGTATCTGAAAAATAGTGTGAGTTACTAGAGAGTGTTAAAAGTGAGTGTCACTAGCAAGTTACTGTATTTCTTATTTGGTAACAATGTGCTCTGAAAGGATTGCCAGGAAATACCCAACAGGTCTGCACAACAAGGCAAACTTTCCATAGAAGAACACTAAATTATTTTTAACCTCTAAATTAGATAAAAATTGCTGACCTTCTGGATGAAATTTAAAACGAGGCCATTATGAAGATTTATTTTTAAAAAGATTGCCATTCCTTTTTCATTAATGTTCTCTATTAAAAACAAGAGCTTTCATAAAAAAGCCAGAGGGAGGAGCAACAATAAAAATGAAGGTATCTGGACATAGTGTAATGCACATAAACCCACAAGCTCCTCTTTTTTAAATGTATCATGCTTCATTGCCATTTAAAAGTCAAGGATTGAAAGATTAAAGCTATACATAGAATAGGATTACAAGTAATGCCCTCTGATTTCTACTTATGATTAAATAAGAAGGAATTTCAATCTTTTGTTCTTTATTGGCATCAAGACCTTGAGTATGATCTTTGCAAAATATGGTGTTGTGAATTCTTTTCTATGTGAAAAGACTCTTTTTCAGAATTTCCTATATTGGAGCATTCTTTTCCAAAGTCCTTGTAGGAATATTTCACATCTACTCTTATACACACAATGCTTTCATTTTAGTGGCAAAAATAAACCTTGTGCAGTCAGTGGGAATTTTTCTACTTGCTTCAGTGGTGAGTGGAATCCAACCTATAGCTTGTTAAAGATGTCAAGTTGTTAAAACCGTGGTCCTGTTTCTCCTTATGAGTTTAAAAAATCTTTCTTCCCTTTCTACATTTCATTACACATTCCAGCTGAGAACTGCTTAAGCCAGCTAATTCAGCAGTAAAATGAAGAAGAGATGCTACCAGAAACTGGATGTGCAGAGCTCCAGCAGCACCAGCAGAAACTCAAACCACCATAGCCATTTTGGACAGTCTTTCAGCTGCAGCGTAGTTTAAATTCTACTTTGCTGGCTCTGTTTTGGGGTCCGCTATTTATGAATGTGGTTTTTTTTTAATCTGAAATTAAGTTATAATACGAAAAAGTTTTAAAAAACAAATTATTGCCACTGAAAAATGTATTATTCATTATAACTTACATCACTGATGAACATGCTGCATTTATTATGCATGTTGTAATAGAGATCTAAGCTGTAAAGGATCATATAAAAATAATGCTTCATATCTTTATGTACTTTTTGAGCTGAGAATCTGAGAGCGTTTTATAAGCAAATAAATTCCACAGCCACACGAAAGGTGTCTTTACACGACCTCCTTTCGTAAAACACTAAAACTTGAAGTGATTTGTTTTCATAACATCATGAACTAATCAGAATGAAAGCCTGTGATTTTTCTCATCAAGGACCACGGAATCAGTTAGTAGCTTCTTCAGCCTGTATTTAACAACCTTTAAAATCCTCAGGTCACTAGAACAATTACTGTCAGGCTGACAAAAGCTGTACAGGACACAGGATGCCTGTGGGTCTCATGCATCTCCCCACTTAAACACAATCAGGGTGAGCAGTGAGAGTAGTGAGTGCAAGACAGCCAACAATCAAGAAAAAAAGGACATTTTTTCTATACTTTAATTCATCCTTGTCTTTGCAATTACCAACTCTATTTAAGATTATGGTTAGTACTCTACAGGGATTTGTATATCCTGAGATTTTGAGAAACTGTAATAGCTCTGAAAGCGAAGTAATACTTAATAGTCCATTAAAGCTTAAAGGACTTGTCTATCACACAGCTAAGTGTGCTCCAAGGAAGTGCTCCATGCACCCAGGAGCTGCCCCAAGGCATTGACAGCCAAGGAACCTTGGACACCACCATACATGTGGACAGCTATTTTCTCCTCAACATTATTCAATGATGAGAAAAATTACTCTTACAAGCTGTGTCACTGTAAGCAGCTCGTCCAGTGAAGTATCTTCCTTACTCCCAGGAAGAAATACTGATAAGGTTCTCTCTTTCTTATTTTTATTATCATTATTGTGACTTTGGCTTTTAAGTTTTTTTGTGGACAAGATGTCCTTCAAAAGATCAAGAAATTTCTTGTTACTTTTTAATTAACCCAAAATTGAAAATGCAAGCTGAAGGAAGAAAGCTCAGTATCAACCTAAATAACAGAAAAAAATCATTGCAATCAGTATTACTACAAGTAGTGCCAGCTCCACTACAAAACCAATGGCATTAAATACTACCTAAAAATGGGGTTAACAAATTGAAAAATAGAGTTCTAAGTAAAAACTCTGTGGTTTAAAGGTGCAATATTCTTATCATCTGGAAACACCTGGATTTAAGTCAAAACTGGAAATGAATTTGGTAGTCTGTCAATCTATTTCCTAATTCCTAGTCATTTATTCATATCATAAAACCACCAGGCAGGAGTATGTGACGGGCAGTTTCTACTCTGAAGTGACTCAGGCCTGGAACAGGAAGGGTTTTGATGTCTGAATTGAAAAGCGTTCACAGAGCAGTATCAAATATTTGCAGCAAAATTACTCGTGTGCTGAACTCTGAATTACTGAATTACTCTCAGCTGAACTCTGTAAGCATTGCTTACTTGCCCTTGGGAAAAAAAACAACAGTCCTTAGCATAGCAACTTAAACCATCCCAGAGGAGTTTAAAATGTCTAGGGATAATGTCATGCTCTATGTTGCTCTTATATTTTCTCCGGGTTGATTAATCTGACATTATCTTCTGCACCTCACCTGGCAGAGGAGCTTACTCAACATGTTTTTCTCGCTTGCAGGATAGTATCTGTTCTAGGCTGTAACAGAGAAAGTTGGTTGTTTTACAACAAAAGAAACAGGCCCCCACACATTTTTTTGAGAAACATGTATAAGCCCCATCCTCAAGAGAGGATGCAGAGGAGGCCAGACTCCAGCTCTTAGATGGATGTGATACTTCAGAGCCTTGTATATTTTGCTGAGTTCTGAAGAGCATCAGGATTTGAGATGTAAGCTCATGATTAAACTTTCCTTTTTCCTGTCTTCAGCTACTTCCCTCTTCACTGTGCAACCCTTCTGGGTTGTCGTTTTGTACTCTAATTCCTGCCCACATATAAACTCCCAGCACAAGGATCTGGATTCCCTGTCAAGTACTGGGTCACCACATATCAGATGTTCCAACAAGTACCCAGCAGGTGCCCACATCAGCTAATATGGGATATTCTTCGTTTTTCCTTTCATGGAGAGAGCACCTCCTCAGCCATATTCTATCCATCATGATTGTGCATTATGCTTCCTCTCACATTTGAAACCACTTAACATTCCATATTGAGACATAATAGTTCTGTATTTTTCACAGAAACTATTAACTAGCGTTTATACTCCAGCCTCCAAATGGCTTCAGTGAAAAAGAGCTAAATCCACTTCACATATTTCTGAAAATTGACATGAGATAGACAGGTGGACAGACAAAGCTTTTTCAATGTGGTTAACGCTGTTTTTTAATAACTTAGGCCAATAGGAATAATAAAAGATAGCATAGACTAATGAAATTTTTATGAATTGCATGGCTGCCATGGACCATGGACTGAAAACTGTATTAGAGACAGACATTTCTGTGGCCTTTATTTATCTGTGACTTAGTCACATGATAATTTATAACATTAAGGTAAAATTCACCAAGACAGCTTTCCTAAAAAAATGCACATACGAACTGCTAATAAAATAAACAAAGTTCTTTTTATATATAGTCATGTCTCATTTTATACAAAAGCATTATTTTATATAGTGATGTATTTAATAAACAACAACATTCCAGCATTTGAAGAAAAGAATTGCTGGTATAAAGCCTAAAAAAGAGATTCTCCTCAAGATATTTACAACAGCAAATAAAATTCCCTGGAAACAAGGTTTAAAATTGTAATGTTGGTAGACCCCTGACTATAGTGGAACAAATCCTACCATTTAATACATAATGTAAGTAGCACTTAGCATTAGATATCAATCACGACTTGTATAACTTATAGGAGTTCTTGTTTTGATCAAGAGAAAAACCTACTTTTCTGAAAATTATATCTCTGCTTTAGTTTTCCTACATTACTGGTTCATACTGTCTGTTTGGTCACCATTTCCCTCTGTTCAAGTCTGAATCCATTGTCAGTTTTCAACTACATTTAGCTGAGACACAGATATGTCAAAGTTAAATACATTGCCCCTGCATCAGATAATGTTATACCCTAAGCTCAGCAGGTACTCGTCTGGTCTGAACAATCTCATCTGTTTAGCAGACACAACTCAGAAAAAGAAAAACATAAAGAAAAAAAGCCTTTTACAAGCCATCAAGAGAAAAATTTGTAGGAAGCAACGAGCAGAATACTATGTTGAGAGACACAGTGCTCAGGGTCACACAGTGCTAGACAAAACCCAAAAGCTAGCCTTCTCTTTAACTTCATATTGGAATCCATTCATTCGACAGAAATAGGGGTTTGACTTGGAGTTGCAAGATGTCCTGCTAACACATTGTCCACTCAACAGTGTAGGGCACTTCCTCCTCATTTCATGTCCTCTTCTACCCACGCACATCACTGCTCTGTCCAAGTTTCACATGTAAATCTCTGCTATGGATAAGCCAAAAAACTCCTCCACTCCTTTGTACCATAGACTGCTGAAAAAACTGTTTTCAAACTCTGTTACTCTACTAACACTACTTCTATTCAATGAAAACCTACTTGTAGATAAGTATTTATCTGTGGCAAATTGCCACTAGTGGGCATTGCCACTTATAAATGGTACCCCTAGAAGATAAAAGTTCAGTACTTTGTTTCCAGTGAAAACATGTACAAGGGAATGAAGAAGTAATGCTTCACCCTTGCCTACGCCAAAATGCATCTATGAAACAAAAATATGAAGATATATCTTACTTTAGCATGGTGGAGAATCAAGTAAACAATTATTATTATTTCTTATTATGTTGTGGTTCACTCCAAGTTGCAAGGTCGAATAGAATTATGTACATGCGTAACTACAGAGCAGCTGACAATAGAAGGAAGAAGGTGTATACAGACAGACATTCTATAGTATGACTGTGACAGAATTGCTCAAAAATTCTGTGCAAATAAGAAAAAAAGTGTGGCTGGAAGTACTGAAGAAATTACTTGTGTTATAAAGCAGTTTAAGTTACAACTTTTTTTTTATGGATAAAAATATTGTTAGGTATTCAGTACGAATTAAAACAAGAAGCCAAGTGCTCCAGATTTGAGATCCTTTGTACTTAGTTGCAAAATCTTTACAAGTAAAAATAAAAAAATATTTATAAATAAAATAAAATAGAATTTTAAAATGCTCATAATGAAATAGGAATTCTGGATATTAATAATAATGCCAAATTTTTATTCTTTCTTTTCATTATTTATGTTTATTCCATATAAATAGCCTTCTCAAAGGAAGAAGAAAAGTATCAGATAGCAAATAAAAAAAAAGAATTTTGTCTTCTTTCTTTTTGAAGCAGTAGAGTAGGTTGAATCTTATGCCTAAAAAATAATAAAGACAATAATAATAATATCACCTCAAAAATCTACAGGATCTCTTTGTATAGGATTTGTTTGCTGGCAGCTGAAGTTAAAATAGCTATATGGTTTGGACTTTATCAAGAAATTTAAAATATGTTAAATGTAAGTGAAGATGAAGAAGACTGTCCTACATTTTATTTCTTGCACGCCAATTGTCAAACAAACTAATAATGTAATGAAAACTCATTAATTTTAACAAAGTCTGGTAAAAATTAAGAAAACATTTGTTTTGGATTCCTGTTTACATTTGTGAAGATCTAACAACAGAGGTGCCCTTATAGACCTTCTTCTGTCACAAGTCTGAATTTAACTTCTACGAGAGTTAGGGAGGAGGAACACCTGCTGGAAACAAGCAAAATAGTCAAGACTGTAAACTACTTGGTGGGCTTCAGTCATTTGTAGGATTAGTATAGGACATGCAAAAATAGTGAGGCAGTAGCTTAGAGAAGGAACATGAAGAGGGACTGTATGTTAAATAGTGAGATTTTGATTAAGAAGCATTCTTCAGCCTTAAGGCACTCATTAAAGATAATGTAAAACAGTTTGAAAATATTTTTCTTAATTCTTAGCATCATTTAAAAAAGTTTTCAAACTGAACATGCAGTGAACAAAAGTGCTCCTGTGTCTCACAAGAGATGGGTCCACCTAGAAACACACTACATAAAAGTAAGAATAAGTGGACTTACTTACTCATGTAAAAGATTATTGGTTTTCTAGGATAGTTACACCCTTGAGATTACAGATAGCCTAAGAATTCCGGCAAGAATCATATTAAATATATAACATAAGTTTAAAAATTAAATTTTAGTGATAAATCTACAGCTTTCATTTTTTTAAGAAATTTTGTAATATTCAGAGACGGCTGATCAAGATGATGACAGTATTCTTAAAGAAGGAAAGAGAGCTGAATTCCTGAATTTGTGTCTGCAAAGCCCTGAGAAGGAACTCTGCTGTCTGGGTAAAACAGAAAAGGGAGAAGACCTATATGCCATGAAGTGACAACGCAAGGATATATGGAGGTGTAAAGTATTGGTATTAACAAAAGGGAATTTGCTTGGAGAACTCGTGATGGAAGATGTCCAATGGGAGACATCATATGTAGCATGAAAGAAAGGGTTTGACTAGGAGAGAAATATGAAGAGGACAAGAGTAGATGTGTGTGTTGTTGGTATGAAAAGACTGCTGAAGCTGTGCATGGCAGTCAGCTCACCAAAAGCATTGCCTGTGACTACAAAAACAGGGAAAAGGGTAATTTGACAAAATGTGAAAGAAGGATGGGGTTCAGTTCAAGATGAAGACATCTAAATGTATCAGTCTGTCTATGTACAGGTGTTTACATGTGAACCAGTTATCTGTGCCCTCTAATTGTCAAAATAGATTCAATATTCACAGTCAATGAAGTTTAAAGGCAACTTGACTCATCCTAGATAAACATCTACATTTTGCAGTCAAGTTGGTAGATGTAGAGTAGGTTGAAAGACAGATGACAGCTAGGTGAAACGACAAATTTATTTATAGTCTTAAGCCTACTTTGTTTTAAAACTAAGAGATAGGTGAAAGGAGGATGACATAAAAAGAAAGGGAGAGTTAAGGGTGATGGACACTGTTGACTGGGATAGATTAGTATTGAAGTAAGTTTAATTCGCAATAATGAAATAAGTAAAATTTGACTTATATGATTCTAGGGAATTTCAAGCTGTTTAAAATTGGAAAAAGAAGTAAATGTTCACTTTTCACCATAATGGAAAGTCTCTTAAAATGAATTAGAGAATTTGAAAAATTTAATTACTACATTTCTTAACCAAAAATGAACTTTCTGTAACATGCAGTATTTCACATCATTAAGGCTGAACCGCCTTTCAATATTAAACTACATTTTTTACTGCCTTATGGGACTTATCATTCTTTTTCTATACTCTCTCCCGAGGAACAAACTCTGTTAGTAGACCACTCCCATAACATACCTGTAATAATGTGAAACCTGTGGGTTTGCTACCTAATACAACTTTACAGAAATGCAGCAACCAGAGAATCCAGCTCATAGAAACAAAGCTGGCAGAACTATAACTTCTGTAGTACTTTACAGGTAAAAACTGGCCAGCCAATTTTTATGTGGGAGAAAAAAAATGTTATCATTATTCTAACTCGGAAAACCCAAATACTTAATCCCTATTTTCAGGAGAGAAAACAGAATTATTTTCAATGAAGTCAAGTTTTTCTGGAGGAAATCAGAAATGTGTAAAAAGGTCTAGTTGTTATTGAAGATTTGTCAGCTATTTTGCCTATTTTTAATACGACACTCAGACAGGTACCATACAAAGAGTAAGAGGCAATTCTTGCTTCGAAGACCTAGCATTTAAATAGATCTGGCAGAGCAAAAGTTGAAGTAATCTGCTGAAACTCATAAGAAGTTCTATGACAGAGACAAAAATAAAGATCAGCCCTTACAATCTACGAACAGGTTTAGAGCAGTGGCTGTCATTAAAGGAAATCAGAAAAAGTCCACAGCACGGAGGCAAAGAAAGCTTGACATGGTAGAGCTTGTCAATCTCTTGGCAAAGACATGTGAAAATTTTTCCAAGAGGAGGGATGTGCTGGAAGGTTGGTTCAGATTTTGCAAAGAGGAATGAGCAAGCACTGGGATGTGCAGATGCAGAAGCCAGAGAAAAAGAAGAAAACATATTTGGCAAAGGAGTATTGAAGAGTTGAAAGTGAAAGAGAGGAAATGCTGGAGCAGAGGGGGCCCTCAGCTTTGCTAGCCCAGAATATCAGGACTCAAATATCGTACACTGCTTTGACATTGTCTGGTGTGGAAACTGCTGGTGGCAGAATGAAGAAGGAGGATTTGCACTGAAAGGAGAACACAAAAGCTGGGTTGTTCAGAATGAAAATCTGATAGCAGAATCTGATAGGTGATAAGGACATCATAATGCATCTCAGAGAATCAATCTCAGATGTGACAAAATGAATGTAAATGCAAAAAACCCACAAGTTATGCAGACAGCAATAAAGAAGCAAGGTAAGTATCATTTCCTACCCTTTCTAAAATTTTGTATCTCTGAGTAAAATATTCCACAGAAAAATCACAGTGTAACAGAAAAGATGTTTGGCATAAAACAGTATCTACCAAGTGATAGCTGAAATGCATGTGAAATTAATCCTTCATCTGACATTACATCTAAACAAAAATTCCCAGTCCCCATGTACTACTAACAAAGTCCCTAGTGTTCGACCTCAATGGCAAAGTACAGTCATTTTAAGGCATACTAGAGATTTTTAAGAACCTTTCCTTCTGCAGGTATTTGATTAAAAAAACCCAAAACAAACTACATTTTTGAACAAAGAACCTTAGGAAAACGAGGACGTTGCAAGAACAATCTCTGTAAGAATATAAGACCTCTCTCTAAAGTCTTTTATGCTTCACTTCAAGTACTTTACACTAATGAGCTGAGCAACTCTTAAAAGAACAACATGACCTAGCATACTGTGGTAATTCAATAATACGGTAGTCAAATAACTACAAGATAATGCTGTTTCTTTAACGCACTGATCTTCATTTTAATTTGTTTCAGACACTGGCATTTTTTTTTAATATTTCAGTGCTTCTTGTGATCTTGGTATACAACAGCTAACAAGAAAAAGAAAAAAAGGGAAAACTAAGCAATACACATTTACATCAAGTAACTCTGTGATATGTTAGTCCATAAATATTGGTGGATTATTCTTCTGCCTTTTCCACTAGTATTCCTTAAGGAGAAGACAAAGATATAGGCTCATATAAGTAATGTGAGAGATTTATAATGCTAAACTCCTGCGTCCTTATTTCAGTAACAATTCTGTTGTATTCACTACAGAAATTACTCTGGGAGCTAGTGTTGTCAGTGCTAGAAAACAGCACCACAAAATCATTCAAACATATAATTTGTGATGTCAGAAGTGAACGTCAGAATTACTGCTGAAATAATGAAAGGATTTTCCAAACATAGCAATCTTTAAAAAATAAAGCTATTTTCAAAAAAAACCCAGGAACATTCTGTAGTAAATCACTGACCCTGCATTTCATACAGCCAGTAACTCCTCCGCAACCTCTTTATCAGCCCAAAATGACACGGAGTTTTCTTTCTGTTATTACTATTTACATTAACCAAATTAATGTCTTTTTGAAAATTTAAAATAAAACAGATGCAGTACATGAAAACCTATTAAAACATATTTAAATACACTTTGAATTAATGCATATAGCATGCGTGCATTTAAACCTCTGCATCTCACAATAATAAAATAAGTAGCAGTCTTTAGAATCATTACTACTTAACTGGCAAATTAAACTGACACCGAACTATAAAACACTGAAAAAAAAATCCACAGAAAAAAATGTATTACAATTAATTTTAACTTTGGCTTTCTTAAATGATTTTGATGACTGAAACTTCACCAGAAAAAAAAAATCAGAAATTATACTGAATGCATGTAAGGTTGTTCGATAAGATTTGTATTATTTTATATCTCTGAATCTGTCAATACAGTAATTCTCCTGCACAACAGCTACAGCTTTAAGCATCTTCAAGAGTATATATGCTTTTAAATTTTAAACCATTACCTATGCAGTAGCCCCCCAATACAGTCTTGAACTCTGACAGACACCGATCTCTCTCTCCCTCCCACACCCTGTTTTATCAGACACTATTTTGTTTAAATTGGCTACTAAATAGCATAGCACTGTACCTTTAAATACAAATCAAACAATATTCATATTCCCACGATGCTGCTAGTTTCCCTTATTCATTGAATTGCCTGAAGATTAAAAGCTCAGAATCTGAAAAGGGATTCTGTTCTGCAGACCAAAGTTCTCTGTAGGAGATGAGGGAGAGGGTCAGTCCTGGAGTCACACACACAACAGGCAGAAAACACACTTATGATCCTCAGCTTTGGATAGCAGCATAAAGGGGAATAAAAAGCAGAAACACATGGCACACGGAGAACTGGTATCACTTATGGCTTCTAACCAAAGCAGCAATTAAACACCTTTCATCGTTCTCCCAAATGCCTGTTTTTTGTAAGAACTGAGAGAGAGGCACACATACACACACACAAAGGCAAATCCCCTCTGAGCAGCAACGAAAACTTAATAACCTACCATTTTCTTTGCACTCTTCTGGAGGTTTAGCCTTTTTCGCAAGTCGTGGATCCAGCCATGATGTTGTCTTTGTGTTATGGCTGAAAAGAAAAGAGATCACTCTAAGCAGACACATACTGAAAGGAATCAAGTTTATTCCTTAAGAAAAAAAGGTTAGTCCAACAAAATTGCAATCGATACACTTAATTTGCTTACTGGTTCTAAGTAGCCCTGAAGGAGGTGTAAGAGTAATTGTGCAAGGCAGCTGTAAATTTGGCAACCTCAGCTCCCTGTCCTCAAAGCAGCTATTTTTATTAAAATCAACTAGAATGTTGCCAAGTTAACCTCATTGAAAATGCAGAACTCATCCAGAGCAAAAGGAATTTATTACAAATACAGTGTTCTCCCGTTGAATGAGTACAGACGACAGCATTCTGCACAATTCTCACAGTTTTCAGATAGAATTATTTTTATCTTAAACCTGACTTTTTCATAAATACAGGTTTGTTATTTCTCACTAGCAGCACTGGCAAGGCATAGCAAAAGTGATGCAAATTACAGCATGCTCTTGCAAAGTCTACATTTCCGGACAGAGTGATTAATGATACTTTGTTTAACAAACCTTTATCTCTCCATATATAATCCTTCTCTCAAGATAAAATAGATATGCACAAACTGAATGAATCATGTGGCTTCTTTCTATACTCAGAATAAATCTTTGAGGAATCAGCCATCAAATAGCATTGAACTGGCACAAACTGTTTTCTGGGAGAATATTTTGCCAAATGAATTGATGCTTAGTACAGCTAATGAGATCTAAACCAGATCTTTTCAATGTATACTTTTCCCATAAGCATTAGAATTTGGAGCTAAACATTTAAAATATGTTAAGAAAGAATTTTTTTAGATGCCTTTCCTATAATACCATCATTCAGAGACCCTTCTAGCCCATGTTTTATTTATCTGATACATCCTAGGAGGATGCTTGTTCCATACAATTCATATAGCACTGAATTACTTAGTTTGTTATGAATTTCCTGTGTCCTTTTAATGTGTACTTAAGACTTCTCTTTTAAACATTAGTATAAGGTGCCCAAAAACAGGGGACCTGGCAAAATACGTATTACGATGCAATTGTTAGTTAGTGAGTTACTGATTAACTGATACAGTCCATGTGGTGCCACCACCACCAGTTTCCCTAAGGAAAAGTGTATAGAGCCAGTTCCTTCTCCCATCTTGACTCCCGGTTTAGTTCATGGCAGAGAACTTTTCCTCTGCCTTAATTTCTCTCTTTCTCTAAAAACAGAGCGATGCTACCTACCTCTCAGCATTATTATCACCATGTTAAAGCTTCCTCCACATTTCAGATGGGAAAAACAGTAGATGGGAGCTAAGTACAGATGACATAGCAACTAAAATGAAAATTGAGGCATTTAAATTCCTATTTTAAGCATGCCCTAGTCTAGAACACCATTCATGACAGGTGAAGAGCATAAACAAAACATTCCCTTACTTTGAGAGCATAGATAGTTGCAGAGTATGAAGAAGGATAAGCCAAAGGTAAGGTAAATTTAAAATGATGCCAGCAACCCGTGCTTGATTACAAATGTAACTAAGACACTCTCTCTGAAGCTCTGGCTGCCTGTGGTCTCCTGTAGGGTGTATTTTTATACTGCAGTCACACACTAACTGCAGCTTCTGCAGACATACTTGAGCTAGCTTTAAATTAACTGGGAGAGATACTGGCGGCAATGTCAATGCAGCAGTATGGAGCTCAGCATGGGCTCATCACCCCAGCATCTGAGCCACCTGGGTGCAGCCAGCAGCACAGGCTGAGCTGCACACTACCATTGTACCCTGTGCCAGAGCTCAGAGGAAACTTGGGCATACCTGTGGAAGCTGCAGTCACATCTCTGGAGCATGGGTGTGTCTGCACAACAGACACTGTCTCCCAGCTACTAATTATGAATGATTTTAGGGACCCTAACTGGTTGCAGGCATTAAGTCAGATTCACAAATAGTTTCCTATGGCTTTAAAATATATATATATATGACTATTATTAGTAGTGCTTACTGTACTATAAAGTGGATCTCAAGGCATTTTACAAAGGAAATAATTCCCCCCCCATTTTAAAGGTGGAACATGGAGTCACAGAGTCAAGTGACTTTCCACAGCCACTGAACAAGCCAGTGGCAGAGTTGGTACTAGAAGCCAACTCTGTTGCAAGTCAGCTGGTCAGCATTTTCCTCACAAGTCCACAGAATATCAGAACAGACCAATTCATCAGCCTTGAAATCACCCCTAAGACACTCCTAAAACAGACCTGAGAAATGAGTTTTTAGGCATCTGTAAAGACAGGTGTCAACCTGAAAATAAGCCAAATTCAGTATTACCATTCAAAAACGTGAATTAGTTGAATTACAGCCACCAAGGCTTTTGTTGAAACTGAGAACAATCAGCAAACAGTTATGCTTGCCTTCAGCATAAACGTGGCTTCCATAAACCCAGGACTGACACTTTCCAGGTTTGTGCACTGTGACCATTCTAAACAAAACTATAAACAAACAAAAAGTCAATGGCTTTCCCAACACAGGAACGATTCGTCAGTCTGCAGCAACATTTCAGAGAATGAAGATGGTATCTCATCTAAATCAGCTCTTGTAGCACTCAGTCTCCTCTTTTAGTAACTGTCTCTTAAACCATTCAGCTATGTAGTAAAAGCAAAACTCTTCCACAAGAAGCTTTATCTATTACAAATAACTGAAGGAGTAAGGCAACTTTTGAAAATCATCCCTATCCTCCTTACCAGTCTCCACACCTGCTCTTATTATCTATACTAAACACACAAACTACACCTTGCCATGAGACTTTAAATGCTTGTAGACAGGTACTCCGGAGGGTAAAAAATCTTTTCATGTTCTATTTGAAAGAAGGCAGAATCTATCCCACCCATCTTCTAACACCTCTACAGTATCATCAGTGTCCTCTTTAGTGCTACATACTACTGATTTCTTCAATCATCTTATCAACCAGGTACACACACATAAACACTCTTACATGGAGGATGGACGTGACTAGTGTTACGCTGCTCCCAGCTAAAGAGTGAAATAAGTAGCCCTGGGTTACAATGTAGTATCTTTTTATACATGTTTACTTCTGTCCTACACAGTATGTTTATCTGGCAGGGTACTTTTCCAGTCCTCCTTCTACCACATTTCAAGTTGTATATCTTGGAGTGATGCTGCTCTTGCCATAGCTAGTGCTATGCTAGCACCATACAGTGTTGTTCAGAGTAACCTCCTGCTGTTTTCCATCAAGTACTAGAATTGGGGTTAGCCAACCATAGAAACAAAAGAGAGGTAGGTTCTTCCCCACATAGGTAAGACACATTGGGAATGAGAAGAAGGACAAAATCATGATGGTGCTGGCTTGCTGGAAGTCCTATGGCAGGCTCCAGAGACATTTCAGGAAAGCCACCACCTCACCTGTGTCCCAGGGCTCTGCCTATTCCCTCTTCAGCTTTGCAGTGGACTGCAATCTGTAAACGCTAAAGGGCAATAATATTGAGCTCCTAAAGAGTTTTTGAACTACTTTCGAAGAAGACTTGATAGAAAACCTTTAACAAGGAGAAAGAAGTATGCACAGTAAAATGGCCAAATTAGCACCAATGGCATAAGTAACATCAACACACACCTACTGCATGAGCTGTGAATATTAATGTTTCTCAAGCACCAAAAAGCTTGTAAAATGTACAGTGTAAGGCCTGCCTTACCACTAGGTCTAATCATGTATGTCCATTTGGGAAGTCTTACAGAGAGACCAGAAGGCACAGGGACTGGGGATTTATAGATTAGTTATGAATGAACTGCAGATGAAAAGCAGAGGCAGTTGCGGAATAATGCACAAAAAAGTAGTCAGTGCAATTGTCACTGTCTAAATGAGAGTGAAATGATGAAATAAAAGCATCCTATGAGAAATACAGCTGTGACTCCACCAGAATTTTCCACTGGCCACTGTTTCATCACTCAGCAATAACCAAGCCTTGTCATTTCGGGATTGGATTAGAACGTCCAGTCTTACACAATTTCAATGATCTTGGTTACTATCTGGGACAATTGAGCTAAGAAATTCAAGTGCTGGCAAATAAACTATGCACATCTTAGAATCTGTCTTAAAATCAAAAGCAAATATCTTATTTTGAAAAGTTTGAAAGCAGTCAGCAAAGGATTCCTTTGGTTTTGCTTCAAGCAAGTGGAGCACGAGAATAGCGTAACATTTTCAAATTCATCCTAATTTGTCACCTGCTATACAAAATACAAACTACTTACAGGCCTGAAGTGCATCACAAATTGGAAAAATAATTTTAAAAAGTCACAGTAAAGCAGAGGAGCTTAATATTGTAGCCAACACTTAATAAAATAATTAGTGCTGAGCTAACTTAAATTCTCCCTCCTCACCAAGTATTTACATCCAGCATAAATAGTTTATTATAATCAGAATCCTCTGGTATGAATTATAGACGGTTTTAAACATATGTGAAAAAAATATTTTTCAGCTGGTTTAAACAGAGTGAAAGAAAGCTCAGAATACTTTCCAGAAACCCTGACTCAATCCCTTGGTCTTCTCCTTTTTTTTTGCAACTCTGCTTTGAAGACTTCGCAGAGACTGTTTGTGACCCAGTTCCCTGTTATCACCCCTGGATCTAAGTATCAAGACCAGAGTCCCTCCAAAAATCTCACTGGATACTCATCCATACCTTTAGGAAGTAAAAAACATTAGGAGTTCGGCTCTTCTTATTAAACAACATATTATCTTTTTATTATGGTTATTTGATAGTATATTTTTTACTTAAGAATTGAATATAATAGATTTGTTTTAGCAATCTGTCAGTTTACAGCACTTAGAAAAAATACTTGTACTAACAAAACCCTCAGACAATCTCTCAAACCAATTTTGAAGGGAATACAGCAAGTAGCTACTGACAGTAATAGCCTTAATATCTTTGGAAAACATTGCAAACCTATTCTAAACCGTGACTCTTCAAGGTGTGTAATTTGTACATTATTGTGAAAGGCATTTTGAAGTGGGTATTTACCAATAGGCTGCTTCAGTGTATTTGGGGACAGCATGTACGGGTTTGTTCGGGCTTTTAAAGTGAATACATGACATTCAAGATGGTCCTCAATATCATAGCTTGAGCAAAGTAAAGTATAAGAGACAGAGAAAACCAAAGTGCCCTGTAGGCCACTTCTAAAATGTATACTCCTCCCACTTTTCGTATGCCTAAAATTTGTACGTATGCAGAGCTTTTCAGACAGCACAGTAATGATTTTCAAGTAATTTCTATGTGGAGGGACAGTGATAGAAAACCAGAGCGTTAAAATGGCAATTTTGCTATTCATCCTTTCTTGTGTGCTACCCAAACTTCTTGCATACATGTAGGGACAATACAGAAGGGATTAATCCTTTGGCTGTGATTTGAATGGCAGTAGCTATGACTGCTAGTTTGTGTTACTTTTCGTGTTGTCAATCTGTTAGATGTGCCCAGAGTATGTGGTCCTTAAGAGACACAGGTCTGAGGGTGCCTGTCCTGTGAATCCCAGATGGCCTTGGGCAGTAGATAAGCACTTATGTACTCAGCTTAAATACAGTGGTGGTGCCTCTAGGCATTTACAGGAGCAGAAGATGCTTATGAAGGATTTTTTGAGGAATATATAAACGGCTTAAGTCTCCTAAAGTAATTTCTGCTGTTAAGTCAGTCGCTTTGACTCAGGCAGTTAATTTCTGATAAGGAATGGGTTTCATCTCATGTGACATCAGCCCAGTTACAGGGCTACTTGTGTGCAATTCCCCTCTGTTTGAGGGAGAGTCACCTACACAGAATAATCTATCTTATCTGTCTTCTGGTGGGACAGGGGAATTAACCATATGCTCCTAGTGACATACTATGTCCTATGGCATCTCCCCAGTGTCCTCCAGCTGCCACTCCAGCAGGGAACTGGTTTTGAAAGGTTCTGTGTCATTATCTGCTAGGTTCATGGAGATGGTGGACTATTAGTATGCCTCTACAGCAGAGCTTTGCCTCAGATCAAGAGGTCATTTTCAAGTGAATCTCTCAGTTATCTTCATTTACACACTGAGCATTCTCCTAGCTTGTAAACTTCTTTCTTTTGAATTTAAACCAGATGATACACAGGAAGGGCTCACCAAATGCACTGCAAGCTATTTACAGTAATGCATCTCAAGGCACCTGAGAAGACTTAGTAACTGTGGATGCTGGGTCATCAGCACCAAACCAAGTGTTTTTCTCTGCAGTCTACTGATATTGCAAATGTAGATATGGACATGTTTTAGACCAGAAGGAATTGAAACTGGTTTTAACCCCAATCTGGTGTCATGGACTGAGTTCGGGGGTTCAGGGGTTGGAGACAATTACGTGCACTCCTAGAGACCAACTTTCATTTCAGTTTCATCTGAAAGGAATCCAGTTCATGTACTCTGAAATGTGAACCAAATCACAGTGTGTTGCGACAACCAGAAGATTTGTTCCAAAACGTACTCCTGACACAAACTTATACGGGCATGGATATTTGAGGGCCTCTTCACTGGCAGAAATACCTACCTTTAGGCAGGATAATTCTGCCCTTATCTTTGTAGAGGGTGAATCAGCCTCTGAATGTAATTATCTCCCTCCGTTGACCACAGAAAGAGATTTGGGAATTGGTTTATACTATAAGAGAGACATAACACTACATAGAAATCCAGGTGAGCTGAATCTTCTAGCTCAATAAATATAAAGGAGAAAAATTGTAATAAACTACAAACATCAGAGAAAAGGTGTTGGAAGCAGAACTCTGCAGAGTACAGCAGTGGGACCTTTGGGGGAAAGGCAAGACAGAAGAAGGTGAGGAAACACAACTGGAGCTGAGCTGGCAGTTTGACCTGAATATCGGCATAGATACAAACAGCAAGCAAGAGCAAGGGAGAATACATCACTAGTACAGACTGAAAATGTCTTTATAGCATCAAAAGACAAGAAAAGAAGAAAAAAAATCAGTTTTTCCAATTCCACCATCTCCTCATTCCTATTTGAATTATCATGAAACAAGGAAGTGGTGTCAGGAGAAAGAAACCAAGAGAGGTCTTTTATGTTGCTTGTCCCACTGAATGTCACATTGAAGTCCAAACAGCATTAGAGATCTAATCATTGTTACGCTGACAAAAGCTAATTAATTCAATACAACATATAAACCAGGAAAAAGAATTACGGGCAACCAAGATTATATTCACATGAGTCTGGATGATTCAGAGTTTTCAGCACAATAAATTCGCATTAATACAAGGTGCTGTTTCCCAAAGAAGAAGAATCCCATCAGAAGTGAATATTGAAACAGCGTGTGAAAAAAAATCCTTTTATCTTAGTTGCTACTTAATCAAAGTAGTAGAAATAACCATACAACCAAAACATGGTGAATTTCAATATTATGCACTGATACACTGATGGTGTAACACACATGCAAAAGTGCCAAACTTTTAAGAGATCGGGTAGTTACTACAGGAAATAGAAATAATCTTAGGCAGGTAGAAGGGTATATTTCCATCTCAGTAGTTTTAGTATCTTTTAGTAGAAAAGATAAAGTTATCAGTTGTAATGGTGTAGCCAGGCTTAACTAATATATCCTGCTTTCTGATGGTGAACTGATGGAGCAACCAGGAGTAGCTACATACATCATGATTCTTCAGGGAAGCAAAATGTCAGGATAAACATGTCAATTCTGCAATCAAAAGACTTTACTACCTTAAAAACTACTGAGAAGAAATACTGATCCCATTGAAGTCAGTAGCAAAATTCTTAGAAACAAACCAGGTCAGGATTTTACTTTTTCAATTTGCAGTTGTACTACTTTTCAGGTAACACCTGAAACATCACCAGGCGAATACAAAAACATAATGGCTGTTTTTTACTGTGAAGAGGAGAGTCTTTTGCAAATGCCTGTTTTATAGCTGTTCTGCAGTCTTTTATGGTGCTTTCATAAAAAAAGTATCTTTAAGGACTATAAAAAGATACTGCAACAGGTCCAAAAAGCAATGTTGTCTACAGTGCTCACGGTGCTGAAGTAGGAAGAGACTGAACATCAGTGAGATTTGCCAAATTCTCCTAAAAATCATCATCACAAGTCAAAGAAGACGATCCTTTAAAGATGTATTGCAGAGGCTTGAATTTCTTCTACCAGTACCTCCACTAACAAAACAGTTATTAATGTGGTATACACATTATCTCTGGGACCTCTGGAGATCATCCAGTCCAACCTTGCTGCTAAAGCAGGTTCACCTATAGTAGGTTGCACAGGATCACATCCAGGTAGGTTCCAAATATCCCTAGAGAAGGAGACTCCACAACCTCCCTGGACAGCCGTTTCCAGTGCTCCATCAGCCTCAGAGTAAAGAAGATTTTCCTCATGTTTCAGTTTGTACCCATTGCCTCTTGTCCTGTCGGTGAGCACCCCTGAGAAGATAGTAATGTGTAATTGAGAAGATGATAATATGTGTAATTGTCTCTACAGGACAGTCCATCTTTAATGTCATGGTGTATGTGATAGAGTTGGAGAGGCAGGTGAGGGCCGCATTTAAGGCTGACTGTACACAAGCAGATGCATCAAAAGTCTTGATCCTTTTGTATTTTCTTCAACACTGCACTGGATGAACACAGCAAACATTGATCGCCCAGGATCTAACACAGCCAACGTCTGCTTTGTGAGGGTAACTTGATGCTCATGTCTCTAATATGTGGTTTGAGAACTGTTGGCAAGGTGAGATCTGAAGGCTATGGGGAATTAAAGCCTTTCCTTAGCCCTGAGAAAGGGAAAAACTAAAAATCAGCAATGTCCAAAATAGGTCACAGTCATTAGCCCTATTTAAAGTAGAAAAGAAGAAATACAACTGGAGTTTCTTTTGGTGGTATTCCAGTTTATGTACAGTCTTCTAATTATTGTGTTCTCATTAGCATATGTTCTCAATGAAAGAGAATGTAGGAGACGGATTCCTATTTGTGTTGTGTGTGCCTGTATTTGGAAATTTGGATTCATATGTAAGGGTGACTGGAAACAGCTCAAGAAATGTACATAATTAGTTCTTCCTGAAAAACAGTGGTAAGCATTATGCAGTAACACGGGATTCTCTTCCTGTCTGTCTGGGAATGCTAGTATAGGTAAACATAAGGTCATGCACCTATGTCAAAAACGAGAAAGAAACGAAGAAACAGACCAAGCCATGCTTTAAAATACAACTGTCCTCTGAATTATCCAGTGAATCTAGTATATGATTTTTTTTTCTTTTTAGATCCTGAGGCAGCAGGAATTTCTTCCAGTGTGCTTTACGAAATGCTAACTGGGCCATTAATGATTAATAAATAAATAAAACTGTCTACAGACAGTTATCTTTCTTTGTATGAAGTCACTCCCTCTCTCATTGTAAATCTGCCATGTTACTTCTGATGGTAGTTTCGATAAATGAGCTCACATACAAATTTTAGAGGTTGGTTTGAGGTGAATGAATGAAAATGCTGTCATGAAATCTAAGACAATCGGATATATCTGTTACAATCTGGAACTTGAGATCGCTTACTGCTTGAAGTCCTTAGGGTTTAAAGGCACAATTCACATGAACATCAAATAAAGAATTAAAAGATGCTGCTTAGTATGACTTCTTTTTTCACTCGTGATGTACACTTTAAAAATGTTTGGTTTTCATCTATTATTTAATAATCTAGTACAATCTTCCCTAATGTTCAGGGAGATGTTGTTAGACAAACAGGTTTTTGTTGTCCTTTTATCTTTCTTTTTTTTGCGAAAGCAAATGGAGTCTCTTCATGCCATTAACCAAAGTGACTTGTAAACAAAGAGGCAATTTAACAGCATCCCCACAGCATTACATTCCTACTTAACCCTGTGAAGACTGCACAATGTGAAAACTCAAATGATCCAAGAGTTGCTCTTCTGCTCCGATTCTAGTAAATAATCTGGTATTTTTACAGATGTGTAATTGTACCTTTTTGCAATTACATTATTGAAGAATATAATCCCAAAGGCAAGGAGCCTTTATTACAGTCTTTCTATTGAGTCTGCACCTCTGAGTGATTTCTCTGCTTTGAATAACATTCATTTAGAGGAAGTGAATGATGAGCATTATCAGAACTGCAGTATAAATCAGAGCAATTCCAGGAAATGAAGAAAAATATAACATCAAAGGAATTTGTGAAGTGGAATGGCTGCTCTGTAGAGTGGCAGGGCTATTTGCATTCACTGTGTTAATTACCAAATATATATTTATTTTCTATTAAACTGCCAGTATTTACCATTGTCACAGTTTGGTGTCCTAGTGACCTACCCATCACCCTGTCCTCCACCCTCCAAACATACAACAAATAAAACAAAAGTGCTGCATAAGGGGCAAGGTAAGAAAGAAACATGGGTTCGAACTAGCACTGAGGTCATCGTGGTTCTGCTCTGATTGCTTGGGCACAGTTACTCTTTTCCTAAAATATGCATAACTTTGCCCTTTGCAGCAAATACAGTTATTTTTTAAGATTACTGCACTTTTCGGCCCTGTACATTCCAAAAGCTATAACTGGTCATGCCAGTGTTCAGGATAGTCATAAAATTTTACATGAATCTGACATCACAAAATGTTAATTTTTACCTACTAAAAATCAGAGTAATCCTCCAAATTGTTTATTTCCTTAAAGAAAAAATAAATGCTACTGAGGCCTTTTTAAACACTGTTCTGCTGCTGAAGATGTTTTTTCCTTTCTTTTTTTTTTTTTTTGGTGGATCATGAGCTTATACTAACTCACTCTTCTGCTCTTTTCTTATCCTGGTAACGTGTATTAACGACAGCACTTACAGAAGAAAGAACTTTCATATCCATTTGTTCAGTGGGGTGGCTAATTAGCAAGAGCAGCAACAGGTATGCATAGCCTACTAACAGAAAAACTTCCAAAACATAACTAATCCTCCTGTACTACTTCTAAACACAGCATGGCCTCCACCTACAGTCCACTAGCTACTTTTTAGCCCACCTAATCCTTCTTTAAATCGGCAAAAAGTTCAACCCTCTCCACCCTTGTCCACATTAGGAAGAACCCTGCAATTGTGCTACTCTCCCATAAGCTCTGGAGCAGAAGAAAACCCTTGCTTTTGACAGAAGAAACAACATCATTTATTGCTGCCACTGAAGTGTTAAGCACTCCAGTTACCTATCTTAAAAACAGCATGCTTCACTGTAAGTCAGTAGTACAGAGACTGCCAACAGCTCTCAGGAGCACTGACATCCAGAACATTCCTGCTGTTTTAAAAAGAAGGAGTGCAATGCTCCACTCCACCATACAAACCAATCTGTTTAAATACAATACAGTTATTAGAAAGAGAAGAAATCAGACTCACTCAATAAAGTAGACTTCCCCCTTCTCAGTATAAGCCATTTCCCAGTTATCAGGAAGTGGGCCCAAGTCATCATTCTCTTCAGGTTTAGTCTGCTTTGTTATATCCATATCCTCTTTTGCTTCTTCAGGCTGAGTATACCCTGGTGCAGGACAAGGCTGGGTGGAAGATACCTCACCTGAGGCACCTGTACTCTTCTCTTCATGTTCGCTTGATTCTATAAGAGAAGAAAAATTACAGTTGAAGAATTTAAGAGGTGCAAAACTCGAAGCAATACTCTATAAAGTGAGAGTCTTGAAATAAAGGGAAAAATTCTGTTGGCTTTACAACAAGGGTCTCTCTGACGATGTATTTAATCTGGAACAAAATAAAAGAAAATAAAGCAATAAATCCAAAATGAAACAAAGAACTAATAAAGATCCACAATCCAAAGAGTTCTGGCTCTTTCTGTCCCAGGAGTCATTCCAGACCAGCAGTTAGCACTGAGCAGAAGGCAGCCTTATATCCAGCAGTGCTACTGTCTTGTGTCTTAACTTTTCAAACTACAGATGCAGATGCTTACAGCAAGTACCCTGCTGTTTCACTACAGACACTACTTACTTTACCTATATCCATACATTCAAGAAATCAATATGACATCCATCAACTCAGCCATACTTTAACCGTATCAAAAGTAGTTGTGTTTTCATTACTGGTATAATCCGTGGAAGGCTTAGTTTCTCACAGGCAATGCTAAATGCTTCTTATAGACAATATGACTGCGTCTCACTGCGAGAAAGACCATATTCAGGAAGGAGTCTTCCTTTCCTATGTCTTTTTAAGTACTTGATCTTTCACTTTTTATTTATTTTACTTTCCATACAGTCAGAAATTTTAAAAATGTGATATTCAACGGTATCCATACCACTATAATTTCCCAGTTCAGTCCATATAATTTTAGACAAGCAAGTCCAGCAGAATTTAGTGATAACTGTTAAAACATAAGATGAAATCACAAAGATACCTCAAAAAATCAGCTAAATAGAGATCAGGTATGCAATATTAGGAGTCTAGATGTGCCTTATGCATATTTTTGGACACTTGCCTCGACATTTATGAGTCTACAAGCTCATCTGCATTTCACATAGAAAGACTCCCATGCACACAACTACTGACTGTGGAAAAAACCCACAACTTTTCTTGACTACTCTACTAGGTGTTTGTAACCCGTGTTTTATCATATGGTCTATGTAGGAAATATTTCTTGAAAAAATGTGGCAGGAACCTGTTGCCCCAGTGGACAATAGAAGCCAGTGGACAACAGATCCTTCTTTCTATTGCAATTAAATGAAGCCTGAACTCACTAAAAAATATTCAGACCCCTATTTTTGGCCAAACAGACTAAAATTAAAAAAAATATTTACAATTTTAATATATTGACTGAGTGTCCAGCGACTATGAGGGGATCCCAGTCATTTGGCTAAAATGACCCTACATGTTAGGTTAGATAAACCAAAATCAGTCCTGCTTAGGCTAGTTGCTTAATTTCTACATAGTTTAAATAAGGAGAGGATAATGTCAGACCTACTAAGCATGGCTTTACATTAAGTTATGTGAAGGCTAGTGACGTAAGCTCATCAATAGATAAAAACTATAGGATCACCCAAAACTAATATCAGAGGATTACTGAGAACATACTATGAATTTGTACACCGGCATTTAATTAAAATGATATATAATCGGTCTAAGAGACTAGATTGAGACTACTATAGCCAGTTCATAAAGACACATAACGAATGAAGGAACTATGTATGATATTGTATCACCAAAAATGTATATGCACGCTCTGAGTAATACTATATAGTCTATGTTGAAGTATATAAATATTAAAATATGTTTTTAAAAGAAATCAACAATGTAGTCTACATTTTCAAGGAGATGATTTTTAAAATGAACTTATGGTGCATTCAGAACACAAAATTATGCAGATACTTGTGTGAAATACGCAGGATATGGAAGACAGCTTGGGTGAAATGATCTAATTTGTGATGCTTAGAACAGCAAGAAAGAGAAACAAAAAATTAACAACAATGATCTTTAAACCCCCGGATTTGAATAAACTCACAGAATTAATAAATGGAACATTATGGTAAGCAACAGTAAGGGTAAAGGAGTTGAGAAGAACTGGTAAAGAATAAATAAACAATACTAAGCATTCAAGCACAAATTGTTCTAACAAATCCCATAATTTTGATTAAGTCATGGCTTTCCAATGATCTGCTACTTTATATAGAATTGTACAAAAGGTGAAAACTAGATTAAACTGTTAAGGATGAACACACAAAACCAATATAGGTATGTAACAGCAAAGCAGAACAGTCAGCCTAGAAAACGAAATACAGTCAGGGACCATTAGAGGTGACAAGAAAACCTTCTGAAAGTGCATCATCATCATCATCATCATCATCATACCAAAAGTAGACTCATCTATGTGGGAAGGAAAGCTAATAACATATGATGCACAAAACCCCCAAGGCAGTTAGCACTCTTTTTGCAGCAGTCACTACTGCAAAAACATTACCTGTGATTAAATGACTAAAATAATTAGCATTAGCAATAGGGCTAAAGAACTCTGAGTCAAGTGGGCAGAGAACAAGTCAGGTACAATATGGATGAAGCAGCCGCTCTCAGTTGGCAGAGCCTGCTGAAATGGAACGTAGACTATTGAGGGAACCAATGAAGCAGACTCATAGGTAGCAATGTCTACACCATTGAGACTCCATGGAGAAAAAAACTTAAAAAAGACAGACATAGTCCTTGTTCCAGCAAATCTCCATGATTTAGGTTTTTAGATACTTCTATATTCTTCACTTTTGAGCATGTACGTTCCCTTCAAAATAATTTTCTCAATTAGGTCATTATGTCTTTTTGTAAAAAAGGAGTAGGTAGACACACAAAATTGTATCTTCACTTCTTTCTACTTTTAATTTCTAGACGGACACTGGAACCGGCAATCAAACCACCTACATGTAAGCTTTTCAAAGGTGATAAATAACTGTCAAGATTTTTCAGGAAGAAATTGTGCCAAAATAATTTTATTTCTTTTCATGATACGCTAACAGATGTTGTACCTTGGGGAGAAACAGTAGATATAGCTTTCATAGTCTTATAAAGAGGCTTCTGACATGACACATACAGCCTTTTAGAATACTGTGGAAAAAAAAATTAGATCCGATCTTGAACAGGGTGATGGTTTAGAGCTCTACAGCCATGTTCGACTCATGCCTCTAAAAATTAACTCATACGTGAACTGTGTGGCATTACTATCATTTTATACTGTCTGGAAATGTGAATCGGTCTGTAGGATGAAAAGAATTAGCATGAGAGACAAACGCAAGTTGTGCCTAGTTGCATCCAACAGCAGAGCAGTAGGATCTCATGGGACCTGAAGTCCCCTCCTCGTTATCCATCACTCTGTAGTGGATTGACTTTTGATCCACGGAAGTATTCCATATCTTCCTTTAACGAAACCCGACATATAAATAGGGTATAGATAGTAGAGTACACTCTCTTCTTCTTCCAGCAAGGCTGAGGAGCAGAAGGTCCCTGAGTTGGTCCTGTCTGCTGCCGAGCCCACGGAAAATGTTTTAATGGGTCGGATTTGACCATCCGTCTCTCCATGGGGGAGGTGGCATGGTAAGACTTCATTAATTCTTTACTTGGTTAGTTACTGGGTGTTACTAGTTGTACGCTGGGTGTTATATAGATCCTTTTTGTCCTTTCTTCCCATTTCCCTTGCTCCTTTGCATATCCTTGCGGCGTATTTTTTTGTATTTAGAAAAATACAGAAATACATATATTTAGTGTGATTTTGGCTTCTTCCATAGTTTTTTTTTCCTTTGAAAGTGGTACCTTGGCTATCCAGAATATGTGGCATGTCTGGTGCAAAACGACACAATCAGCTGTAAAAATAAAAGACAGGGAGCAAATGTCTGAAGGATGTCTAATAATAATACTATCGCAAAAGAAAAACAAACACCATAATAGGCAGGACGAGCAAGCATATGTGATACAGGTCCTTCCACCTTCAGCCTCAGTAAGATTCAATCAGGAGTAATGTACCCATTTGTAAGAATTTCACGTCAAGGACGATGGGAAATAGTGCAGAGGACAGAAAAGTGAAAAAAAAAAAAAAAGACTGGAATTATGGGAAGATGAAAACCTGATGTTTCAAGTCTTGAAGAGAAAAGACTGATGGATAGCAGAAGCATTTTCAAATATGGGAAGAAAGTTTTCTGCAAAGCAGAGAGGATATTGAACTGTCTTGAATAGGACAATATAATTGATGATAAAGTCTTTGAGTTTTTTGTTATCTGCAAAACAAAAGTAAGTTCTCATCTGTCTCAAGGATTATTGACAGACCTGTGAGTTGTATTCCTAAGGCTACACGCAGTCTTGACTACATTTCTACTACAGGAAGGATACTGTACAGATTAACCAGAGACAAGAACATAAGACCACACGGTAAACATGACCACAGCAGAACAAATAGATTTGGAGCACAGGTGCATCACACACAGTGGCTAAAGATCTGCCAATTGGTCTGACAGAGCACGGATATGGTGACATTGTTGTGTCATGTGATTTTACTATGATATCTGTAACACGTGTTCGTCCTCAAGATCTTACTTTAAAAAGTTCTTATTCTTGATTAACAAATCCCAGCCATCATGACGGCAGGAAAAATGTGAAAACTAAGCTTTGAGAATTCGAAGAAATACTCTGAGCTTGACTTTGGCAGAGACTGCTATCAAAACAGACTGGGGAAAAAAGGAACCTGACATTTATCCAGCAACTTAAAAATGAAAATATTTTAAAGCCAATCTAATTAATATTAGATAGTATCAATAATAAAATTACTGGATCATTATCTTTTGATGAAAACCCAAGCAATTAAGGTAGAATTGCTTAATGTCATTTAATAACATTGCTTCACACAATGGACTTCTTAGTCACACATCTCTGGAATACAGACCTATAATGTCATCTTTTTGTTTTTTATATATATATCATTCACATACTTCCGGTAAGGTAGATATTCACCTTACTGGTTTTCTTTCTGTCTATGTATATTCACGTAAAATGTCTGATTTCATAAAAGAATAATTCTGATTAAAAACTAGCAGTGTCTTCAATATACAAATAAAGTTTTAAATACTACAGTAACACATTGTGAGGACAAATATTATTTATATTCAGACAATATATGATATATAGCAAGATTCCAATATTGTATGAGCCCAGAAGTATTTTTGTCTCTAAAATCCCCAAACAATGGACTTTACGTCAACTGAAAAAGCCCACTAGAGCTGCTGTCTCACTACAAAATAGATTACACGGTCCAGTTTTCAAAAGCAGTTCAGCACAGGGTCTCAAGAGTGAGTGTCCTAGGAAGTGACAAAATTGGCACCAGTAAAGTTATTGCATACTCATCACTGAATCCCGTAAGTTCAATCTCTGCAATACTCCATCCCAAATACCAGCAGTTAAAAGATTATTACAACACAGTCTCTATCCAAACCTTAGAAAATGTGGTGACGTTTTTTTAAAAAAAATAACTAGAAGTTATGTTGTGGTTGCCTCAGAATTCAAGCCTTCATGACCGCTGTTGCTTGCACTTAAAATTAATTTTTTATATACAGTCTGACTCTTGAAATTTGCCGTCTAAATATGTCACAGCACCTTGTCACTTTATGCATTTATTTTAATGCTGCAGATTATTCATGCAGTGAAGTTTAAAAACTTATTCTTTTCTTCCAAAAGAACCAACTCAGATTACACTATCAGCAGAGAACAAATTTAGGAAACATTATTAAATAGTAATTTATGGAGTGGTTTTAGCAGCTCTTAAAGATAATATTGCAACTCTTTATACCCTTATTGTATCTACATTACTTATTTGTTAAACTTTGCACAGGAAACAGTCCATCCACTTTAAATAACTGTTAGATAGAAGAGTAGTTTAACTCATGTTTGCCAAGCTATATGCTTATATTTTCTTGTGGAAATATCACTCTGCAGGTTTGGAGCTGCTTCCTCTCCCACACAGCTGTAGCAGTATTTCAGTTTTGGTGCTTTGCATGTTGGCACTATTCCTGCTGACTGTTGACACAATAAGAACCAGTAGCTGACGTGGGCAAAGCAAAACAGGAGACGTGGAGACTGGGGTATTCTGTAAGTCACAGGTTGTGACCCAGCTGTGATAAACTCAGTTTAGAAAATACACCTAAACCAGAAATATCAATGGATATCAACTTTTGTTTTAAATTTCATGGCTCTTGGATGCCGTGTGTGTAATTTTCATGCCTCTGGCTGTCTTTGCTGTGTAACAATGAAAGAATAAGCTCAACCTGTTGCCTGGGACTACTTCACCTTGCATGGTGATTGATGGCATTGCGACTGTAGCCTTCTGCTTCATTATCAACCCTAAGGCATGGAATGATAATTTTGAAACTTTATCTTGTATCTTATCCCTCAATTAATTTGATCTTGCCAGAATTTTCATTCTCTGGATGCAACTTACCATGACTCAAGTAATGTCAGAATAATGGGCATATATAAGCATTCTTTCAACGATAGAGTGGTTCTTCTGGAGTTTGGATGATAAACTTAATCAGTAACGAGTGTGATGAAAATGTTTCATGACTTATGCAGTGTCATGATGCTGGTTGTGAAGGAGACAGACTTATTCTCTGCAGACATAAACAGCAAGAGCAGTGTGTCGTAGTTTAGCCCTTAGCTGGCAGTTAAATACTACGCAGGTTCTCTCTCACCCCTCCCCACCCAATGGGGAGTTTTAATAGAACAATAAACCAAGCAAAAATAATTCTAATAATAATAATAAAATAGTAATAATAATAAGAATAATAGAATATATTAAAATGCAACTGCTCATTGCCTGATGACTAGCCTGGGACTTCAGTGAATGCAGTGATAGCAACGAGCGCAGAGCTCACAGGGAATGCAGCCATAGCAGTGAGCTGAAGACTGAACGTGGAATCTGGATGACCTACCCGTCCTTCAGCCAAATTTCCACTTTTATACTGAACGTGATGTTTTGGCATAGAATATTCCACTAGGCAGTCTGAGTAAGGTGCCCTAGCTGTGCACCTGTGCACTAGGAAAACATGGCAAACTAAAAAATCCATGTTTTCTTAGCAACAACTGAAAACATCAGTGCATTATCAACACCCTTCTCATACTAAATCTAAAAACCAGCAGCTGCTGGGAAGAAAATTAACTTTATCTCAACTGAGTACAAGCATTACCTGGCAACAACTAAAATAATATATGATAATAACATTATTTTCATATCAAATTCAAAATGCAGCAGCTACTAGAAAGAAAATTAACTCTACCCCAGCTCAAACCATGACACAGTGAAAACTGAATGTTCGACAAGCAGGCTACAATTTGACCAAGAATCTCATATCTCTTTTTCAAATAATTAGTTTCACAGAAATCGCTCATTTCAATGCAGTGTCCATCAGGAAAGGCTTTTCAGGTGCAAGATGTCTCGCTTAAACCAGTGACTAGTGGAAACCCAACCCAGAGCAGCTGGAAGTCCAGTAACATGGGTAATTGTACTAAGTATGAAAAACCCACTGCTAACTCTAGACCTGGCCATCTTAACAGCTAATTTATATGCTGTGCCTCTCATATGCTTCTTGAGATCTTCATTTAAATTTAGCCATCTGTAGGCTGAAATTAAGCATTCCAGAATGTGGAGGTGATCCTCTAAAGGGAGTATCTAAACCAGCTATGCTCTCTCACTCTTTGGAATTGCCTTTCTCCTTACTTTATATAAACAGAGCAGAGACAAGTAGCTCGAATAAAAAGTAAGGAATTTAGGCATATAATTTATGAAGGTTGGATGAGCTAAATTCCATTGCCCAATTAACATCATTTTGTCCCAAGAGAATCTAATTGAGGATGAAGGACTGAGAGTGCTCTATTCTAAAATGACCAAAGCCTCATCCTGAAGAACTGAGAAGGATTCATGTTGGACTCCGGGCTGAGGGCAGGTGACAAAAATTAGAAAGACTAAACACACTGGGTAGCACAAATTAACAAGAAGACAATTGTGGATCATAGTCAGAAGATCATCAGTCTCTATGTATACAACTGACTCGGGGAAATCTGAATGCCTATGAAGTAAGGTATATGGAAGTGAATTAATAAAAACTGGTTCCTAATAGTAAAGCTCAACAGATGCAGAGATTATCTCAATGGATTCTGAAAAGCCATCGGAAAAAAAGCACAAAGATCTCTGCAATTACAAATGAAACTTGCTGGTCTAATAAAGATGGGTTTATTTTCTTCAGATTCATCTTAGATCTGTTAATATTTAATCCTGGCAGTCCTTGGTGCTACAGCGGCCACTGGAGTTGCCACTTTGATACCTTTGTCAGTTAATAAGCCATTAAGTTGCTGGCCATCTATGAAAAATGTATTAATGTTTCACATGTCCCAAGAGTCCTGTGTTTAATAAAAGACTTCCACTAAAAGTGAGGCATTTAAAACGGAATACACTATAAATAAATGGAAATAACAAATAACCTATCTTTGTTGCTTCTTTATAAAAACTAGGTTGGTCCCTCCACCAAGAGTTTAAAAAAACAAAAATCCCCTATCATATTCTGGTTCTCCTGACTATTCAGACAAAAACTACAAATGTAAACAAAAAAAAAAGCCTCTGTCAGCTCACAGAGAAAATGACTGCAGTAACAGGGTCTGTGGGAGCTACACTGCCCAACAAAGGCAACACAGCATGTATGTACAGAGCTGCTTTACTACAATCCCCAAAGTCCTCAATCAGGGTAAATGAACAACAAAACCCTGCTTATGAAACCATGAGAGCCAACACAGGCACCACTTGTTCTGCTGGCCACATCTACAGGATTTACTTTGTGGGGGGTGAGGAGGGGGAGGAGGGTGGCTGTCTTACACTGCTGCTCATGTATTTCATTTGGTAACACCGCACATGCCAGCGCCTTGTTTCCTGGGTGCTGCCTAGTCATTGTTCACATAGAATTTGCCTGGGAGAAGCAAATTAGAGGTGTACAATTCAAGGAGAAAAGCAGGTAAACATTGCCTCTTGATCGAGTTTGAGCAGAAACTTATGGCCCTCAGAATTGCTCCTCGCTAATAGTCAGTTATGTGGCACATTTAAAATAACTGCAAAAAATGACCTTTCTAATGATTTTTACAACACATATCAGAGACAAAATCCTGCCTTTGCCTCTTTTGCTGTGGAAGTATCCTGGCAACAGAACCAGTGCTGATGTTTTATATAAGGATTTCTGGGCTTCATCCTTTTCTGCTTAGCTTGTAGGAAAGGCACTAAGCATCATACCATTGCTATCAGATGCAAGGCTCATACAGCACATGATGGCAACCGCCAGGGAGTAATACTGCAGCCCTTTGGTGATCTGAGAGGGAAGAATGAGATTCACTCTCTCCTCACCGCTCCCTGCCAAGCCCTTTGTACAGGGGAATGGACTCTGCACATGGATTTGCCCTTACATGTTTACATTAGGCAACAATTACAGAAAAGCATGTGGCAAATTCATCTTTGATGCAAAGTTATTAAATTTGATACACTTCCCAATGGAGTAGGAGGAAAAAGTACGTATAGAATCTGCAGTATGAAAAGCCTTTTTACAGTGCTTAGAAGATTAGGTAACGGATTTTTTGTTTCACATTAACCTATACATTTAGAGAAGTTCCACTATTCCATTTTATCTTCTCATCCATATGATTGTTACTACAGAGCTCTACTTAAATAAATTGCTTCTGAATTTCTAAGTTCACCAAAAAGGATTCACAGTTATCTCTCAGAGAGAAACTGGGTCCGGTTTCCCAACCATCCGGACCAGGCAATCGAGTGCACCCTTATCAAGTTTGCAGATGACACTAAGCTCAGTGGTAGTGTCAATCTGCTTGAAGGAAGGGGAGGCGCTGCAAAGAGATCTGAACAGGCTGGACTGATGGGCTGAGACCAACAGGATGAGGTGCTGAGTCCTGCACTTGGAATACAACAACCCCATGCAGCGTTACAGACTTGGAGAAGACTGGCTGGAGATCTGCCTGGAGGAGAAGGACTTGGGGGTTGGTCGACAACCGGCTAAATATGAGCCAGCAGTGTGCCCAGGTGGCCAAAAAGGCCAGTGGCATCTTGGCCTGTATCACAAACAGCGTGGCCAGCAGGACGGGGGAGGTGATTGTGTCCCTATACTCAGCACTGGTGAGGCCACACCTTGAGTACCGTGTTCAGCTCTGGGCCCCTCACTACAAGAGGGACATTGAGGTGTTGGAATGTGTCCAGAGAAGGGTGACAAGGCTGGTGAAGGGCTGGAGAACAAGTTCTATGAGGAGTGGCGGAGGGAACTGGGGTTGTTTAACTTGGGGAAGAGGAGACTGAGGGGAGACCTCATCACTGCCTACAGCTGCCTGAAAGGAGGATGTAGTGAGGTAAATTTTCGTCTCTTCCCACAAGTGCCAGGTGATAGGACAAGTGGTAATGGCCACAAGTAGCACCAGGGCAGGTTCAGACTGGATATTAGGAAAAATTTCTTCAATGAAAGGGTGGTCAGGCACTAGAATAGGCTGCCCAGGCAGGTGGCTGAGTCACCATCCCTGCAGGTGTTTAAAAAATGGGTTGATGAGCTGCTCAGGGACATGGTTTAGTAGAGGATAGGTACGGTTGGACTCAAAGGTCTTTTCCAACCAGCTTAATTCTCTGTGTCTATGAAAAGTGTAGATTATTTAATTTCCTACTTGAACAACAACAAAAAAAATTTTAAATTCAGATTTTCAGAATAAAAATTATTAAATATTGTAAAATCATGACTTGCTGAAACATTGAAGGGGATGCTGATTACCTGCTTAGGAAAAGACTGGAGTATTCTCACTCATGATACCAGCCAGTATCTTGAGCTCCTTTTCTTCTGAAGAACTATGATCCAAGGGGTAGAACAACAGCTGTCAGGACTAGACATCTGAAATTCATACCATCAGCTTTATGCAGGCTCCAGAATACTGCTGAAAACTGTCCTTCCTGATAGTAATGCCAGCTAAGTTTCTTTTGTAATGCCATAAATTTGCTAATAGGACGACAACTTCACTCTTCCAGAATATTGCTAAGACTTCATAAAAAAAATAAAGTTCATTTCATAATGCACTGAACTATTTTGTACCATCATTTGAGAATAAGGAGATCAAATTACAGTTCTCTACACTCCCTCTATAGTCAATGGAGAGAAATAGGCACTTGTGATTGATTTCCTCACCTGAAAATCTAAACAGGTCACAGGAACTATATTCAGAAAGTAGGTATTTTTCTGTTTTGTCTATAAAGAAGGTTCAAAGGGAGTAGTTCAGAGAAAGATATCTTTATGGTAGCTGAGGTAAGTGAGATGACTCCCCAAAATGGAGGTTAAGTAAATTTTTTTTTAGCTTCAGAGAAATTCTGTCATTCAAGATTCCTGGCTTTCAGTCTTGCAAGAACATCCTTACCTGAACATGCATATTCTCACTGCAGAAGGAGGCAAGTGAGGTCTGTGAGTAAAAGAAATGCAAAGTAAGAATGAAGAACAGACCTGGTGTTACTGTCACGTCATTTCCATTGACCACAGGTCTTTCTTCCTCTTCTTCCTCCGGTGGGTCAATACCTGTCTTCTCCATATTGCTCACAGACTTATTCCTTTTACGTTTGCCTTCAGCCCCAGGAGTGCCACCTGGGAGGATCTGATCTGTTACATTTAACAGCAATGGAGCTGGTTCTGCTGGAGGCTTCGGAGTGCCGTAATAGTTGTCTGGAAAAAAAAAAAAGAAAAATAAATAACACAAATCTGCAAAAAAACACATGCTGCTGTTTCTTTTGGGTTAGACTAAGGGGATTATGTAAGGTAGGAGCTGGTTAATAAAAAGATTAACTCAAAATGTTTTCTGTGAAGTTAAATAGTCACGTTTCATGGAATGGTAATTAGTTTTATTGATTAACTAATGACTAAATCATACTTACATGTATATACCATATCAACACTTACAGAAACTTTAACAGGTTATGTTAACGTTATTCTCATACATTCATGTGACATATCTAATTTAAAATCGTTAGATAGGACAAATTTGTTTTGTAACATTTATGCCACAATACAGGAGTTCCTGAAGGATTAAAAGGACCATTGGCTATTCGCAATATTATGACATTTTCAACCCCCAAAATTCTCCCATCTGCACAGAAATTAAATAATCTTTCCATGATTCAGAGATCTGCAGTTTTCATATTTGTGAAACGTTTGGTATTCATGAGCTCCAGATTTGTAATAGTTTATGCTAATATATTTTCAAAGACAGTTGAAACCTCATGCTTTAGGGCCTAAAATTATCTCTATGCGTGACCCTCTATTTGTCTCTCATGAAACTTCTGGCAACTTCCTCTGAATCATTTACTTTTTGTCAGAAGATTTATCTGATTAGATGGACCACCATCTCACTTTATCTGTCAATATCTATATGTTTGCATTTCTACCATATCTGGTCTTAAAAATGGTTTCTTATTGATACCTCAAATTTGTCATAAAAATAGAATTTAAAACAAAAGATCAAAGTAATTAAATAAAATAATATAGAAAAACAATAGCAAGTCCTTTCTAGAAGCAAACATAAAGAGTAATGTAAGACATAAATATAAAAATAATGCTATTTATACAGAAGTATCTTTTTTTCACTGCAAATTGCATTAAAGGCAGTGAACACTATGCCTTGCAAGTAGATTTTCACCAGTTAGTATGAGAAAATAAAAATACAGTCCAGCTCTGAGAAACTGTTTCAAAGAAAAAAAGCATCTAGGTAAGGATATTAAGTTGCTGAAGAGATTTGTACACCATATGACCTTTTTTTAAATTCTTATCTCACAATTCAGTAACCAATGATTTAAAAGTGAGTTTTATGTTATTAGTTTCTGTCTATCAATCTATCTATCTATCTATCTATCTATCTATCTATCTATCTATCTATCTATCCATCTGTCTACCCTTAAATATATGCACAAGCAGTGCAAATAAAAGTAAGAAACCGGTCCACATATAATGACATAATCAATGCACCATAAAAATGACGAAAAGAATCAGTACAATTCCAGAGGAAAAATGTATAGGATGAGAGACCCATTTCAATGAAGAAGCAATGCTCCATTAAAGAAGAATTAGAATCAATGAAACTGTATCTTCTATCACAGAATCATAAAATCATAGAATCATTAAGGCTGGAAAAGACCTCTAAGATCATCAAGCCAAATGCCATCATCCCTACTAAACCATGTCCCGAAGTGCCATGTCTACACATGTTTTGAACACCTCCACGAACGGTGACTCCACCACCTTCCTGGGTAGCCTGTTGCAACACTTGGTAGCCCTTTTGGTGAAGGAATTTTTCTTAATATCCAGTCTAAACCTCCCTCTTCACAACTTGGAAGCCATTTCCTCTTGTCCTATCAGTTGTCATTTGGGAGAAGAGACAAAGACCCACCTTGCTACAATCTCCTTTCAGGTAGTTGTAGAGAGCAGTAAGGTCTCCACTCAACCTCCTCTTCTCCAGACTAAACAACTACAGCTCCATCAGCTGCTCATCATAATACTTGTGCCTCAGACCTTTCACCAGCTTCGCTGCCCTTCTCTCTTTGCCCTTATCAAAAAGAGTTTCTCAGTGTCTTGAAATTTCTTGCCTAAGCCTTAGGAATTACCATTAATGTGGGACCATCTCATAAAGCCTCAGCAATTGTCACATGTAGGCATAATGCAGAATTTAATGTTGAAACACCATAACTTTTGTTGCAATGGTGTTTGGAAAATCTCTGATAAAAACAGCTCTTTTTTTCATTTTGCCTGAACAACAGCCACAGCTGATTCAAGACACTACTGTTGAAACAGTAATCATAATGTACTGAAATTCAGCTTCCTGCGGGTACAAAAAGCACACCAAATAAATAATTTCAATGCTGTTTAATTTTAAAAAAATAATTAATACAAAAAGAAATCTTACTGAAAGAAAACATATATCCATGCTCATTTGTAAACAAAAAAGCCAGTAGTTAGGAGCTTTGAAAAAAGGAATGGAACACAAAACAGAAAACACCTTTATAGCAATATACAAAACCACATTTGTATACTCCCTGCTGTTCTGGTACTTGCCTCTCAAAAATTACATGGGGGAAAGAAAGAAGGGCAATTAAAACTTGGAACTGCTTAAATTGATTTGGAGTTTGCAGCTTGGAAATGGAACAACTGAAGGGGGATATGGCAGATATGTATAAAATCAGGAGAACCCTGGGAAATTGCCTAGAAAATAAATGAAGAGATACTTGGCATCTTACTACATGAGAACAGGAAGATGTCCAATGAAATCAGCAGGTTTTAAACAAGAAAAAGGAATGTTTTTTTTTCACATAGCATAAGAGAATAGTGGCACTGACTGTTAGATTCTGCCAGTATCACAAATATGATCAAAATGCAAGTTTAAAAAGTCACAGAAGAAAAAGAAAACAAGAAAGTCTATTAAAGGTGGAAATTCTGAATCAAGAGTCCCACATAACATAGAACAGTGGAGCACAGAATACATCTTTGTGTGCCTTCCCTGTTCTTATATTTTTTTGCCTTAGTGCCTACCAAGGGGCAGTAATAGCGACAGAGTACAGGGCTACAGTTTCCCTTGGCTTGATGCAGTGCAACCGCTGTTTTAGTCAAGTGCCTCCTTGCTGTACTTAAAAATGTGTGCACACTCCTCTGCAAATCCTCAACAAAGTCAAGGGGTCAGTTTAAGCCAGCAGAGCTTAAGCTAAACTCTTTCCACTGGACCTGACTAAAAGCCTTCACACAGTCGAGCAGTGCAGAACACATATTTAATTGTGGAAAAACTACTGCTGCTTAATCCATCTTGCTGCTGTGCCTGACTTCTCAGTGCTCCCAGCCTGTTTCTGAGTGCAGCTGAACACTGAAAATGGTCTAAGCTAAACTGTTTGACCCTGCTGCCAGAATGGCTTGGAAGCCATAGCACAGTCACAATTACCAAGTATTCCTTGCCACCCCTAAGCCGTATGAAAAGGCCTATCTGATTCTGCAAAGAGTGTGCCACATCAAGATACTGGAGAGGTTAGCACAGATGACAGAGACCAGATCAGAAAGTCAGTAAAACTATAAAAAGGACAAAATGAGGAGGACAAAGTAGCAATTTATTTTCTTAATCTGAGCTCACCAATGTCAGAAACACTAGTAAGACTTTTATTTTATTGATAAAGTGTTTGATGGTGAAGAAATAGATCCTAACTTGTTTCCTGAGAAAAGGGAAGCCCTTGTGGAAGAAAAAGTGACAAAGCATTTGGGTGGTCGTAAAGAAGCAGAAGAATCACCATGTTGAAATTTTAACAATACTCAGATCTGGTGGTGGCCACTATACTGATGTCCTTGACACCCAATGATCCCAGCTACTGGATAAATGTGCCTCCCACGATGTTGTGCTCAATTTTGTACTGTGTTGCAGGGACTGACCTGCCTGCACTTTCCTCTGCCTGGCCTTGTCAAGCACCTTCACCGCCAGCCCCTCAACTTCTCTCCCCTTCTGTGAGGAAAGATTTCAAAATGCAGCACAGAGCAGATATCTCCAGTTTCCATCCTTGTACATGGGAAAGGCATTTTACCAGGTGTGTCCCTAGCTGTAGAGGGTCTGCATCTCCTCTCGTGGACAAGAATGTACTTCCACAGTTCCTGGCACCAGCCAGCCTGAACCATCAGATTGTGGAGGATGGGAGTTATTGCTGAGAGACTTGGCTCCAGAAACTCCACTGATCTCATCTAAAAAATGAAAAAGCCTAATTTAAAAATATAAGTATTATGAAAAGCTAGAAGTGATGCTAAGGATTTAGGAGATTATAGTAAGGACAAATAATCAGACAGAAAACAAGAGCTGTGGTAGGGCCAAAAGCTTTTCATTTGAATATTTCCAACTACAGTGTGACTCAGATTCTGCTCAGAATGAGATATGCATTCCTTTTCACACTTATTTTTAGAGTGGAATGAAACAATGCCCAGCTACAAATATACTCCTGCTTCTGCTTATTCAGCACCATTATTTAGATTGATATGTCTGTACTGTTTACACAACTCTGTTACTGAGGTATCAGTGAAAACTGCTTGTCAGCCACTACTCTAGGAAATGAAAGAAAAACCTTATTTTCCAGTTATTAGAGCAATAACTGCAAATGCTATGATGAATGTTAAATCTCTATGTATTGCTTTTGTGGCTACTCGCTAGTGATAATAAATTAAGGGCCAAGTACTCTGAAGTCTAATTGTTGTCTTGATATGAGTTACATTTGATACTTTAACATCTCACAAACAACCACATATGAAAAAAAACAGATTGCAATGGTATAGAGAGTTTCAGGTAGGCAGAAATTAGCTTATTTTTTAATTAAAATAATAAATGGAAGTATTTAATTATTTCACTCAAAGACGACAGCTGCGTTTGTTTATGACTAGAGGCCTATTGCACACATCAAGAAGCATCTGTTTATAATCTATAATGAAGGTGGCTGAACTTCATCTACATTATAGCAAAAAACTATTAAACAAACAGATTTTGGAAACAACTAAAAAGTACAATGTCAACAATGAAAGAAAATTTAAAATCAATACCTCCATCTGTAGCGGTCCACAGCCTGCAAGCCCTGGGATGTCAGGCTTGAGACTGCTGCAGTCTGGGCCTCATGCAATGAGCATTCTTTGAACACAAATTTATGTGTAGGTTTCTGGCAATCTCCAGAAGGCAGAAGGAAAGAAAATCTGTGGTTTTGGTATTGCTTAGGCTCAACACACTGGCAGTACAATGAGTAGAGTAAGATCATACATGGTTGGTATCTCTCAAACTTTGTATTAAATTTTCATGGCAAACGCAGCCCAGTTGAATGGGTTGCAACAGATTATTTGAAGGATTTGGTATAGTGTATAATGGATGTTAAAGACAGGAAGGATTCCTAAATGCAGACTCAATGGAGCTTATAAACTCTGTGTAAAACTCAAGGAGCCAAACACGTGGAATCACCATGCTTTCATTTCCCTGTGCTTTCAGACCCACACATCACCCTTCTGTGGAAGTACGTCCAATCAGTTGACATCTTCTTATTAAATTATTTTATTCTAACATTTCTGGTCAGCTGTACATGTAATTTGGGAGCATTCTTTCGTAATCCATGACACATGCTCTGCACTATAAACAAATACATAAATTGTACAGAATATTTTAAAACTGCAAAAGCTGTCTCTTAAAACTCTTAAAACCACCTTATAAAATTCCCAAAGATGAAAACAGTACATAGACATTGTTTAAATATAATTAGTGATATATTTAAACAAAATTGAAGATATTACCACCTCTTTAAGGAAGCCTTGTGAACTTCTCTTCACCCACTCACCCTGACTGAGTAATTTATTTTGACGGGTAACTATAGTATAATTAGGGATTTTTAATCATTGCTGTAAGGTTCAGTGAGTAGATTTTGTTCTTGGATTCATACATCAAGCAATGTTCCTTGATGGATCAAGGGTGCGGAACTCTTAATGTGGTGCTGAAGTAAGTGAAATTATAAACTATTAGCCTTCTGAAGCCGTTTTAGAATATCATTGGTATAATTTTTACTCATGACCTTGTGTCATTAATGTGGCAAAGAGGATGGAGAAAAAAAGGTATTAAATATAGATTTGTGATAATGTTTTTCAACAATAGCTCTTAACTTCTGTTGTGTTCTCTGAAATATTTACATGCAAAATTTTACTAGGATCTTTGTTGCTACTTTTAGTTCATGTACTTTCAGCCAGAGACTGGAGATTCCAGAGAAGTGTTATCCCTTCTTTTTCTAACTAAGCCTCTGAATCCAGATCGCTTAGTTCTCTGAGCCTTGCTGTTACATTATCATTTGAATTAAAAATACAAATTAAAATTTATTTACTTTGGGAGTGTTGTCAGAATGAGCTATACATGATATACAGAACTAATTCCATACTTGTAGGAAATAAAGATCCCCAGGGCTACTAGTTATCAAGTCTGTTTTTCACCCTTGCTATTTTCTAACTGCACTAGGTTTTACCTATGGCTAAAGCTACTCAAAAAAATTCTTTTCTGGAGATCTCAGGAATGCTAGAGCAGAGGGGGCAGAGTTATTGCCTGTGTATTCCCAACAAACACTTCAGCATTTTCTGTCCAGCTATTTCCCAAAGGCAGGGAGATTTTTGATGCCTTGTGTTCCTGCAACTCTTCCCCAGACAGAATTCTCATCTGGGTTGGTGTCTGCAGCTTCTGCTAACAGATGTTAGGCAGATATGCTAACTTCTGTGGCAACTAATGACATTTTAATAACTGGCTTCAGGATTGTCTATTCATCTACATTGAAATTAAATCACTAATTATAGCTGTGGATTTTTGCCCAAGAGTGTTCTGGTCCCCAATGAATGCAATAGAACAGGATGTTTCTAAATTCACAAATACAGGAATAGAGAGAGACAGGCAGGCTGTCAAACCTTCTGACACGACAGATCTGCTCTTGTTTGACTATCAGACTCCAATTGCCCCAGTAAGAAACTCTCTTTTTCAGTCACACTGGGAAAGACTGTAAAAATAAGAATATGTGCGTTCGTTTCAATTTCTTAATTGGTAATTTTCAAGAGAAATATTAGTAGCAAAACAATTTTTGTAACCTTAAGATACTGATAGAGTATATCAGATCTGCATAGGGGATGACATAAACCAGTTCTGATTTTCACAAATTTTAAAGAACCCAAAATTAAGGTACTAAAGTTAATTTCCATTTTAAAAAACACATTTTCCTCAGAGATGTCACTTCATGCTAAGTGTATTTCAGATTTCAGATTGCTAAGTTTTCTTCATCTTTCTGTTTCCATAGTTCCATTTGACATAGCTGTTTTTCTTTAACCAAAGTGGGGTTTTCTTCCCATTGTATTAAGTTCAAGAATGGTTTTACATTCTGCATACCTGAGATTTTGTTAATTAATCTTTTAGCTATTTGCAGTAGCCCATCTACAAATTTAGGCACATATGCAAGACTAATCCCTAAAAATTATGGCTAAGAGTACAAGAAGCAAGTAGAAGAAAGAACTTCATCCCTAGAGAATCGGACACTGTCCGAACTGTTTTCATCTTCCCTTTTAATTCCTTCCTAGACCAAATCCTGTGAAGAGATAAAATACTCTTGAGCACAAAATCTCTCACACTAGGGAAATAACAGTTCTCTCATCAGACCTGGGAACCCCATGTGTTGAAGGTGTAAATACATTTCAGATAAAATAACTACGAAGCATCCTGTGTTAAGTTCAGGTGGAGGTGGCTATAGAGAAGGAACTGCGTAGCTTTAAGGATCCTCAAAGACTAAGGTCCTGACCTTATTTCTCTAAAATATTCTTCAAGTTTGTATTTCTCTCTGAGAAACAGAACAAATCATGGCCTAGAATAAATCTAGGCCTAGATAATGGCCTAGAAGAGAGATGTCTGCTTATCAGATGCAGCAATGTGCTGCATGCACTGCACATCATCACAGATCTCCTAACAATCAGCAAATATGAAGTGACCTTTAACTTCAATGTTTTGATCTTATACTGAGCACAGCATATAAGGAGTGAAAAATCTAGACAGAGTCCTTATTTATTTAAGGAAAATCATGGGCAAGGGGAGAGGAATTAAAAATTAATACAAAATGACATTTGAATTTCACAAGCAGGAGTCACAGAGGTATGAATGCAGGACATTGGAACAAGACTGTGAAACAATACAGCTTGATAAATAAAGGAGTAAATATTTGATTGCATTTTGCACATTTTAAAGCATTTCTGCCATCTGACCTCCTCTTCTAAAATGCAATAATACAATCTGAAACCTCTGCTTTCCCATGAAAGACACGGTTCAATTCCTAAATAGTGTGTTATTTGCTGCAGCTAAGCAGAGATAATGATACTGCTTTCCACAGCATATGTAACTTTTTTGTTGTGAGCTGGCTGTTGTTGTTTGAATTCAGCCCTTGAAGTAGTCACTTCTCATTGTACCCTAAATGGTAAGAAAGAATAGATTTTAAAGTCATTTCACTTTTGCTGCTTAGAAGTTAGGTGTCTAGTTTAAAATAACCTGCTCGCTCTACCCAACTGCCCTGTATAGTGATCTTAGATAGGATGACTTGAGCTCTGGAAGTGTACATGGTTTTGGCTGCTGACCTTCCATGAAGGTCCACACAGCTTTTAAATGCCTAATCATAGATTCAGACCTTTAATAACCAAGGTCCCAACATATTAAACCATGCTATTGCTCTCTGCCATCATTCAAGATTTAGGCTTAACGAACTACGGGATTGTCTACTTCCCTTGAACTCTTATTTTGTATAATTTATACATTAGTGCTAAGGTTCTTGAAGAAGTAAAAGGCTTTTGCCATATTGGAGAACAGCTGTCAGCAGAGTCCCTCCCTTTTGACAGTATGGTTTGACACCCCTACAAATTACCTGGAAAGGAAATACGAGAAAATACTAAGAACATTTCTGGACAAAATTTTGTCTAGTTTAGTATGGGCCACAGAAGTGGATGTTTCTGAAGCTTCAGAAGGACTTAAAACAAGAAAAAATATAGGTGTAAGGGAAGGCATCACATTACAAGAAATTTATTATTGATAAATGCAAATCAGAGAGCCATCGTGTTGTGAAATTACTGTCCTTTCTAGAGAGATACTGGCATTACTGCAGACAGCTCACTGTGCAGAGGAGCTTCCTTCTGGTAAATAAAATTGCAAAGCAAGAACAGCAAACTGGGAGGCAACTTATGGAAGGAATAGAATGATATGTGACAAAAATGTTCAATAACGTATTTAAGAACTGTATTGAATGCAGTGTCAACCCACACTTTTTAAATGTAAAAAACTGCAGAAATAAATTATGTTCTGAGAAAAGGAAAGAAAATTATAAACTTCCTATAAGAAAAATCAAATGTATTTCAGCTGTACAAATCAAATTTATTTATATATTAAGGTGGTAAAAAAGAGGAGATATGTTAAAAGTAAATAAATACAAAGTGAATTGGATATGAGAAATTGAAGACCAGTGAGAGAAAGCACCTATGTTCAAAATAATTAAACTGTTGAACTTCTGAAGTTTTCCAGAGCAAGTTTTGAGTCAAAAATGGGAATGAGGTTCAAGAACATACAGCTCCTACACCAGAATTTTTTGAGAGATTATCCACATTAAAAAAATCCATAGTTGCTGCAGATCTATCTGAAAATAGTATGCATAGGGGAACAGGGACCAGCTGAAGTTTGCTCAAAACTGTATATTGTAGAGGTCTTACATTCTTGAGAATTGTCTGACCTGTCTTTGCCTGAGACAAGACGATAGATTAATGTCTCCACCAATGGTTTAATCAGTACCTTTTCCTTTATTTTGTAGGAATTTAGGCTTATTTTAAAAGCTGCATTTATAGACACCTTATACAATGTCACAGTGGCATTTTCTCTGGATTATAGTTGGAAACTTGTCTCCAACTTCCTTGACAACTTCAAGAAGGCGCTCTAGACAGTCAATTTTGTATGACGTTCTCTTCAAACTTGTTTTGAGAAAAAAAAGAGATCGCTGTAGTTTTTGTATTAATTTATTCAAGCTTCTACCAGAGAAAGTAATCTTGCCAATTGGAGAGGTACATGGGGAATCCTTATCTTATGTGCCTAAAGAGGCATCTGTAGATTGTCCTGGATAGCAATTTTGTACAATGTGGACAAATCAGATGTTCCCTATTGTGTCTTCCCTTAAGGAGTTGTCAGAAAAAAATAAAAATACTTCTCAGAAACTTCCTGTAATTGCAGGTAAAGGAAACAAAGAAAGAAACTCCCATAAAAAACCCAGAGAAAAAAAATTATAAATTCTATTTTCATCAATAGAGGATTATTTTGCCACATTAAAGTAAATCACAGTTTCTTTTAAAGTAATTTAGTACTATAAATCCTAAATACTAAGCAATAACTGAACATTTAATGGAGAATCTGTGCTCCTATTTTCCCTTAAAGCCAGTATGATATCTCTTTCTAACATGGTATATTTTTACTCAAATTGCTGTCTACCACTCTAGTCCCTATATGACAGAGATACATAGCTTTATTTTCAATCCAAAACTTTACTACCGATACGTTCTTGTGATATAGCAAGGAATTTTAGCTTCTCCAGAGCTCAGTTACTATGCAAAGATGTGTAACAAGGCAATCCTTAGACCTAAAAACCTGTCCTAAAACCCCACAACCTACCTGCATTGTAACATCTTTCAGTCAAGAGAGAAATAAAAAAGGCTTAAAAAAAGAATTGACTTAGATATTGGGGAATGAAGTAATCAATGTTTCCTGGAGTAGTTTACCACACGTTGGTAGAAGAACAGACTAGGGAAAGAGAAGTTTCTAACCAATGAACTTGCCCACAGCTGATGAATCTTCTCACTCCAAATCGATAAGTCAGGCCACTTCTGTCTTGCTCTTCTTCAGGCCCCAAAAATTATAAACATCACAGTGTCATTCCTCCAAAAGAAGGAATCAAGGATCATCTTCATCTAGTAGCTAGGGTACTCTCAGTGAGTACAAGGTGAGATATTAAATAAACTCTGACCTTCCACTGTCTCTTTTATCCGTTCACAAGGCTACCAAGGAAGTAGCCATGAGGCTATCAAAAATGCGTCATCACCGCCATGAGAGCCTGGGCATTTTGCCATGCATCCAACTCGTATTACATATTCTCTGAGCATGGATAGGACTGCTGTGGAAATGTGTGGGATACAGGTGCTTCCCACTAATTTCTTTACTCTGACGGAATTTAGGCATAAGTAGACACTTCGATCCCAAGGCCCTGGTAGTCTCTGGCATGCGTGGAGCTGGAGAAATGCTGCTGCTGTCAATGCTGACTGAATAAATTGTCATTGGAGCCACCGGTCCAAATTTTGCCCTTAATTTATGCTAAAAAGATACAATACAATGGAATTCACACCAGTGAGAGCTGTAGGTCCAGCTGATCAAAAACAGAAAGAGTGGTTATTAAAAGGACAGCTTTCACTTTGTCTCTCTAAGACGACATCTAATATTTGCCTTAAGCAGTTAGACATATAATTAAAAAACAGAGGTAGAGAAAAGGAATCACCAGGCTGATTGTTTAAATAATTTCAACTGAAAAAATAGCAATAGTTGAAAAATCTGGACTCCACACTTGCTACCCCAGCCAAAACCAGTGCAACAGTCACTACAGATTGAAGCCAACATGCACAACTGTCCAAGCATTTCTTATCTCTCTGTTTCTCACTGACACACTCTGTTGCTCCAGGCTACTTTTTGTTGGCTGTCCTTGTTTTGCCTCCTTGCTTCATTTCTGATTCTAAAATCCTGTTCAGGGGTAAAAGACTTTTCTACTTTGTCATGGATATGTCTTGACTCTGCTCTGTGAGGCAGTGGAAGCAACAAAGGGAATTAAATGCACAAACATCTGTCTCTGTGTGATTTTATATTTTGAACACTGCACCTATAAAAATTCTCTGGCAATACAAAGTGCTGGCCAGTTTCTAACAAAAAGCCAGAGAGTTCATCTCCACTAAACACTGCTCTACGGAAAAAGAAAAAAAAGAAAAAAGGAAAAAAAAAACACATTATTTTGGTATACGTAAATTCTTTAGGTAAAATGTCAAAGGAATCTTCCAATCCGTAATAAGACTGTGCTTGAAAGACTAGTACAACTATAAATGTCCTCCTGTGAAATAAAGAAGTCATAATCTCAAATTCTAACTGTATAAGATGTTTTAATTATAGAAAAATATTTACAGAAGACTAGTATTTTCCAGGACCCTTATTCTGTCATGAAGCTACCCTCTGGCAGCCAAAGATACCAAATATAATATTTCTGTTCGCATGAGGATAAATCAAATGATTCCAGTGAAGTTAATGAATTTACTGTGTTATCAGGAGATGCAAGTTTAAAGCATTTAAAAAATGCAGGTCTGTGAAATAAAGGTGGTTATTTTGTGATCCTCGAGTGATTATTTATGACAGGATTCACCGTATTTACTCTTGTAAATGGAAAATAATTTCTCCTTCATTTTCATTCTGGAAACAAAATGGCTGGGAAGAGTCACAAAGTAATAACAACCTTGAACACTTATACAACACTTCACATTTCAAACTGCTTCATAAATATAAACCAATTAGGCTGTCATTATGATTTATGCTAAGGGAGACAAGAAACATATAAACAAAGTCAAACAGAGATGCAGGGCTCCAGACTACAGTTCTGTGAGTTACAAATCACAGAAACACCTTAGAGATGTAGATCACAGGGGACTGGTCTAATCCTGGGAACTGGAAAATAAACCAAGGAGCAGTTCGAGTAATAGCTAATACATTATTACCCGGCTACTGGTGAATGGTCACTACTTTCCATATACAACTCAGAACACTTAAGTACACCACTTGGCTAAATAAGCCTTATCAGCTGCCACATTCATCACTACAAACATCTACCTTTCATTAGCTCATTAATAGCTTTCTTGAGATATCTCATTTACAATGTAATCAACCCTAGCAGATTTGTCCAAATTGATAACCAAAGGGCAATTGAAATCAGTAAGCACACCAGACTATTAAATGGTTTAAGGAGGAATATCTATGCTATTGGTTTCTCTTAAAAGCACATTGTTAACAGTAGGAGCATAAGTGTTAATTGGAGTAGTGACTTAATTCAGCAATTTCTTTTCTTCAAGGCCATTTGGATCAGAATCCAGCTCCCTGGTTTGAAAGGGCAAGTTCTTTTTAATTAGGACAGCTACTCCATTGGCACTAGTAATAACTGAGAGAAGAGATAAAGTTCTCACCCACCAGGATTTTCCATTTCTTGTTTCTGTGCAGCATTCAGTATTTCAGAAAAAAACCCCTATTTTTATTCAGGGAAAAAAAAAAAGGGTCCTTCTTCTTTTAATGTTAATGCACATCTTTTACAAACATTTATTTGCATCCCAGATATTGTCATATGGTCATCTTTGAGATAAATTCTCCTTGCATGCTTGAGTGGGCAGAGCAGTAGCCTGAGGTCATTGCTATTCCACTGGATCATCCCCCTAAGGCAGGGTTCTGTGCCAGAGTGAGACTAGTTAAGAAAAAGCTTCAAAGACTATTTAATTTCAAGCCTTCTCTGCTTTTGTGCATCCCTCACTCTTCAATCACGCTCTGACCCTGTCAACGCACAAGCATGCAACTGGGAAAGGACGGGCTGCTCTTAGCAACGGTAATGCCCAATGCCTTGCCTTGTGCTGACCTGAGCTTCAAAGCAAAGGGGTTCTGACTTGAACCTAGAGAAATCAGAACAGGAAGGGACAAAAGCAGAAAAAAATGTGTGGAGATGGGAGAAAGAGCAAGGAACACATCAGTGCACTGGAAAGGCGGGAAACCTTTACCCTTATCATTCTTGCCTAAACTGGAAAATCTTTACTAACTTTCAAATGGCTGCTGCTGTTTTTCGTCTTAAAAGTCAGGATGCATTATTACAGAGGAGGTTGGATTCTTACCAGTTCAGTTTCTAGTGACATCTTTTAACTCTCTCCTTTTAACTGCTAGGCATCTGTATGCACTGTGCATATGCAGTTCCAGCTATTAGTGCCAGAAAATGGTCTCGAGTCATCACTAAGATGAAGACATCAGATAAATAGTAATGGGACAAGAAAGGCTGTACACACCAAGGTGTAATAGGAGCTGTCCATCAAGGTACTGCTTTTAATTTGTACCCCTGGTTCTGGGATAAAAGGCAAAGAATAGCCTATAATTCATGACTAAGGGCAGTGATGAGGTTTCAGTTACACAGTTAGTTCACGTGCCAGAGCAGCAGGACGTGAAGGATGATCTTGATATTCTCAGAGGCTCTGAAGTACCATGTTGCTGCAGGTTCTGAAACCCACAGGTCACACTCCCATCCCTGAAAAAGTGAAGGATAAGAAGGACTTGATATGACTGACACTAGACAATGGAGTCAGTCTTCAGTCACCTGACAGGTACAAACTTCTTCTGGAATCTAGTGTTGGTCTGTGAGCTTGTGGGCAAATTGTGTGTCCAAAAGCATGACGTATAGTCCTCTACAGAAAGCAGTAATTAGCAGACAAGATAAGAATACTCTATGGAGAAACTTATGTCTCTTCTTAGTATTAGAAAGGGTGGCAAATTATGTAGCCAGATATGTGTACATGTACACATGGATGTTTACAAACACAGATATGGTAGTAAAGTCATGCTCAAGCAAGATTTCTCATGCATTAAGAGAGAATTTTCAATGTGTTTCTTAGGTTGTCCCTAACTTGGTCACCATGAGCTGTCAGTGGGAACATGTAGAGACCCTGGAAGAAAAATTTATTTGGGCAGTACCAACAACCCCTTCCTAACATAAAACTCAACAAGGAACTCTCTTACTCCGACACAGATCCAGAACAGCACTGCTGAAATCAATGTCTTTAATTCTACAAATGACAACAAAGCTGAGTTCTTTATTTTTACAATGTATACCTTGTTCATACTTACGGCCAGTTAATACTTAGTCCTACTTAGAATCATAGAATCATAAGGTTGGAAAAGACCTCTGAGATCATCAAGTCCAACCGTAACTGTCCCGTTCCTAAAACATATCCTTAAGAAAGTATCTACCCGCCTTTTAAACACCTCCAGGGATGGCAACTCAACCACATCCCTGGGCAGCTGTTCCAACGCCTCACAACTTTTTCAGTGAAAAAATTTTTCCTGACGTCCAGTCTAAACCTCCCCTGGCACAATTTGAGGCCATTTCCTCTTGTCCTATCACCTGTCCATCACTCCCTAGACCTGGGAGTGCTGGTTGACAGGAAGCTCAACATGAGCCAGCAGTGTGCCCAGGTGGCCAAGAAGGCCAATGGCATTATGGCCTGCATCAGGAATAGTGTAGTGAGCAGGACCAGAGAAGTTATTGTCCCCCGGTACTCCGCACTGGTCAGGCCTCATCTTGAATATTGTGTCCAGTTCTGGGCCCCCCAGTTTGGGAAAGATGTTAGGATACTGGAATGTGTTCAGAGGAGGGCAATGAAGATGGTGAAGGGGCTGGAGCACAAGCCCTATGAGGAGTGACTGAGGGAGTTGGGGCTGTTTAGTCTAGAGAAGAGGAGGCTCAGGGGAGACCTCATTGCTCTCTACAACTACTTAAAAGGAGGCTGTAGTCGGGCAGGGATTGGTCTCTTCTCTCAGGTGACCAGTGACAGAACTAGAGGGCATGGACTCAAGCTTCGTCAGGGAAAGTTTAGGCTTGATGCGAGGAAAAAGTTCTTCACTGAAAGGGTGATTGGCCATTGGAATGGGCTGCTCAGGGAGGGGGTGGAGTCGCCGACCCTGGAGGTGTTTAAGGGGAGACTGGACGAGGCACTGAGTGCCATGGTTTAGATGATGGTTGGTGTTAGTGTTGGTGTTAGTGTAGGGTTATAGGTTAGACTTGATGATCTCAGAGGTCCTTTCCAACCTTGTGATACTGTGATACTGTGATACTGTCACTTGCGAGAAGAGACCAGCACCCACCTCGCCACAACCTCCCTTCAGGTAGTTGTAGACAGTGATGAGGTCTCCCCTCAGCCTCCTCTTCTCTAAGCTAAACAACCCCAATACTTGTTTGTACTAAACACAGTTATGGGAACACAAAATTGCAAAATTAATAATTTACTACGAGGTGTGCCAAATTCTGCTCAACTCTAAAGAGCTGTGATGATATTGTGGCCAGTTGTTACAGACTAACTTGAACCATTAAGTCTGAACAGCAAAATTTACAAAAATACAAGTTTGTCCAGTTTTCAACTACTACTACTATAAGCATCAGTGTAACGACAAGGTGATGCAGGTATTGCTGCTGTTAGGGCACTACATATATTCTAAAACAAAATTTATAGTAAAGCAAAGGAATGTGTAGTTAATACTATAAAATAAATCAATGTGGTAAGCCCTGGTATTAATGGTTTCCACTGTCAGAAGATTAAAGATGATATAGGCCTGGACAATGTAAAGGAATGAGATTCTCAGACAGAAAGTAAGACCAATGATTACTGAGCGGACTGCAAGGAGAACCTGACAGAGCTACTGTCAGTTCTGATTTTTAAGCTAAATGTCTCACATTAAAAGTTTTATTCAGAATGATCTTAAAAGTTGCTGCTGTATTCCATTAGTGCTGTGTTAGCCTTTACTTTGCCAGTGCCTCCCTACTACAAAGTTTTTGTGTTTTCTTTGGAAATGCTGAATTTCTATGGACATTTACTGTCCAGAAGAACTAAATTTACTGCTTTTACAGATGTCATTGTCACTATATTCACTAACCTTGCTGAGCAAGACCTATTTTTGTGTAAAGTTCCCAAAATAGCTTTTGGACTGCAGCAAGGTTGCAAGTTTAGAAAAAAACCCTAAGGTTAGCTGAAGCTGTATATGACGCCCCATCCCTTGTTGGTGCCCTGTTACTGGACCATCATCCTTATTGATAGTTCACACAAGTGCTCCTGGCTGATTTTGTCTGAAGCAGACCAGAAGGCTGTCAAGTACAAACCGCTGTGCTGGCAGATAAATGGGAACTACAGGAAAGAGGGGGATGAGAGAGCATCAGTGAGCAGCCAAGGTGGCCAGTACTTCACCAGTACACCTGATGGTGAGAGGATGTCTGTCAGTGCCCCAGTGAAGGGGTGAAATCCAGCTCTCATACTGACTCAGCAAATTCACCTCAAAGACCTCACAATAAAGGATGCAAGTGTCTTTTAACCAATTAGGTCTTTTTTGGCTTAGCATCCGACTCTTTTCTACTCTGTCTCCAAATCTCCTTTAGTTTCTTGCAAGCCTGAATTAAATACAAAGATTCAGGTTAGTCATCAAGAAAGCTTTTTAAATGAAAATTAAACGCCCTTCACATGACTATGAAACAAAAACACACTGGTTGCATTGCAGAAATGTGTAACTGGAAATCCAGAAACCTGAATGGTAATAAGTGGATGTAAAAGTTGTATTTGGTACATGTGAAAGAAAAAAACATAGAACTACAGAGTGGTTTGGGTTGGAAGGGACCTTAAAGATCATCCAGCTTCAACCTCCCTGTCATAGGCAGGGACACTTTCCACTATATCAGGATGAGGCTCTTAGTGCCATGGTTTAGATGACAAGTAGGTGTTGGTGTTGCGTCATAGGTTGGACTCGATGATCTCAAAGGTCTTTTCCAACCTTGTGATACTGTGATACTGTGTGATACTCAAAGCCTCATCCAACCTGGCCTTGAACACCTCCAGGGATGAGGCAGCCACAATCTCTCAGGGCAACCTGTTTCAGTGCCTCACAGGAAAAATATTCATAATATCTAATCTAAATCATCCATCTTTCAGCTTTAAAACCTTACACCTAGTCCTACCCCTGCACTTCCTAATAAAGATTTCCTCCCCATCTTTCCTGTATGCCCCCTTTGCCCATTCTGTAACTCTGCTTGGGATTGCCCCTACCCAATCTTCTACTTGGAATTGTTGGATTTGATGAGGTTCCCACAGACCCACTTCTCAAGCCTGTCAAGGTGTATCTGGACAGCATCCCCTTCCTCTACAAAATCAGGACTGCTTGAGGCTGATAGTACTTCCTGTAACTTGGAATGAGATATGGGACAGGTAAGATGATCATTTATTTATCAGTCTGTCTGTTCACTAAACAGCAAGACTATTTATGGGAGGGAAAGCTTTAAAACAAAATTAACTGCTCAAACCGTGGTTAAAGATTCTTGGACGAAATGCATTCAAGGATTTCATTTGAAGAAAGTGAAGTACGACTGCAACAAAAAATCAAGTGACAAGTTTTATAAATCGCCATGCTGATTAATCATTTGACTGTATTTTTTTAGGAAGAATGAAGATTTCCAATTTTTTTAAAACCAGATTTTTCCTTGCATTTACATTTTTCCATAAGAACTTTCTTCATAGAAGCTTTTTGAGCTAAATCTAACTTACCTACTACCAATGGAGACATGAGTCACCAACTGAACAGCAGGCTAAACACACTAATAGCCATGTTATTTTAGATTTTTTACCTGTCCAGACATAACATTTCATTAGATGAAACTGTAAAGTTAACAAGTAGAAGTATTTGCTATGAAGAAAGCAGCAGAAATGTGTCATTCAGCTGATTACTTTTTTAATTTAAGTAAAAATTGTTTAACTAAGAACCTTTTTTAAAAGAATAGACAAATAGAAGATGTGAATTGTTTTAGAAAATCTATCCCTAAGATTTCACATACTTGCATCCTCATCTTTTGTCTTTCAAACTTGGATTACAGTTTTTTAGCAAACATATTATAAAAGAACAAGTTTGAGATTGAGAACCTATTTTTAAAGAACTGTTGTGACCCAAAACATGTATGGACAAAACAGTTGTTGTTTCCATACATCCTAAGAAACTTTATTTTTAAGCTGACTGAAAACAAAGCAATTTTCTGGCTGATGATGCTCTCTACAGAGTGGAAGAGGGCAGAAAGGACAGGAAGAAAACCAGAGGGAGTTTTTCACTGCATGAAGAAGTCAATGCATTGCACAGCTACAGTCTATCAGAAACCTGTGGCACTGCTACTGCGTTGGGAAGGTGCTGCACTGATCATGCCAACTATCTCTGGCATTACAAAGACAGAGAGTACTCCAATGTTCTTTGGGATGTACTATGTACATTTTAAATGGACATTCTACATTTACAGACTAAACAGACGGCATGTCCTTCTGGGACAGTCCTATGCAGTTGCTAAGCAGCCAAATTCACACGTGCACATAACCCATGTGCTGTGCAATACCCAAGCAGAGTGCTTGTATCAGATCTCAGTGTAAATGCACCTGTGCAGGCTTCTGACACACAGCAGTGCCCCCAAAAGCTGGCTGCGTTGGCACAGGACATGCCTGCACCTCACACATTGCCTTCTGCCAATGTCCATTAACTATTCTAGCCCCTAACCATATTCAGGGTAGCTCTTGATGTGCAAAAATATCTTTTCCATACTGTCACAGCAGCAGCAGCACACTGGGAATGCCAGAACTATTACATGGCCCCATCTGCTGTGAATATGGAGGATGCCAGAAATAGATTCATTTATGATGCTATGCAATAGCACTGACCAGGCAAATCACAACTTCTGACCTGTGTTTGGATGGAAGAAAGATGCCTGCCATGGGATGACTCCAGCTCTGACCTAGTCCAGGCTGTTGGCATTTGTCACAGTTGGGTATGTACCAACACCATGAAGCGCTCCTTGTAGAAGGGTTCTGCAGGAGTTAGTGCATATCCAGGTTCTTTGACTGTAAAATAGCATGGTACCTTTCTGGACACATGCCTCTGTTAACTGCCCTGAATTAATTGCCATTTGAACTGTCTCCTGTCTTTTAGGGGAAAAAAAATAATCTTAGTTAAAAGATTTAATACACAGTAATAATGGGTATCTCATCAACTGCCTCTGTTGCTAAAAGCATGTGCTTTATGTCTACTCTGAACAGGTTAAAGTTACAGCCAGGGAATCATGTCATACTCTTGGCTGTGAGACTGAAGAGCTATCTATTACCTGATATATGTTTCTACAAACACTGCAGAAGTACTTACGAAGTGTGATAAAGTCACCCCTTTGGCTTTAACTTGCCAAGGCAGAGACATTCAGGTCCCATAACTTCCTGGGTCCTACTGCCCTAATCCTCCTCTCTAGGATCACGTTATCTCTTTGCTCTAACACCAGAGTGGAAGCATACATGCAGTTAACCTGGTTTGCTATGCTCTTATACGTTTTAATGGCCTCCAATTACATGAAAAAAAAATTATGAATATAGAATTGTGCTCCAGATTTATTTCATAAAAAAATCTTATGTTCAAAAACATATTACCATTTACTTACAACATCTAATGCAGGTGTCTCTGAATCAGTCATCTGTCATTTAGCACCTCCACCTTCACTCAATAAAACATGTTTACAGATGTTTGGATTTTGGTTTCCAAGATGGTGTAACATATGATTAATTTAAATACATTAAAATCTCACTGAAATAATAGCCTTTGCCTATCATCTTCTACAAAACCCCCCAAATTTTATATACTATTTTATACCTACTGATGCATAAGAAAGTTGTTTGTGGGGCTGTGTTGAACAGAAGAAGCTGTGAGAATAAAATGAATAAAGCTTAACTGTGACAAGCTAACACAAACACTCTTTGCAGATATTTTGCTTCCTTGTAAGTTACTACCACTGACAAACCTTCAGAGAACTGAATGTACAAAAGTCTATGTCAAAACCTTAGAAAACAATAAAACATATATATATATATATAAAAAAGCATGGATTCCATCCTGTTATTGACAACAACTGCACTACAAATTACTGGAGCAAAAATGGTACATGAGATGATATCAGGAAGTGCTACAGTTTTGCAACTGAAGAATACGTGATACCCAATATACTGAATGCATCACAGGCCACTGAAACACTGTAACCTTGCGCAAGCAAGCACAAAGTCATATCTTAACTAATCAGACTTTTAATGGATGTAAATATAATGTTTTGCACTCACTCTAACAATCTCTTTTCATATGTTCAAGCAAGAGGTATACTCTTATCAAGGCTTTTCATCAACATTCCACATTACAGAACCTCCCTACATATTTTGGCTCCTAGCTAGCCTACCAAAATAATTAGCTGTTTATAATCAATGATTTATTTAAATTAATATTTTAATAAAAATATTTAAATAGTTTTCTAAGTGTCTATATACTTATAAATTATATAATGAATTATGCCCAAACAGTTTTCACTCCTCTAGTTGTACACCCACCCAGGACGTAACACACTCGGACATTTGGTTATAGCTATAGTATGTGTGTGCTGTAGTGAAAGAAAGATTGGAATCAGACATTTAATCCTCCTGGCCTGCTACAAGCTATGCTGATGCCCATTTAATATTTGTTTAAGGTGACTTGCTAACGAAGACACCTTCATAGATTTCACTGAGTACATGCTGTGTCAATGACACATTAATAAATGTAGATGAAAAAAACCAGCTAGCTTTCAACAAATCACTGAAAAGGCCTTCACATGCAAATTTGCCTCATACTGTAACCTAATTCTGATACTTGTTCATGAAAAACTAGCTCCACTTCTCATGTTTATTTTGAGTGGGCAACAAAGAAGAAATGTAAGAAGGAGATAAAACCAATGTGAAGACAGCAAGCCTTGATGTTATGAACCAATTATGGGTTTATTTAGGCTTAATTGCAACCCCTACTCGCTCTACAAAATATTATACTTTCTAGTGTTCCAAAGGACAGCTCAAAACTTATTATTTATTTAGTACCATCCATCTTTCAGGTGCTTTAATGATTACAACATCACAAACAAGAAACAGAAAAACCCCATAGTATTATCTAGTTTAGCTCCTACCAGCAGTTTTCTTCTTGTACTACAGTTATACTATTGTCCTGAGTTCTATTTTAAATGTAATTAAGGTACAAAATCAATCTGAATTCATCCTGTTTGCATCCAATCGCCACAAAAGAAAAAGTACATAGTCAAGATAAATTCTGATGAGAAAGAAGAAATAAGAATCTAACAAATATCATAATTTTAAATGAGCACTTTACACATTATTTATCCAGTCACTGACTGAATACTCCAATTGTGAGAGGTTTGGGGGATGTCTCAACTTGCAAGTGTTGCACTGAAAGTGATAAAACCACTCAAGTTGCTTTGCTGCAGTGGTTCTTTGCTGTCAGTGTTTCTTCCTCTTAAAAGAATGAAGGAAAAAATATTACTTTTAGAATGATTTACTGATGCTGCTTCAACTTCCTTTTATGTACAGTTGAATTCTCAAGAATATCTGATCAAAATGAGAATAGCAAACGAGCTTTAAATGACATAGGGCAATCCAGTGGTGAAATATCTCATGTTACATGATTTCACAGCTTTAAATTGGATTTGCATTTCTTCTGAGTTTCATTTCTAAATTCACTATTACAGCCTTGCACAAAATAAATATAAAGGTTTATTTAAAAGAAATGTGGTTTGTAAAGGGCTTGAAAGGACAGAATGGTAGAAGACTGATTAGATTAAGTCAGGAAACCCTTCCAGGCATGCAAGGATACAAGTAAGGTTGTACAGTTAGCTGTGAGCAGAAGAGGACCCTGGAGGACAGTTCTAGAGAAACAAATATTCCTTGTCATTCCAGTCAGACATTCTCCATTCAGCTTAAATGGTGATGCACCACAATGATGCATGTACAGAAAAAGGCATGGGAGATTATTTAAGACATGTCTGGAGAGACCTGCAAGTCTCTCATATCTGTCGTCTTTAACATCGCATTCAAAATTCTAGTCAGATTTTTTTTTTTTTTTAATTAAACTCAGGTTTTGAAGCATCTTGTATAAATCTGTATGGAAATTGTTTAACTTATATGGAAATTTGGGATTTCATTAATTCTGTTTTTCATCCCTGACACCTTCCTCTGAAGCTGTCTTTCTGGAAATCAGACTCAAAGTGACACCAGTGTCCCATGCACTGAAATAAAAATAAAGTGGTTTCCGTGGCAACAATATCGACACAAAAGCTCTCATGATTTTCTCACTCATGTGTGTTCTTAATGGCTTGAATAATCCAAATCACAGAGAAAAGTAACACGCATCTGATCTTAATGAACTATAATGGTTAGAGACAGCATGAAAGCAAGCAAAGGTATTTGCTATTTATAAACTAGTAGATCAGATGACTCAGATTTGCCAGCATTTGGAATTATTCAAGTTATTTTCAGTGAGTCATTTAAGGAGATACTTTATTGTGTCAGGCTGTGTGCAAAATACTCTTAAAGCTCATTTTTACTAGCAGCTTGACTTGATAAACGTAATACACAGGAGAGTAAGAGAAACATGAATTATACCTGCAGTATCACCAAGAGATGAGGCAAAAAGCAGTAGTTAATTAATGGACTGTAGAATGGAGCAGCTATTTGGATCCAATGCTCTGAAGAAGACTCAGACCAGTTTATACCTTGTTGACCCTCAGCTGAATTCTCCCTAGATCTGTTACCTACGCATCAGTTTTGACTATTTTGGGCCTCTATTTACACTTCAGCTCATCCTACAATAGTCATTCTGTCTGCAGATGGATTTTTCCCATGACTATGAATGCTGTTGAAAATAAAAGGGAAATAAAATGAGAAAATCAAATCACAATTTGGATGGAATGTTAGTCTGTTACTATAATTTAGCCTTCACACCATCTTTTCAGCATGTATAGTTACAGTGTCACCTTACATAAGGTACTGTACAGCTATCATCATCTTTGATGTAAGCATAGGTGATGAGGACTGTTTCTTCTTATTATTCCTGTGGGAAAATGTACCATATCGGGGATGCTAACAGTGGATTAGGTCTTCAATCCTCTCAAACTCTAGTCACGTCTAAGTACCAAAGTTCACTCCAGAGTCTGGTTACTAGATGCTGGATAACATAAAGACTACAAGGCCACCAACTACAGAAACTGTAAGCAGTGGTCTGCAATAAAGCAGAAAACAGAGCACTCCCAAATCTTGCACAGTTTAATTCTACAACTGCAAGCTAGAGGCATCTGACACAAAGCCAAATACTTGTCTGAGATTTTATGTGATAAGCAATGTGTAATTAACAAAAAGTCTTTGCTGGTTCTTCTGGGATTGACAGAACATCTAACTATCATTAGCATTCACTGGATGCCAAGACCAAAAGTATAAATATTACATTACTCAAAAATGAATATAAATGAAAAATCAAGTATGTAAAACTAGAGCATGAAGTGGCTCTAAAAGCAATTGGGAATGTCAGAAATCAGAAAAACAAAGATTCAGTTTCTGCAATTGAAAGTTCGTTCTTAATAATAGCAGAGGCTGACACTGAATTTTGTCACTTCAATCTGTTTCGTTAGGTGAGATTGTGCAACAGATGGTAACATCTGAACTTAGATCTCTACCTTTAATGTATAAACTCCCAGGACATGCAGTAAAGATTAGGATTACAATCCAGTAAACCAAGTGCAAGTGCCCTCTGCAGCTCTGCACTCAGAAAGATACTCTGGATGCACTGGAAGATTTAAAACACTACCTACAGGACACATTTGCCCTTCTGGAATAGCAACTGAAAGTCCAATGCAATAGACAAGCTCTGCATATACATTTGAATTCGAGTTTGGATCAGAAGTGCACATTTGATGCAGCCCACCATTGCTCCTATTTACTATGCATCATTGTGGATGTGAAGCCATCTCAAGAGCACAAAAACTGTACTAATTTCTAAAGAAAATAACACAGAAGATGTCCTTTGGTCACCAAAGTTGTTCAACCCACTGGACTAGAATAGAGTGTGACCTGCAGTACGTACACAGTGCAGACGCTGGGACCACAGCACACGCGTGTTTCTCTTCTACCTGGTAGTGCAAAGACAGTCTATGTTTTTCCAAATAATGAACACCTTTGTTTAATCAACTGAAATTCTCTGGCCCAACACGGTCTGCAGAGATGAGGGAATGATTCAGTTCAGCCTTAATTTGACAACTAGTGGCTGATCAGCTCAATCTCTCTCCACATTCCCCTTGGTTAATTAATTGGATCACATTGACTTACAGCAGTGGGACGTCAGACTCCTAGACAGAAGTGTCTTAGCCCTGAACTGACTCCCACATTTTGTGCCATCATCATGAAATCTTTTAGGAACAGTAATTTTGTTACCATCCTCAGTAAAGACAAGTAGAAACTACAGTCTTCCTAAGCACGTGCACTGTTGCAGTGGTTGAAATGGTGTAGGTCAGAGGTGTCAAACTGATGGCCCGTGGCCCAAATCCACCCCTCCACCTTTTTACCCAGCCTGGCATCTTGTTTGTACCCAGTGACAGCGCCGGGCTCCTTGCCTCTACTCTCCTGCCAGCACTGGTTACCTGTGCAGCGAGTGTGATGCGCGTTACGCTGCAGAAGCAGGAGAACCAGAGCAGCCATGAGTTTGACATCTCTGGTGCAGGTGATTTTGGATATCTGGTAGGTAAGTGGAGCCCTTTGATGTTCTTGTCTTTAAGTCCAATATCCTTCAAAAGATCTACACTCTAAATATCAAAGGAAAACATAAACAAAACATCAAGTGCCCTTCAAATGTTTAAAAGAGAACAAATTGCAGCTAACTTACACACAAGAGACACAGGGGCAGGTTAGTGCCTATGAAACCCAAATTTCAGTTATTTTTAACAAAATGTTAGTTTCTCCTGCAAGTTTGCATTTTAGCTTAAAATAAGAATTTTAATTCATAACACTAATCAAAAGCTGCTTAAATCTTGTCTAAAAGGTAAACAGACAACACTTACCAATGATACAGATGGAAAAGATTTATTTTTTTCTTAAAGTTGAGTTCTAGAGGGTTTTATGATAATAACTCCCCAAAATTATTTTCTCAGTCTGTGCTTTATTTTACTTCTAATTTCCTAAATGAGAATTTTTCTGCTGCTTCTTTTCAAAAACATCCTGTACTCCATAGGCTTTTGCTGTCAGAAATTAACCCTGAAAACTACATGAAATCCTTCATTTTTACATTTAACTTGGCTATTCTACTAAATAACCTCTTTTCCTTGCTGACATTTCCACACCTAGTATTTCAGAGTGTGTTTTGCAAATACTTCTTCTTCATAGGTATATAGATAATGTAATCTTTTCATTATGCTGGTTTCTCTTTATGTATTTTTTTACAAAAATACTCTGAGCAATCAGGTAAAATATCCAATCTGCTTTATCAACTTTGCTTACAGCTTACTCCTTTCTATTGATTTGTTTCCCAAATAAAACTGTAAACCTTAACTTACTTCAAACAGCATTCAACAGACAATCTGTTAACTCACCTTGGCACTTTTAAGGTTTTTGCCACAAGTATTTTCAATCATGTTAAGTGCTGGTCATTTTTAACCTAAAGTCACTGGAATCAAAATTTAGGATAAATCTTCAGAAATTATCATTACTTTACTTAATGCTGAAGTGACTGATATGAAAAACGCTTAATACCAGAGATACGGCTCCCAACAAAGGATCCTGAGTTTTGACAGGCTTCTGTAATAATATAAAACTCTGAGGATATGGAAGTGTATGAGAAAATTTATGAGCCCCACTTTCTCCTAAGCACTTGTGGAAAGATTTTTTCCCCACTATACTAATAGTCCATAATCATGTGACGTAAATAAACCAAATGACTGGCTTTTCCCTGCTCATTCGCTGATCTGAATGAATACCTCATAACTTCACATTTGGATAGCATGGTGATTCTGTAAGTGACTTTAAGATAGCAAAATGAAAGCTATAATATCCAAATCCCAAGTATCTAAATTAATCTCATCAGTAATTTTCATGCTTACCTACTCTCTTAGCCTTATGATAGCCATTCCTAGCGGCAATAAGATGCTTATAGTCATATATTTTTCATATTATTTCATCCAAACTGCATACAGGTTTATTTCTCAACACTGTAAGTTAATGTTATATGCTACAAATTTTATGTATATAGTGCCATTATACATTCACCAAATATATACTCAATGATCTGGTTTCTAAACATTCAATCCATGCCTTGTTGGCACGTGCATCATAAATATAGAGTATTGTGAAACCATAAGTACTGACTTTGCAATTAATATTTTAAATGTCTGTAAAATAAATTTGAATTATCTCATGATTCTTTTAACATTTTTTATAGAATGCTTTGCTAAATGATGTGTGACAGCATTGCCCCAGTCATAAAGTGACTAGAGAAAGACACTTTCTTTTAATGACTGTAGCTACTCCAGTACGAGACACACTTGGGAAGCCTTATACTTGCCATGCAATTGCATCTTATGACTCAAACATTAAATTATGAATATTAACCTCTTGAATGAGACTACTGTCAATCTCCTTAGAACCAAATCCCACTTATTCACTCTGTTGTCCGGTTGGGTTCCCTCATACAAATTAATTTTCTTTGCAGAATTATAAAATGCAGTGTTTTTTACAAAAGGCCTTTGGTCCTTTAACTATGGTATATATAATTAGGTAATTAGCCAGAACTTTAATCAGTGTTTTGGATTAAGAAATAATGACTATGGAATTATGAAAGCCTACACACAATTTTTTCTAGCTTTAGATGTTGTACTTTAGTTGATAAAATATTCAGGAACTATTCTTCTTAACTATCCAAAACACAGCAGATGCTTCCATACCATCCTCAGAACAGATAGAGGTATATCATCCAGATTTCTTTGTTTTTTCCTTAGCTGTGAAATGACTGAGGACTAATCAGAATTTCTGTTACAGTAACTTGATTGGGAGCGTGAAAAAATGTCCTTCACAGACCCCTCAATTAACATGACTGCAAATGCTCCAGACTGGACATAATTATGCTAGCAAAGAACGCCTTTTGTTGGAATAGTTTATCTTATTCAAGGAATCAGTGGGAGTTCTGTCCTTATAAAACCTCTTTTGCTAACATAATCTACATCTTCTCAAGAATGTTTTGCTGATCTGAATATATCAGTGAATATGTTTTAGTGTAAGGAGTCTTTGAGTCTTTGAGTCAATAAACAATTAATACAATGCAAGCCTTAGTGCTTTAACTACAAAAAATAATTAAAATTACCATATCATAATTATGATTAGTGATAGCAAAGTATTGCCTCATAATTAAATTATATTTTAATCAAATTTCTAACATTTTAAAAAGTATTATATATATCTCAGAATTAAGTGTTTAATGTCCTTCAGATACACTATTTTTATCTTATCTCTTTTAAAAAAAGGTTTCTCTAATATTGAAAGTGCTCTCTAGGCATTTTCGGAACCTTTCAGGTTATGCCTATACATCCTCCCTTCTGTATCATTCCTTTCTTTACTCTCTTTTTTGTCTTTCATTCTGCTGTTGCCATTTTAACTAATTTAAAAATTATGCTCTTTGGGGGAAAAAAAGAAGCACGTTTTCCTACTAGGACAAGTTTGATTTGTCTGGAACCTAAATGAATTGCCTTGGATAGCAGGAGACAAAATGTTCAGATACAGTTCACTTTTCACAGATATTTTTGAAATCTTGCTTTATTGCTGAGCTTCAGAACCAATATTATCTTAGCCTCATAGATGTCTATTTTGCTGAACTTATTGCTCTCTTAGCTCATTGCAATTGCAATACTTGCTCTCCAGTTATAGGTGAAAGATACTAATTTTCAGCTATTTACTCATGGATCATGCGGGACCGCTCAGGAATGTATCTGTTGTGTAAAAAACCAGATCTCCAAAAAAGCTCATAAGTTTTCTAGAGAAAAAGATATCATTGCAAAGTATACGACACCAGTACCAGATCACACACGAATCTGCAGAGCCTAGAAGGTACAAATAATAACAAAAGCAAGAGAAAATATGTCTTATTAAAAAGTATGAAATAATCAATGAAATACTGAAAACTGGAATATTTGGTGAGGATGACAATGAGCTACTGATAGCCTTTATTACGAATTGGTTTCCACAAAAGTAAAAATACTAACTTTGAGACATAAGTTCTTTGAGGAGTTAGGATATTTAGTCGTAATTGTTCTTTGTAAAGTGTCATTGAAACCCTTTCACTGAAAGAAGGCTGGGGAAGCTTAAAAATTGCAAAGGGGTACTTTGAACTAGCAAGGATCACCCCGAGGAACTAATAAAATGACTGGTAAGAAAGCTCCTCCAAGAATGATTTATATTTGCTGCTAAGAAAACAAGAATATGTCAAAGAAGGAGCCACAAGTCAGTGAAAGTGTACAGGAAAAAGACATTGTCAGTAAAGGACAAAATGAACTAAATCTAGCCAAGTGAGAGAAAGGGCATACGCTGTGCTTGATTTGACTTGCAAATACAATACATCAGGGGTAAATTTTTGGCATAAAGTAAATTTATTAATAAGTAATGATAGCTGGTATCCGGGCCCTGCTGGAGATACAAGGAGGGTGCAGTGTGAAATGAGAAGCTTCCAGAGTGCCTCTGTGACCATGGAATCCTTTCTCTAGCCTTTTTACAAGATCCTATTTGTCTGAGCAGCAGGCCTGGATGAAGAGGTCGGGGGAACCGAGCACCATTAACTTGAACTTCCTCTATGTCACAGAACATGAGGTTTTTCTAAATCAATTCTAATGTATGGAATAGTTTTCTGTGCCTTTGTTTTCCAGGAAAAAGAATTACTTGTTGCTGTAATAATAGTCCAGATTCACTTTTTTCCACTTTGTACTCTCATCTTAATTTCCAGTCATCCCACATAAATTTGCAGTACCTCAAAGTTGTAGTTTCTTCCAAATTAAACATCCTACAATTTCCCAACACTCCCAAAGGATATTTAACTTTAATACTGCCTTACTACCTCTAATTTAATCTGTAAATACCCATATTTCAGTCCTTCCATTTACTTTTTCAGGTTTTCATCTTCTCCCTTCCTGTGATGCTTTGTGATGAAGTCCCAGGTTGCATACAGCAAACCCATTTACACGCAAGTGAGGAGAGTGTTAAAGCAGTGAAGATGGTGCAGAAAAGACAGTGAGCACCGACTGGAAGAACTGCAGTGAAGTGACATGTTGATAATTTACACCTCAGGTCTAGAATTCAAAGCATCTCAGTGCCAAAAACAAGTCAAATAAAAAAAAATCATATCAGGAAAGAAAAAAATAAGAATACATGCAGTGATTCTAGGAATACTTAGAAAGTATTTAGGAACGGTTTAGTAACAGATAAACTGAATAAATTATAAGTCAGAATGCAGGGAGGACGATGATCATTTTTTCTTTTAGCAGGTTCAAACCAGATTACAAAGAAAAATGATTTGAAATGGTCTCAGCATATACAATGGGAACAGTGGGTTGATGCTGCACAAAAAGAAATCTCCATCCAAATATCAGGATGCATTTTCTCACCGTTAGGATGCTAGATTATAGAGTTGTCTCCCAAGGGAGATGGTACAAGGAGCCTCGCTGTATGTGTGATTTAAAATTAGACTGGAACAAAGCACCTGCGCATACCGCAGGCAACAGAGCTTTGTTGGCAGGCACACAACCTCAATGACCTGACAAGTCTTAACCATTTTCTATCATTCCATTTAATTTTAGTCTGTTAGTATTAAGGAGAACGAGAAAAAAACCCACATTTTTTTGAAGCACTCATATTTATTTCCTCCAGTGACTGATTACAAATGAAAAACACGTAAATTATCATAAATATTCAGACATTTGGTAAGTAAAACTAATGATTAACTGAACTATTTTCTGTTTTGTGTTATTATTTAAGAAGTTGTTTTAAAGCATTCCCCCTTTGCCCTACAAAAATGACAATTTTTCCTTACCATAAGGTGAGCCAGCCAGGGGTAATCAAATACATAAACAAGATTTAGTTATACCTGGAATGATTATGGCTAGAGCATTTATTTTTGGACTCCTACTGCTTAAAATATCTGCCTTTTATAGACACTCCCTGAGTAATGCCAAAGCAAAAATGGTAGCAGCAGACAGGAAGATTGCGCTGGTAGAAACCATTCATGTCTAAGCAGCAAGACATCCTGAATTTGCTCCCCTAAGTTTTTCAGCACATATTTGGATGGGGCTTTCAGCAAACTGGTCTAGAGGAAGATGTCCCTGTCCATGGCAGAGGGTTGGTACTGAACGATCTTTAAGGTCCCTTCCAACCCAAACCATTCTATGATCCTATGAATGCGAGAGCAAAAAAGTGAAACAACAAAGAATTCAGTGTTCTCAAAACTTGGATAACAGCTAACTTCTATTGCAGACCAGTATTCTTCTATTGCAGACTCTTGGACTAGTAATGTGCATATTTAATGGATTTCTCAAATCATATGTTTGAAGAATAGCAAATAAAATATCAATATTTAGGAAAGAGGAAAAATATTCAAGAATACACTGGACCATTATTCTGACCTCAAAACTGTAGGACTTAAAAACACACATTGAAGAAGAGTCATGTTAACCTGATCTCTCTACAGTTTGAGAGCATTACTTGGATTTGTGTACAGGACGAGACTAAAATAACATGGTGTGTTGAGCTTAGCAGAACAAGGCTTAGGCAGAAGAGAAATATGCTACATATGTAAGCATTGATGTACGAGTGAAATGAAAGCTGAATTGGTACTTAAACATTATTTTTAAGGTTGTTTCATATGCCGTAGGCTGTCCTGTATAGTCTCCAGCATCTGTTCCAGAAAGTGGAAAACTTACAGGTTATGTGTAATATCTCCCAGCCTCACATGGGAACTATGTTGGATATCATTCACACCCGTGTATCTCAAAAATGCAAAGGACAATTAAGTTCAGGCCTTTAATTTGATACCAAAGCAGAGAGTCATGTAAAGAAAATCCATTACTGACATAAAAGTGAATGGCATGGGCTTATAAGGAACAAAGGCCAGAAATTCAAGATCATCTATATAGATGAGTGGTGTTCTAGGGTGGTACTTGCAAATGAAATAAGGACAAGATATTCTATAACTGTGAGATAGGTTTTCATAAGTTTACAACAGCAGAGGCTGAAATTCATTTCTTAGCAGGGATCTAATGATGATGAATGAGAGAGGAGGATCTTTTGGCCAACACATGCTACCAGAAGTGTACAATGGGTGCCAACAGGACAGCCAAACTGAGATCTTTAGATTAGGAATTAGAAGAGGCAGAGATTCCTCAGCAAGCGAATGAGCAAGTTGCGTATGAGGTGGGCAAGCTAAAATCCAGGGGAGATCGGAATAGAAGGGATATAACAACCAACAAAACAACGCTGAAGTGGAATCACTTTAAGCATGCTCATTCAGCAGAACAGTCTCAAAAGTTTTCCTCGCAAGATTGTTCCATAGGCACTTCCTTCTTTCTATACACATGCTTAAATACTTTGATGCTAATAGATGCATCATGGGAAAGCAACAGAAGTAATTAGAAGCCTATGCACAGTTACAATCATTGAACTAATGGAAACACGATAACTCCCAAAACTAGATTAATGCAAAGGTTGGATACAGGCTCTTTTGGAAAGACAGGCCAGGAAGGTGAGGAGAACATGTTGACGTTTTTGTGAGACTGCAGTTGGAATGCCTGGAGCTTTTCCTAGGAACAACATACTGTTGCATTGTGTTATTCTTCCCCAGGTGCAAAACTTTGCATTTTCTTTTGCTGAACTACAGGCGTTTCCTTTCAGCCTGATTCTCCAGCCTGTCCAGGTCCATCTGAATGGCAGCACAACCACCTGGTGTATCATCCGCTAACATTTTCGTATCATCTGCAACCTTGCTACGGGTGCACTGTACCATTGTCTAGCTCATTAATGAAGATGTTTGAGGAACAGGACTGGTCCACTATCAACCCCTGGTATAGACCACTAGTGGCTCTCCTCCAACTTGACTTTGTACCACTGATCACAACACTCTGGACCTGGTTGTTCAGCCAGCTTTCAATCCACCTCACAGTCCACTTATCCATATTTTGTCAGATTGTCTATGAGAGTGTTGTTGGAAACAATGCCAAAAGTCTTACTAAAGGCCAGGTAGAAAACATCCACTGCCCCTTCCCCATTGACAAAGCTAGTCACTATATGATATGAAAAGGACCCTTTGAACCTAAATGATTCTACGAATCTGTGATCTTGAGGATGACAATTTCCTAGTCTGTGCCAGACAGGAAGAGCAAACAGACTGTGGCAATCTCTCTGTCAGATAATATATAGCTACTGCAATGTCAAAGTGATTGGGACTGAGTAATACCGAGTTTACTGCTAGGAGTAAACCTGGAACCTGACCCCTACCTGTTAGCCTTATTTAGCAATGCTAAGGAATTTTAGAATTGACTTCCTTTAAATTTATGCTCATCAGAACTAGCAATGGAGATGGTAGTTCCTGTCTATATCTGTACCCAGTGGACTAAAACATAGATGCATTTCACTGTCCTCTATGTGAAGAGGCCCTAAAGTTACAGTCCCTGTACTGCTAAAGACCTCTACTGGGATCTTAAACAGGTCTTTAGCTATGTAAGAGCGTTAACCTCAGCTACTGAACTCCTTCATCATGTGCCCTGTAATTTAGTGCGCCAAAGTTAAGAACTGAAATTCTCAATATAGGGAACAGAGAGAACTGAGTAACTCTAGGGGGTGAGTAAGAGCATCATGTTTAATACTTAATGTTACATAGAGTGAACAACCTCTCAATCATGTGCTGTTTTTCCTAGAAGATTCCTGACTAATTCACACAATGAAAATGTACAATTTTTATCTGAATGCAGTGTGTCTTCATAACACGTATCATGCAAACTTTTGCAGTTGATGAAATACGAGTGCTATAGAGAATTGTTTTATTCCCTAACGAAACAACATAAATAAAGCATTGAAAGTAGCTGATTTGTTTTACCTTCTTTTGCCTTCATGATTTATGTAGAATGGCGCTTCTGAAAGTAAATGCAGTCTCACAAACCACTATTACTGGGCATCCTCAGAATGAAAAGTGGAAAGAATGAGATAGAGCAGCAGAGGAAAGTAATTGTTCTGTAAATTGCAGTTGCATGAAGATCACTATGAAAATATATCACTACACTTTGCCCAACATTTTTTTTCAAATAAAGATTTTACTGACACGTAGAAAACTCATGACAGTGCTGAAAACTTGCAACCTGTAATTAAAACAACAAAATAAGCTTGCCCTGCCCAGTTTTTATATACATTAAGAACATTCCGTAACAACAATACATTTCTGTCTAGAAACATTTACTCTCTATGTAATCAGATTGCCACACTTCAGTAGAAGGATCCCTTGGGTTTATACTAGCTGTCGCTACATAAAAATCAGGCTCTGCACAAGCCTACTGAGGTAAACACTCCAAATATATTGTCTACATACATAAGATGAGGAGCTGATGAAACAGTCAAAAACCAGAACGATTTTCCTAAGACATTATCCTTTTATCGTGCACCTGGAATTACTTTCTTCGTTCCCCTGTGCAACTTTCACTGACAGAATCTCTATTAACAAGAATCAGAAACAGTTTAGGACATAGTAAATCACTCATAACTGATCAAAACAAAAAAAAACCATTCAGAATTGTAGAAACTACTCAAAGCCCGGAACATCACAGATGCAGGCTCTGCTCCAGCTTATTCAACCTAAGCCTCAGTGTAGAAGATAATATCAACATTCCATGTCACAGTCCCTAAAAAAGTCTTTCTCCTTGCTTATCTAAGCCTGCACTAAAGAGTGAGGCAGACGGATACTAAGCTTTAGTCAGCTTAGCCTCCTCATGATACAAAGAACTTCCCGTTGACTGTGTTCCTGTTAAAAGTTTCTACCTTACCCTTAATTATAATCCCAATAAAGAAAAGGCAAATGTCCCACAGCATGGATGACAAAACAGTATTTTTGCTTTACCATAATCAACCAAATGTACCTTCTTCATCTCCATGTTCTTCCATTAACTAGAGGAACCCACCCTAACACTGCCAGTAACCCCTCAATGTGGGAGTTCCAACAAGGTAGCCAGGAATGGGGACTGACACTGCAAAGGTATTGCCAGGTAAGATTATGAATGAATTTGTTAAATAGAGTTATAAAAGGAATTACTTCACTTTAATTTGCTTCCTTTCTCTTTCTGGCTATTTCACCACTGAGCATATAATAACACACATCTTCATACTATCTGCCCCCTTTCCTAAATATGTAACTGAGTTTTAATTTGAATTTTTGTCAACAAACAGATTTTTATCCTGTTGCAGACAGAGAAGCAGAGTTTTTTCCAAAGATGATAATAATTTCAGTAGCCTACAGGAGATTTTGTTTCTATTTTGTTTAGCTGCAGAGTTTTTATGCTCAGCAGACTAGTATCCAAATACAGCTGGGAAAATAAGACAATGAAACGTGTGCTAGGGATTACTAACACAACTACTTGCAACCAAAATCTCCACAGGGAGGTTAGACAGAATGTTTCTCAAAGGACTCTCAATTATGAAGTTACAACAGCCAGTGGCTTTTGGTTAGGTCTAACTCATAAATCAAACTTCTGTCAGACAAATCCCAAGTGCCAGCTTGGTGAGGAGGATGCTGATTCCCTTGGCATGCTCTTTGTCCATCTGTAGCAAGTGACAAGCTCCTTGAAACAGTCTTGGTGCAGGATGTGCTCCACAGTCTGTATCCTCTGTTGTGGGGTCTCTGATAGGCATTGCACACACTGGGCAAAGGAGGAGAAAATACTTGCACCTTGCCTCCCCAAAAAAGCATTTCAAAACTTTATCATAGAAAACTGTTAATGGGATATTTTGTGAAAGTACACAGCATGTGCAGCCTACTGTAATATAAAAAGGTAAATGAATTTGCTTCAGAATAACCCTTTCTGAGTTATTACGAACCAGGTGGAATCCAATTCTCCTTAACACAATGTGTTAAAAATGCTGACAATAATTTTGTTCCACCAGAAGCTGTGCTTTAAATGTTTTTTTTTTAGGTGGGAATTAACTCTTTTAGTGAAGTTTTAAGCTGTGAAATCATTCAGCTTCTCCATTTGAATATGGTTAAATTAATATAACGTACTTCTTGTTAAACTGGGCAAGAAGGTGGCTGTGAGTTACGCGGTTCCCAGATCTTTCCAGTGATGGGACCTTCCACCTCCTTAGAGATAACACTTCACTCCCAGTCATAAAAGCCATTCAACCATCACTGTATTTGCCTCTTTTAAACACTCTTCTCTTACACTCTTGGTTAATTTACCAGAACCTTTTTATTCATCACAGATCCCACTTATTCCCCCTTCCTCAGTTATTTTCGATACTGTGTCCAACTGCTCATCTGCCTAACACCTCACATCACTTAATATTTGCTTTCACCTTTCTTGTTCTTGCTAGCACCACATCTTAAAAAAATCTCGGCATATCCCTGTTGCCCTTGGGAAGAGCTATTTATCGCCACACTATGGCATCACCAATTTTATGATTTCACAGAATCACAGAATTACTGAGGTGGGAAGGGAAATCATGAGAGAATGATCATCTCTCATCGCCCCTGCTCAAGAAGGGCAACCTGTAGCAGGTTGCCCAGAACCATGTCCAGATGACTTTTGAATATCTCCAATGACAGAGGCTCTGCAACCTCTCTGGGCAACCTATGCCAGAGCTTGGTTACCCTCACAGTAAAAGTATAGTAAAAGTGTTATCTGATACTGAGATGGAACCTGCATTTCTGTTTTTGCCCACTGCCTCTTCGATATCTCTCTTTACCTCTTTAATGCCTCTCTGTAAGTGTTCCTATGTACATTTGTGAGAGCAATGAGATTGCTGGTCCATGGACACCCACAAATTGACATTTTGCTGCAGTTGTCTCTTTTTATTTCTTGTGCTTCCCTTACTGACTGCTTTCATCTATTGTCCTTCATCTCATGCTGCAAGTGTAAACTCCTGAGGGAAAGTTTTTTCTGCTTTTGAAGTATCCAGTCAGTGGTTCCTGGCCTATGCTTGAAGCTCCCTGATCATGTAGATAGAAAATGCAAAACGAAATAAGATCAGTTTGGTTCCTTCGTCTTTTCTCTACTCTTAATAGAAGGGAACATTCATATGCATAGAACATGAAGAAGAACTGTATGGTTCCCCTACAATCAACCCCAATATCTGCAGGAGACTCTGCAAATGTGTCTATCCATGGAGAAATGGTATTTGATTCCCCACTGCCAGTTTTAAAGTACCTTATTCCTATCAGGAACATCACTATGCAACTCAGAAGGACTTAAAACATTTGATTGGCTTTTGTTGTAGATTTTTTCTTCTAGAGTCGAAAATTCAATGATTTTGGGGTAAACTAAGATCAAAGCATCATTTTTGTCTTTGCATTCCTCTGATCTCCAGCAGCCTTAAGGAAGCTCTAAACTAGGTCAGATGTCAACATGCTGTGGTGATAGCTAAGTCACATCCTATCTCTTCCTGGTGATGACTGAGGGAGCTTAGACTTACAGTTAAATGAGTCTGGAAAGATAAATCTAAATCCTGAAAAGCCACTCAGTTTGCAGATGCTGTGGCAACTTTCCTGCACCATTTCCAGTGTTGGTGCACTGAATATGCTGTGTTTTCCTTATGCTGGTAAAGGTTTCTTCAGCATCTTCAGGATCTTTTAAAGCTTATTCTACATTCCTGGCTATTTTTATTTTTCCTCACATGCATGACATAAAATAACTGTAGATGGAGGTCATTAACTAGGCCATTATATTTCATTCTTTAGCGGAGTATTTGATCTTGATTTCTGATTGTATCTCGATTACTTTTACAAGAAATACGAGGGGAGCCTTCCATTGGCCAAAAAAACCCTGTGGATCTATTTATTCTTTCATTTACAAAGGCAAAACATAGAGTAATTATATTTGAAAACAGCATAAGACCAATATATGGATTTCTCTATACTAGAAAGGTTTTGTTTGTTTTAAATATCTTTAGAGCTTTTTGTTTTGTTTTTAATCAGAAACTGTGTTACTCTGAAACACAAACATTTCTCTTAGTGCTTGGATTTTGTTGGTCTTTTATCTTTTTTTTAATTAACTCACTTGGGAAGTAATGTAACGCTATTGCAGAAAAAGCTGTATCAGTAGCTAAATCCTTCTATTCAATTAACCGTACAAATACAGGCCCTCTTCTCACACTTATACTGCACTATTCCACACTTGGCACAATCTGCTTCTCCCAATGTCTTTCATTATTTTAAGGTCATCTTGATAGGAAACACCACATGCCCTTGTTTTATGCCAGCAGGAAGCAAGATGTACACTTTCGTTCGCTTGTTCTGGAGCCCACCACAGCAGCCATGACTGGGGTTGCACGCAGTACTGCAAAGTCCTAGAATACCTCACTATTGAAAAAGAGTAATCAAAGCGAGATTCCAAAAAATCACAACTCCTCCCATGGCCATAAAAAGGATTTTTTAATGTCTTGTTGCAAAGGAAGTTCTGCAAAAAGAATAGAAATACAGGAACTACAATCCAATTCTTGTTAGTACAGAGAAGACTTTTTCTGTTTCTATGGAACACTGTGCGAACAACAGAAGACTCTAAGGGTCAGTTTTGCCCCCAGGGAACTCTCACTACAGGTGTGTAAAGGGAGGCGGAAGCATGGACAGGCAATCAAGGAGAAACACAGAAATGTTTCCTGGATACACAGGGCAGAATTAGGAAGGCTGAAGGACGTCAAGGGCAACAGTAAAGGTTTCTACAGCCACGGCAGCAACAAAAGGAATACCAGGCAGATCATGTACCCATTTGCCCAATGTGCTAGGTGCCCAAGTCATGGAGAGCACAGAAAAGGCTACTGAGGTGAAAGAGTCAGTATTAGTGGTAGTATCTACTACTTTTCACTAAGGTGAAAGACTCAGTATCTTCATCCCCTCAGTTTTTACTGCAAAAGTCTGCTGTTCACTCCCAGGCCTTTCAGATGTTTGCTTAGTAACAAATACCAGCAGAGATAGGTACTACCCATGATATAGAAAAATGGAATTATGTACTCGTGACAGCTGAACATATGTAAGTCCACAGGACTGGACAAGATGCATCTGAAGGTACTGGGAACCTGGCATCATGTTATTTTTGGACCATCATGTTTGAAGATCTGTGATGACTAAGGGAGCAAAGTCTAGAGAAGGCAATGGTTAAAACTATCTTCAAACAAAGCTACAACGGTTTATTGAACATACTCAGAAAAGAAATCCCTTGATACACAGGAAGATGTTAATAGGGAAGTATTATGGGAGCTTCAGTATACCTTGTATTTAGGAAATAAAATTCCTTCAATGTTTTTTGAAAATTCTGATGCTGACAAAATGGAAAGATTTGTAACAACATGGATTTTCTCCATGTGTTTTAGGAAGACTTTTTGGACTGCAGTTGACGGTTTTCAGCAGAACGCTACTTGCTAAAGGAAATTGATAATTTCTCGTCTGAAGCTGAATAATAAGAAATATCACAAATATGAGGTATCCAAGAGGATATAAAATCCAGAGGAACTTTATAAAGTCATAAGAACATGACAGTTGCATGTAAACTGGATATGATATAATAAATAAATACTGTGTCTTTCCACTAATGTATTAAAAAAAGGAGACCTCTGTAACTGAGTAATGCAGCTAAATATTGCTCCAGAGCAATGACACATCATTATCATTCATAATTTGAGATGTTAAATTCTTTAACATCTTCTGTAATAACTACAGACAAATGTCCCTTGTCAGTGTAATAGCCTGATAGCTCGGGCTGTACAGAGTTTGACAGTGTTTTTCTAATACAGTCTGCATTTAAACTAAAACAGCAAAATACATACTGCAGTGGGAATTCAGTTAGAAACATATCTGAAATGCACACAGTAACGAGTTGCGATCTGTGTTATAAAAAAACTCCAGTCAAGAACTAATGTGTCACACAGACAGTATTAATAAATACTATACTGAAGTAGACAATACCATACTACAGCCTTTAATTAATCTCTCTGCTAGTGCAAGAATATTTCTACTAATAACTACTTTTAAAATTCCTAAGAGATGAAACTTGGATCTCCACCTCTAGAGGTTATTCTAACATTTAAATCTCATCAGTACAGGAAAATTAGTTCCCCAAATGAATTCCAAATGTTCACCTTTTCCAGATGCATCACATTAATCCTGATTACTTATTTGCCCAACTTTGAATTATCTTTATTCATCCATTGGGTTCACACATTTTAAATTCTCTGAGCTTCTCAATCATTACTCAACAAAACTCCACCTGATGTGTTCTCCAAATTTATTCCCTACAGCTGTCCTGGTAATTTGCACTTTTATCAGGACAGTTTAGTTTTTTAATACCTTTCTGGTAGCGACTGCACAGAATAGGGCATGTCTTGGGCTGAGCAACACTACACCCAGCTCAGAAAAAAAAATAAAGGCAAAGGTCATTTCCTGATTTCTCTGCAGCTGACATCCTCTTGGTGCCGATCTGGTTTTGATATAAAATGAAGCACATACTGACAGTTGTTTCAGTGAGCCTTTTAAAGCGGAAAGGATTTCTGGAGTGCACAGATCCATATAATATCGGCTCTATGGCACCTGGTCTTGCTCTACAACGTGGGAATACACATGAACAAAGAACAAAGGGGGATGTACATCCATTTACTTAGGAAAAGTACTCGCTGATGTAATTTAAACAAAGCCCGAGCTGACAGCAAGTTGCTACTTGTGGTAGCCACAGGACCTCAACAGAACACAAACGAGAAGAACTGAATGTTCATGCACACTTCTGTTGAGCTATACAGTACCAGGCAGCAACATTAGGTAGCCCATAGCTTGGACAGGTGCAGTCTCAGCTGGGTTAAGAACTGGCTGGATGGCCGGGCCCAGAGAGTGCTGGTGAATGGGGCTGCATCCAGCTGGTGGCCACCAGTGGGTGTCCCCCAGGGATCAGTGTTGGGTCCAGTTCTGTTTAACATCTTCATTGATGATTTAGATGAGGGGATTGAGTCCATCATGAGTAAATTTGCGGATGACACCAAGTTGGGAGGGAGTGTCGACCTGCCGGAAGGCAGGAGGGCTCTGCAGAGGGACCTTGACAGACTGGAGAGATGGGCTGAGTCCAATGGGATGAAGTTCAACAAGGCCAAGTGCCAGGTCCTGCACTTTGGCCACAACAACCCCATGCAGCGCTACAGGCTGGGGACAGAGTGGCTGGAGAGCAGTCAGGTGGAAAGGGACCTGGGGGTACTGATTGACAGGAGGCTAAACATGAGCCAGTAGTGTGCCCAGGTGGCCAAGAAGGTCAATGGCATCCTGGCCTGTATCAAGAATAGTGTGGCCAGCAGGACGAGGGAAGTGATCCTTCCCCTGTACTCAGCATTGGTGAGGCCACACCTCGAGTACTGTGTTCAGCTCTGGGCCCCTCAGTTCAAGAAAGATATTGAGGTGCTGGAGCGGGTCCAGAGAAGAGCAACAAAACTGGTGAAGGGACTTAAGCACAAGTCCTAATGAAGAGAGGCTGAAGGAGCTGGGGTTGTTTAGCCTGGAGAAGAGGAGGTTCAGGGGTGACCTCATCACTCTTTACAACTATCTGAAAGGAGGTTGTAGTCAGGTGGGGGTCGGTCTCTTCTCCCAGGCAGCCAGCAACAGAACAAGAGGGCACAAGCTTAGACTCTGCCAGGGAAGGTTTAGGTTGGATATCAGAAAAAAGTTCTTCACAGAACGAGTAATCAGGCATTGGAATGGCCTGCCCAGAGAGGTGGTGGATTCACCATCCCTGGAGGTTTTTAAAATAAGACAGGATGTGGCATTTAGTGCCAAGATCTAGAAATCATGATAGTATTGGATTAAGGGTTGGACTTGATGATCTTGGAGGTCTCTTCCAACCCAGATAATTCTATGATTCTATGATTATGGGTTCTAGCAAGCCCTGTGTGACATTCACGAGTCTCTGACCTCGTGCCTGACACAACCGGCCGGAAGAAGCACTGCACATTTGCTCAGGGAGAACACCAGTCAGCACCCTAGGACAATCAGAAACACTATTACCATCTATTACCTTCTACTCAGGCAACAGTGCTCTCTGGCAGGCCAGGTAGGGAGTCCAGTCTAGAAGCTGACAGCATCACAGCTCAGTCAAGTGCATACCAATTACAGTCTATTCAACCCACGCACAGATTAAGTGCATCCATGGCCATTCTTGATACAATCATCTGCTGGGTGGGGGATGTGAGCAGAAAGATGCTCCTGGAGACAGAGACAACTGTCGGTTTTCTTTCAGCTAACCCTGTTAGAAGCCGTGGAGAGGCCAGTGATCTCTTTGATTTGTCTAGAAGTGCACAGGATGAAGGAGTTATCACATCTTTGCATCAGGATGCTGTCTCTTTAGAAGCAGAAAGGTCCAGCTCTTCTAATTTAACACATAAAACTACAGTCATGTAAGCTTCTATTTCTTGGATGCCTTTGGAAGTAGATTTGACCTATACTGACATATGAGGCCCAGGTACAACTTTTTCATAGAATCATTTAAGTTGGAAAAGACCTGTAAGATCACCAAATCCAACTGCAAACCTAACACTGCCAAATCCACCACTAAACCATGTCCCCAAGAGCCACATCCACGTGACTTTTAAATGCCTTCAGGGATAGTGACTCAACCAGTTCCCTGGGCAGCCTGTTGCATGCTTGAAAACCCTCTCAGTGAAGAACTTTTTCCTAAAATCCATTCTAAAACTGCCCTGGTACAACTTGAGGCCATTTTCTCTCATCCTATCAATTGCTACTTTGGAAACGAGATCAACACCCACCTCACTTCAATCACCTTTCAGGGAGTTGAAGAAAATGATCATTCTACATCATGATTAAAACTGGATGTCATATTTTCTTACGGCTTACATTCTTGTACTAGGCCAAATCTGACCATATCTTCAATACTTCTTTTGAGGGACATGGTTTAGCGGATAATGGGAGCGGTTGGACTTGATGATCTCAAAGGTCTTTTCCAACTGGAAGATTCTATGATTCTATAATCTGAAATAACAATATTTGCCTAACGATACAGCCTGCAGCCTCAGGCATCTGTATGTTTTCCCCAACCCTGTAACCATAAGCTTTGTTAAGAGAAAACAGGGAAGAGTCCAAGCTACAGGAGTGAGAAGACCACAGCAGCACTATGGACTGCTACACTTGACTGACAGCCCTGGCAGCATGAGGAAAGCAGCATCACGCGCAGAACAGTGTTCTGATGTCAACACTGTTCCTGTCTCTGGATGCTAGTCAAGACAAAGGCCTGATTTCCTAAGACAGAAAAGAACAGACACCAGGAATACCAACTATTAAAGTAATGAGCATTTATACAGCCTCAAATTCAGAACACAGAGGAAGGATATATTCTGTTGCACTAATCCTACATTTCAGAAAGTTGAAAAAGGCAATATAGAAATTATGAAACTTTCTTTTTATACGGAAATAGTATAATTTTTAAAAGCAGTTGCGTTTGATACCAAAAAGAAATACTATTTAATCAGTTTTGACTCCTTCCTTATTACTTCCCTGAGAAAAATGACAAAATACTTGATTTTTTTAAAAAAGAGGTAAATATGATGTTTTATGCCTTAAGATACATTAACAAATGTACACGATTCCTTATATATGTTGATATATCCACTGACATTACATTTTTATCTTCTGAGAATTTACATTTTGAAGGCTATGCTTCCCACTTTGTTTTTTAAAGAAAAAAATCATTCGTTTTTTTTTTCATTTCATATTCAATGATGAGATTCAACTCCTTCATTCAGGAGAGATGCAGGGATATGGGAGGAAACACAACAAAGCTCACAAAGTCTTACTGATAATAGAACAGCTAAAAGAACTCAATCAGATCTTGAAGTCACTGTATTTAAGATTTGTTCTCCTATTTTTTGATCTGAATGTTGTACTATCTATGTTTACGAGTTCTCTGAATAATGGTAGTGAGAAGTGGACATCATATCGATATGAGATCTAACAGTTTGAGAGGCACTTTCAACACAAATGAGATCTTTACTATAAAGTATCTCACACTGTCAATGTCTGCTCTTAAAACATGTCTATTGAACGACTGCTTCTATTTTTATCTATACATCTCCCCTCATAATTCCTTTGTTTTACTTTTTAAATCAGAATATTTGATTACTGTGTTTAGGTCTTTGGAGGGTAGTATTTTATTATCTTTTCTTTTATTCATTTCCCTTGTATCCATCTTCTGTAGAGTACTCAGGATTTCCCGCCCATAAGGGAATGCTGCATACAGTAAGTGGGTGGAATTTTGAATTCCTTATAATTTTTTATATAGAAGAACAGAATCAAAACTACTGGAAAGAAAAACCCACCCCTTTATAAAAGGATTGTCACCACAATGCAGTGATTAAAAACTCCATTGCTTATGTTCCTTAACTCATGTTTTAAATTTACAGATAGTAAAATGAAAAGTAACTTGAAAATGCCTTAGCCAAACAGAAGGGTTTAGATAGTTTAGAAAGTTTTAGGCTAAATTTGGGCTGAGAGATGGAATGAAAGCCTATATAAAACTCAGTATGAAGAGTCCCTCCAAGTGAATGGAATCGGAGCACCTCCCAGTGTTGCTTGTGTGGCAGTGTCTAGGAAGAGTCACAGCCAAGATCTCAGCTTCAATCTACATCCACTTTCCCTTGGAAGCTTATCGTAATAGTGCCTTAATTGAAAACATGTAAGCTGACCCCTTGAAACTGTTCCTAAAACAACTATAGTTTTGGTCCTCAAATAAACAAGTAACACAGAACACTGAAGTTTTACTGATGGGGTGTGTTCACGCTTTTTTTAAAAGACTTTATAATTATATAGTTCTGGAGTATTAAGAAAATTCCAGCTAACATTCGGTCTTCTGCCAAATACTATTCAATCACTAAAAGAAAAAAAAAAAGGGGGTTAAATTCTGTCTCCATTTAAGCCACCTGGAATTTTACCACGGACTTCAGTGGGGCCAAGGGAAGTCCATGATCACGTTAAGCGTTTAAATAGTTTCAGTGAGCTTTGACATTTGACAAGTGAATGAATTTGAGATAATTAAAAACAATCAAACAAATGATAAAAAGGGGCTTTTTTTTTACAAAATTAATGTCACAGTAACTAAAAGAGTTGTTTTTCATGGGATAAATTAAGGACTATTCTTACATTAATAGTAAATAAGATGTGTTTTATAAAAACAATTGTTATGGAGCTTTTGAAGCAAACAAAAAATTGACAGAATAAAGGAGAGTTCTACTTAGTACATGAGCCATAGTTGTACTGGTTGAATTCACTTATTTTCATAATTTTGTGACATCTTTAACAGTTATGAACAAGCTTTTCTATGTCTGCTTTTCTTATCAAGTTCCACGCTATCTAAAAAAGTTAACTAAACTAGCTATAATCCCTCTTGCTTTTGTGTATTTGTAATGCATTTATGTCCTTATGATTATCAACAAATACATTTAATTTTATTACAGCATTTATACACTGAACAATTCTAGTACAGCTACTGCATATGTTACTTTTAAAAGGCAATTCTACCCGTAGCGTGCGTTACCTTCACACTCTTAAATTGTTAATAATTCATAATGATGTCTTACCACAACCTTCAATGATGCCTTAACATATCCAGGTTTGGGATATTATACTGAAGCTGTTTATGAGCACTGGCATTCTTAACCAATATATATTTCAAGTGCATTTTCAGTTTACTGATACATTGCACGGGCTGAGAAATTTTGCTGATCCCATAAGGAGATGGGAAGAGCTTTTGAAGTCAGGGATCCATGAAGTGTCCATACAAGTTTGGATGTATCGGAGAGATGACAGTACATTGAGCCAACCCTCCTACTGGAGAAGCAAAAGACATACATAGGTACACAGTTTGTCTGTTCATCACAGCTTTGTTACTAGGCATTTTATAGATTTGCACATATTGTGTCAATTCAAAGACCATCTATGAACTTCATTCCAGAAACTGGAAAAGAAATGTGGATTATTTGGCTGGGGCACCTCCTCCTGTGCAACATTAATCTGCATAACAGAGACAGGTGGCTTTCGCTCTGCACAGGAACATTCCCTTCTCTGGTACAGAACTATGGTTATTTTACCTTATCCCAATAACTGTGTTGGAAACAAGTCTATCTTCAGTAGAGTTATAATTCTGGGCTAAATCAGAATTCCTGTAATCAGTACAGTGAACTGGAATTCTACTAAAAAGAAACAAAGTGAAAACTTTAGGATGTGGCTGTGGTATTATACAAAGACCTCCAAATAAATAAGTTTGGAGTGCTTCAGGTAAACACTCTTTGCCCCAAATAGCAATGTGTTGGTGGAATTCACTGAAATTTTATTACAAATCAGAACTCGGTGACAACGTCACTAAAGTTAATGTGACTTAGACTGTTAATGTGAGAGTGGAAGTGAGCACTGTATTCATCTTTCTCTCGCTGATGCATAGATTGCCATGAAACTATACCAGAGGTAAGCTGTGAAATGTGCAGGAACTCTATGTAACATTAGGTATGCTTAAAATAATTCATACCAATAAAGTGGCTTGTGCTTTGAAGCAGTTGCTTAAAAAGGCATAAACCGAAATGGTCTAAAGAGTAATTTGGTCCTACTGAAACTAAGTATTTTCATATTTGAAAAACTGGTAAAAAAAAAAGATTTGTGGAATTTTTATCATGAACATACTGTTTCTTTTCTACAGCACTTCGGAATACTACAGTCATTGACAGTTGTCACAGAAGTGGTATACAAAGAAAGACATATTCAAAGCCTAAGTAGTAAGGAGGTCATAGAGCACTTTTTTTTTTTTTTTTAATTCTGAAGCTTTTATGACTTAAAAAAATCCAAAAATCTAAAAGCGTTTCAGAAAAAGGCATAATAGACCTATACTTTTCTACAAATATATACTGGTTTCACTTTTAGATTATATCCTGTCAAGGTTGCAATCACAACTATTATTTCAAGATGAGGCTGATGAGACACTGGCACAGGTTGCCCAGGGAAGCTGTGGATGCCCCCTCTCAGGAAGTGTTTGAGGCCAGGCTGGATGGGGCCTTGAGCAGCCTGGTCTGGTGGGAGGTGTCCCTGCCCATGGCAGAGAAGTTGGAACTGGATGATATTTAAGGTTGCTTCCAACCCAAACTATTCTATGATTCTGATCTCATTGCACCAGAACAGGTTTCTAATTGTTTTCACAGATTTTCTCATTACTATGAGAAAATATCCCCCCTCCCAACAATGCTAAATACAATGTAAAGAACAATGCAAAGACCCAGTGTGAGGTAAGACTCCGCTTGGCCTCTTTCTTCTCTGGTTTACCTGGACATTACTGATTCTCTTTGGAATTCATACAGGTAAATTGACTGAATCAACCCTTCTAGTCAAGAAGTGGTGGAAAACAACACACATACACAGAGTTTGTCTTTTTATCCCAACTAAATGAGAAATCCCTTCTTTAAAACGTTTTTCTGGGAGACACGAACTAGTACATAACGGTTAGACAATCAGCTCAGACTGACTCAGATCAACTTCATAAAATTACATAAATAGAGAATGATTCAAGACAAAAAAAATAACACAGAAATCTGAAAATCAATCTATTAACATTTAGAATCATTAAAACTAAGGCTGATTTGTTTCAGAGTGCTGGTAAGGAGTGAAAATTAATCTCCCAGAACACGCTTCCTCAAATAAATTGCTTGATATACGGAAGGTTTCAAAAATTTCCTTCTCTTAATGGGGGAACTAAAAATTTCTTTGCTATGGTTGGTCCAACTGTCACCAGTAAACTTAAACCACTGACAATGTGCTCAGGAAAACTTGAGATGCAATGATTAGTAAAATCCTTCCTTGAGGAACATAGTATAGTCATGAGTAATTTATCAGGAAACAAGGGGTGTAACTTTTAAGGTCATGTCCAAAAATCTTTGTATGGGAACAGGAGAAACAGCAGCATCCGTAAACTAGGTTTATTTTCTAATGTGTTACCTACTATTTCCCATAATACCTAGATAATACATTATCTAGTATTTGTCAGAATGCATATCTAGGGATTGGAAAACCTGGGGATCAAAGACAGGATTTATGCAGAAACTGGTCTTTTGAGGTTTTATTTACATTTAGTTTCTGACTTCTTGGCTTCAGTGAAGTTGTCATCTGTAATCAGCAAATGAAATGACAGACATTGCATCGTCACAACTTCAGACCTATCTTCAGATAGGTCCTCAGCTGGTAAGGAGTTATGCATACTTCCCCAACCGATATTTCACCTTGCTGTCCACTCAGGTCTGGTAGCTGGTATTAAACGACATGTCTCAGTATCCCTCAAGGGACAAAAGAGTGCTGTGAATTAATTTAACCTAGCAGTTCAGTCTTTACAAACTTGCTAGAAACTAATGAAATTACATGGTCAAGCAATGACAGACCTGCCCTGCACTTAAGCTCCTTTAATGTTAGTTTCAAACACCTAAGGTAACAAAAAGAGACTTTGAGAAAGGCTTGCTATTTAATGAATCTCTGTTAAAATTGTGGTGTTCTATTAATGTAGGTAACTTCCACCATTAGCTGTCAGACTGTGGGGAAAAGGTAGACAAGGAAACGAAGATGTATTTTCCTTTATTTGACCTTCTTTAATGGAAATCTTTGTTACAAGTTCTATATCAATACAAGTCTTTATGAAAATTTATTTACTTTCTGATGGGTACTTTGTACTGATTAGGTGAGAAAGATTACCTTCTTTCCTGCTATTTATAACACAGCTAATGATTTTCTTTGGGGCAAATAGCTGCTTATTTATCTTCAGATGCTTTCCTTGACAGGGACAAAGTCAGGACAAAAAGGTCTTCATTGCTTCTTTTGCTACAAGGTAAAAATATCGGGCTGCTTCCTGTAAATGGTTCTGCTCACCCAGGTACTCTAATATATATGGGTCACATTTTTCATATAAAAGATGTTCCCTGTAATTTTGAAGATTATAGTATAAAGATCTATCCATTACTCAGTTATCTTAAATACCAGTGTATTTCTAAGAAGTCTCTGGTTTAAAATAGTATAGTATTATTCTGGCTTTGTTAAAATGCCCTGCCCTGTAACTGCCCTTCCATTTATAGCAGTTTGACTTTCAGGATATCTCTGTTTTGGAAAAGTTTTAAAATCAGATGAATCATCATTTCTCCTGGGAAGCACTGTTCTGCAATAAGATGCCGGCTCTTTGCCCCATACATAGACATTTTCTAACACAGTCATTAGGTCAGTTCTTATTCCTCTGTCGTATTAAGAAATTAATGAGTTCTTTTCAGCAACTTTACAAAGCCTGTAAGACGTGATATAGCAAATACTTCCTATTTTACTTAAATAGTGAGGTTTCCACCTCTGATATAGATGACTGGTATTTGCAGGATCACACATTCAAAAGAAAAGTGTGAGCCTTGGAACTGATTTCTGTCGTAGATTTATGCTTGTCCTATCTTAAAACAGCACCTGTTTGCTTAATTTTTTTGGAAATAAACTTAAGTATTTGGCACAAAGGACTAGTGTTTTTTTCCTCTAAGTGCAATGTATTATCCTGTTTCTCTTAACCAGTATAATATACTAAAATTACAATGAAATCATCTACATTTAGCTTTTACATATGAAAACATTTTCATAATTGCCATATGGCTCTTCACAAATTTCTGATAACAGTAGCAATGACGCAGCTGCAATGGGATGTCCCAGTGCAATTCTATCAAATCAGAAAAAGCATAATGGAAACAGGAGACAGATTTAGCAGTAAAAGCGTGCTTACCTTCATATGTTCCACTTTCTAAAAGAGCACCACTTTTCTCCAGTTCCATAAAATCTTCAACTGTGATGAAAATATAGTCCACACCAGGGACTTCTCCCTCCTTATGTGGTCTTGTGGTGCCTATTAACAAGATGAAAGACACACTGTCAAACATATGACCTATGAAGAATGATCCTTTTGAAAGTTTTAGAAAATTTAGAAAGTAAATCATTTATACAACACATTATATAGTGCATCCTCCATGTGAGGATCTCTTTCAAAACCATGTAAATAAATTTTTTTATACTGACAGAGGTATATGACATGTATGTTTAAGATCATGCCAGATGTTCTTTGGATCCGTATTATTTATTCTCACTAATGAAAATGTATTATATTACTATCCACTAGAAAAGCCCTCAGTGTCACCAGGCTCCCAGAAGTAACACAAATCTTTGATGTGTTTTTTCTGTGGCATGGAAGAAAGTAATCTACAAATCTGCTTCAAACACTTATTTAGTACACAAAATAATAAATCTGTAAGTAAATCTGTAAAGGCTATATTCACATTGCTTACTTCAATGCCATAAATGGACTTTAGATAAATGCATAGGCTTAAGGGACTGAATGATTCAAATCACCTGCTAACCATGCCGTCAAACTGCAAAGGTGCTTATATTTAACTATTGCCTCTATTGCAATCTCCAGATGACAGGACTCCATAAACGTCCACAGACAATATTTCATACACACTGAAAAGTGACTCAGCTTAGCTAGAAGAAGTTGAGATGTTAGCATGGAATCATCTGAATTTGACCTGATTTCCTAATAGTCCAGGTTTATTGTGGTCAGGTTATCTCTACTTTGACCGAAATCACTGTCTCAAAACTCCATTTCAAAATGGGAGAGTTTTAGGCCCTCCTCAGTCTCAGTGTTTGAAACATCTTAATCAATTCTTTATCAATATTATAGTGATTACATCACACTTACAGGTATGTTTTCAAGACTGTTGACGCTGTGAAGTGTCTAGAAACTAGATCTCCCACTTCCTGAACACAAATTTAACATTATGATATTGTGCAAATCATCTCTTCCTCAGTTTTTAATCCACCACCTTAAACACTGTATCATGACTCTCATATTATGAAATAGTGATTCAGATATCTTGTCGGGTCAGCTAATATAAAATCTATCTATCTAATCTACTTTTTGACATCTATTCCTCAGACATCTGCATTTAAACCTCTTTTGAATCATTTTGTGTGAAACTCATCGCAAGATTAGGAAAATTAAGTGTAATTGTCTACATTTCTGCCATGCGTATGAACTACTGCAGATGACAGGGATCTATCAATCGTGGAAGCAAAAGGGCTATTTAGCTGCCTGCCTGCTAAGAGCTCCATTCAGTTGTCTATACATAGGTCTCTGTGAGAAGCCTCAGCTATCTATGTGAAGGTAGCAGATATGCAAAGGACAAAATATCCCTTGCATTTTCTCAAATGCACAAAATTATCCTTTGCACTGCCTAAAATGCAGCTGTTTTCATCTTATACTGAATCCCAGCCTATAGCTAGACATAATGGAGACTTCTGTGCAATGAATAGGACATCAGGACAAGGTTATTTCAGTAGCAATGACAGGACTTCCATGCTTTTAAAGATTCCTACTAACCCATGTTAAGCTTTGCCAAAGCACTGGATGGTCTTCAGAGTTGTCCAAACTCTTTGCTCCTCGACACAGAGACAGAGTGGTACCTTAGTTCATCTGGATTGCTTGTCATAGACACTTATCTTTCCTCACAGGCAGCCCAAATGTCTATGGAAAAGATTGAATGATCCTGAGATGGTAGTAACTCAGTAACTAAAATGCTTGATAAACCTATAAGACACTTTCCCTCATTTGTTTCCAATTCCCTTTAAATTTTAACATTTGAAATTAAAACATCTTATTTGGCTGTTTATTTCTAGGAATTTTGGGGTTTGTTAGAATTTTTAGTGTTGTGTTTCAAGGACGGTATGGTTAAAGCACTTAAACATTTGGATTCTCTATAAATATGTCAAATTTATTCCCCATGGAATATCTGACATCGGGGATGCAGCAGAATCCTCAGAGATCTTCAGCCCTTTGTGAGAACTGTGCAGAAGCACAGGGATTCTGGCAAGGCCCCAAGCTCCTGGGATCTCTGCTAACAGCAAAGGCATCAGATGTTTGATCTACATGCTCTCTTCTGAGGAATTTTTCACTCACAAGGTCTACTGACAGGAACTGTATCTTCCTCATAAAACAGTTTGGCAAATCGAGGCAATGCTATGACTAGGCATGGCACAGGGAAATATCTGGCATATTAGATACGAGTTTCTAGCCCACTGTTTCTCCAAAAGTTTTTATGTAACCTGACAAGAATTACCAGAAGTTTACCAATCGGGCAAAAATACAAATTACACAAAATGCGGAGGCAAGCCCTGCTCTGAATGAAAAGCCGGACAAGATGACATACTGAGCTCCTTCTTCATCTAAATTTTCAATGATTCCATGATATTGTGTTAATACACTATAATTAGTTTTAAACACATGGATATTCAGCAGTTGTACTCAGCAGGGATGACTGTAAAGTCTCACAGAAGGTCCAATAATGGACTCAGTTATCCCTGTGTTTTTTTACTTCGGCCATGGTCTTTTCTCAACTTGCCTAGAAAAGTGTAATGGACTAAATTTCAGATTCTGAATCCCTCTCTTAAATTGGAAGCTAGACACCTGATCTTCCTGTCCAATGTGACTTAGTCATGTTCTTCTGAATATGGCATATATATGATCAAAGGATCATAGAAAGTTTGGGTTGGAAGGGACCTTAAAGATCATTCATTTCAGCCGCCCTGCCACAGGCAGGGACATCTCCCACCAGACCAGGTTGCTCAAAGCCTCATCCAACCTGGCCTTGAACTTGTGCAACCTGTGCTGGTGTCTCAGCACTCTCACTGTGAAGAATTTTTTCCTAAAGTCTAATTGAAATCTTCCCCCTTCCAATTTAAAGCCATACCCCACTCGTCCTATCACTACCTGTTTTTGTAAGAAGTCCCTCCCCAGCTTTCCTGTAGGTCCCCTTCAGGAACTAGAAGGCTCCTACAAAGTGTTCCTGGAGCCTTCTGTTCCCGGAGCCTTCTTTTCTCCAGAACAAGCCCAACTCTCTCAGCCTGTCCTCATAGCAGGGGTGCTCCAGTCCTTTGATCATCTTCATGGCTCTCCTCTGGACCTGCTCCCATAGTTCCATGTCCTTCATATGTTGGGGATTCCAGAACGGGACGCAGTACTCCAGGTGGGGTCCCACAAGAGTGGAGCAGAAGGAGAGAATCACCTCCCTTGCCCTGCTGCCCATGCTTCTTTTGATGCAGCCCAGGACACGGTTGGCCTCCTGGGCTTTGAGCACACATTACTGGCTCATGTTGAGCTTCTCAGTCACCAGCACCCCAAGTCCTCTGCAGGGCTGCTCTCAATCACTTCGTCCCCTATCCTGTATTGAAACTGCAGATTGCCCCGACCCAGGTGTAGGACCTTGCACTTGGCCTTGTTGAACCTCACAATGTTCACATCGGCCCACTTCTCCAGGTCCCTCTGTATGACAACCCATCCTTCAGGCATGACAACTGCATCACTCAGCCTGGTGTCATCATTTTTACCCTCATCAATTTTGCTGACGACATCATCATAATGTTTGATATGTCCTGCCCTATGAATTGAATATTCAATCTAAACTGCTTCTGCTAGTTCAAATTAAAGGCATGGTGCAATTATAGACTAATTATGTGTCCTTAACACACAGCTTAACTCTAGCCTGTCTCTTCTCCAGTGAAATTGCCCATCACCTATCTGCACGTGAAAGGCAGCTAAGAGATGCTCTGTATTCCGAGCTGCTGATGTAACCATTGTCTTGTTCCATAACACTCTAAGATTTCAACCAGTTTCTATTTTGCTTCAAGATGAAACTAACGGATTTTTGAGGCAAAACCAAAAGATCCAGAACTCCACTTCAGAATCGCCAGTGTGCCACTGTAAATAGCAGGTTCTTAATTTAGTCCCCCTAAATCTCAGCTCCCCACTGATTTTCCTAGGTGATTAAAGAGTTACTGTTAATTCTACAGTATGTTTTCCTTTCTCCATTTCTCTTGCACCCAATGGTTTCACCAGATATCTCAGCATGGAAATGAGAGATCTTTTCTCATGAAAGTTGAATTTAAATGGATAAATTACACATATGAACATTTTTAAGGAAAAGCAGATTTTCTAGAAAATTTCTCGCCAGTTCTACCTATACCTTCTAAGTCTCTCCTACAATGCCAGGAGATAATACTATCACTCAGATGGCAACATGGGAGCTTCCACCTTTTTTCCTTATAATCCTTAGGGAGTCTGCTCCAAGAACTCTGCATCTAACTGTATACTGAAGGTTGTACTCCTATGTCAAGCGTTCACTTCCTTCAAAAAATGGAGAAAAGAACAAATCATGATTACTAGTTGCTTTTATTCATGGTGACTCTTACCCCAGGTACAGCAGCTTCTGTCCCTGCCAGAATGTTATTGCTCTTGACAAAATCTTACTGAGTCCCATTTCTCTCCTGCATCTCTTCTCATACCCTCGGCCCAGAGGACCTGAGATCTTGCAAATGGTTAAAGCAGTTCTAAGGTTAATGGAATAACCAATAGTTATTGCCTCTTTTACTCCTTCAGCCTGGAGGAAGCAAGTTGCTGCTATTAATACTTCTGCCATCCTACAGTGCTTCTCTAAGCACTGTAGGCTTTGCAATGTGCAGGTTTTACAGGCTTGGAGGCAGTTAATGGAAAATCTTAAACAGCCATCAAGGTCTGAACATTGAGATCTATATATAGCAATCTTATAGACAATCTTATAGGCAATTTTTTTCCTTGCTTTTAAACTAACATAGAGTTATTTTTCTTAATAGATTTTGTCTTTAACTATGTTAGCATAGACAGATAAGCAGCCCCAAAATCTACGGTGATTCAAAAACAAAGGGTTAGTTCCAAGCCTTACATTTTTGCAGAAACACAACACTTTTTGTTATATAACATCTATGCTTAATAGGACATACTTGCTACTGCTTATAATATTTAGCCTTTTATTAATACGAAATGAAAGTAGTAGCCAGTTACCATTTTGTTACCATAGTAACGTATGAAAAAATTAATCTTTGAGTTCCATAATAAAAAGAACATGATACTTTTAGATCTTGCAGGATCAAAACCAGCAAGGGATATTTGCACTATGCATATATATGACAAATGTGATCTATTGTTACTGTTGAATAGAAAGCACAAAAGAAGTAGCTTGCAAGTAACCATGACCAATCCATAAAAGCAAGTGCTGTCACACAGTGTACCTTAGAAATTGCAGGAGATAGATCTACCAAATATGGACTGGTATTGACCTTATTTGATTTCATGAGAGCTGCTTACATCATTCATTAATTTGTTCTCAAAACCATTGTTAAGGTCATTCACTAAACAACTACTTTTTCTGGATTTATAACTTCAAGATGGATAGTTGGTACAATTGAGACATATTTAAGATATGTGACAGATATTTATTTATTTTTTTTTGTAAAAAAAGAACCTTTGCCTTTGCAGCTTGTTTCTTCTGCTTTACAGGAGAATCATGGTGACTATAAGTCAGTGCAGGCTTTCTATGCTCAATGTCAATGTTTCTGAAGAGGACTTAGGTGCTGTTTACATGTTTACATACCTTTGAAAGACTGTTTTTCTTTTAACTGAGTATAAGGCACCTGATGGTATAAATTTAGACATCTAGAGAAATCTTTACAATGAATAAGGAGTGTGTTAATTTAATAAGCTATTTTTTAAATATTGCTTACATCAGCATTTAACATGGAAGTTTTATGTTGACTGCTACTGTAGACTGGGAAAATGGTTAGTTTATGTAATGTTCAGTCCAAATTCCCATTACTAGTAAAAAAATATAGAACTATTAACTCTAGAAGAACTCCAGAGAAAGCTCCACAACAGTTTGTACAGCTAGGAGAACAAGAAGGAATTCATATGTCTCCTTTTTTTAATTTTAGCATCCAGGTACATAATTATAACATATTAGTGCTTAGTTGGGAACAAGGTGCTCAGTTTGACTTTGAAAATATTTCTACTTCTTAGAAGTACTGAGCCCTCACAGACTCTGTCCAGCTCTGCTACTTTCAAAAGTAGAAAAGTCGCTCTCTAAGTATTTTTTTTATTGCTAACTCCAAGTAGTTATACATGACACCAAAAAGGCAAATTTATTTATGTGTCAGTATAGGAAGACGAATGTTAGTTAAAAATCTTGGAACTATGACAGGGAAGACTCAGAAAGGTATTCACATTTTTAAGAACACTTCATCCTTTCACAGTAAATAATCTGTATTTTACAGTTTTTTTGAGCATTACAAGGATAATCCTGTATATTCTCTGTGACAGTTAGGAGGGTAGAAGTAAAGGCCTTAGACCCTGCATGGTCCAATAGCTACTGACAGACTTTGTGCACAGGTTTCAATGCTATGAGCTTACAGACGTAAGCATTTATATTATTATATTATTTAATTGCAAGTTAAGGGTAAACATGGTACATCTCCTCACTATCCAATCACTTCACAGTTATTTAGCTGATTTGCACTGGGATTCACAGATTGGTTCCTATTGCATGAGACAATAAATACAAAAGCAAAGGTACGTCTTTGCCACAAGAACTTACAGTGGAAATGAAAGGTACAATAATAACCTAGCTTTTTTTTCGTAATTATCTACTCCTAGATTAATTTTTCCAAACGTATGGATCAAATAGGCCCTTATTATACTTATTTGCTGCAAATATAACAAAACATAAAGAAAAAATCTTTACTCTATAAAGCCCTTTTGATTAGACATTCTATGCAAAATTTGTTCCATAATTCTGCTCCGCACAACACCTTGTTGTGGAAAGCAGTACTCCAGGCTGTCATACATTACTGTAGCTGGAGGGATCCCTCCTTCAGAAACAGACCACTAATCTTTAATAAACTTCAGCTGAGCCCTTGGTATGACCTTCCATAGACTTCGCTTTAGAAAAATTCAACAATGTTTAATTAGCTCTTTGTCTGTTTGCCAAATTACTCTGGAACACTATTAGTGCGAGGAACTGAAATGTATGCGGAATTATACCTATTTTGTCAAATTACTAACTGCATTAAGCAGAGAAATAACACATTCGTCTACTGAATTCCCAGTTGAAGAGAATAATAAACATAATTTTCAAGTAAAGTGATTTCAGATGTACTACAAAGCAGAAAGCATCAAGTGTTTATGATACTTCTCACAGAAACAACATAAAACTTAATGGCATAAGCCCCTTCTTGCCCAGGGTCATGAAGACGAAAAGCTTTTTTTCTTATTTCTAAGTGCGCAATACCAGCTATTTCTCTGATGCATCCCTATAAAAATAATTGCAGAAGCAAATGAATGAATTCCAGATTTCTGAAAATGTTTTTCAGGGGTAATAGTTCCAAACTGCATCAATAAGCAGCTTGTTGGCAAATGTCATCCTGAACAAGATCTCCAGGTTAATCAATTCAAACAGGTCAAGCCCATGTGCTATATGCTCTACAGTGAGGAAAAGCCAGGCATTTAGCAGTTGCTGAGTTGTGAGACTGCAGCACCATTTGCAATGTTACCTGTATATAGAGAAAAATTAGACAGTAGTTGGAAGAAACACTGTGGTTTTACTCTCTCCAGGATTTTCCGAGTTTTAGTAGAAAGGGAAAAGCATTCAGCCATACTTCAATACAGAATTAATTGTTTCATTTCTGAGTGTTCAATTAATGCAATTTAAAAGGAAATTTTCCATTCCCTGTGCATCATCACTATTCACTGATATCAGCAGAAATAACATTAACTACATGGCTCAATTCAGTGTCCCCTGAAATTAGGTGGAGAATTTGGGTCATATCAAAAGAAACCCTTGGAAAAAAAAAAAAAAGCCTGACCCACATTTTTAACAGTTTCTAGTATACCTTAGGATTACTGACATTGTTACATTTCGATTTTTCCTGAAATAAAAGACTGTGAAAAGCAGTCTTAAGAGACTGTGTAGCAAGCTGTAGTGCCCATGTTCTAGGATACCGCATAATTTTTAGAATATATATTATATTTTATAGTGTAAAACAGAGGTAGTGACAAGTTAGGCACTGAAGACTGCCAAAGATACTCGTAAAAAATAGTCACTTGCTAATGCAGATACAATAAACATTTCAGATATATTCTATGTAATTCCTGGAAAATACCAAACTGGGAAATTATGGGTATTCTGGCATTTGGAAGTGCCAACCACACGGAGATTAGCCAAGCACCTGAAGGAATCTGATTTTTCAGTGCTCAAAAAGTGGAATGATGAAAAGAGAGACAGTTATGAATCATCCTGTATTCCATGTTATTGCCTTAAATTACTTTTTAAAAAAAAAAGTAAGAATTAGTGCCAAACATGAAGCTTTAGAAGACACTGGGATCTTCTTCATAAAACATATTACTGTCTTAGCAAACTGCAATATGTCCCAATACCTTTCACCCTTATTATAAAACTAAACCACGGTATTAGCTTGTCTAGCAGACAGGAAAGGAAGAGGTGAACTTATCTGAAGAGAATGGAAATTTGAGAATCTGATGATAAATATATGGTAGGTTGTGCTGCTAGGATGTCAGGGGTTTTACTTTGGTTAATTAGGAACTTGAAGAGATAATAAATTCTAAGATTATTATTTGTACATGCTTTAAACATTGAGTTGCTCTTTCATGGATTTCCACTCCTTCAGGTAAAGATGAAAGAGGATGATCTTCACCCTGTTTGGAAGTTAGGCTTTGATTGCCATTGCACAAAGTTTTTCACATCCCTATAAACTTTTATTACAACTATAAACAGGTTTTTACATTAAGTGCATAGATGTGCACAAGAGAACTACCTGAAGAATTCAGGCATGCATTAGGGCATTTTGATCAGAAAATCATGTATGCATGAACATTTTGCTTTCCATATATTCCTTCAGATTTATAAGTGTTCTGATAATGAGATCTGGACAGTGACTTCTGATGTTACTAATAAAATAAATATACACCTAATTACATTCAAAATGCTTTCTATTATAGGAAAATCTTAATTAAAACAATTTTTTAAGGTCTTTGGAAGAACAAAGACTTCTGGGGAATGACTGATTTTTTTTGCCGCTCTTCAAGAGGACAGATGATGTAGTTAAAGAACTACTTGCGTAGTAGTCTGTTGGCATGTGCAGGTCTGCTGAACAGTTAGGTATTACTACTGAATTTTTGCCAGTATTAGCAATTCTATTATTCCTGCTAACGATCCAACTCATGAGATCTGGGATAGTGTGTTTTACTTGTGATGTCAAAACATCTATCTATACTGCATATTAACATACTTTCAGAAATCCTGGAAACATACCTGGAATAACGGACAACACTGCTATCAACAACAGAACCTGCTTTTGTCCCAGCTCATTTTATTAGCATTATGAATAAACTCTTGTGGATGACTTTTGTTAGGCGGCTTGTACATGTTAGTATAGAGAACTGAAGAACTCGCTCCAATCATATACAGACTATAGTATACCTTGAAAGATTCTGCAATGCCCGCACTAATAACTTCTAAACTGACAAAAACATTCTTATTCACTCCACATATTTTACTCAAACTTAGGGAGCCAGCCACCTGTATAATGTCTGTTTAATAGCATCTTTTAAAAGGATTTATGGGTTGTTAGCTGTTGCTACTAAATCTTTCAAAATATTTGTAAATGTATTTTCTACATATATGGTCTTACTTTTGAGAGGCATTAAAAGAGGGACTGTGGAATAAGCTACTATAGAAATCATCCACAGGCACATTCCTAAGCGGAACTCACTTCACGTGTTTTGGATGTTGTAATACAGATCAGTCAATTAATAGTATGGAACAATAACAGGATTTTGAGGGTTATTTACTGACTAGTGTAGACAACATACAGGAAAATGAGGGGAACTTACACTTAAAATAGGGAACCTAATTAATATATATACAAACGAAAAAAAACCCAACCCTGTATTTAAACCAGGGCAATCTTCATACACAAGTCTAAAATTCTCCCTCTGTAGTCCTCATAGCTGTGTTCTACTGTACCTCTGAACAGTATCTTTCCACCAAGGCATGTGAGTAAGAGTGAATCCAGAGCATATCTCTTCTGCTGAACCAAAAAGTAGTTTGGGAAATTACAATGGATGGTGTCCAAATGGTAAAAGAGAGTTAGTTACATGTTACTTGGATTTTTTCCTATTTTCCAGTCCATAGTTTGTTTTATTCCTTGGCTTTCACCCCAAAAGTTGACATATACAGCCAAGTCTCCGCACCATTCACTAGACAGCTGGTTTGGTGACAAAAATGCTCATATGTAACAGCAGATACAGTTTCATTAATTTTCAATAAAGAGAGCTCAAATAAATGAATGAGTGGCTGTACAATACTGTGCGCACCACCACCAGCAGATTCACAGTGAAAATACCTGCTGGCCAACTGCTATCCAGACAGTAGAGTGAAGGCTGACCTGAGACATGGGGAATTGTATTCCCTCAGCAGGGATCTCTTCAGCTCTAGACAAGATTTCTTACTGCAGGATGCCACCGCCTATTGCAGGAAGGCTTTGAGCAGAAGGAGAAGTCATGCTGGGAGACTGCTTCCCACAGCAGTGCCGCTCTGTCCATGAAGGAGCACATTTCTCATGTGAAGGATCCAGGCTATCAAATGCTGTACCTTTCAGGCACACTGGCAGAGCAAGCACGTGTTTTCTTGTCTGCTTCTAGAGTAAGAGAAATCATCTTGTTCCTTCTTTCCTCTTACTTTCCACTACAAACAGCCTACACAGCCTATAAACAGTAGGATACATGCAATAATGATGAGGTGTCCTTGGTAAAAACTTTTCTGTTGCTCTTCTTCATCCACTGTTTTCTCATAGGGAATAAAGTTTTGAAACAGAAACTTATGCAGCAAATTCCAAAAAAACACAATGTTTGATTTTTTTGTTCTAAAAAGTCCGGTTTAAAACAGTGGGACAGAAAATGTATTCTCCCTCTCTCAGATAAATCAATGCATCATGGAGCACTTCTACTATGTTATACAGAAAAGAAACGTATTATTTTGAAACCATCCTAGTTTTTATATTAAATTATTTTCCATAAAAACATGACTCCTCATCAAAAAACCAGTACCTGAAACAGATTTCTTCCCATCTGTTTTTAGGAAAAAGCCCTATTTTCAGCTTAACTCACATTAATAAAAAAAATCATAAATTATTTATACAGGAATCATTACTTTATAGCATACTCACAAACTTAAAAGTGCCTGCTGCAGATTTAGATGTTGTGACTATTTTCAGGTTTTAAAAAGAAATTTTAAAAAACATTGTTCATTCTTCTTCTGAAGATAGAAAAAAATAAGCTTAAGATTTAACTTCAAAGGAGCAAAATACAGTGAAGGTGAGGAAATAAATGTCATATAATTCTCAATGCTGGGAAGCCCACTGCTATTCTTATCTTCTACAGGAATTATTTCTGAGGTGTATCTACGGCACTGGTGAAGGTCATTTCATGAAGACTACACTCCCACTGATGAACAAATTCCTTATTCCAGAGGAACGTAAGTGTTATGTGGAAGGTTATAACTGAATAAAGAAGGGCTTAGAGCAACCTTAAAGATTTCAGTCCCAGGTGTGACCTTAATATCCTTCCTGCCCTCAGTAGTGATGAAAGAAGAGTTGTTGTTGAGTGACAAGTGTTACTTTATTTGGCTAATTAAAATTCCTGATTTCCAGATACAGTGAGACTTCCTTTCTGATATGATGAGTTGTAACAATCAACCTTTTAACATTCAATTCAGTAGTCATTAGAGATGAATGAATTCCACTTTTAGCTCCAAAGGAATACTGGCTACTGATGATAACAGACCAAATTAAAAGTACCTATATCAAATTGAACTATATCTAATTATACTACTTTTATTTTTATAGTTGTAATTAATTATCATTTAAGAGTTTACAGCTCTAATAATTAGTATCAGAAAATGAATTCCCTGAAGAGGGTGGGTCAATGATTCTACTTACCCAGCTGTCAGAGAATGTAAATATTCCTTATTTTATAATTTTACCTTTTCTTTCAAGCATCTTAGCATTTTTGCTTCTTCAGAGTTCTGTTCATGACCACTGTATAGTTATGTACAGTATCACTATTGCCTCTTCATGCTAATCATCTGACTCAAATCCTGACATGATGCTTTTTTTCTGGCACCAAACATTAAATACAGTGGTCTTGTCATTCCGATATGTACAATTGGCACTGCATTAAACAGTGGTAACATCTGTGATGAATTTATAACTTTCCATTTTACTGAAAGTGGTGTACATGACATACATAGATTGCCTGATAAAAAGTTCACTCTGTTGACTCAAATATGTGCTTGTGCTCAACTATGGCTCATGCTCAGACACTACAGTTCTAGACATCTTCTAGCTTCTACTTATTGGAGCAGTGGTCAATCTCTCTAGCTGAACGATTCCTCCTGAAGATAAAATATCTTCATGAAAAAAACCACAACATATTTTTACCATGTGTTCTTATTCCCACTTTACCTAGTAATCCTAGAAGAGATAAAATCACTGGTTTGGGGGTATTATCCTTTTGGCCTCACCCCTTTTCTTGTGATCTCTCCAGACAGTTCACACTGCTCAGCTTCTCAGGGTAAGGGAACAACAAACAGTTATAGTAGCTAGTTGTGTGTGTTTATACTCACCTTTGGCGAAACACAGTTTCTGACAATTACAGGCAGTCATCCAGGCTTTGGCTAAGAAAACCACGTGTTCTTAATCCCAGTCATGAGAGAACTGAAATTCAGGTGATATGACAGGATTGTGGCGCTGTTATCTAACACAGTGTTATGGACTTTTAGGGGAACTGCTATCTACAGATTGGAAACTGTTATATTAACACGTATGTGTTTGTATGACCCTGCTCGACACAACTGATTCAGACAATGCTAGACAAAACACCCTGATATTCCTCCCTTAATTTTCAGAGCAGAAAACTGGTTTAATTTTCACTAGTAATGTTTCACCAGTAATGTTTCAGTAGTAATGATCGGTAGCCTCCTCCTTATTAGCCTCCAGTGCTTAAAGTCAGGTGAGATGAACCTAAACTAAACTAGTTTTGCATTTGGCTCCAGCTTAAGGGCTTTCACAATATAGATCCAGACAAGGCACTTCAGGTCCATGGTCTTTTCTCCCAACAGACAATCAATAAGTCCCCCAGAAGGCTACTTAAATTATCCAAATACCACTTTTCTGGAAAGAAGAACTTATCTGAAACATGGCCCCACTTACTAGGAGGGAACAGTTCATACTTTTCAGTAATTTAGCTGTGGATAAGTTGCATTAAAATACATCACTGTGGAAACTAGTCGACTGGCTTAGGGATGACTTCAATCATCTGTGATTGTTTCAAATGATCTCTGGAGTTGCAAAAAGTGAGAAAGCCTCCTTATTCTCATCTGAAAACCACACTACTGACAAACCTGATAAATTTCCAGCCAGTTCTCAAGCCAACAAATGGAACTTATCAATATACTCGCATGATAGCAGCTCACTTGAAGTTTTGCCTATGAAGAGAATGTGAATCCGAATCAAAAACATATAAACAGGATACCAACAATAAGCCACAAGAATATAAACTAGCTTCTAAAATCTGAAAGTAAATTCTAACCAGGGTGGGAATTGACATAATAACCCAAAATGTCCTTAGCAGACATACCTTTTTGAATTTACCCACAGGCAGGGATGCACACTGCTTGTTTGGCCTTTGGTAGAACACAGCACGTTTTCTCTGTGCTGTTCACGACTTAATTCAAGAGCTACACAGATATGCAGATAATTTTAAAGGGTGGCTGCTAATCAACAACAGGCATCTGATCAGAGTTAAAGACGAAGAGAACATAAGTTGCATCTGACCACATAAACGATCCCTCTCTTTTAGTAGAAAAACAAAAATTCAGTTTAAATCAATTCTGAAGACTAAATTAATCAGATTAACTGCATTTCAAACTGCACTACAAATGTGATTATACAAAATTGAGAGGTGATTTTAACAGCTGTGTCCTAGTGCCTCTCCTCTGTTGCTTTTTTTTATCCTCTAAGCTGTAGTTTTGCCTCTAGATATCACAGGAAGCACTGGAGACAATGTTTTACAATTGGTAATCTCATAACTAATCATTTGGAACTGGATTCTCTGAAGTCAACAAGAGAAATAACAGACCCCTCCGTTCTACTCCTGTGGTCAACAGCAAAACTGCAACTCACAGAAATGGGAGTATGACTGGCCCAAACATTAAAAATTGAGAATTACTCAAAAAGCATCAATATAGACTGCAGTAGCTACCAATCATGAGCTCTCTGTGTCACGAAGAATAAGTTACACATGCGCATGCTGTTTATGTAACAACTTAGTATTTCCTCCCTTTAGTAGAAATGAAACAGAAACCTCATTTTAAGTGTTATAAATGAAAGCAAGACAGTACATCCTGAAGATATATCTCCATAAATACCCAAGGAATGCAGGCCCATCACGTAGAAATAATTTACAAGGTTTTATTTTCATTTATTTTTTACTTAGTGCAAATAAAAATTTACTTCAGTGAAATCAGAGAAACTAAATATGTCACAGATTACATTGTTAATCTGGACATACTGCAGGAATATAGTTGAAACATTTGCATTCACAAGAAATAATGATGAAAACACAGCAGAACCAAAAATAAAAACAAAATGAATTGGTTTTTTCTTGAAGAATGTGTGGAGGAAAGTTGTCTCCTTTGAGATAACTTTTCAGCATCACAATCCTTTCTAGGAAAAGATGGTGTCCCTGCAATTACACTGCAGGGCTGACTTAATACCACTGGTATTGGGATGGAGAATAGGCAGTTTATTTTGGCTACGTCTCCTTCCTTGTGTTTTCACAGCATATTATATTTGTCACTAAGCTGTTTGAACATGAATACTGCTGTGCTCACTCAGTACTAGTCAGGATATACTGCCGTATGCAGACTTGCCAAACCTAAGCTAATACTGCTGTTACCATTATTTCTTCAGGGGAGACCAGTAAGGAGTTCTGGAAGGATGAGGCACTGCTGCAGTCTTTACTGGAACAGCAACACATCAACACTACAAGCATCAACTCTTGGGACACCGTGCTCAGCAGAAGGTAGAAGTCATCTACAACTTGGGAAGTGACTTCTCTCTTCCGTTACCAACGAGCCTCAGGTTTGCCACATGGTAGGACTTCTCTTACACGGCTGTTGAACCAGCTCACATGGAGTAAACTTCACGTCATGTAACTTCTCTGCCAGATTACCAGATTGAATTTAATCTTTAATTCCCATTTTGCAGTACTAGTTTACCACGGAAAGGCATGGAACTCAAGAAATCCTCCAGACAGAACTATCAACTATTGACAACATAGGTGTACCACTGGTGGAGCTGCTTTGTCAATCGTTTGACAAAAGTAGCATAACTGCAACAACTAAGTAACTAGACCTCACATCAAAGTGTGACTTTAGCTTCTAATTCGCATTCTTTAACACTGTCTACTGATTTTATTAATTGTGTTTTTTCTTTTTAAGAAGTTTACTTGTTTTAATTATTGGGTTTTTTTTTTGTTTAAAAGAATGTACTTGAATTCCAGTATAAAAAGTTCCCTGAATAAAGAAACATTAAATCTAATAACACTTTTTTAGGCTTTCAAGACCTAGTCAAGAACACTAGCTGCTGAATCAGCTGACCTTGAGGAAGAGAAATGACTAGAAACAAAGACTTTGTTTTTGCTAGAGTAATCAGTTTCCTGAAAGTAGAATAAAACAATGCCAGCAACAACAAAGCTTTGTGTGGGCTGTACTCCACAAAAGAGAGCATGAAGAAGCAAACATATTTTTATTTATGTAGTAGATGCATGTGTGTATCTAAATAATACTGCTTGGCTGGATTACATCTAATAAAGTTAATAATTATAAATTAAGTAATGCTATAATTACTGCATAAACCCACCTCTTACATATCCACTGAATCTAACTTTTGCAATTATGTATTGCTTGCACATCATTCTGTATAAGGAACATTGAATTTTAATGACACGTCAGTAAGATTTAAGGATATAAGAATTATGAGTCCAAATTAGCCTATTTATTATTTAACTCACAGTTGTTCTTTTTGTGAATTTATTTTTATCTGAGTGGAGAAAATTAATTCACCACTGATATATTTCATGATTCACAGAACCTTCACAGAAAATGGGACTAATGATGATGATATGTGTCCAGAAATCTTGCATTCAAATATATATGCAATAAAGCATATTGCATACCACGTACCACCAGAAAATAAGGGACTGTTTCCAAGTTTTACTAGTTAACAACATTTTGAATAATCTTATAATCTTCTGAAGATTTTGGAAATGACCTGTTAATCCCTAAAGGAAGTATGTTATATTCCTATCTGAAATTATATATTAACAATATAAACTCTATCCCTTAGACATTGTTTTCCCGTGAATTTTCCAAATTTCTATGTAAATATACATTTCTCTTTTATCTCTTCAAAGGAGTTCCAAACTGTCACTACATAAGAAAGTAAAGGCACAATATAGCCTGTTGATTTTGATCTGCTACAAGCTAAAAATGACCAAATCAAACGGGCTCAGCTGAGGCAAACCTCCCACAGGAACCTCCCACTGGAATCAGTTCCTGGTATACTGAAGTGTGGCTATGGGGTTTTTCTTCTGAAGTATCTAAAGGAAAGAATACAATTATAAAGAAACTGCACATATATAACCATATCTGCAACTAGCATAAATTCAAGCAGGTTTGTTGATTTATACCAGCTAAGAAGTTGACCTGTTGCTTTAAAAATTTTGACGTAATTGAAAGGCTCACACAATAAAATTTCCTCATACTTTATTATCAATTCTAGTCTAAAATCATACAATAAATAACACTATCTCACTGCTACTTTTCCTATTTTATAATCTAATAAAGTCAAGGGATTCACTGTAGGTGAATTAGTTCACAACACTACATCACCTTCATGGATTCCTGTGTAGAGTTTTTTGTAGGGAGTTGTTTATCTTTTTGTAAAAAGTCTGTAAAGAGTATTAGACTCATACACGTGCCCACTATCTAAAATGTAGATATGTCCAAGTGTTTGGCATAAGCAGTAGATCTCACAGACAAAATGTTAGGAAGATACAGCAATTAGTATTAGGAATTGTTTTTGTATGGTAGCCATCTCAATGAGAAATGCATTTAGCTGAATGAAATAAAACACATTTCTCCCAAAAGAGAAAAAGGTAAAAGAAAATATCCTAAGGTAAAAAATAATGGGTTCTAAACTATTTTTAAGTATTTGTAGGAATAAGTAAGAATTGAGAATAAAAGTACAAGACACCACTGAATTATCTGCCATCAGCACATGCAGGACTCCCCCAGAAGAATATGGCCTCATTTTATAGCAATATGGATGCATTTTCACTCTTTGGTTCTCTGACCTTGGATGTTGCTGACTATGCAGATTCGTTAATTTTTGATGACAGTCTCACTTGAGTTTATACTGTCAGAAATTTTATTAGTAACTATAACTATCCTTTAACAAAGAAAAATGAACCATGCCATAAATGTTCTCTTATTGTTTTTCTTTCTTGAAAAAACTCAAAGTCAAAATGTTACAAGGGCTGAAACATATGACAATCTTACTTATATTTGATAACTCTCTTCATAATGGTAATGGTAACACAGGTACAGTAAAACCTGGTGCATAATCATATACTAGAAATTAATTTATTAGCCATCAGAAAACAGAAAGAAAAATACAAGAATCATGTACACATTCTTTATCCAAATGATCATAAAGTCCTGAGAGATTTTTGCTGTTATAGACACACATTTAAAGACACAAAAAGTAAATGAACTCATAATATGTTGATGCTGCTACACAAGTACCGTATAAATAGATAACAGGAAGGTGGGAGAGAGAAAGGTAAAGATCAGTATGAGTGAAATCAGATGCAGGTCCAGGGCATGTATGTTCTAGGATCTCACTTTATGTAAAAAGTGACCGACGTCTCCCATTATAAAATATTTTTAAAGCAAACACTCAGTTTAATGAATAATTATTTGCTTCATAAAACGTCTGGTATCATGATCTATCTAGTAGCTAGAAGCTCAGCGTTCATGTACTCAAACTAGAAAAACGCACAAGTTTCAAATATAGAGGCTAATTAATTATTTGCACTATTATCATGTAGTAGATTCTCTGAACCTTTAAGGGTTTTTCACAGGAAATGGTCTTAATTGTTAAAAATGGTTGAAGAAATTTATCCTTTATGTAACACAGGAGGTCAGACAAGGTGAACATATGATCCCCTCTAGCTGTAGATCTTCCAACTCTATGAATTCAGCATTTAGTTAGTGATTTGCTTACCATAGGAAGCATTAGCATATTGATTTTTGGGTAGTGCACCCCCACTCTTCCTCAAGCTGCCTCTCAGCAAAGGCAGGATGAGACTGACACAGCTTCCAATCATATGAAGAGCTCACCTCCATCCATCCATCCATCCATCCATCCATCCATCCATCCATCCATCCATCCATCCATCCATCCATCCACCCATCCACCCACCCACCGATCCATCTATCCATCCATCCATTCAGGGATATAGTCCTTGGAAGATGTATGACACTTAACTTGCAGTTCAGAAATTTCAAGTCCCAGAGATTAAAACCTTCTCAGTGCTCCTCAAGACCTGGTGATCAATCTCAAATATTTTATGCAATCAGATTACTAACTACTACTCTATGGTCAGTCTTTTTCTGGATCTGCCAGTACAGTGGCTCTAATAGAGACGTCCAAGAATGACAGGGGAACTAACTTCCTTAGCCTAAACTTTCCTCTAATCATGCCAAATATATAGAAAGAAACAGTAAAAACCACTACCAATAAAGAAATTAATAGGGGGGAAAAAGTGACATTAGGAGTAATCAAACACTGGAACAGATTGCTCAGAGAGACTGCATATTCTTGCAGACACTCAGCTTGAAGAAGTCTTGAGCAGCATGATCTATCATCCAGGATGCATGTAAGTTTGAAGCTGGACCTGCTGCGAGGGGAGTGCTGGACCAAGTGACCTCCAGAGAAACTTTCCAGACTAATTATTTGATGATCCTATGATAACGAAGTTTATCAGTACAAGAAGTGGTTGCTGCTAATCAACTACAAATGCCTAGCAGGGTGTTCCCTTTCTGCAAGTGAAGTTTAAATGCAACAGCAGCACTGGATGTTGCTTGAGATTAATTTTATGCTTTTGAATCTTAAATCAAAAGCTGCATTTAGGAGGGATCATTACTATTCCCTTCCAGTTAGACACCTGGAAGTGTCTAACAACTCTCAAAACATGTGAAGACTTTTCACTAACCACTTCATGCACGCTTCAGTCTATACTGAACTTCCATTTATGCCTATGCTTTCTTGTCACCAGCTGACTAGGAAACAGTAACAAATTTAAGAATATGTTACCTGATGTAAAAATGTAATTTGATTACTGGGAATGAAAACCAGGAAATTTATAGTATTTAAAAAAATGATCTGTTACTTTATGAAAAACAACGTCTATTTGCCTTCTGCTGACAGTTAAAGTGCTGTAATAAAAAGTGAAATGTGTTACATAGAAGTAACCATAGTAATGTTTACTGAACAAAGAAACCTAGGATCTCTAGCACTCCAGTTTTCTAAAGCCCTGCAGGAGCCTTGCAGGAACTGATCCTTGCTAATCAGTCTTAACAGAACAGGTTCTACACAATTGTATGGCTATGTTTCCGAGGCCGGGTCATGTTACAATGATACTCAGGAAGAGGACACAGATGAACCTAAAATCTCAACCTGTAAAGCCACCTCCATTTTGTTGGTTGTGGAATACAGAACTAACAGGCTTACTGGAAAACTATTAAATCTTATATGTACACTTCTTTTTTTATGCTGTCAAAGAAAACTGATGATTTAATTCGCAGTCACCTCATGTGGCTCTACATACATTAGTATGAAAAGGCCCTAGAGGGGATATGTAATTTCTACATTTTCTTTAAGCTGCATGTTGTAAAGCCATGATGGTATAGATGTGAAGGAGATACACATTTTCCTACTGGCAAAAAATTTTTATTTTTCTTTAATTAACAGGTTTGAAATTAACTATTCATTCCCCATGGACTTCTTGGTTCTGTAGCTTATTTAACAGGATACTTTGATGATGAACTTAAGAAGGTTTGCAAAAGATCATTACTGAGAATTCTAGATTTTTGTTAAAGAGGTTTTGAATGAGTTACCAATTATTATGTTGGTGGTAGCAAATTTCTAAAAAGCAAAAGTTTTCTTTTAAAAATGTATCTAATACATGAAGAGATACTTCTGAAGTGCATAACTAACTTTGCTTTTTTATAAAGTGCTTATACATGGCTATTTTAGTTTTGGAAAAGATATTATTTTTCCTGACATTTTGTATTGAGGTAAAATAAATGCAATGTTGCTGATCCTGTAAAACTTACTATCACGTCATTTTTATTTATTGAATGATATCTACAGATTGACTACTAGCAAGAGTACTATTTCTCTCCTGCTTGGAAATTAGGTCCTACTTGGAAAATAAAGACTCTCCTTGTAATTTCATCCTGCCATTTCACTTACTACAGTTTTCAGCCGCATTTCCCAAGGTGTTCTAAAATGATTTTACTTAACATTGTTTCATCACACAAACATAAAAAGCAGGAAAAAATGCAGGTTGATGTTCAACCAAAGCTTAGATTTAGGATATAATCACCCTCACACAATCCTCTGAAAGTTCATTCTAGTCTAGTCTAGTCTAGTCTAGTCTAGTCTATGGTGTTCTTCTCTGTTCTGCTCCATGGCGTTCTGCTCTGTTCTATTCCTTGCTAGTCTATGCTAATCTGTGCCATTCTGTTCTGTTCAGTTCTAGTTTTGTTCATGAGTACACTATGTCAGTAAAATGGCAAAATTATTAACTCAGTACTTATTTCTACAGAATGAAAATGCTAGGATGGATGGATGGAAAAATTATTTAAGATAAAAATTAATAACAGGAAAGGGCAGTCCACTCTCATCTTCATGTTATTCTGCAGTGTTACAGAAATAATTGGTGAGAGGAAGAGAATATCAAAGCTTGTGTTTCATTATGAGGAATCTATGAAGATCACTGAAAATGCCATTTCAATCCTGGAAGCATTTTTCATATGATTAGATACTTCATGATGTCCAGCCTGAACCCAGCATTTTAGAAATGCATCTTGTTAAGTAATTATAATGACTCTGCTCTTGTTACATCCAAGTACCACCGACTGTCTAACTGTGCAAGTAAGTTTGGGCTGACAAACTTTTGTTCAGATTATTTTCACCAAGAATATATCTTCGGAGAGAGAATGATCTCAGAATCTGATTAACCATCAAGTTTAAGTGCAGAAAAAACATATATATTGAAGACAAATATTATGTCCACAGAACAGGCTAACAATTTCATAAATAAAGTCCCATGAGGTGGAAAGGGTGTCACTATTCTTGTTGGGCAGACTTTTGTAGAACAACTAGAAGAAAGCTCCAGGTCATTTTAAGTAAACTTCTACACTTCGACTATACATTTCATCCCCAAGATATCTCAGTGTTGTCTGATCACTCTGCAGTAGCATACTAATTCATTATGGATAATTTAAAATGAAAATCTGGAAGAATATTGCCACTTTTATGACTGTTGGAAAATATGTATACAGATTTTTTCATTCATTATCATCTGGCTGAACACCACAAGGTCTGGTGAAATAGCTATTTTTGCATATTACATATTGTTGCTGAGTTTTACATGATAGATTTGTTGGCAATACAGATATACATGCATGTAAACACACATGAATATATAGTAAGTATGTATGTTATAAAGATATGCCCATAACACATAATAACCTTTCGTTATTCTTGATTTGATTTAAAACATACAGCCTGCTGTCCTTTCCTGAACTTTTTCCGCTGTGTACATGATTGTCTGCTTTCATCAGGTTGGATTTTAAATATGGAATCAATTGGAACATACGTGAATCCCCCGAAGGCAATTCCATTTAAGGACTCTGCACTGGCCATGTAGAAATATTTATCCTGAGACTTTAAAAGACTTTGACTGCTCTGAAAATAATTCCACCTACTCAGGAAGATAAGGAGGACTAATTTCAGATTCCATGTCTGTGGCCAGCTAGAGGAGCTATAAATACCCCTTTTGGAGTGGTCCAATTTATAGGCATGAATAATTGACACTCCTAAGTATGGAAGTCTTGAGCATGGTGTAAGGAGGAAAAGGTTCTCTCTCCTGTAGAGAAATTCTGGAGATATTTACTGTCACTGCTGTAATTTCTAAGGCAGCACTGCTCTATCCCCTGTCCGTGACAACCTTCTTCTGAAGGGATCCTGTGTCTATGTGCTTGCACATCCTCTAGACTATAGAAATGAGACATATAAAACAACGACATTTTCTTCTTCAGATGAAAATGTGCTGAGACCAAAACCAGAAGCATTTCAAGCTACAGATGGCAGATGAGCATGGGATAGTAAAAATCACAATAGCAAGACGTATATTCACAGGGTTCCCACTATTATCACCCAAATCATTGACTGATTTCTAGCTAGGATCCCTGACTGATATTACTGTCATCCTGTTCGCATAAAATAACACTTAAGGGTTTGACAAGTCTGCAGATATCTGTAAACTATTAAAATTACCTTGCTTCTAAATACTTGTGTTACCTGTCTAATACACTTACACAAACCTCACTGAAGAAATGGCAAAATACAAAATTCCTTTCTAAATATCGATGGATCATTAAGTCCCTGCAGATCAAGTTGCCAGGATTAGACTCCTGTTATGTCTCTGCTTCAGCAACTCCCTCTCTCATTCAAAATCACAACTGAAAACACTACTGCTTATCCCATTTCTTCTCAATTCTCCCTACTCCTTTGGCTTTATAATTTAATTCTTACAGCTTTATTATTTTAATATGTAAAGCATATGGGGAAACAGTGTGCAAAAAAAATCAACAACTTTGTTTTGTTTTACACCTGTACAAACACAGTTCTTTTTTATAAAACATGCACACTCATTTTTAAATACCCATTCTGTAATTCTAGCACTACACAAACACTTCATAAACAGTCTTCAGGGGATGAGTAATTAAAAAACCTTGACAGATTACTGTAAAATAACCACACTGTAAAGGCTAAAGTGATACTTAGAACATTTAGAACATCAAGATTAATTGAGCAGGCACATATTCCGCTGCATCATTTCCATAATTATTTCTTCTCCCTTAGCAGAGCCTTGAAGAGGTACAAATATCACTCACATTGGTTCAAACTTCTTGGTAAGACATCGACAGTCTTAATGTCATTTTTAGTGATTTGCAGAAGGTCAGATGTTTACCTGTTTTCCTGTCTTCCGGTGTTATTTACTATTGACTGAAGAATTTACAAATCTATTTAATCTATTTGCTAAAAAGAAGAAAACAATGATAACGTCATTCCTCACCAGAAACCAACAGTCAGGCATTTTTCTGGATGTACTGAAATGCTGCCTCTATATGTTGGTCATACCCTATATACCAGACATCAGGTTTTTATTTCTGGAGATGCAGGAAATCAAATCCACAGTCTGGCATGGAAGAGATTATATGATTTATGGGAAACCATTGCTTTTTGAGAAGAATATGAGACCTCTGTCAGCTTCTAAATGATAATGCATAAAGGGCCAAATCCACTCCTAATGAAAATCCATTGGGCTCAAAACAGCAAAAACCACTTTGTCCATGAATCCTGCTTTCCTTCAATATAAATGGTTATTTCATATTTCAAACAACTGCAGTAAGTTCTCCTGTGAGTTCAGCTCAGTGTTTTCAAAAACATTTGCCTTTCACTGTGGTTCAGGGCAGGCCTGATTTCCACAGATGGATTTGTACAGTTGTGAACACCTGACAAGATTAAGTTACATTAATTAAAGACTGCATTTATAGACCACACAGGGAGACAAGACAAGAACTTTCAATATCACTTTTTCTTCCGAAACAGGTGCACATGCAACTTTAAACTTTATTTTTGAGGAAGCTCAGGGTTCTCTATTTAGAAGACTCGGTGTACAAACCATTGCAGAATGGACAGATAACAGTATTACAGATCCAGCCACATTTAGGGTGTAATCCAGGAGTTAAAGAAATGCAGAAAGCCTCCAGGGAAGGCTTAACTCCTCCTTCATCTCCCACAGACAACTCCCATCCTAACCACTGCAGGGACCCAATCTGGGCTCTGTGGTTATATAGTCTCAAAATATTTGGAGAACTGACTCCCACAAGCACGTCCATGGATCACGTATTGTTTGTGAAACTATCTTTCTGAAAGAAAGGTTTCTGAAAGAGAAAGTACTTCAGTTTGAGCTATGGGGTGACAGTCAAGGCTGGTTACACTGTGATTTTCTTAGTCACCTTCTCTACTGCCTTCATAATAACTGTATTTTTGGTATTATTCGCTGTAGATCAGCTCCCTGAAGTGCAGAGTAGGGAGCATAAAAAACAGGAAGCAGGAAGGAAGAATCCCTTCCAGCATTTAACAAATTTCCCTCCTGGACCTCAGCATACAGAATTGTTCCCCAAATGCTGGGATTTGTTTCCATGCAAGAAAAGTTAAGACCACAGCAATTAAGGAAATGAATGTAGGTGCAAACACACACCCCGAATATAGACACACCTTTCTACCCTTTTCTTTTCTTTTTTTCCTACACACTTAAAATACTTCACAGTGTCTCTACTTCTTTCACTCTTTTCTTTCTCCTTTATCCCATACAGACTGAAGTCAGTGATAAACTTGCTGTGACTTCAGCAGTTCAGGATCAAGACATGGCTTCCAACATTCATCAGAGTAATTTAAAATAAAATCTGCCATTACTGACTGCAACACAGGTAACTTGATTTTAATATACAATTTCTAACACATTCTTGACATCAGAAAGCTCAGCTACAGATGTGCACAGTTTATGCACACACTTTCTCACAGCAGGGCATTTCTGTTACTAAATTTTATACTTCTGGAATATCACACCGTACAAACTGCAAAGCAGACAAAGGAAAATTCCTAACCATCAACACTAAAGACTTTTATTTTTTAAAAAAAAATCCAAATACTATTAGTCAGAAAAAAAAATACTGAAAACAGTTCTACACAAAATATTGCATTATTTTAAACAGTTTATACCCATTATTACATTTCATTTCAGAGTCCAATTTATAGGTATTTTATATGCAGCATATAGAATTAATACCTCTCCATGTTATCTCATGGTCTTAGCTAACTCATTCGTTATGTTAACATTTTCAAAGCTATCTATCTGCTTCACACTTGTATATATTTCTATAAACCCTGCAAAAAACAGCACAGCCAGAGCTAAGTCTAGAGCTTATCAACATCAAAAATGAACTCCCTCCCTAAAGCAAGCAAGAATAAATAAGGACATATGTTGCAAGAGTACAATAACCTGGCAAAACCTGAGACTTTATTTTTGTTTGATTTTTGAAGTCCCCAACATAATAGATGTCCTAAGTGAGCAGACAGGACTTTACTATCCATGCAAGTCTACTGATTTTAAACAAAAAGGAAATTCAGCCACAGGATGCACAAAGACAATTCAAATTATCTCATCTGATCAGACAGGATGCCAGACCATGACTCAGTCTAGATTACTCACCAATTCAGATAAATACTAGAATTAAATTTATTTATTTGCTTGTTTGTTAATCATTGTTGCATGACTGAAATACAAGGTCATGCCTCACTATTAAGACAACAAGGCAATACAATCCATATACTGTAATAATTGAGGCAGCACCTGGAGATTTACTATCTATTCTCTCTCCAAAGGGCAAAGGTGTTTGCCTAAAACTTGTTTGGCACTAAATTAAAGAGATCAAACATATGAATGTACACTTGCACTTCTGTGATTTGCTCTTCACTATCCACTTGCGAGGAAAATTCCATGCACAACGTAATATAAACAGGACAAGTGTGTTAGAAGTCTTAACATGCAGAGACATCTGATAATAATAGCAGATCCCTCAGAGACAATCACACAATTTATCAGCCGGCTTCAGACTCCATAAGATCTTGCACTTAGTACACGCATTTTCCTAAGAGCAGATGTAAATTAATTACCCCCTATTTTTACTTGTTTGCATTTAAATCCTATTTAGATTTGGTCACTAGTCACAGTAATGTTAAAATAGATGTCAGAATTAATTTTATATGTAGATGGAATAACAAAACAAATACAGATCATTCTGTTGTAGATTTCAAATCCCCACCCATATTCTACCTTGACATGGTTGGTGCAACATACATGCAGGAACCCCTATAATATGGGCACGTATATCATTATATTACTGTATATGATTATTTCTGAGTATCTGTAATACGCATTACAAATTATGCTCATACTGCATACCTCATACAGAAATATCTGAGATGGGTTCAGAACTATTCCTCCTGTTCACAGAACTGCTATATTAAGACACAGATGAAATGAGCTGCCTAGTGTTATTCATTATCTGAGTAGCTAGAAATAGCCCGTGGTGGAAATAAAAAGAGAATTTGTGCTTCTTGATGAGCAGGTTTAGCACAAGACCTGAAAGGACAGACTTCAACAGAGATTTCTCAAATATGATGAGAAAGAGGGGAAAGGCAGGAGGTAACAGATACTTTCTTGAAGGGTTAAGTCTCCAATCTAATTTAGAAAACATTGCCATTTGTTGCAGTGGAATATTTCTGAAAGATTGAAGTGGACTGGCTGATCTTTTTACAGGAAATGTTTCCTACAGCAGCAGGACAAGGCAGGCTTGAATGCATTAGTGAACTCAGCATGACACGTAAGCCAATTAAAATCACATCACATATTCCACTTACTCAAACCATGAGCACACAGCCATAATAAATCTAATTAAAATGTGATGATGTAATAGGCAAAGGCTATAGTTTATAAGTCTCCTCACACACTGTATTTCTTTTGTGGGAGCACAAATACAACATGAATAAAAGAATCTTTCAATTTGTCATATTGCTCATGCATCTTCCTAGCATGGTCTCCTATAAAGATGTTAGTCTTCTAAAAGCCAAATGATGGTCCTTCAAAGGAAATTCCAGTGATATACATCAAATTTCCTGCAAAGAACAAAGACAGCATTGGGACACAGCACTGGCTGTTAATATTGCAGAAAATAATATTTTGATCTCCTTTGTGAATTTTTTTCAAGAACACCAGAAAGTGAAGAGAAAATTTTAGTACTGTCTCTTGAAGTGTCATTCAGGGAACAAAGAGCACAAAGAGTTAAACCACTGAAGTAGCAATATTTGGTTTCTTGAGTTTAAATAATTGTACTGAGTTCCATCTATTTTTCAATATTTCTATTTCTCTGCTATCTAAAGAAGTGTTAGTGGATAATGAACATGGATAACTTGTGTCAGGGTTTTAAAGTTCACAAATTTTCACAGCTACAGTAACCAGCATGCATTGTTTTGCAACCACGTTTGAATAAACTATTAAAGGGATTTAAGCTGATGTTTAAAGTTTTCTTTAAAAACACAAGCATAAATCAAACCGTCATCAGTCCCACTTTTCTCACATGCTCCCATAATAGTTATGGAAGGATGCTGATAAAGTAAAAATAGTTTGGTGTATGATGTTGTGAGGTTTTTTTGTCCAATAGACATTAAGAAGTGGGCCTGTTCTCATCAAAGAGTTACTTATCCCAAGTTAGATTTAGCAGAGACAAACCCCTTTTTGAAAGAACTTTTTTTTTTTTTTGCTTTGAAAAGAAACACTTTGAAAGAATATGCAATTCTCTAGAGTATTTAACTGGAAAACTAAGAGACTCTTAATTACTACAGTGGAAGATTCTTCAGCTAGAAAGACAGCTTCATTAAAATAAAAATGCATTGTCAGAACATGTCAATTTAAAAAGTTTTAATGTGTTGAAATGGGACATTAGGATTTTACTATTTTGTCCTTATTGTTCGCTTTGATTTATGCATTGTGGTATTATTCTATGTATATTTATTACTGAAACATTCCCAAATAACACCCACAAAAAATCAACTTTGACACTTCAGTCCAACTGGAATGAAATAAATAATCAAAAACCTTAGGTTTACATACATTTATGTGATATGCTGTAAAAGATAACGTTAAGAAATAATTAGCTTTCAATTTTAATGAATAAGTACTCATCTCCAATTTATACATAATTATGTAAATCATGATCCAATTATTTGTTTGACCATTTAAATGAACACTGAATCACCTGCAGATTGCTACCACAGGACAAGGTGCTGCTGTCTGTATGTTTGATGTTTGCACAAATTTTGTTTCAGGCCACTGCTTTGAGTCCAGCCGGACTTTAAGGCCTGCTAAGCCTTCTTAAAAGTATTTTCAGTGCATTATTGAAGAATATCTGAGAAGAGAGCAAGAAAACTATATGGCAACAAAGTAGAAACAACATGTTCTAGACAGAAGCTTTCTGTTGACAGAATATGTTAACTACCTCCTCTTTCTTTAAAAATTAATAAGGTGCTGAGCGTTGCTCTAGGAGAACTTTTGGCACAGCTTAGATATGGTTTCTGAAATAAATCTTGCTATCCACATACCACACTGACCAAAAGAACTTATTCAAAACATTATTTTTCATGCACATGGAGCATATAACGACTGTTTTATGATTATTAATAAATACTGTCTAATAATTCTGTGTTTTCCCCTCCAGGGCTATTTTTCTACACTGTCATCTGTCAGTGAATACCTGGTTTACATGACTAAGATTAATGAGGCATTTATATGCAGTTTAGATGCTACTGAAGATAATATTGTTTCTTCTGTTATGGAACAAAACTGAGCTAATCAGTGTCTATCAGACTTTGGAGAAAAAATTAATTTTTTTTGCAACTGGCAACATAACAGAGCACACAGAAACACCAACAAAAATGTTTCAAGATAAATTGTCATATAACAAACCTCAAACCTGTAGTATGTTTCTCTGAAAGGAAGGAAAGGAGGGATGGGAAGCAGAGAAAGGAAGCGCAGTGAGCAAGAATTCTGATAAGCCCTGTGCAATGAATTGACTTGTTATGGATCAATTGGAAAAATATATATTAAAAATCCATTTTTAAATTGTGTGGATCAAGCACTTATTGTTAATCGAAGTGAAACATGTCATTTCACTTTCCAGGCTTGTAACAGTTGATATTTTTGAATTTAGTCCTTTTGGACTAAAAGCATTCTTTGTGATTTCATAAATGGTTATAATTTCAAAGTAAAATAAATATATCTATAACAAAGCCACAACAGCTAAAACCAAAAAAAAACTGTAGAGAAAGATGGAAAGAAGGAGAGAAGGAAAGAAAAGGAAGGGATAAAAAAGATAAAAAAAGGGAAGAAAGAGGAAGAAAGGAAGTCAAGAAGGCAGGAAGACAGGGAAAGGGAAAAAAGAATGAAAAATCAATTCCAACATCTTTTCCAAAGTTAACTGCACCTTTATTCTATGTGCTTGCTGGTGTTTGTAAGAACTGCCAAAGTCCTGCAAAATTTGACAGCTCCAGAAGAGATACTAAAATATGTGATTTTTTTTATATGCTGAATTGTCTACAAATACATTTTGTGAAGAGCTTCCTATTTTAAAAAGACAATTATTGTGTGGTTTTCCAGGTTTCTGTGATTATGCTAACAGCATTTCCAATGTCAGCATTCTCTTCCTTTTAAAGTTATATCATTTTCTTAGCATGTTTAAAACATCATATTTTATTGTTTGCTATATTTGTTTCTAATCTGCTACTTGAAGGAACATTTTTATGTTTAACAAAGTCCCATTTGAAAGAAGTTTTGAATACATGCTGATAGAAAGTTACACAATACGTATGTACATTGCATGGATGAATAATTTATTAATCAACAAGCCAATGCATAAGTCATCACTGAGTATTGTTGAGACTAACTGATTTAGCTGAGATACCTATCTCAGCTATAGTACTATCTTAGCCTGACTCAACCAGGCTGAAAACCACATGCTAAAATCTTCAAGGCACATAGAATCATAGACTAAAATCAGTGGAGCTGTTTACAAAAGGAAAATCACAGAAGACTCAGAGAAGCTCTTCTAGACCTGTTCCCTTCTTACAGGCTCTTGTTTCACTTTACTTCGTGCATTGCTGGTTCTTTCATTAGTTCGCTCTGGGAGAGGCTGGGAGTGAACAGGGCTGAAGGATGGAAGTAGCCAGATTTCTGAGAAAAATCTTTTGTTCAACCTGCAAACCTGAGTACATACGTGGTCCTGTGCTACTGCCATCTGAAACACTATCATTCCAGTAGTCTTGGTGCACTGATTGAGCAGCCTCAAGGATCGCAAGCCAGGCAAAGATGCTGTTCTACTGCGGGACAGGGAAAGCTCAACCAAGAGCTAGGAAGAGGACAACTGCCCAGGCAGGACCAGTCCAGCGTGTGTAGACCTGGAGTACACATCCCTCAGAATCTGCAGGCTTACGAGGTCTTGCTTTAGTGTTTCATCTAAAAATTCAGAACTTCATTCAAAGATTTATCAGCTTTACACTGATTTCAGTACACTTGAACGGAAATCTATATAGTCTGGTATTACAGGAGACAGCTGGCCTTCACCTTTCCATCTTTTCAATAGCCTCTTAACAGATTTTTTCCTGCAAGGAATGACTTTTCAACATCGCTTCACTAATGGCATTTTAGAGACAAGTTTGCTTTGTATATTGGTTATAATTGAAATGGGCAAAAAAGAGTAAACCTGCAGCATAGGTTTAAATGTACTTCAAGGATAAATAGTCAAGAAGCCAGGGCAGAGAGAATAAGTTTTATGTTGGAGGTTTTCCCTCATATGAAGCCTTTAAATCAAAGTAGGGTGTAATAAGGTATAAGGTGCAAGTAAGAACCATTTGGGAAAGTCTGGGGTTTGTGTAATGCAGTCAGTCACAACAGATTATTAAAATTACCACTTCCCGTTTGCAAATCAATGAAGTGTGTGTCTATGAACATTTGTAGCAAGTGGACTTGATCATATGAAAAAATCCACCAGAGGAACCAACAGGTATACATGACAAGCCATGCCACTGCCTGTCTTAGTTGTCTTATCAGATATGCCAAATGTTTCAGGCCATTAAAAACCAAAACAAACAAAAAACCTACCCTCAGCATTTTGTGATGTTTTGCAATGATTTTTTTCCTATTCCATGGCCATGTTAAGCATTTTTGTTATTTCTGTCCACATTGAGGAAAAAACAGGAGATGATAGATTCATTACAAATTTCAGCAACCGACTGAGCTACTTAGCTTTAAAACTGAGTTGACATTACATGCTGACTTCTTTCACTTATTTCCAAAATACAACCATTTCTCCTTGAGTAACAAGGTCACAAACATCCACTTGTATGCAATTTATCAGACAAGTTATGCTTTCAAGATTTCAAGCAATGGAATTAGCTCATCTTAAGAAATTAACAGCTTTCAACTGAAAACTGCCAGGGCTTGGATGACATGCAGTAGCTGATCACGTGTAATTTCCCAGCTTGTTGCAATGCAAAGAAAATGGGTTAGCTTCAACCATCACTGTTCTCAGTACTGATGAGTGACATCTATTTCTTCTTCACAGATGAGACTAGAATGCTCAATCATATACTTGCATCTTTATTAAATTCTAGTATTAATGCATTTCATTCCCATGAATATACTTTAAACTAACTTTACTATCCCAGTTCTCTTAATTATCGCAGCAAAGTACAATCTCCTCTCTAGTAGGGACTGAAAATCATTTTCTGCTTAAAGGTCAACCATTCTAAGTAGTCTAAAATCTGCATAATTATTAGATGTCACTGAGTTTGGAAGGGACAGAACTAGTGATTCAGATATGGTATCATTTAAGAAAGTTAAACTGAACGAACACACTCTAAGAACCATTGTTCTCATGTCCATCTTCAGTCTGAACTTAAGACAGTAAAAAGAGACTTTATATAGGGAAGAAATATCCATATATGTGTATTTCCAGAAAGGCTGATTTCATGTAACTGTTGGGAAACTAGGAGCTTAAACCTCTGCTACATCTATCCACATACTAAGTTTGAACATCAGTCCTGGCAGCTGTCAAAGAAAGCTCCGTGTATATTGCTAGTGTTCACTTCAGTCACAGAACATAGAAGGGAGGTGTGGAAAGAAAAAAGAGACCTTTCTCTAGAGACGTTAATTGATTTGGTCATTTCGGATGTCAGAATAGCCACATAAAGTTGGGATACTGGATACAGAAGAATGAAATTAGATCTATATTTCAATATCTTCACTTTGTTTGGAAGTATTTTTCCATATAACCACTGATTAAAGAGTAGTACGTGATTAACCAAGTAAAGTAAAGTAGAAAGTACAAAACCTAACACAATATTCAGATGAATATCTTCTCTCTCGAGCTATTACAAACAACCTAAAAACCCAAAAAAACCAAAAAATACATGACAGTGTTCTAAACTACTCATTTACACCTCTGATGGCAAATATGAATTCGTACTCATTGTATTCCAGACTGAAGGACTCACAAAGCTATGAAGTAAAACCTTCACACTTTGTAAGTATTCAAAATGCAGTTATGAGTTCTGCAGAGTAACTATCTCTCATGACGTACTCTGAGGCAGAGGAGAATCAATAGCCAAATCAGTCTGTAAGGTCAGGTGTTGCACACAGAAGCAAAGAATTTTGCGTACTAGAAGATCTCTACTTCACGTCTCCTCAGGCTCCACCAATCCCAATTAACAAAATAGTTACAGTTCATAAATTATGAAAATTATTTTAAAAAATGAGATTTAAAAATAAATTCACACTCCTGCTTGCTTTTCGAACTTCGATAGTTCAAAATCTTCATTTTTGTTATGTGAGAAGAATTAGCAATCTTTATTCATAATCCATAATTATGAATAGTAATGACTAATAGGATTCATTCATGAATCCCTAACTCACAGGACCTAGGATTTTTGGGAAGTGTTATTTGGCACACTCTTTGACGTTAAGGTTGGAGGAAATACTTATCTGTTCACAGGTTTAGTGTAGAAAGATTCAAGTGTAACACCAGAGTAAAACCCATTATTCACCACAGTTCATGAAATTAGTGCTGCAGCATTTTCAGAATATCAACTCGTATAGGTTAACGGTTTTATCCATACATTCAGAAGAAACAAACTCTGTACTGCTTTTAATTGTTTTGCTGCTGATTATACATAATTCCCCATTTTGAAATTAGCCTTTCTATGTTTAGATCCTGGAACACGATCCAAACTCACTTGGGGCTTAATAGGAGAATCCAGGATACTAAACTCAAAACCAAAAAAAATTATTACTCACAATGTTCTATTTTTATTAGATAACAAACTTTTGTTGAAATAAAGTTAGTGTGGTCTTCTAATCCTCATAACCAGAAGAACATCAGCTTCAGAGAGCAACTAGAATAGAAATATTGCTTCAGGAGATGCTACCCAGGCATGGGCCAGCTTCCAAATTAATATCCTCTGGTGTAAATTTCAAGTAGCCCCATTGACTTCTGCTGACTCCACTGGAGCTCCTGCTGGAGTGAAACCAGGATGAGGTCAGAATCTGGCAGCACATTCTTGAACAATGTCCACATCATATGCTGACTACTTTCTAAAAGTAATCCTACTTTAAGGAGTTAGCTGTGTTTAGTCCAAAATACACAATCTATCTACTGTAGCCTTTGTGCAGAGGCAGTTTGCAAATGCATACTTAAAATTTGAACTAAGGTTTGAAAGTGCTTTTGAACATTTCCCACACAGAATATTAATCCCAAATATGTACCATAACCTTCATCCCCATATTCCGTCCCGACATAATTAAGAAATATGTTGCCAAGTCTTTTTTTAACATTATAAATGATGTCTTATTATTTCTCACCGTGCCCCACTCTCCACCTTCACCTGCCTATTGCTAGAACAAGATCAGATTACAGCAATAGGGCAAGCTGGTTCCAACACATCTATCTGCTGTCATGATTTACAGACTGACTGAAAACTAAACTGACTTTAAGCAATGCAATGTAGTTTAAAGAATGACTTAAAATCAATTAATTTGAAAAGACTACAGGGATTGTTCTGCCAGTTAGAGACTGCCAGCTGCTCTATTTTGCCTTGTGCCAAACCCCCACAGGAGTGTTCTTTAAAATCAGCAACTGAGGGAAAGAAGCAGCACAAGGGGAGGAAGCATGAAAAGATTTACACCTGACATTTCTATACTACATGATAAGATTTTTTTTTTTTGCTACTGACGTGCTATTGAGGGTGATCTCCAGACCAGGGCTAGCCAGTGTGTCAAGGAAACAAAGTCAGAGCAAGTGTTACCACATTGCAAGAACCTGGGCCATTGCTAATGGCTCAATTTTTCAGTAATATTAATAACTGAAAATGAGTGCTAAAGACTGTCTCTGTGCTGTTAGAAGTCAATGTATTATCCTGAAAAAAAACTACAATAGAAATGGTGTATGCTTTCTACCCTGGAGCACTTTACAGAGTGACACCATGCACAGTACCCAGTGTGTGAATAACACTTCATAGTGTTTATTTCCTCTTCAATGTGATTCTCTGTCTTTAAGAGTGGAGATGCATAGACCCTTGTATTGTTGCTCTTAATATAAAGGGTTAAATTCAAAAAAACACCTGGTGTGTCTTACTGTTACGTTCAGTCTATATAAGATAGAAACTGATTATAGGGCAATACTTATTCCTACAGCAGATATCTTAATCCACTTATTCTGTTCTCCAGTAAGCTTTATTGGTCTCTACTGTTTCCACTCCAATCATGTTTTCCACAGGAAATACAAAGAAAAATCCACCAAGCGTGTTGGAGGGGGACTGTTGTAGGGGGACTGTGAACAGGGCTATAGGGCAAAGGCCTGAAATCTTACATAAAAATACAGAAACAGTCTTTAGGGAGAGATATGCAGGACTGAAACATTCTGATAGTCATCCTAAGATATCAATTATGCAAGACATGAAAAGGATAAAGGGATCTTCAAAGTAGCCAGTTTTTCTAATGCTATGATATTATCTATGAGAACAACAGATGGATGTCTAAAACCAGTATGATGGCTCTTTCTGCACTTCATGGCTCAGATTCTACCCAGATCAAATTTGAACCCTTCTGACACGTCTCCTTCTACCTAACTTCAATAGAAACTAATAGGAGGAAAAAAATGGATAGCAACTAAACAAGAAGTCTCCTATTGCTGTAATTAACTGCAAGTTCTTTTAATATTCTATACATAGACTGTTCAGTGAATATATGCACACAGGTACAAAGCCTCTGAAAAGCTGCAGGCACGTTAAACGTGAAATTTTGGCTCCACGCATCATACAAGGTTTGAAATTTTCCACTGAACCTCTGCATGAAATGTAACAATTCCATACATATTCATTAATTTGGAAGCATCCAAAGTGTATCTATTTAGAAACTGTGATTTTAATACAAATACTTTAACAGATTGTATTTTATGTATATATCTATTTACGACATAAGGAACTGCATTCAAATGCGGAAAAACTCTGCTCTGCGTAATTTGCATCCTTATGTCCTATTATAGATTTTCCTATTTGGATTTCCATCTGGTCTTCAATATCCTTCTAAGCTTATTACTTTAATGAGATCAGCTTGGGTTTACATACCTATAATTTTATTACTATTTGGAATTAGTATTACCTGCTTACCTATCCATAAACTCTTTATTCTTACCTCCTCAGCATAACAATGAACAACGTTTGAGTAATGCTGCTCCAGAATGAACAAAAGCACTAGAGGTAAAATAACCCCGTTCTGAAGAATCCCTAATGAGGAATTGAGTTCATACCTCATTCCTCAAAAAAAAAAAAAAAAAAAAGTAGTTTAACGTTTACAATTGAAGATTTTGATCCATGTCTGATGTACCTACAATTTAATATTTGCAACCTGCTTGTAATATAACCTTGAGCAAGTTGATGTGTTTCTGTCTCTGGGAAAATAAGAACAATATATGCATACTTGTAGGAACGTCAGAATGTCAAAAGTCTTAATAGAAAACTTCGAATCCCTAAGTATTATATAGCCACTATGTATAAATATTCATAGGAATAACGTGATGCTTCTACTTTGTGAACTTCATAGGAATTCGGGATAAAAACCCAGGCAAGGCACACAATCAAGACACACAATGTCTACCTGCATTTATGGTTGCATATATAATGCAAGACAGATGACCGAGAAAGCTACCAATTTCAGTCTACTCTTCCTGTAGAGACATATTTTATTTTCGCTTTCATAAGGCTACCAGCTTCATCCAAAGCAAAGGTTTCATCCTAATACTTTTCTCTGAAAAACTGGTCTAGCACCTTTGAGTAATAAGCCACATCTTCCAATTTCCAGCCAACATCTGTTCATGGCCAATTTATTCCCATTTACTCTTTTGCCAAGATTGCTCTTTCAGTAAAGCAGCTCCTTTACCACATATGTGTTTGCACCTTGGAACAAACTGATCATTTATCAACACACATTTTTCTTTGTATCTTTCTCTTTCCTGTCATAAAATAGTTTCTTAATGCAAACTGTAGAATGATACCCTTCTCTGTTCCTAAAACAATTCCAATTTCTCTTTTTACCAGCCCTTCACATAAAATTCCAAACATGGTCACGCTAGTTTAATTAGTCCATGCTATTTTGTCTCTGTCAATATTTCATGTTGATGAGTCTTCAAACTATAGCAGAAATATTTAGTGCAAAGATATGTGATTTTTTTCACAAAATCACAGAAAACCATCAAACCATTAAGGCTGGAAAAAACCTCCATCATCATCAAATCCAACCATCAGCTGAACACCATCATCCCTACTAAACCACATCCTAAAGTGCCACATCTACATAGTTTTAGAACACCTCTGGAGATGGTGACACTGCTGCTTCCCTGTGCAGTCTGTTCCAATGCATCATCACTCTGTCAGTAATGAATTTTTTTCTAATAGCCAATTTATACCTCCCCTGATGCAACAATCAGATAATTATCAGATAAAGTTAGATTTCATCTTATTTGTACTCTTTTATGATATTCCATTCATTCTTTGTACTGAAAATCTGTATTTTAAAGTAACATCATTAAAGAAATAATTAATTACAATTTGTCCTTACAATGATCCTTGTTAGTTCTATTATTAAAATCCTTTTCAGACCAATAATGCCCTTTTAGCAAAGTCCACTATTGTTACCTAGATTCCTTTATGGTCCATTACCCCGTAAGTCTTCTATTAATCTGTTTTTTTAAAGGTTTACCTAATAATTTCCCATGTAATATCGTATTAAATGCTTTTCTGAAATCCTGACACACTAAATTTGGTTTTGTTTTTAGAATGCTATTTTTTTCCTCAGAAAATCAGCTTTCTTACAGAGAGATAACCTTAGCCTGATTAACCTTGAAAAGTCATGATGTGTTTTTCATTTCACTGCTGTATTTGTAACTAGTCTTTCTGTCAAAATTTGTTCATAGGTTTAGCATGCACTCTAGGTCAGCCTCCTCTACATTCCAAGTCCTGCGTATATTAAAATCCTTCAGCTCTTCATTCCAGTTGACTTCACAAATTACTTTTCCTAATCTCTCAATATTCCCTTTTCAAAATTGAAGTCTTTAACTACAGACTTGTTTTTGCTTATTCTTTCCTTTAATTTAAATTGAATAAACTCATGAATGTTCAGTCTGTTTTCTATAACTCCTGTAACATTTTGCTGAAAAGTTCAAAAGATAATCACCTCTTGCTGGTCTGTTGACTATCTAGTGACAAAAGGAGTGTAGCTCGAACTAGTAAGGACAGGCTATATCTGGATGTTTACAATATTCCACATACTGTGTATTTCATACCCCTCATTATAAGGCAGAGCTTCTGCTTTGAAGTCTGATCAGAAGAGTGTACAGAAGAGTCCTAATATAATCCAGACAGGACCTCTTATCACACTTTCAGCAATAGTTTTTAACAGAATCATGTTTTCTATTCTGTTTAGTATAATTTCTCTGACGCATCATGCTACTGCACAACCCTTGTCCTTTTATGTCTATTGAGTTCATTAGTGTTAGTAATTTATTTCCATGTCTATTCCCTAATATTCTGGTTTTTCTTTATCCATGCCATTTCTTATATATTATATTAAAATTAGCCCTGAAAACAACATGATTTTTTCCTTCAAACTTATTTCCTGATATGAAGCAACAAATTCTGAGCCCTCTGTTAATTTCCATGTACTTATAATGCTTTCAACCGCCCCCCCCCCCCCCCCCAGGAATTAGAGGAATTTAACAGACTGAAAAAAAAAAAAAAGGTTTCCATCACTGTTTTTCTTACCGCAGTATGGCAAAGTGTTATTTTCTTTTTAGCACAATTGTATTGTTACATCATTTGTACAGACGTAAATGTGGTATCACAGAAAATAGTACGGTAAAACTTAAGAGTATATTTGTTAGAGTCACAAATCCATTTCTTATTTAACAGTCATGGGTGTATCATAGATTTGTACCCTTCTGTAGCAAAAGTATTAATTTCTTGCAGAACTACAGATATATTCTGTGAAATAAGGAATACTTCGTAGCAGGCACTGAAAAGTGTCTAATTTAAGAGTTATTCCCTAGGCATAAAGAAGAATCCTAGTACAGGACTTATGGCTCATGTCCACAACAAATCTTGTGCATGAATAATATAAATAAGCACTTTGTGAAGATAAGGAGTGGTGAACTGTGGTAGGATTCAGGACATCTTTTTGAAAAATGCTTCACAAAAGCCAACCCAGGAAGAGGTTCAGTTTCAGGCTTTCTCCTGGGGCAATCTGACAGGAAGCCGAGTGACCTCAGTGCTGTAAAACCCAAAGAGCTGTTCTCCTGCCCACTACACCACAGCCTTAGAGAATACTCTGTTCCAAAAGCTACCCTTGGAAATCCTACAGCTTTACCTATCCACAACATAGGCAAATGAAGGGAAAACTGCAAGGGAGGGAAAGGAAAACTATGTGCTCGACAATATTTAGACTATCACTTCTAAATTTTCTAGGAAGAAGTAATGCTTCTGTACAGGCTTTTCACTTCAGTCCTCAACCCCATTAGACAGATAACCAGAGACAAAGCTTCCCATTCCCACTTTTAAAAAAACCCGTGTGCAGACTGTGACAGTGCTTATTACTGCATTTAGTACTTCAGCTTTTCCAGGAAGGTCTGGGCACTGTTTCCCAATTCACCATGCAGTGGTTTAATTATTGTGAGTACAGAATCTAAACTTCAAAAATGATAAAGAAGTTCAAGTCAGGTTTTCAGCAGCATTTCTTGGGCCAGCTAAGGTTTATACTGAGGGATGGTCATACAGCAAAGGTATTTATAATGTCTTGCATTGTTTCAGGCAGCGCAACCACAAGGGGATAAAAATGAATCTAAGGGTTAACATCACTCAACTTTGCAATGTGAATTGAAGATAGCATGTTATTTGTTATCAGGCACAGAACAGATTAACTGTATAGATATGGTAAGGACCCAAGTTTACAAAACAGGGATAATATCTACTTAAAACAGACTTCAGAAAGCCTTACTGGATAACATTCGCGAAATCAAAAAATAGCTTAAAAGTACTGTAGGATCACTGATTGCTGGGTTACAAAATTCATAAATTCTTAGCAGGATCTATTAAAATATCTTTGAAAAATATATTGCTATTATTAAAACCACAAGATAATTTAAATGTAGTACACATTAGAAGCAAGAATACGTTTCTTTCATCTCAGTATGTAAGATGGAAATGCCCAAATATTTTTCAGAAGATGCCTTTTCCTGAATGCAGCTTATCTTGGAGCAATCATCTGGAATACTGATAAAAAGCAAATCTTCCTGATAAAGAGCTGAATGCTAAAATAAGGGGAAAATAATATGCAAAACAGTAACAGTAGTAACAGAGTTGTGGATAGCAGAATTGTGCAGAGTACAGCACGGAAAGTGGAGTGAGATAAACTTTCATGTATTTACCATAATGTTGTGTTTTATTTAAGATAATTAGATTACTGAAAGTGCAAGTTAGTGTTGATAAAGTAGTCACATAAAAAAAAATGCTTGTAAAAAATTCTGAGAATTCACAAAGAAATTGAAGCATCAAGGTCTGAGATACTACTTTCACCAAGTAAAATAAACAATTGGAACATAATAATTTTCATATTTTTACTAAATGTTACTCTTGTCTTCTGCGTACTCCGTTCTGCTTTGTAAATGTCACCAAGGACATCAGATTATTCTCACAAGAAAAGCCTGTACGGTAAGTAACTGACTACCAGCACAACAACTTCATAATTGCTAGGCCATTTATCTAGGCAATCAAAACGGATCAGCAAACAATACACTTCCCCAAATAGAGCTATTTTATTTTTCACTAAAAAAAGTCCACCCGATTATTACAGCTTCTTTGGTTAGTCCGGGCTTTCTCACTTTGGGATGTTTGGTTGTTTTCCTTTTTCCCTGGCAAAATTGAGAACAATGAATGGTGACTTGAAAATAATTTACAAACTCTTATTTAAGCAAATTAATTTAAGTCTTTTCTTTAGTGACTCATCTTTCTTATGAGAAGGAAAACAGGTCAGGAATATAGTAGTACTGCATCTAAAAGCTGTTGCTGACATTACTTCTTGTGTCAGGAAAAGAAATATTTGCTATTAAAAAGGCCAGAAGTATCCCACAGACACATTATTGCTATATTATATTTTAAGAAAAAACTCCTCTACTCTGCCCCACCCACCCCTTTCCCCCTCAAAATCCAAACCACCCAAACTACAAACAGACAAAAATTCCCTAATTCAACACTTTGACTGCTTGAAGAATACAACATCTTCCCCCGCAAGACAACTATGTAAGAATAAGAGCCTCAGGGCTGATTTTGACCTTACTAACACCAGTATAAATTAAAGTGTCACTTTCTTGGCTTCAAAAGATTTACATTTAACTGAGATAAGTAAAAGATACTTCTGGTTTGGGTTGGATGATCAGCCAGATGCTGCAGTTCTCTGTGCAGACAACATTCAAGCACTGGCACAGGTTACCCACAGAAGTGGAGAGTCTCCATCCTTGGAGATATTCAGAGTCATCTGGACATGGTCCTGGGCAACACATTTGGCCCTGTTTGAGCCCTGGACAACCTGTTTGGCCCTGTTTGAGCTGGGGTGTTAGACCAGATGACCTGTAGAAGTCTCTTCTAAACTCAACCACTCAATGATTCTGTAATGTTTGGTTCTAGGTTTTCTGCTCAGTCAGTGCTATCCTGTCCTAAACAGATACCACTTCTTAGCCCAAATAACAATGGAAATACTACAATCAGCAAGCCTCATATTGGTTTCCCATCACTGAGAAAGTAAAGAGACCTCTTCCCCTACAATCCTCATCAAGTCTTTCTTGAGTCATTATTCTAGCTGGTGATGTTGGCCCATCAGTCAAAATAAATGCTTTTCAATTCCAAAGGGAAAAATGCCCACAGGTAAATATTCTGTGTCTGTGTCCTTCTGCTGTGGGGATGCCACCTGTGAACGCAAAGTATTTAGCCTGGTTTCCTAAGAAACTGAGGCTCCCACCATTTGCTTGCTATCTCTTCAAATACCTTTAACAGCCATTTCTAATTTTATCAGTGATAAATGGAGATACTTACAATGTCTAAAATAATGTTTGAACCCTGGCAGCTGATAGCCAGACTGAACAGGTAGGGCTAAAATGAGAGCTCAACATTTGCCACCCCTTTGGCCTGCTTGCTGGCCCATCAGCTCCATTTACTGACTGGTGCACAGCTGTCCCCAAACACCTCCAGCACCAGGCATTTTTCATCCATGGATCAACGCATACTTGGAGCCACATGCAGGGCCTGGAAGAACTAATGACATTGAAAGAGTAGATATGGAATAAGAAGGACAGAGATGTCTACATCTGGGGCAGACAGAGAGGGAATGCAGGACAAACATCCAGAGCAACTCAGACTTTTTGTACTCTATTGCTCTAACTTGTTTACTTCTTATCTCCCAAGTAGCACAGATATATACTGATCCATGATTACTCCTCATAAGGAACTGATGTTTTCTGAGTGCTATGCCTTAAAATGAAGGATAGCTCTTAGGGACAGTCCTTGTTTGCAAATACTGCAGTACAGACTGCTATACTAAACCAACTCAAGAAAAAGGGAGGCTGTAGAGATCATTCATTTCCTTAACAGTTGCTTCCTCTGCTTACATTTGGCCATTTAGTCCAGAAACTCTCTGTTGTGTATCAGGTACATTTGAGCATTACAATGATGGGAAAAGGGTAATGGGAATAGTTCAAGCAAATCCAGTCCTCCTCTTTTGAAGTGCGACTCAAATGTGGCCTTGGTCACTATTGTTAGTATGAGGTAACATGAGATCATTACACAGGATGAAATGTCCAGCATATTTTTGGGGAGAATGGTAGGAACCAGGGACCTAAATCCTATGATTTTAGGTGATTACGGTATGTTTGTAGGTGGATAAAACAGGATAATGCTGATAAACCTAAACCTCAGAGAAAAGGACACACAACAGAAAAAAGTTCTTAAAATTCTATGTCTCCCATATTGAAAGGATGGATCAAAGAGCAATATATAAATATTGAAGTTCCCAAGACATATCCCACCCTTCCTCACCCCCTTCCCTTGGTCCAATTCAAATAGCTGTGTAGAGGAGAAAAGAAGAAAAAAAAAAGAGAATTAATCAAAGAAACTCAGAGAAGTGAGAACATTCCCATCACCTTCTCATTTTATTCCTGGAGACACCCTCTCACTCATTCACTAATCTACATGTTAAAAGAATTTGCTCTAATACTTATCACAACCAGCTTCTACATAACATGCTTTTTCTTATTTGTTTTCTCAGTGCGAAGTTACAACAAGGTTTATGCTTAGTTTACAATTGACCTACCCTCTTTGAACATGCCCAGACAACAGGAAACTGGTTTCTCTGGAAACAGGAACTTTGTGAAATCTTTCAGCACTTGTGTTCATTTAAAGCTGTTGACATATATGCAACGATAAGGCACCAGACTTTCAGTACGTGATTCAACTTTACCAGGCAAGGTAATGAAAGAGAACACTACCAGTGATACACTAGACTGGTTAAATGAACTGGTTAAATTCGAATATGAACAAAAGAAAAATCCCAAAATCTAAATCGCTTAGTCTTTGTATAAAATCTCTCAGTGGCAACAATAATAATAAAGTAAGCTGCAGGAACAATCTGGGAGACATTTATACTGTGGATCATAGAAATGTAATGTGACATTTTGATGATATGGAGGCAGTATGACCACATACACCTAGAGCCCCTTTATGGAGAACAACACATCAGTCCCTGCTGGAACTAATGAAATTGGTTAAAATTATTCAAGCCAGGTTGAAGGCTTCTCTATTCCCAATTAACTCTATTTTTCACTTTTAAAGAGGGCAGTTGGAGACTGACAGCCTATATTGGATACAGCAGACAAGAACGAAGGTGATACGGATACTTGCAGTCTACTTTGTGCTTTCAAGGCAAAATACATACCTCAGAAATAAAACACATACCAGTTTCTCAGGGTGGTACTAACATAAACCACTAATTAAGGTGCTTTAGGACAACATAGGACTGTAAATGGCAGTAGCTAAGGAATCAGCACTAGAATATTGCTTGTTTCCATTGCCGTTGGGACAATAAACTTTAACAAAGTTGTGGACAGAAAGCAAAGATGGTAATACCTTAATGCAGGTCTATTAAATTTAAAAAAAAACTGTTGGAGCTCGGTTTCTTCACTTCCTCAGCATATTTCAGCAGATAGCAAGTTTCCTGACTTTGCCAATACTTCCCACAAAGTTCCAACATATTTGGATGAGCTTATATCTCATTGTTCCTAAACTGTCTATGACCAAGAAAGTTTACAGATCTTTATGGTGCCTTTACACTTAAATTAAAACAGCAGGACAGTGCATTGAAGGGAAAAAGTGATAATGAAGCCATCCTTCACCACGCTTTCCTGTGGAGAGATTCCAGGAGGGAAGCAAAGTTACAGATTTTAAATAGACTGGGCAGAAATAATCATATTTCAATCCATGAAGACAAACTCAAACTACTGATGAGATATTTTAATTATGAGGACAGAACTGGATTTTATGTTTTTTAGGAGGAAGAAAACGCAAGTTAGGAATTGGGATACAAGGGTGGAGGGGCATGAGAACTAAGGAGAAAAGAGCAAAACGATTACAAGTTATGGCTATCATCTGATACAGAGAAACGGAGGAAAAACCCATTATTCAGACACACACAGACATGACGCACACAAACACATACACACACTTTCATACAGATATATATATAATGGTAAACAATCATGGTTCCAAAGTCTCAGGTGAACACTACTTAGGAGGAAAGATCTTTCTCTAGTAGTAGTGGCTCATTTTGTATTTCAAGGGGGAAAACTATTATAACAAAATGTTGTGGTTTGAGCTAAAGTAGCATCCGTTTTCTAACTTGAGCTAAGTCTTGTCTAAGTAACTTCATTTTCTGAACGTTAACTGCATCCCATATACATAATATTTGGCATAAAACTAACTGATCATGAGGGTGTCACTCTTTTCTTTGATGGCCAACATCCAGTGAGGACCCCATCTGTCTGTTTGCCACTGATCCCGGGGATCCATGCATTCCTGAATCCACTTCCTGTGTCCAGCTCTCTCCTGCTGCTGACCCCTTCCCTGACTTGCTCTGCAGCATTTGTGGTGAAGTATAGTCATCGAGCAGTGGGGTACAAGCACAATTTCATACATTTGTTTATTATTATTGTTATTGTTATTATTATTATTAATTATTACTACTACTACTACTATTTCATTAAAGCTGTTTTAGGTTTGTTTCCAACCTGTAAGTCTTCTTCCTCTCATTTCCCTTTGCCTTCTCCCTGGGAGTTGTCGGGGTGAAGGGGAATTCAAAGCCCAACTGTTTTGTTTTAGCTGCTGAAACTAACCAGGCCAGGGCTAATCTGTGGCACAATACCACAAAAATTTCAAGCAAATGAGCAAGTAGAGGGACAGCGAAAAAAGAATATCTGATAAGGGGGAACAATCACTCATGCCAACTTTTGCAGAATCCAGTCGAGAAGAGAGAACAGAATCAGTTCAATTTAGCCTCATCTTCCAGATCCTTTAAGCATATTAACATAATCTCTTCATGAATTAGGCTGATAAGACCTAAAAGTATGTATATTTGTCCTTAGTTGTTAGACTAACATTCACCACTTTAACTGAAATATATTCAAAAGGTTTTTGGGCTTTTGGGGTAAAAGTAAGGCAATTACCTTTCTTAAGTAAAGAAGATTAGAAATTGGATAGCTGTTGGCAAGACTACTGGTTTAAAGTGATATTTTCTTGAGTCAGGGCCAGATTATAGATTGTTTTAGCAGTGCTAGTAGATTGCCAACACTGATGGAGGTGTTGACAATCACAGCTGATCAGAGTCTCAGTTACTTTTCACCATCTTTCCACTAACCAAGGAAGGCATGTAATTACTGGCAGTTACTCCACTGGTTTCTGCGCATGCGTTTTCTAAGCGGCCTCAATATAGTCAAAGCACAGGTACAAATCTGAAGTAAGGCAGTGGCTTAAGGACTCAAAAAAGCCAGCATCAGTTGCCTTCCCCTCTCTGGGCAAGAAAGGCCATTGGACTTCCCAGGTATGCTCAGGTATGCACTGTTCTGCAAAGCTACGTGAGCTCTGAAACAAGCTACTGTAGTAACAGCTAGTATGGAGCAGAGAGCTCTGCAATTCTGTTCTTGGAGACAGTCTTTGTCTATGTGAAAACCCTTTGTTGCCAGGACAGAGGGCAATGCATTAAATTCTACAAAAGAATCTCTTCGCTTCATTTTCTTCACTGTAAACCACCAAAATTTTTGTTAACAGAAAGAAGCACCATGAAACCTAGGAAAGATTTCGAGTTGTCCAAAATCAGTCATGGTACATGCTTGAGAGAGAAATAAACCACAGTCACTAAAAGCCTTTTCTTGATTTGGTGACAGGAATATAACTTCAGAAGGTATGCAGGCTTTCTATACTGAAATGTGCCTATAGCTTTGAGGTTTTAGGTTGTCACAAAATCCCTCCCTACCCCTAGGGGGGTTTTATAGGAAGCCATGGGAAAAGTAATCCTGGAAGCATTGATTTACTGGATCTTCCATGGTGCCAGAACTCTACAGTTTGTTCAAGAGAAAAAGATCTTCAGGAAGACAAACTCCCATCAGAAGAGAAGGATGATCAGGAAAAACTGCCTTCAGATCTAGTTGCCTCCTGCCAGAGTTCACCATGCCAAATAACCCTGAAAGTCAACTAATCAGTCCTTCAGACGGAAGTTAGCAAATGCTTGTCCCTTATACTGAAGTTCATTTCAGATCCTCATTCTCTGAATATCTACAAAAATCCTTCTAATCCTTCTAATCCGCTGACTACATTTTATTCCTTCTAAGTGTCTGCAGCAACTCCTGCTCAGTCCTTAAATGAGCCAAGAATTCCAAAGTACTTCCTCTTCTTTAAGGGCATACTCATTAGTTTTGGAGAATCTATGTCACAGATGTTTACAGGATAATTTTTTATCCTATGCTTCTAACACCCTGGTTCATTCTCTGCCATTTATAAGACTTGCCTTGCCTAACTCACTCAGTCTTCTTCTTCACAGTCTGTTAATCTCAAGCAAAATTTTATTAACATACTCGTGTCAATAAACTGGAAGGTCGACCAGTCTTTGAACAACAGTCACTTGACATTAATAACAGTACATGCTCTGGTTTTCTTTTCAGATGGCACCATATTTTACCATGACTGTCTGAAGATTACGCCCTTCATATCTATTATTAAAGAACTCTCACTTTTTTTTTATAATTTAGGAGCTAAATCCAGGAAGGCATTAATGTGAAACAAAGCCAAAGAGGTGCAAGGGAAGAAAAGCTCAGAACTGCCTAGCTGCTTTCACAGGAGAAATATGGACAAGGTGATCAAGGTCCTGAATTACAGTGGACTGCAAAAGATGATAGAAGATTGTTCTCATTGTTTTAAACAAACAATAAGATACCAAGGGGAACTGAAAACAACTTGACTGAGTTACATTTACAATGAAGTGTAATCTTGCAGTTTTCAACCTCTATGTGACTTTATTCAAAACTAATCAAATTAGAAAATACCCCAAAACTAATGAAGAAGAAATCATTAGTTTTTAATAATTCATTTGGTAGTTTTAGAGTGTGATGGCAACACCTCTTGTGTAATAGTCTACATAACAGTAAACTGACATTCCGCTCATTAAAGATACTTTGTGAATACAACTTAAAAAAAAATCTTTGTTAAAATCATTTTGCTCTGAAGAAAGCAGAACATCAGATTTGCTTTACTGAATATTGCTTATATTTTCTGAATTCAAATTATTCACACACATTCAAAGACGCAGGGAACTGGACTATGTGATTTCTCTTAAAACATCTTCCTTGGAAGATGGAAAATTAAACAAGATTTTTTTGTTGCATTCCATAGTAAACTGAACAGTCTTTAATTTATCTGGTACATATTATATCCTTCTAAGGGTATATTCTTCTACCTAACACTATAAATTTGCAGAGTACACGAAGTCTTTGAAATTTTTCAGTGGAATGGGCATCATTAATAAAATGTGTCCTTAAAATGTGATCAGGAGGTAGAAATGGAATATTTTAAAAAGTAATCAAAAAATTCTGTTATCTCTGCTTCTCATCAAAATTAAGACTGAATTAGTTCTGCAGTATAAAACATGCTTGATGTTTTCAGTCCTATTTGTTCTCAGCTTACCGAGTTTGAGAGGTTTTAATAAACAACAAGAGAAATGTATTTCCTGGACACCCCAAGACTCCACACGTAAAACAAAAAACTTAAAAAAAAGATATTTTTTAAATAGAAAACAAAGGTGAGATCTGCTATATCTTTTTTTTCACAATAAAATTTTGATGAGAAGTTTGTATTTTTTGTGAGAAATGCACCTGTGCTTTGGAACACAAGTTTTCTACTGATTCCTGGAGTGACCATGACAGGTAAGAGACAATCACCATGGCTACCTTGAAAATAAGACTGAAAGTTTTAATGGCTACAGGTAATATTTATGGCTTAATGCATTCAGATGTGCCATGAAACTCACATTGGAAGGATAGAAGTGATCAGTGAAGAAAAACATCATTCCTATACTCATATTCCAGTTCTGCCAAAACACAGGCAGTATTTATGGCACATCTCTTCATTCAGCATCTCCTTGGCTTGCTGTGCAGTCATACTGCAGTCATACGGTCCCTCTCCTATCATGAGATGCCTCCAGCCTGATGATGATCTGTGCAGGGATGTGAGGCAATGGAGGGGGACAACACCAAAGGACAGCACTGTCAGTGGAGGCTGCCCTACAGCATGACTTGCTCTCCAAAAGAAGCCTTGCTGAACAGCATACCATCACGTAGCACAGCATATACTACACTTCCTCCTTCAACATTGTAACTCAATTTATACTGGCTTCTCAAGGAGTTAGGCCAAGAAAATACTAGAGAATGGCTCTCACATATTTATTGTGTTCTCCCGCATCTGGTCCTGACACAAATGCTTGATTCTGCAGCCTTTACATAGCCTCAATACTTCAGTGCTGCATGCAGAGTCACACTCATGTATGGGTCCTTGCGGGATTGCAGATTTTTGCGCTATTGATATTTCATCTGAAACATGGGAGATGCTAATTGCCAGCTTTGCAGTTTGCCCCTGGTGGCCATATTAAAAATACGTTGCATATTGAAACTCACAAAGTAGCTATTGCAAATCTCACAGTAAACAATCCCAGCAAGAAATCAGAAGTCCAGTCTTGTGCAGAAAATACTTTCCATATTTCCAATTACTCCATAAATTTTAGACTATGCAACAGAAAAATCTTCTATTTACTAAATCTCTCCAAAACAGTAGAATATACTCCTTCTTTTTTCACTTCTTCCCATTATTCGCCAGTACATATCAGAACTCCGTGAAAACCTAAAAGCAAACAATGTGGCTTTCTTAATCCAGAGAAATGCTATAAAAAAGCCATTCACATAAAGAAATGTAAGTAGAAATTCATCAGTTTAAAAAAATGGCTTTATAACCATTTACATTAATAAAATCAGACATTTAAGATTCAAGATCAATTAAACTATACTGTAAATATGGCATTAAGAGAATAGATTCAAACTCTTTCAGTTATTAATAGTTTTGTTTTTCATTTATCCACCCTGACTGGCTTCTGCTCAGAAGCTTGTGTTAGCACCTTGTTGGCGACTCTAGCAGAAGATTCATGAATCCTCCCATTGAGATTGGAGCAGGTCACCAGGAGTCATTCACTTCACCTTTAAAGTTTGAACATACAGCAAATGCACACAAAGCTCAGAAGGTATCTGGAGGCCAGAAAGCTAAATACAGTCACTGCCAGGCTGATTTCCAGTGGCGAGCAGAGCTGGTACGGTTTTTCTAATTCTCCTCCTAACCCTAGAGCGTTGATCCTGCTGCACAGCGCTACCTCCCTGAAGTGAATGAGCACCATTCCTGGTAATTATGCAGCCCTTCAATCCACTTACTCTTAACTTCCCATTCCACTGTGCTATATTTGACACAAAATGTTTAATCAGGTTCATTTATCATGACTGGAAGAGCCTGACTCATTCCCTATTTATAATTAGAAAGGATTTCATCTAATAAATGCTGAGTGCTCTCAGCTACCAAAGTCAGTGAATGAAGAGTTTGCTCAGCACCATGCAAGGCCAGGAGTACATAAACCTGGTTTACACAGAATTAGAAAAATATCAGGTTCCTACAGAAAATCTTCAAAGTTTAAGGCAGTTAACTCTTACTTAGGTACTGTGTAGGAGCCCCCAGTATGGAAATATGAAAGCAGCAGGAAATCATTCACCTTTCTGCCTGGGCACTCCATACATGTAATGGTGGCAGTTAAGTACTTCCAGGGAAGCCTAATTACTCATTTTCTATCCATAGAATATTAAATAACAAGTCATTTCCTAAGCAGTTAATATATCTAACTTTTAAGGAGAATATCATAATTGTAAATTTACTGAAAACCTCTACAAAGAACAAATTAAAAAAACACCACAACCCTATGGTCCAAAGGTTAAAATAAACCAATGAGAGATTTAAATGTTGGAAGACATCATAGCGGAGATATAGAAAGCTGTCCTTCTGTATTTCTGCAGTCTAAAGCCACTCAGCATTTTTTCTTTTTTCTCTTGAAACTATGATGCTGTGTTTGCCCTATATAATAACACTGAGCAGGGCAGATTGCTTTAACCCGAGAAATGGCAGATCATTAACAATTGCCAATTAGTTTAAATACTGCATGATCAGCCCTGAAAAAAATACGCCATGATTCCCTATAATGGAGAATCCTCGTCAGTTTCTATTATAAAAAGAGAGAATGAGAAGTAGATGGAAAAAGAAAAGCATAAAAGAATGGCACAAGGAACGATGGGTGAATAATAATGAATGAAATGTCACCACTCCTGTATTCTCTCTGCCTGAAGGCCTTTACTAGGGAAGGAAAGAACTTGAATTGTATGTGCTAGATTTTGAAGTTGTGTAAATTGGAATATGGCAGCTGATGATGGCTAAATTAGCTGAGTATCTTCTATGCTGGTAGACTTTTTAATATGTGGGGCCATAGCTTTAGCAATAAGTCATAGAAAACTGTTAACATTCTGCAAGAATTCATACAATGAAAGCATGAGTTTATACAATATGAATACCTATGAAGACCATAAAATAAAGCACACATGCTGGGAGGGAAAATTCTTTCTGTTAAGGCTTTTATTTTTTTTGATACTTTTAAGGCACTTTAGGCACTGCCTACAAGATGACTGCTTTAATAAACACCAATTCATTGCCCTAATTTGGTATTTGATCTAACTAAATGCATCAGTTAAATGCTTAAAGCTAGGTAAGGTGAATACAGGTCACACTACTCACTTGTAGACTCCAAAACAGATTAAATAAAAAATAAATAGCTTATTACAAAGTGACTGCTGATATTAAGTATTCTTTGTTAAGTCTGCTACTCATCCTGTTTATTTGATAAATTAAATGGAGATTTATACAGTCATTTTCACTGAGTAATATTCTGTCAGTTAATTATATCTTGCTTTTAAGTTGTTACAGTTATGTCTGCTTCTTTAACTCTCTGACCATAATAACTTCTTCCCCACCTATGGCTTCTTACAAATTCCTGATCTTCAGAACATCAATGTTTCACTATTGCCTCCACCCAGGACAATTATCCATCCATTTCTGTCTTCATTTCTCCCACTTTATCTTCCCTTTGCTTTTTTCGAACTATTATGCTCTGAACACGTTTCCTGCCCTCCCTCACCACTGGCCCCTAGCCTCACCAAAGTCAGACAAAGCTCTTTCCTAATTCTCAGTACAAAATCTTTCATGCCTGTTCCATCGACTTTGGGATGTAAAGAAGAGAATTAAAATCCAGCAGCTAGACGGGTAAAGGCTTCTGTCAACCATTGCGCTATTTCCAGCTCAGTGCTGCCCTGTGTTTCAGCAGAGACACCACTCTGAACGGACAACTTAATCCAACTCATCCTATCCTAGGGAACGCAATCCTGCTCTCATGCTCTGCAGTGCTATGAGGCCTCACTCTCACTAGGAGGGTCAGTAAAATTGGGGACCACTAAGACTTCTTTCTGCAGTCCAAAATCTTTCATCCAGAGTAAAACACAATGAAAACTTGCCTCTATGTACTTCATATACTTGCTGCAAAGCTAATGATTCAAAAATAGTATAGAACAATAATCTAAATTTTTCATTTTAGTCAAGAAACCCAATTCAATTAATAATTAATGTAAAAAAATATGAATTACATAATGTAGGTCATTCCAGTTGACAAAGATTTTAAATAATTTAAGACAACAAATCTATGTATAGCCATTAGAACACACAAATTAGTCCTTCATTTGCATGCATTGCTTAGCCTTAAAAAGCTGCATAAAACATTTGTAAAGAAATGGAAACTTAAAACCATACAGATTTTCCCTTGCAATGAGGACCAAACAAGCAGGGACTTGAATTATAAGTAAGAGTGGTGATATACGCTAATGGAGTTGTCATCAGAAGATAATGTAATGCCATTAACTCACCTCATTTCAGATTCTAGCAACTACATGTCGTAGTAGGTAACATAAGCTGCCTGAAAATCCCAGAAAAAGAATCCAGGATGAGAACACTATGGCTCATGGGTATATCTCATCCATGGTCAGCAATGTCTATTTTAACATTGTTGTACTCATGTTTAATGAGTATCATACTCAAGAATGAGTAACTTGACTCAACAAGTCCTCTTAATTCTATTGAGAATGAATAGGACTAGTTGCAACCTATACTATGTGTATAACAAATATTCATGGGGAGGAAAGGAGGCTAATTTCTAAGTGTAGGTAATCAAAATTGTCAGAGTTACAATAAAATTTGAGATTGCTTTTCATACAGCCTACACAAGTTCTCCTTTAGGTTATCATCTAAACCCCTGTCCTGAAAAATGTTTAAGGAAAAGAATCATTAAATTCATAGACTCATAGAATCCTCCGGTTGGAAAAGACCTCTGAGATCGAGTCCAACCACACCCGTTATCCACTAAACCATGTCCCTCAAAAATTCATCTACCCATTTTTTAAACACCTCCAGGGATGGTGACTCAAACACCTGCCTTGGCAGCTGTTCCAGTGCCTAAACACCTTTTCAGTAAAGAAATTCTTCCAAATATCCAGTCTGAACCTCCCCTGATGCAACTTATGGCCATTTCCTCTTGTCCTATCACCTGTCACTTGTGAGCAGAGATCAACACTCGCTCTGCTACAGCTTCCTTTCTCGCAGCCATAGACAGCGATGAGGTCTCCCCTCAGCCTCCTCCTCTCCAAGCCAAACAACCCCAGTTCCCTCAGCCGCTCCTCGTAGGACTTGTTCTTCAGCCCCTTCACCAGCCTCTGGACGTGCTCCAACACCTCAGTGTCCTTCTTGTAGTGAGGGGCCCAGAACTGAACACAGTACTTGAGGTGTGGCCTCACCAGTGCCAAGTACAGGGGCACAATCACCTCCCTGGTCCTGCTGGCCACGCTGAATTTGATACAGGCCAAGATGCCATTGGCCCTCTTGGCCACCTGGGGACACTGCTGGCTCATACTCAGCCGGCTCCCAACTAACACCTCCAGGCCCTTCTCCTACAGGCGGCTTTCCAGCCATTTTTCCTCAACCCTGAAATGCTGCATAGGGTTGTTGTGACCCAAGTGCAGGACTCGGCATTTGGTCTTGTTAAACCTCATCCCGTTGGTCTCAGCCCATTGATCCAGCCTGTCCAGATCCCTCTGCAGAGCCTCCCTTCCTTCAAGCATATCAACAGTGCCACCTAGCTTGGTGTCATCTGCAAACTTGCTAAGGGTGCATTCAATCCCTTCATCCAGATCATTAATAAAGATATTGAACAGGACTGGACCCAGCACTGAACCCTGGGAAACACCACTTGTGACCGGCCTCCAACTGGATTTAACTCCATTTACCACCACTCTTTGGGCCTGGCCATCAAAACAGTTTTTCACCCAGCAAAGGGTGTGCCTGTCCAGGCCAATGGCAGCCAGTTCTCAAGCAGAATACTGTGACAAACAGTGTCAAAGGCTTTACAAGTCCAGATACACCACATCCACAGCCACTCCCTCGTCCATTAACCAGGTAACCTTGTCACAGAAGGCGATCAGGTTGGTCTGGCAGGACCTGCCTTTCACAAACCCATGTTGACTGGATCTGATCACCTGGCTGTCTTGCATGTGTTGTGTGACAGCACTCAATATGATCTGCTCCATGACCTTCCCCGGTCATATATATACTCACTAAAATCAATAGCATTAAGCACAAGTAAAGAGATTCTCTTCACATAATAAAATTAAAGATAATTTCCTCTTCAGTATTTGCCTTAATAGCATTATTGTTCATTTAATGTAAATATTAGAACAGTCTAGACCATAAATATACACATAAAATTGATTAAAACTTAAGCGACTATAAATGAACTCCAAAGATATCTGTAACAATTTGCAGCAGCTAAAGATCTTCCTCACCAATACCTCTACTATATGTTTATCTCAATTTCTTAAATATGTAATTACGTACTTATCCAAAGGACTGGAATGACTTGCAACAATTCTAGTCTATTGGAGTCTAGTTCAATTTAATATAGGATAAATACAGTTTCTATAAATTTCTTTGCTTATTGTGTAAATATGTTTACATCAGCTATCATACAATAAAAGATAGTGGCATTACAAGTGAGAAAACCCACAGTTATTGGTGTATTTTGTCTGGGCTTTCAAATAGAAAATGGGTATAGTTCTCCTGACTCCCAGGTGAAGTTCAGAGTTCCTGATACCAGCTCAAAAATGCCACAACCATAAGACACAAAGCACTGATCCTGTATTAACACACATTGTCATTTTAAATGTGTCAAAAGTTTTTGGATGAGTTAAATTCTAATGGAAGGCTGGTTTTCACAGGTCAGGTACAGACTGCCCAGGTATCGTTATGCAAGTCTAACTTGTCTTAAAACCAGCATGAACTTGGTAGTGCTTGCTATTGCTAGATCAGGAGAAATGCAGTTGTGGATCTGCTCTGGATCAAACATCAGCTGCTTGTTGACCTAGGAATACACAAATCTGGCAGGAGACAACCGCCCTTACTCAAACCCCTCTCAAACAAGCTCAAACTGTGCACCTGAGCCATCCCACTCATCTCCACTGAGCTACTGGCATCAAACACCAGCAGGGTCAGCTCTCACTGCATATAAAATGGGCAACCTTACAAGAAACCATCAAGAAAAAGTATTTTCCAAGAATCACTTTAAGCCGTAAAAAGTGTTACCATTCCTGCATAACTGGCAAACATAGGAGCTACAAACTTTATCAGTTTATAAGAGATTTGGTCATATTTAAACATAAACCTACATTTTCAGACCCCTCAGCCTGTATGCAGGAATATTAAATTAGGCCATGATTTGAGGTGTGTTTATCACCGCTTAAGCTCAGCTTTTACAATGTCTTAAAATTTTGGTTCTAGTGGTTTCAAAATAATAAAATAAAGTTCATTAGAATAAAGAATTCTTAGAATTTTCATTCCCATTTCAGATTTTACTCATTTGGTATCAATAAATTAAGGGGAATATTGCTGAAAGTCAATATGAATAACCACATTCATTTTAATTAATTAATACTTGGTTAAACATTAATACCTGAAGGCAAAAATACAGAGCTATGTTTGCTGCTAATTATTGAAATCAGTCATTAATAAAAGCAGATGTTTCCAGCATATTTTTCTACTGCCATTTTCCTATTTTTATTTGCAAATTTCTTTTTAAGATTCAGTATGAAGAAAAGCAGCATGATACTCATGTCCAGCTCCAACAACAGCATGACAAAGAGTCATCTCCTTCCTCACTGTTTATCACATTTAATGTCAATCTTCCAAGAACTTATTTGGACATTTCTGTTCAGTATTTGGGCTGCTCTGTTCATCTTTGAAAACGGTCTATCAAAGTTGACATACACAATGGTGTATTAAAACCCAGCACCACCTAAAGCCAGGTTGTATCTAAATTCTGGATTTGGATATAATTCTTAACTGTGCACATCAAGACAGATGTAGAAAGCTTTGGAGGAATTTAGATGCCTGGAATCTGCGCTACACAAACTCTGTAGCTACCTGTACCACCAAGACACTAAAGCCTACTACTTGGTGACCAGAGTCAGTACAAGTCTCAAATCTTGGTATTGTCTAAAAAACCATCTGGCTGTTTCCAGATGAAGGTTCAAGGTTTGTAGTGGATGTAGAGGCAGGGTAGGCTACCTTGGCTTCCTTAGCATACTGATACACTCTGCTCCAGCAATATAAGTTACCTGCTTTTTTTTTATGCATGCTTACAGCACATCATGCGGGAAGAAGGATGGGCAGTTGGGGTATCCAGTCCAAGGAGAAATGGAGGGGGAGACATTCCTCCACATCATCATTAGAGGTGCTGTAGAGAAAGTAGCTGTGGGCTAAGAGGAACCAAATGAGTTAAACTTCCTTTTCAGTCCTACATCCGAAAGAAAACACCAAACTCTTACTTCATAGACAGCTGAAAAAGAGAACTGTGGAGTTTAGAACATGCAGTGGGGATGTGAGAAACAGTTTCTACTGGAAAGTTGAAGAGCAATGGGTAAAAAAGCACAGAGAAAATTTAAGTCACTGCTTAGTTTGAAGCATCCCATCTGATGCACAAACTTACATGGATCTTCCTTTAATTCTAACCCATGCAAATGACACAAGAAACGTCAGTGTCATCCAAACCTTATCTGCCTACCATTCAATCAGATATTTTTAGATGGAAATAACATTGGTGGTAAGTGGAACCTCTTTCATACTCTTTGCCTGAGGCTTTTTAAAGTCACTTAATGTGTCATAACATGCTGTTGCATCTGAAGTAAGAAAAGGAAAAAGCTGTGGGTTTTTTTTTAACATAGTTGAGGCTATATTGCTTTCTGCAATATACAGGTAGGAATATCTTAAACATTAAGTTACGGTATAAGAGTTCAGGCCCTGGAATAGCTCAGTCTATATTTTTTTTTTCATAATACCACATAGAATTCTCTGTGTATTCATAGAATTTGATTGCCTGCTCACATATTAGATGCTTTCTATAATAAAAGACAAAGTTCCCTAAATAACCCATGAGGACAAAAGTAGCAGGTCTCCAAGCAGACCTTGTCTGGCAAACTGAACTCTGAGTCCTTTAATGCTGGCATTACTGAAGTGCTTATAAAGGTGTCATGGTTTAGTCCAGGTCTGGGCAATTTTGGCAGCTAGAAGCAAGGTGCCGAGCTCCCAATTCCCCTTTCTCCCCACACCCCAGAAGAAAAACATTTGCTGGTTGGAAGCTTAAAATACAGTTTTAATGAAATAATAAATATTAATAATAATATATATATACACACAAAAACATGAAATCATGCCCCCACCCCTCCATGACTATATATCACCACAACTGGTGCAGAGTAGACACAAGGGCAAGGGTCTGAGGCTAGGAGGGAGCTGGACTCAGGAACTGGATTCAGGAACACACACATCCAGGATTAGGGGTAAACAGACAGACAAGGTCCTCACTGATGTCAGCCATCGAAGAAGAGACCCCTGTGATCTCTCAGTTTTATACCAATTATTATGAATATGGGATGGAATACTCTGCTGGTCAGTTTGGGGTCACCTGTCTTGCGTGTCTCACCCTGCAGGTGCGACCTTTTTTTTCCTCTAATTTATGGCTCTCCACCAGTTCGAGGATGGCCTTAGTTACTACGGGAAAAAGCATAAGCATTGGCCTTTCTGCACACCAATGGCCAATATTATCACTTCTACAGAGAAAGACTGTCTGAAAACCATGCAGTTAACTTTCAGCAAACGAAGTTACTTAGATGAGACTCAGCTGAAGTTAGAAACTGATTCTACTTTTACTCAAACAGCAAAAATTGGTCATTAAGAGTTTCCATATCTTACAGATTATGGAGGAAATATGTAGTTGCCAAGCCACTCTTCATGATATTTGAGAAGTCATGGCAGTCACGTGAAGTCCTTGGTGACTAGAAAAAGGGAAACATTGCAACTATTTTTGAAAAGGTTAGAAAGAAAGGCCCTGGGAACTACTGGCCTGTCAGCCTCCCCTCTGTGCTGGGAAAGATCATGGAACAGATCCTCTTAGAAGCTAGGCACAGGCACATTGAGGACTGGGAGATTACTCAAGACAGCCAGCATGGCTTCCCCAAGAGAAAGTTCTATCTGACCAGCCGAGTGGCCATCTGTGATGAGGCGACTGCATCAGTGGATAAGGTAAGAGCTACAGATGTCATCTATCTGGACTTCTGTTAAGGCCTTTGACACAGTCCCCCACAACATCCTTCTCTCTAAATTGGAGAGATATGGACTCGAGGGGTTGACTGTTTGGTGGAAGAGAAATTGGTTGGATGGTTGCATCCAGAGGGTAGTGGTCAACAGATAAATGTCCTGATGGAGATCGGTGACAACTGGTGTCCCTTTAGGGGTCCATATACTGGGACCAGTGCTGCTAAATATTTTCATGAGTGACATAGACAGTGGGATTGAATCATAGAATCATTTGGCTGGAAAAGACCTTTTGAGATTATCAAGTCCCACCATACGTGTCCACTACTAGGCCATATCCCCGAAAACCTCATCTACCTGTCTTTGAAATACTTCCAGGGATGGTGATTCAACCACTTCCCTGAGTGGTCTGTTACAGTGCTTCACAACCGTTTTGGTGAAGGAATATGAATCTCCCCTGGTGCAACCTGAGGCCATTCTCATCCTATCACCTGACACTTGAGAGAAAGGACGAACACCTCGCTACAACTTGTACAGCCTCAGCAAATTTGCACAGGACACCAAGCTCAGTTGTACGGCTGATATGCCTGAAGGATGTGATGCCATCCAGAGCAACTTGGGCAAGACTGAGAAGTGGGCCCATGTGAACCTCATGAGGTTCAACAGACAAAGTGCAAGGTCCTGCACATGTGTCGGGGCAAACACCAGTATCAATACAGGCTGGGGGATGAAAGGATTGAGAGAAGTCCTGCTGAGAAAGATTTGGGAATACTGGGGAATGAAAAACTGGACATGAGCTGACAATGTGCACTTGCAGCCCAGAAGGCCAACCGTGTCCTGGGCTACATCAAAAGAAGCATGGCCAGTAGATCAAGGGAGGTGATTCCACCCCTCTACTCTGGTCTGGTGAGACCTCACATGGTAGTCCAGCTCTGAAGCCCCCAGTACAGGAAAGACACAGACTTGTTGGAGTGGGTGTTGAGAAGGGTTATAAAAATGACCAGAGAAACGGAACACCTCTCCAATGAAAAGAAAAGCTGAGAGAGTTGGCTTGTTCAGCCTGGAGAAAAGAAAGCTCCAGAGAGACCCTACTGCGGCCTTTCAGTCCTTAAAGGGGGTGTATAAGAAAGATGGAGACAAACATTTTAGAAAGGTCTTTCATGGCAGGACAAGGGCTAATGGTTTTAAACTAAAAGACGGTTGATTTAGCCTAAACATAAGGAAGAAACTTTTTACAATGAGAATGGTGAAACACTGGAATAGATTGTTAAGAGCAGATGGCCCTGTAAAGACTGACAACTTTTACTGTCATCTTAAACATTGTTTGACTCTACTTGTATTGTTATCTTTAACGTCTTCTTGAGTGCTGTGGCTCCCGCTGGGCTGACTGTGCTGCTGCAGAGCACAGGGGGACATGCTGCCTCCCCTACCTCACTGTGCAGGCAGAACCAAAGGATGCAGGCAGAGGTTATTCTGGCAAGGGTCTGTTGAACTGCCAGTGACCTTGGAGCCCCCAGTCCCAGTTTCAGAACCTTCCCAAAGGAGCTTCTGTGCATGCCCCAATTTGAGAACTTTCACAGCAAGATCACCCCTCATATGCTAACAGGGTATAGACTTGGCCTGTAAGTAGAAGCCCATCAGCATGTGTGCACCCACCACTCCATGGAACCTGCCTGAAGGCGAGCTGCAGAAGAAACACAGGACCACATGCTCCTGAAGACCACGTTTTCCACAGGCCCATGGAATGGTAACTATTTTGTCTTTCTCATATGAGTTAAAATCCAAGTTCTGTTGTACTTTTGTTTAGCTTCCTTGATGTTCAGAGTATTGATTGTGGTCTGAACAGATCGAGATCTGTTTTTGCAACTTTGAGAAGTTGTGACCCAGAGTGCACTGAGTATCCGATCAGATTGTTTGCTCTGTTACTTTGGCCAAGCCCAAAATAAACACTGTTTTTGAATTTACCCTAGGAGATTTGTCAGTCTCCAATTTGCTGCGCAGACACCAAAAGACCCTCTCTGACTGTAGTCAGGGGAAGCTGACCACTGCTGGTGTCGAGAGCAGCCCTAACAGTCCCATCCCTAGAAACATTCAGTGTCAGGTTGGATGGTGCTCTGCATTGAAGATGGCTCTGCTCACTGCAGACAGGCTGGACTACATGACCTTTAAAGGTCCATTCCAAACCAAAATATTTTGTGATTCTATGGTTCTATGAAACACTTTTAATGCCACAAGGATACCTCTTCAGTATCATTTTCCAATTCCCCTTGAATCTGTATTTTAACAGAGCTGTAAATATAATATGTAAGTTAAAACCTACTGGAAAAAATGAAAAGTTGATCATCTTTTGCAGGTCAAGCCAACAAAAGGTAATATCAGCAAGAATAGTTTGCTAAAACCACAGAACGTACAGAAGATAATATACCAAAACAACTATAATTAAGAATTGTGTGCATCAAAACAAAGATGATCTTCTCCTTAGTGTCTTCAACTCTGAGTGCCACAAATGTACAAATGTTTTTTGTTAAAGTGAAAATATTTTATAAAAGGAGTGCCCTGTGAAATGATCTTGTCAATGTAAGTCTTTGGTTGGTGGCTCTGGTTCTGATGTGGCCCACAAATGGACAGGTGTCTGGACCTGTGAGGACTTAAGGCTTTAAACACGAATCTGATTAAGTATAGATTTCCTTCCAAATATCTATCATTGAGGACTGTAGCTGAAACGGGAACAAACGATCACTGAAAATAGTATGAATGTCACCATGATGTAAAACCAGGATGTTTTATCACACTGCTTCTTCAGTCATGGGCTTATGGAGACCACTACAGGTATCTTATACTATAGGCACCTGAGCACTAATAAAACTCTCATTAAATAAGTAGCAGATACGTAACAGAAACAAGCACTGATATCAATTTGGATTGATTAGACCTCAAAATTGCAGAGATTGTTCACTCATCTCACATAAGACACTTCTTATAAGCGTATAACCATTTTTCATCATTACCTTCTACAAGCTTACTTCTGAAATGACCTAAATGACAAATTATTCCTCATTTTGTCTTCATAAAAAGTTATCAGATTCCTTCATTAAGCAGCATTTGAATTTAAATAACGCTGCATTGTAGGAAACAGATTTCCTTTTAAGAACTAAAGTTATTGAAAAAAACCCTGGAAATTATGAGAATGGGTCAACAGAACTGCGCTGGTGCTTCATAATATATTTTATTAATTAGATGCCTTCTGCAAGGAATTTAATAATAATTATTTTAAATAAAACATAGGACACCACAGGAATATAATAAGAAAAAATTGCATAAAAGTTATCAAACAATTCAGACTTGCTAATGACAGCACTGTAGAAGACCCGAATGGGTTGAACTTAATTATAAATTAGTTCAATAATGAAAGCAGAAAATTTAAATAATTACATAGAAAATGAAAGAAAATCTAGTTTTAAAGCACACATCACGTACACTGGAGCAAAACAGAAACACTCTACTGAAGAAAAGTTGAATGAAGTCAAAGAATTTTTAATGGAGTTCTTCCTTTTGCAACTGAATTGAAGATCTCAATAAATCTTTCAAAAAATCTACTCTAATGTTTTTGTCACAAAAAGGAATGATACATCATGAATCTGTTAAACATATCCTTCAGAAAAAGAAGGAACAGAAGTTTTATGTATGACAGTTACGCTACACATTTTTACTGAGACCCTATTCCATTAGGAAGCTGTTAGTGCTTTCATGCTTTCAAACACATTCTATTTAGAGACAACAATGTCTCTGAGACATTTTCTCTATGCATCTGTGCTTCATCTAGTAATTGGGGACATTTTTATCTCCAGGAATAGAAAGTAAAAACAGGCTTAATTCTGGAGGAGTGTCCAGTGGCCTCCCATGAGTCTCAGGTCTGTGGACCAGGTAGTATGACTTAGTTCAATTCAAACCCAGTCATCCTTGCTCCATGGTCTTCTGTGGTAGACATGGCCTTAAGGACATGGAACAGCATTTCCACCTTTAAAAGACTGCAGACTCATGGAGTATCATTCCCTCTTCACACAGTCCTGTCCTATTAACAGCGGATGAATCAGAAAGAAGGAGATGTAACAGGCTATCAAGTTCAAAAGAAAACTATTTTTTTACACAGCACTTTCCAAGTTTTCCACATGGTGTCAGTGGCTCCTCTCACTTTTTTCAAAACAAGAAGTTAGATTAATACATTTGCAAACTAATCTATGTTATCACATTTCAGTTGTACACTGAGTCTATAAACACTACTATAGATAATACTTATATTACCGATGCTTTGCTCTTTAGAAAATTATAGTTTGCATTTCAAGTGACGAATTTATTAGTCATCTTCTTTAAAAAATGTATAATAGTTCTCTTTAGTGCCTATATCTTAACCAGACCTCATTTCTTAAGAATGCAAACATGCAAAATGAAGATTATCCTTCTTTAATTTAAGTAGATTTGCACTGAACAGACCCTATACCCAAAATACAGTCCATTGATGAACGTGCTACCCTTTTCACACACTCAAGAAGTCCAAAATAGAGGCTTTACTTTAATTGCACTAAATCAATACTGTCCTGCAGAACATTCTTATTGATTTATGACTCATGACATACATTACAGCCATTGCTATTTTTAGTGTCAGTAAAAAGGAAGTATGACTGTGTTCAGAACACACACAGTACAATAATATGTTCATTGCAAAGGTTAAGCTTGAATTTTAGATCTGCTTTTTATTAAAAATAAATTGCAGTAGGTTTCTTTGTATTAAAAAAATGCAAGTTGCCTTTTTAAAACAGCATTTAAAGTGGCATTCAGTGAATATATGTTCCAACTTTAATAACTGGCTTTCAAGAACTTGTATGACAAGAAGGACAAGAGGATTGTAATGTAATTTTCTGTGCTGCCTGCACATGGCACTGTGCTCTAGCAGCACACAAAGTCACTTAAACACTGTCCTGATGCCACACTTTCCTTCTGACAATGCCCAAGCATATTTTCTTCAAATTACCTGCATCAAGGGCCTGCTTGGCTATCTGAGAGCACAACTAGTCTTAACCATGGAATATGACGCCCTTCAAAGAGCAGTATGGATACACGGACTACTGCCCATATGCTAATAGCCTGTATTTCCCTCCATAATCTTTATACAGTCCATACTGCTACAAAAATGTAGAAATATTACTGTAATACTGTATAGACAGTAGCGACTCAAGAGCAATGGTCACCAGACAGCAGAGGAGGGAGAACCTTGTTTCCCTCAGATAAATTCTTACCTTTAACAGACTCCAAAGAATCCTGTGGAGAAACACTACAGATGTGCTCACTAATGCTTTTATTTCTTGTTCCACTTCTGCTGTTCTGTTAAAACTAGTTTCCAGAGAAATCTCTGAAATCAAATATATAGAGAGACACTTGACCAGATTTACAAGAAAGACATCTTTCTTAGCCATAAAGACCTTCATTTTGGAATCACAGAATAGCAGGCTTTGGAAGGGACCTCTGAAGATCATCCAGTCCAATGCCCCTGCTAAAGCAGGTTCACCTGCAGTAGGTTGCATCCAGGCAGGCTGTCTGGATGGGGGAATGCCCCACCCAGTCAGTCATCACCACCAAAGTAGATAAAGATTTTCTTTTAAGATTGCAGAGCATAAAAAACACGGTCCATTTATGGCAGGACACAGGAGTCAAGCTGACACCCTGCCAGTTGCTTCTTCTAAATCTTGACATTGTGCTTCCAGGAATAGTTCCACTGGCCGTAAGGGAGGGGTTTTTTTTTACATGCAATCCTCATGTCAACTTGTATCTGGTCCTTTCAGTGCTTCCCAACCTGACTGTCACACACATACCAAAATCATGTATGTGAACTTCTGTCTTCTAGCCTGATGATAGCACCTACCTCACATAGACACAGCCAGCTCCAGCTGTACCAAAATACTTTATAACCTACAGGCTGTCACTGTGCCACTGGGGAAACTGCCAGGAGATTCAAATATTTGAGAACTCTGTAGCACGACTGATCTTGATTTTCAAAAGGCTAATGCACTCAGATTAGTCTCCTTTTGTGCATAATATGTTTAAAATAAAATATATACTTTTGCAATTTCTGTGGCTGGAAATTACAACAGGGCAATCATTAGTGCTACTTTTAGAGTACAGAAAGTGCTATTATGAAGTATAAATATAATCTACACCTATGATTCTGTATGCAGTACATCACTTTTTTTTTAATGGACTATCAGTCACTTTGCAAGAATTAGGAGATACAGATTTATGAACTGATAACAGATCACAGACTTTTTCTTCTAGGTTAGTGTTGGAAAATCACTTCTATTCACAGCCTGCATGAAAGGAATTAGTGACCTCAATAAGTTACTGAAAAATCCACCCAGTGCTGAAAAGCCATTATTATATCTATAATTATAATTAGTCTTACCATTACAACTTGCTGACATTTTGCACACAGGGAGAAATGTAGGGTCTAAAGCCAGAAAAGGAAACAGAGCAACAATGGTTTGTTTTCTGCACTGTATCTGTCACCAATACTTAAGCTTGATAGCCACATTTTTTCAAAAGTAAGCACATAAAAGAAAGCACTTTAACCTGTTTTAATATTTTTTAAAATTCTGATCATTTTCTATCTCTAGATCTTGAAGAAATTTAGCACAAATAAAAACCAGGGATTTATTCAGGAAGTACTACTCATTTTATTTGAAATATCTATTATTGAATAGTCAGAGTTTTTCACTGTTTCACTTTAGATTTTTCTAAAGAAAGGAAATTTCTAAAAAAAACCCCTGTGATACAGTATAAATTAACATCTCCAATAACCCAGAACCATGGAAGATGAACTGCTGTATCCTATAGCAGTGTCATCTCCTTTGTGTATCAATCTGGGGCTTAATTTTGCTCAGTTTCTGTGCGATAAAGCTTGACTTATATTTTCAAACAAAAAATAATTACAAAGCAAAAAAGGACATACAGCTACTGAAGAGTGTCCAGAGGAGGCCACAAAGCTGGTGAAGGGTCTAGAGGGGAAGTTGTATGAGGAGTGGCTGAAGTCACTTGGTCTGTTCAGCCTGGAGGAGACTGAGGGGAGATGTCATAGCTGTTTACCACCTCCTCACAAGGGAAAGAGCAGGGGCAGGTGCTGATCTCTTCTCTTTGGTGACAATGATAGGACTCGAGGGAAGATGTGGTAGGGAGGTTTCAGTTAGATGTTAGGAAAGGTTTTTCACTTCAGAGGGTGGTAGAGCACTAGAACAGCTCCCCAGGGAAGCAGACATGGTGTCAAGCCTGACAATATTCAAGAAGCATTTGGACAACTCCCTCAGACACATTGTGTGAATGTTGGGGTTGTCCTCTGCAAGGATAGGAGTTGGACCAAATGATCCTTGTGGGTCCCTTCCAACTCAGATCATTCTATGATACTGCGATGCACAATATATATAATTTTACATTCCTTCCATGTTTGCAAATGGAAGCCAAAGAAACACACAAAGAAAGAAAACATGATTCACTAAAACCAGATCCTCTCTTACAGAGCTCCCAATTTGTTTAGCAGATCTTGCAAGCAGCAAAGGCTGTAACCTAGCTCAGGACCTTAGGTACAGAATAAAACCAAGGTCTCTGAAAATCTTTCACATCTTTGGGATGTATTTTCCAATTTTCACAGGCACAGCTCAGATTCATTGCAGAAAATATACCAGAACGGCACAAGTTTTCATACAGAGTGAAAATACGAGCAAAATAGAAAATTACTATCCTAGACCATTGACAAAGTTTGGTCTACTTTAAAAACTAGTTTCTCTAAAGCTGAGGGGAAAAAAAAAAAAAAGAAGGTGTTTTTCAGTTCATTTGCACTATAAACCAGGCTACTCAGGAGCTAATAATACAATGTGCCATTGCAGATCTTACAGTCAGATTATGACTTCCCCTTACGCATGGCTGAGCTGTTTCTCTCACAACTAGCTCTGCACAAAGATGGATGGCTTGGAAAGACACTGGGCTTTGCGTTTAGCTCAGGTGAGTGTATATCAGCAAAAACTACAGCGAAGTCAATGGTATTACTGTACCATAAAAAGTATGGGAGAGCAGGACACGGCTTCCTGCATGCACCATGCAAAATGGCATTTTAAAGCCACAATTTTAATTCTCTGATTTCATTTGCAAATCTGGAATGATTTTACCATTTTTTTTTTCCTATTCTCCCCCAATCATGACTGTGTGTCACCTTACTTTCTTACTCTAAATGCCCCAAAGTCTAATTTAGCATCATTGAAGCTTGGTTAGCTTATCATCTGCCACTAAGCAGACCTTTGCATAGGAGAGGCCCCCAGCATGGCCCCGGGGACCACACGTTCCCGCTGGCACTCCAGATGTGGCCTAACACAGCATCAGCAGTGCAGAAAAATGCTTCTGTGTCCAGTCCCCTGCACAGCAGGAAGGACAGCAAGTGGCAAAGGACCCTGTCATTACTTGAATATATCTCCCCTGTTGCTGTGGGTTTACAAGGACTGGGGGGAACTGCTGGAGGAAAGATGGAGTTAGTTAAGAAGCAGGAGGGCTATGATACAATGGGCATTTCAACTGCAGCAAACAAATGAAAATTGCATTTACATGTCAAGGGCATTTTAGAAAAAGGAAATAAACAAGAAAGACAAAGAAAAGAGGGCATTTTCTGCTTATTTTTCAACTTCCAGAAGAGGCTCCTCCATTTAAAGATATGGTGCATAAGAGAAAGTGCCACTGCATTTTCTGCTAATTATCCTACTGTGTGCACCGCACCGTTGCCTGCTCACCTGCAGCAGTGTGATGCGCTGGCACCAGGGCAGTAAGACTCATCTTTAAATAGTCTTTAAATTGAGATGCAAAGCCTTTCATAAAGTTACACACAAATACTACAAAAGGTTCTTTGGCCTCATAATGTTAGCTAATACAGTAAGGAAAAAAAAATACCTCTGCTTTAGGGATTATCAGGTGAAATTCTATGCTTAGAGATATGCATAAAGTGTGGCTACTTGATCAAATGGTACTACCTAGCTTCAAATATCTATATAGCTCGCTATCATCATCTAACTAGAGTATATAGACAAAATAATGCATTTTCCTAATCTATGATTAATTTATAAAACTTTGTAAAAAGAAATTATTTAGTCTCTGAAAAAAATACATATATTGGAAAGCATCTGTTCTAAAATCAGTCGAACAATGGATATTAAAAAGTATTCGCTTAAAGATCTGAAAGAAAAGAAGCAATTTAAAATAAGTCATAGCATACAGAAAAATATTTAGAATAAATTATTCAGCTGGTATTATAACTTATTGACATGTTAAAATACATTACTGTGTACTCTTTATATTTTCTATAATATGAGACTTCATGTGTTTTGTAGGGAGTTAGAGTAACTCCTCTAACTGATCTGCCTGCATTAGATCCTGCCTTCATCTCCCCACCCTTTGCAACCGTAAGGGTATTTCACAGAGAGTGCGTGGGTAGCTTGAACTCACATCCCAGGCTCTGTGCTGGGACAGCCAAATGACTCCTTCACTGCAAATCTCGTTTGGCACATGCTTCCCAAAGGATTTATGCCTGAAGTTTAAAAGCAATTGTATCTTTCCCAGCGCTAAAGACCGCATAACACTTACTGATAGTGAATTGTGCGTTGCCACATTCAGTCATCTGAAAAGGAAAGACGGCCTTGGAATTAGGATGGGGTAGGGCTGGATAAAATATGATACAATAATATACGATGTAAGGGGATATGAATAGAACCAGTAAGAGAGAGTGTCAACTTGGGACTACCCTTGCAGAGCACTTCCAGAAGAACCAGTAATATCATCATTTGAATTTAAAAATTGAAGAGTTTAAGCTTGGAACCCATTCTTGGTCAAGCAGAAAATCTGGGCAATGCTGAAGACTGAGCCAACTCTCCAAGTTCTGCTCCCGAACCCTTACTATCAACAAGCTGATTTCTAGCAGCACATTGTAGTGTAACAATCTTCTAATTTTGAATTTTGCATGACACTTCAGAAATCTTATTGATTCTGCTGAGGTCTTGTGGTTAGCACACCAGCACAGGATTTTAAAAAATATGTGGATTCTTTCCGGTCTCATGGAAAAGTACATGTGTCTCTTTGCAAATGAATGAACAATAAAATCTCAGCTGTACAAAGCAGTGGAAAGGAACAATACTGCATTTCTCCCTAGGGAAGGACTACGTGTTTTTTCGTTCTCTAGTTTCTATAGGTTTGCAAATGCCTTTAAGGCCCTTGAGTTCCTACTACTGCCTTTCTCAGCAACTGGCTTACCACTGAAGGAATCTGTGGCAGGAACTGTTAACAGAGTTGTAATGAATCCCTAAAGGCACAAATGTCACATGCCACCATTTTCAGTATGTTTTTTACACCAGGGAGAAAACAGTTGTCAAAAGCACTTCGGAAAAGTAATTTTCCATCTGAGATTCCTGGGTTACAGGCAGCTGGTCAAAAAAAGTTCCCTAATAAAAAAATTTTCTTTTCACGAGACACACACTCTCTGCCTGTTTCCTGAGACTTGTCCACAGTTGACTGAACTCCCTGTAAACAGCGTATTAACAAAACTATCATGACATTTCTCTTAATAGCTGATGCTAGCAATATACGGTCCCTAAAGCTCAGTGCACAGCAGAAGCAAAACCATTTTTGCGTGTTGGGTTATTCCAGACTATAGGCCACTTCCTTCTTAACCATTACTACAACTTTTCATTACTTCGAATGTGAACTGCATGCTGGAACCTCATGATGTATGAGTACATGCAGTGGTCGCTGCCTTTGATGATCACATCTTCCTGCTTCCCCTTTCCTGTGCTAAGGGCAATGGCTCACATGGTGTCTTGCCCAGGGAGCTGGATGCATGCAGAGGCTGCCACGCCTACCAAGCCCAAAAACACATTTGAAAGGAGAGTGGGGGAGCCAGCCAGTACACCTGAGTCCGTGGGCAGAGGTGGGCACAGTCAAAGGGGAAATAACCACCAGTGTGAGCCTGGGTTGTGTTCCTGGAAGGAGCACATGACAGCGCAGGAACTGTGGTATAAAATATGGTTTCTGTTTGTTTTAAGAAGAGGGCAACATATGGCCTAGTAATTGCCTTCAAATCAACTCCTGACTTGGCAGGGTTTAGCTAAACCAAATCAATCTTTTGAAGATTAGACCAAGAGCTGCTGAAATTGCATAGGCAATACTGCATTTCATAGGATACCTATTTATAAAATCCTTGCTACGTTTGTAAAGTTAGCATAGAAACAAAACTTCTGGAGAACCAACAGCTTTACAGGAGCCATCTGCATTTCTCCCCCCCCTTAAAACTCACAACACAATTTCAGCAAGTTTCTTAGCTCAGTATGAACCCAAAATAAAACTCCACAGCTGAAGGCCTCCAAACTTTTGTTGGTGCTGCCTCACATCCAAGACAACATTTTCAGCATATTGCTTAATGAGAGAAGGGAAATTCTGAAATTTGGCTGAAAACAAGATGTAGGATTTCTGAAGCAATGCTATTTCATGTTAGCCTACCGGGCTACAGAGCTTGCTTTATAATTATTCAATTCAAACTCGTTCTTATGTACCTGTTACAAAAGAGAGAAACACTTCATTATTCATCCAAACACATTCTCATCTACAGGTTAGAAGCTATGTGCAGAGATGAAATGCTGTTACCAAAGAAAGCGAGCTGAAGTCATTGCTTTCAAAAGATCTGACTGAGCAGTTATGTTTTAGATTGGGTTCTATGTACACATCATGCTTTTCCCAGCCATATTTGTCTGCTCAGTTTTCCCATTGCAAAGGTGAGGTGAGATGTATAAGCATTCTGCCTTTGTGAGTACCACAAAACAAGACAGTAGGATTTTTGCATATCTCACTTTGCTGCCTGCCTGCAGTAACAAAAGCACAGGGCACTGAGGGAGGAAAACTGATTATATATATGCACTTGCTGTCATTAAAAAGTCAAGCAACAATTTCCCCCAGTAACAAGAACCTGAAAAAAGAAATAAACCATAAATCTGTTGAAAAATCAGTCCTGCAAGCTCACACTTTTTCTGTAAACTGCTTATTAAATCCCTGATGAACTCACTGAACTGCTTTGGATTTTCTGTACTGCAGCCTCTCTTCTAGGAAAAGGTATTGGAGGCAACTCTTTCTTCATAGCTCATCAGACAGCTGCGTGATTTTCTGTAAAATAGACACAATGCCCATCCCAGCTTCAGGATATCACCTCTCTGCTGCCATCACTATCTGCATCTGATCTTTCTGAAGTCTATATGAGTTTTATCATTCAAATCCTACGCTGAAAGGATCCGCTCTTTAAGAATAAGAGACTGAAAAGTGGGAATAGATTGCCTTCCCAATTTACCATCAAAACCAACAGGAAATTATTAGTTTCTGACAGCTCTGAAGAGTTCAATAACTAGGCTGATTTGTTATTACTGCTATTACTCCAAAAAGAGCCCTTTGCCTTTTGCACCTTTTTGTAGTTCTGGTAGAACATATTTATCTGCTGCCTGGTGTTGACATTTATCCATTGAAGAGCGTTAAGGAAGAGAGCCATGCAAACCTGGGGAACACTAACTCTGCCAGCAGCTGTACCTATTGAGCCACAAGATGAGCGTTTGCAATTACAGAGCTCGTTCAGGAGAGGAGCACTCGTTCAAAGGAGCTTGCTGTGTCCCTTGTGTTGATTCGCATGGACCTCTTCACCATGGCTGTGGAAGTTGGCACCTGTTCAAACAGGGACGCAATTGCCTTTCTTTCTGTGACTTTTCTCTTTTCTGGCATCTTGTTCCCCAGTTTCCCTTCCCCTTGATTATCTCTGCAACCTAAAGCTAAGCTATCCATGGTATCTCCAAAGCACCTCTTATGTTGTCAGCTGATGTTCAAGTAGAAGGACGAACTCAGTATTTCCAGCAGAGAGGGAATAGATGTGTGCATGATGGAAAGAATACCAAACAATTTCTGAGGTTTTGCAGCCTCAGGAATTTGTCCCTTGCGTATCAGAGTCTTATTCTCAGATGCAGAGCTTACATGAACCCTCTACCACACTGGCTAATGCAAATTTCCTCTAGCCCAGTGCCCTTCCTGCCTGATAGTTTTCAGAGCCTATGAATAGCTAATGCATTCCACAGGAGCAGCCACAGGAAAATAAATTAATTTAAACACTAGCAAGGACTCCAAAGAAAGAAACAGAGCCACCAAGCAACTATTCAAACCTCATTCTTCTGGCTCAGCACTATATGCTAACCCCCGAATTTACCCCACCCATCCCACATGCATTTCCTAAGGCCAGAAGAGACAGGACTTCTTTCAACTCTCATTTAATTCTAAATTAGTATGAATTGTTTTCACTCTTTTTTTTTTTTTTCCTCCCCTTGTTGGAACATTGCTCTAGCATAATTCTGCCACATACAAATCTACATCTTGCTATTTAAAATTTTCATTTAGTGATGAGTGTAAAAACTCACTATTGCTCCACAATCACAACTTTTAAGTTAGAATTCTATTATAGGTTAGGAGAACAAGATGCCTTTAAAAATCTTTCTGCATTTCCCAATCTTGCTGACTTGCTGAGTTTTTCAACGTGAGATCTGATGAATCAATACTACATTATTATTATTGCACCTACAAAAACATAATTAGAATGCTAAATATTATTTCAATGCTGTGAAAATCTCATATCAGTTTCCATCACCTGCCAGCGCATGAGAAGGTGGTGAGTTATGGGGAGAGCAGAAAAAGCAGCAAATTTCAAAGAGCAGCATGGAATGATTCACAGGAGTGGGAATTGCAGACATCACAAATTATGGTCAATAGACAATCCTGAGATTAAAAGTAGTTTCCGCAGCCAAGAGACATCTACACAAGGTATCTACACTAGCTGTGGCAGTGCTCTGTGTGTGCAGCCATGAAGCAGAGTGTGAACATTGGATCACAGGCTGAACATGGTAGACGCATCCTGTGGACCAGTAAGTAGCAAGCACAGGGAGTGCATAGTTTTCTTCATTCAGAAACTACCTTAGAGCTGCTAAATAGGAAGGCTAGATTTGAGGCATACGAAGAAACCGTGCTGATTGCCCCGTGTGATTCTGCAGCTGTATCTGCCAGTCTGCAGAAGCTGAACTCCCAAAGATTTTAAAAAACATTGCTGAAAATTTTTGCAAGAGCTACACACCTATTTCCTCATCCATCAGTCCTTTCTGAATGTTTGAATACTTGTAAAAATGTTATCATTCAGTGCTGACTTGAGGCTCACTGCAGCTTGTTGGAGACACTGCAGCCCATGTACTGGAGCTAGCGTTTACTTTGGTTATTATGATCTCCGACTTGCACACATGAAACAGTGTCAGCTGTGAGTTTAATTTCCTCTACTGTTTCCACATGCCTGCAGATGAGTGGGATGGTGGCCTCCTTTCCACATTGCTGGAAAGGAGTTTTAATACTTCGTCTCTCAGTTGAATGTAAATCAACACTGCATGAAAGGCCTCCCCGCCAGCATGAAGCATCACTTGGTGCATTAAATTAAGAGACTGGCCTTAAGCAGCCAGTGCTGACCTTCTTATGCTCTCACACTGTCCTGCCTTTAAGGAGCATGCCTCTTCCTTTTATGTGTCTTTTTTTTCCTCATCTTTGTAGTTCCATCCTCCCTTTTTACAGGTGGTTGAGATGGTGATTGCTACTGTCTACTCCAGATCCACCTTCTCTGAGTCAGGCACAGGCAAAGGTTCAGTTTCCTATAAAGAACATATATTCTACTAGAAGTGATGCATTAGGAATGGTGAATTTTCTCATTTCCAAGGTTGATGGTTAATATAGAAATTTTGGTATTTTTTCCCAGATAGCTTTGGAGAGAAAATGCCTGAGAAGTTTTGGGTTTGGCTCTGAAGCCTGAATCTTTTTAATCCTATACCACAGGTCCTGAAATATGTTGTCAGGCTTAAATGTTAATTTCAGATAGTAGCAAATTGTGGATCCCTGAGCATGGGACTGTCTGACTTAGCAGACTTTACCGAGAGGACAGAAGTACCCTAATCACTGAGACAAGACCAGAGGACTGGAGCTGCCTTGCACGACGGCTGGCTGGAGGACGGAAATGTTTTCTAGAGGTACCTATATAAACATTACAAGAAAAGGGCTGGCCCAAAATCTATTGACTATTTCCAAAAGTTGAAGGAATTTCCATATCAGAACTCAGGAATAAGAATCTAGAGACCCCCAAGTCAGCCTCAGAGGTTTTGGGAGCATCAAAGAGGGCAGGCTGAGCACCTGCTTGTTCTCGCTCCAGCCCTATTTAGAGCAGTACGTTGAGCAGCAAGAGCTGATCTCACCCCAGCTGCACTGCTCTGCCAATAAGCCAGCAAGGGCACGCTTCATGTGCAAGCACACTCAAACTAAGGATTGGTTAGTGGCAACACTGAATTGATATGATGCCTTATCTCTGCAATATGGATGTATTCTAAATTACTACCCAAAATGAAGCAGTATCCATAGAAATGAAGGAATGCTTTGGCTCATGAGCAATGCTTTGAGTGATCTCGTTTGCTGAAATTTTAAAACGCCTTGTCTTTGAAACATTGGCTATTAGTTTAATATTTTTAAATTGGAAAAAAAATGTAGGGTGGGCTTGTTTGTTTTGAGGACAGTTCACATTTCTGGTCTGTCAGCCTTGCAAGAGTCCTCTTAATGAACTCAAGACATCATTATTTACACAAGTTTTTTTGCACAGGATGGGTAGAAGACAAACAAAGCATTTCCAGGGTTCCTCCAGAACTGCTGTTTCTATAGGCTGTAATTGTTATTTTAATAGGCATCCTACCAAGTAATTCTCTTCTAAAACAGACCTTTTCCTTCTCTTAACAAATAGGCTCCTGTCAAACACTAATCCAAGAACTTTTGAGAACTGAGATGGTGGCTGGTACTAATGACTAGACACTTCTGACTGCATCCTAGTGCTTTGTTCCTCATAGGATCTTTTCCCAAGCTGTAAAACGTGATGCCAGTTTTAGTTTCTGAAGCCAGAAGAATAACACTAATAGACAGTAAATGGGTGTGAGTTGTCACATACACCAGCATTACAGAGACAGTGTTATGTCTCAATTAGCAACAGGCTTGAAAATCACTGGTAACAGCATTTTTCCTAGTTTGTATTGCAGTTCTTGAGCTGTATGGAAACTAAAAAAAAAGAGGTTTTGCTTACTGCTGAGGACAGAAACCTGGGACTGTAGTGAAGCCAATGCCTTGACCTGCCTGCTTGGTGCTTCTAGGTAATTCTACATCTCAGTTTATCCCCACGCACGCAGCTGAACACTTAACACTTAGGTACCTCTCAGAGGCTAAGCCAAGTCTGGCTCCTGATGGGAAAGGCCATTGCAATCCTCTGTACAACAGGTATTAGGCATGTGGAAAGCATTACTGCTTCTGGGCATTGCTAACACTAACCAATGGTCCAGCTTCTGCTAGTCCCGTTTTCCACAACTAGGAGTACATAAGACCTGACACCATAAAACTCAGTTGGAGTTCTATCACTGATTTCCAGGGGGATAGAATTACATTTTATTAGCTCTAATCCGTTTTCCAAAGCACAATACACTACACGCAACAATCTCACTCTGCAGTCTAAGACGATGCAACAGCTATCAGAGGTTACAGAGAAAGTGAAATTAAGTCATCAGTTCAGTCTCATACAATGCACTGGCAAAGACCTACAGAAGTGGGAGGATGCTCTAACTCATGTGGTGCTGTTCCTTCATAGTACTTGAAACACATTTTCATACAGTTTACACAAACTGCTACACATAAAGATGACATAATCTGCTCTATAACTGAATCACCTGATGTTATTTTAATATTGGCACAAGATATAAAGACAATGAAGTCATCATCTGCTAAGAAAATACGAACCTCATCTGAGAACAACATTTAAATATTCTTCCATTGAATCAGGGCTCAGAGATATTTTTAAGCTTTTCAGTACTTGGTTACTTTTATTCACAGACATACTTCACAAACTTTTATCAGCCTTGTAGCATTTCCATCAACTAATTTCCAATTACGTAAGTTAGTTAAGAGAATTAACAACCAGTGGGTATGATGCACTCCACAATTTTGACACTTCCCTTTTATTCTTTCAAGTGTTGAATAAGCCTCAGACTAGAATGTCTTTTCTTTGAGAAGCACACGCATGTCACTGGCAAAACTAGTGGAAGGGCCTCTAACATCTGAAAAATTCACTTACATCGTTTGAGAACAAAAGCTGAATGGCTGAAGTTAATAGTGGTGCAAAAAAAAGCTGATCCCCCAAACTATATTTAATCATGTCATATTTAGAACTGAATGCTTGTTTATTTGACCCTTATCTAAGATATTGAGGATGTATTTGTTCAGAAAATAAAGCAATGAGATAGAGTTGCTGTGCGTTGCCTATCCACACGTACTCTCTTTCATGCATTTTTAAATGCATTGATAAACCCAAAGGTGAGCAGAATAAGCACTTATGTACATCTTTCACATCTGGCATCCTATCAATATGACCCCAGGATCAAACAAAGTGGTTATATTAACAGAAATAAGGAACATGGACTAGTGATCTGTGGTTAAGTGGAGCTTTCACTCCCAAGTCTTAACAGTCTAGATTTGTCCTCAATTAACCCAATTCTAATTAAGCGCACTAGAAATAACTGCTCAAATTATTCTTAAGCTTATCCACTTCACAGCTTTGTGTAAAAACTGATACCAACACCAAGTTAAAAAATAGCACACTTTTTTTCCAGTGCTAAACTGAGAGCTGAACAGACCTCACATAAAAAAAATTCCTTCAGCAGGGAAAACTTCATCCACAACTCAAAACGTCAAAGAAAAGGCGCCCAGAGCCTTTGCTATATCCTTTGAACACTGTCTTTGAACTGCCTGTATTTACAAGACCACTGTAAATATATAGCATACTGGTAGCATCAGTTGAGGATGAGGAACAACATGACATTTGTGTCTGGTGAATATGTGTCGCACCTGAGGCTGGGAGGGAGGTACAAAGCCATCCACACAGACTTTGCACAGCTGCTTTTATTTCCCAGCTCACAGCCATGAATGCACCAGCCATCTCCCAGTACAGCACTGAGCCAGACCTTCCTCAGAACCAGACTTGTTTCAGCGCAAAGCCATAACAAGCCCTAGAGAATCCTGCTCTGATGCTGCACCCAGTCACAGAGCGATCACCACACCAAACTCCTGGTCATGCCAAGGTGATGCAGAAGCACTGCACTGGTGCAAGGGGGGAGGCTACTTAGTTATTAGTCCAGTTGTCAGCCAGTGCTGTTCCAGAAGTAGTCTAGTCCAGCTCTGGACATACTGGAATCATGCTGCACTGTAGCTAAGGTAAATCTTGCCAGGCATGATTTTGCTCTATAAGGAACTACCACAGTGTCTCTTTTGCTGTTGCACAATTACTCCCCAGGGCAGATAATTTAGCCCTGCCTGAAATATGACCATACGTACAAATTAAAAAAAAGGGCAGTATCATTTTGCAACTATTTTAGCACATGACATATAATTGATCTTGGCTGAAATTTTTCAATCGATATCATTGCGATGTCACTCCAGTTGGTAAATACACAGCCCAGTTAAATGTCCAGCTGGGACATACACATACCTCCACTTACTATCCTAAAGACCTGTGCTTTATTGCTGTTTGGGAAAAGTGAATTACATTTTAGGGGAAAATAAAATGGTTACATTTCCCTCGATTTTCTTTGTAACTATCTCTCATAGTATTATCATCTCTTTTACAACCTATTTGTGTTAGCTTGCACAGCATGAAGAAAGCAAATGAGCACTGCCAATAAACTATGTCAGCTTATCTGGAATGGCTCTACATCTTCCTCAATTTTGAGAACAGTTCATCTTCCAGCTCATAAGGAAAAGGAAAAATAACTCTTATCCTATGAGAGGCCAAAAGTATGTCCTTCCCCTAGAGTGAAAAATTGCAAACGCATTATTGTCTCACTGGTTTCATACTGTTTGTGTCTCCACTCTCAGGCCACTGAAACATAAAATGATACCTTTGCCCTTGAGCAGGTGCAGCTACATTAACTACACCCCAGTAATCACTGAGAAAACAGCATTCATATGCAACATAAAAAGAAACATTAAGTTAGAGACTTTAGCTTTAAACAGATGGGAAAATTAGTAAGAGTAGTACTTCACATTTCTATCTATCAGCATAAATGCATTTTAAAAAAATAACCCTAAATGAGCACCAGTATCCACTGTGTTACTGATATATAGACAAAGATATGCAATGACTTTCCCCAAGGTATCAAAACAAGTTGAGTCAATGAAACAGCGCTAGAGAATGCTGATCCACTAATCCAGCATATGGTCTGAACTCTTTAGCAAGTCTGAAAAGCAATGAGTACATTTGAGATACTGAATTTGGTTATTTTGATTTTAATTTTTCAGGGCAGTATCTTGAAAGAAGAAAGATGCTGCAAGGAAATGAACACCTTGGTACAATGCTTTACAAACATATGTTTGATAATTCCTCACTTTGAATATGAATTCAGATATATCAATTAGGTTTAAGTTTTCTTCTGGGTATTTTCATCACACTGAGTTTAGGCATAATTGGATTTCTACCCCTGAAACACTTAATCAAGGCTAAATCAAAGAAAAACTCCCTTTCAGAAAAATCATGTAAAACACAAAGAGAATACTTCTCTATTTGAAAAGAACCTGCCAGCTTTATTAAGTTTCCTTCATTTAGAGACTTACTTGTTTTCCCTTTTATCCAATTACTGCATTAAATCACTTTGATGTGTCGCTTTTTAAATACTGGGTATCTGCAGTTATATTAAGTACCAGACATACCAGCACCATTCATTCTCCCCGAGAGAGGTAACACTGTGCTCATCTCAACAACAGAGATGATTTTAAGGTGAGTTGATTATTTTCCGAGAGTTTAAACAAACCTTTCATCAGTTTTAGAGTTACACTGCTCTTCTTTCTTCCCTATACAGCAATGATTTCCATCATCAAGTTTTCACGAGCCAAAGAGAATTTGAGTAAAAATGGAGAGCAAGTCTTGTAAGATGAGGACATTTGAGCAGTGTGATTCTTTTCTTCCACCTTACACATCTTTTCCAATAATGCAGAAAAATTAACATATGTGAAATCCGAGTGCAATCTTGTTATAAGTGAGCTCTCTTCTCCCTACACTTACACACCCTGAAGTGAGTATTTATGGAACTTGCTATGCACCTGATAGAAGTGGCAGCATTCTCAGGAAAATTGTAGACAAAATTAAGATGTAACTAGAATATTTCAGCAACAAACACAACTTTTAGATCAGAGAGTGTAGTGACAGGATGAGGGGTAATGGTTTTAAGCTGAAGGATGAGAAATTTAGATTAGATATCAGGAAGAAATCTTTTACTGTGAGGTTGGTGAGGCACTGGAACAGGTCGCCCAGAGAACTCATGGAAGCCCCATTCCTAGAAGTATTTAAGATCAGGTTGGACGAGTGGCAAGTGTCCCTGCCCATGGCATGGGGGTTGGAACTGGATGATCTTTAAGGTTCCTTCCTTAAGCACATTTCCTTTCTATTTATGTAAGATAGTCAATAAATCTTACCTATGAGAAACTGTAATTCATGTTATCGCTAATAAATTCTGGTCACTTTGGAAAAATGGATATTCACATACTTGATCTCTCATTTTCAAGCATGGTGCATAGAAGGACTGGCATTATCAAAACTCAAAAATCAAATGCACTGTTCAACCTGTGTGTATCACTTATTGCCAGCTGCTGTTCCATCCAGGTGGTACAGCTTGGAGAAACTGCTGTATGGCATTGCCATGGCAATGAGGGATGTGGATTCCAGGCATGATGCAATCTAATAGTCCAACTTTTCCGTGAATTCCTGCTCTGCCTAGGACTGAAAGTCATGCTGAGAAGGATTAGTATTTTCATTTCTTCAACTGCATGGCTGAAGAAATGAAATGGGAAAAGCTAGGACAGACTTAATACTTCATGAGAGGCTTTAGCCTTAAGTAAAACCTCTAGCTAAGGTTATATGAAAGATTCGAGCAGGAATATTGGACGCTTCCCAATGAATCTGAAAAAGATGTACCTCTATAGTTAAACAATTGCTGTCACAGGCTACGGCTAAGTCTTTAAGGAAAAGAAAAAGATTTATATAAAAAACAGCATCATTTTTAGGCTAATAAAATATAGTTTGAAATCTTTTTCTGTCTGAGATATGCTTCCCTCTTTTGTAGGCTCTTTTGTGCATTCTGTACTTGATGTATTTGAATAAATTTGCTTTATGAGTGCTCACAGCTTGTGTCAGCACTTTTACAGTGTAAACACAGAAAGCTTTACATTAATGTAGATTACAGTTAAAATAGAAGTGTCTTTCTCAAAATCCCAAAGATGGCTTTTTCATTAACCACACGAATCTTAATGAGAGCAGAATCGCTATGTAAAACAACAGTGGCTCCTGTTGCTTCCCACCTTCTTTTTGGGTTGAATCTTGTTTCAAGGTCTTATAGTTGAGCAACCCAAATATACTGCCCCATTAAAGGCTTGGCAATTACACCAAGTCCGCATAGTGTAAACCACTAGCCACTGTATCCCTCCTTTGAAATTTCTAAATTACTGTATTAATCTTTAGGGATTTTTGTGATTTCAGCTGGTTTAGAAATGCCTGTCAACAGCAGGAGCAGTTTCTATTCATTCTTCCAGTTGCTTATTGACCTTTACAGATTCTGTTTTTACAATAACATTTTCTTTTCAAATTTGATTTCTCTACTAGCAACATCATCAGGTTAATGGGAAAACACAATAATAGCCTTCCTTTAGCAATTACATAGTTTCCTACTATGTCAATCCCTTTGTTATTTTCTAAACAAATGCACAATATTTTTCTTCATTATTTCTCCCATTTACCACAAGCTGTGTCACAGGTCCTAACACTTTCTTTGGAGTGATTTGTTATCCTTCTCATTTGTTTTAATTTTGAATCAGCACTTGTAAGTATAGGTGTACAATCTGTGGATGCTTATCTTTTGGTTTCTTAACATTTCATCACGTTTCTTCACTGTGTCTTGTTCTGAATCAAAATTAATAACTAATTCATTACTGGGATGTCAATGCTGTAAATGTTAACTAACATGGAGCCCCCTTAACAACCACCTTTGCCAGTATAAGATAGTTCAGCTGAACACGGAGGGTGCAACTTGCTACTGGGAGAGTGACTCCTGCGCAAGACCCGGGCACAGGTCTAACTCTCTTGGAGATGTCAAGATGCTGGTCCGCTGGACAGTAAGCTACAAGGTATGAAATGTCTAATGTCAGATAAAGAAATCTCCCAGTATTTCCTCGTGGGTGTTTACCAAAATGGCAGCTTTTCCAGAGATTATCCAGACACACTCTTCTTTGAAGTTCGTACGTGAAAATGCATTTCTCATTAAGAATACACTAGTAAGTGTGGTACCTTTTATATCCCTCAGTCATCTCTTCGTAGGACACACAATATTTCTCACAGGAAAAATATGAGAGTTTCAGGAAGCTAAATATCTTCTCCAATCAAATGTGGAATAAACACGATTTTCACTTTGATTGTCTTCAGCGTTGTGTCCATAAAAGCTTAGCATCAGCTTTTATATAGAAACTCTAAATCACTCACCTCTTTCATGAAAGGCTAGAGCACTCAGGCATCCATACGTGGCCATTTCTTGCTTCTCTTGTACCTGATTTTAGTCCATTCTCCTTTCTGTCATTCTCACTTCAAAAGCAGTATCTCAAAGCATTTGGGAATGTGGCTTTTTCTGAAGTGACATCTCAGACTTAAGAGACACTTGTGAATATAGCTAAAAGTTACCACTTCAGTACTGAGTTCAGTCTATAATTTTTCTGCAGGCAGTGCTGTCTGTAAACCGACAAGTGGTTTGAATTCTCCTTGACAGAATGGTCAGAGAGGTAACAGCCCAGAGTCACTGCAACTCTTAATGGCCAAAATAACACTATTTTAAAGAACCAGATAAAATAAATACTCAAGAAACAAAAGCTACCCCACCTACCCAGTATAGGTATTTTCTGTTATACAATTTATGACACAAACTGCAATTTTAAGAACATTATTTTTTTTTCTACAGGAAACAGGATTGTGCTAGCAAAGTACCAAAACCACTGTTAGAAATCTAGCTTTTGTTTTCTGCCCGTCTGGATCTTTAACTGGGCAAGTCCCTCATAGATGTAAAACATGCTTTTGCAATTCTCTCTCTCCTTTTTTTTTTTTAAGAAAAAAACCCTAAAAATTAGTGATTTGCTTCCTATCTTGTCAGCTCCAGGAGGAGATCAAAGGATGATTGCTAATGCAATGAGTTGGGTGCTCTATAAACAAAAATTCTTTCTTCATTGCTCTTTTTCAGTACTCAAAAGACTATTCTAATAGTCTTGTGAGACATTCATTTTAGTTGTCAACTACAGACTTTTTCAGATACTTACAAAAAAATGGTGTAGAAAGAATAGCCTACATAAATTTTATTAAGAAATCTTTTAATGAAAGTCTGGATCTACCAAGGTCAAAAGAAGATTGATTTAAGATAATGTTGAAATGTAGAAGCACAGAAATAGAAAAATGTATTGTGATTAAAGGGTTGTGACATAACTCCTTTTAAGTTAAAATCACGTGAGACTCAATGAAGAACACAGCAAACATCACAGTTAAAGGTTCTACACCTAATGAAATGTCATACATCCAGAACTGAGAGTGCAGCAAATACAGCAATCATGTTTATATATGAGGGTGGTTTCACTGATCCATTGGCACCACAGATAAAACCAAGAGCTCAGAGGAGTACTTTGCCATAATGGCAGTCTCACCATCAAGCATTTTAAACAGCTTAATAATGTACTCTTTCCCGTGGTCCATGCCTTGATTCAAGAGCCAAGGATGATGCATGTTTGCATTACCAAATTAGATTTGTTTGACACAAACTGGGAGTGTACTGGAGCAATAAAAGTTAAACCACACTCTATTGTGAACACAACTGAAAAATTAAATTTACTTTTTAAACATAAATTAGGAATTATTTTCCCCTGTATTGACAGATCCATCTAAAAATTACCCATTACTTAATATATTATGACTATGACTTTAAAACAACAAATAAAAAGGAAAAAAAATTCAGTAGAGAGGAAATATGATCACAATGTATTTAGACAGGTGGAAGAGTATAAAGCAGCAAATCTGGCTGCTGGATGAGAGATTATTCTGCAGTGCCTGTATTCAGGTCAGTGAAGGTGATACGCCTAGGTAAATGGTGAATAAAGCACAGCACTGAGATCAATGAAAAACATTGATAACAGAGGAGAAGGCAGTCAGCACTCCACTCATTTAGTGTAGCAAAAATGATATGCTTACACAAGAGATTATATGATAGTTGCCTGTGATTATAGGGGGACTGAATTCAACGGCTCAGACACCTTTTCCAGTTCTACACTCCTGAAAAATGGTATAGCTATTTTAATGAAAAAGAGATGTAATCTGTTACACCGTGTTAGGACCCTGGTCATTTTGAGGGGTGGTCACTATTTTGCGTGATGTCATTAACTGGGCATTGTCAAATAATTTAAGTTTTTGTCCCTAGTATAGAGGAAGTCTTCAAGTTTAGTGTTTATTACACAAAACCAAACTGAAATGTGTAATTTTGTATATGAATCTCTTTCCATTATGGACGGATATGTTCTTTTAAATGTTTTACTACTGCACTGTTTATTCTTCTATAAAATAATACTTGAATGATCTGCTTTTATGTTAAGAAACCTAAATTCCTGGAACAGTAGAAACCATTTCTACAGCTATGGAATACGTGAAACACAGAACTACATTTCCACAACCCTTTTAAAGTGGACCCTGAATTTCTCTTTATGAATGTGGACCAACAACACTGATCAAAACTTGTAAGGTATATTGCATTACAGATAATAAATAGTAAGTTAATACTCATCTTAATGAGGGGAAAAAGGAATTATCTGGGAAGGACTAGTAAAGACGAAGCAACTTTCATTATAAATAGTACATGATTTTACTGTAAAAAAAATAAAGATGATGAGAGGATTAGAACTAATGGTCCTAGAAATGAACACTTGTGATTATTTTCTGCAATATCCTCTCAGTTTGACATCACCACCTAGGATGCAGAAGGATAAGTCTCTAAGCAATAAAATTATTCACCACTCTTGTGCATATTCACTCTTAGCCTCTTGAGAGGCTGCCTGCATCTGTGAGATACGGTCAGGTTGACACCTTTGCAATATCCTGGCTGAAACCATTTCTGACAGCTGTACTACCAGCCCTCTGACACACAGGTTCCTTTTCACTCTTCTTGCCATGAAGTCTTACCTGTTAGTATCCTACACATTCACTTTAACATAAACTCCAACACTGGCCCTTCATTAACCACCATCCACTTCTCCTCTGATAAAGCTAGCAATTTAGTCATTATTCTAAACCAACAAAAAGCCTTGCACTATCCTGAAAGTTACTGTGTCTTTAACTGTGAAAACTGCAAAAATTGTTAGCATCATTGCAAAGACAATTAGCTCTGTGTGTCTTTAATACATTTTCATGTTTTGGGAGCCATTCCTGAGTGAAAATAAGTGAAATAGAAGGGTGAGTTTTATCTAAAGTAAGTTTTCTACAGTGTAACAGAAGGTTGAAAGCATAATGATTTAACTTAATTTAGTATAATTGCAAAAGGAAAGCGATGCTTAATTCTAATCATCCGGAAGAAAGTAAGTGCCAGCACTATGTTAGGAGAAGTTTACGGTGCCAAAAATGTGGAAAAATTTCATCCCTCTGCTTGGACGGGGGGGGGGGGGTGAACCTACTCTCTTCCACCAGTACGATAACACCGCTGATTTTGAGTGAGTCACAGCAGATTACACCACAGTACTGAAATCAGAATCTGGCTCATAATAAAGCTTCATTATGTTTTAGGAGTGAAGACACTTCTTCAGGGATTTTATGATAAAGCACACGTTTTAGAGTTGTATTCAGGCAGGTTTCATTAAGGATGAATTTCAACGAACCTGAATGACAAAGTTCTAGAAGGTGACTTGCTATAACAGAGCATACTGCTAGCTCTTATGCTCATATAATAATATGCTGCAAAGCAGCAGAGATCATGGACTATTTCTCTCATACTTTCCTCTCTGTCTTTTCTCACAAGTAGGGATGCCATGTGGTGGCCACAAAGATTGGGTCTCCCCATCTTCACTCTCCCACACTCTTCTCCCTTTACAGCCCATGGTTCATCACAAATGCTGAAAACCTGAAGACCTTTCAGCACAGCAAGTATCCTGGCATCAAGCCTTCCCAAACCAGCCTTGATGGAGAGGAGCCCAGTACAACAGCTCAGCCCCTGGGTGTCTTCTGTAGAAGGAAAAGTCATGCACAGGGAACATGTTTCAGAGTGAGAAGGGAACAACATAAGCACTATGAGCAAGGAGCAGTGCTTGGGGTAGACGAGACAGACCCCACTGCCCTCACATGATCTCCCACCCACGGAAGGAAATTTTAACACTGGTTTAACTCTCCAGACTGAAAGACACAATCCAGCTCACAACTATTTTTCTTTTCCTGTTGAAGACATTTTTCTCCCTACCCCTCAGCTCCCAAAAGGCAAATCTATACATTTCTCTTAAAGTAGCATGGTGGCACCTGGGTGTCAGCCTTCTGGCATTTCAGTTAAACAGTAACCACAAAGAAGTGCTTGTGAGAGACACTAACTGTTCTTGATGTCAAGTCTTCCCACAATGGGGAACTGCTTTTAAAACATTTCTCTGAAGAATAAAATAGAATAGTTTCATGATAATTGTTTTATTTCCATGGAGAAGTGAAGGAAAAACTGTAGGGTTTATATTCTTTACCATGACAGCTTGAGGATGCACATGAGCATCCCGATTTTTGCTTTCGTTCATTTCATTTTTTTTTTTCTCAGTTCTCTTAACTTCATTTCTTGTTGCCCTCCCTGTTTCTCTATAAACTCCTGGGTTCCTTTTCCTTCTTGGAGCAATACTGCCTCTCCATGCTCCTTCTTTCTCCGTGCTGCTCACTCACAGCTTGTTAAATGCGCTCTCTTCCACTGACCTCTCTTACGCAGTGATAGCTGGTCACAGACCTTTGTAGACAATGGCCAATTCTGTCTTTCACAGTGTGAAGGGTTCAAGTCAAGACTCAAGGATAGCCATTTTCAGAGAAGGTCAGCAATTTCAAGGGGAAACAGAAGCTGTTTCTTCGAGACAACTGTACCAAACTCAATGACAAAAAACTATTTGTTCATCAATGCCTATCTATTTTGATCCGACCCTGCCTCACGCTTTTAGGGAAGGGTAGGAGGACTCTTGAGAAGGATGAGCAAATAGGCAAACCAAAATCGTATGCACACCAGTAAGATGAACCAGTATTTGAAAGGCATGACTGCAAAAATGAGGTTCAATTGGTCTTGTAACAGAAAACATATTGCTAGAAGCATCACTATGATCCCAGCAGAGGAGGCACATTCTATGTCAAACACTTCAATACATTTTTTGGTAATAAATTCCCCAAAAAGGGTTTCTTCTGATTCTTTTTTTAATACTTTTTTTTTGGATTACTGTACTTTTCCTTTGCTAGGCATGACTCATATGCACATAAATGTTTTTATTACAAATGAAACACATTTTCAGATTTATATGCTGAGGTAGCCAAAATACAAAGCTTTTGACTTTTAAAGTATTTCTAATGATGACAGAAAGGTCTGATGTGCTTGAAGATACGAGGCTCATCACCAAGACAGCAGTAAGCTCAGGTGGAAGCAAAACAAACCAATTTTCCTCCATGACTGGGTCACCCTGTACTGAGGTGCAGGGATCTCGTTACCTACACACCAGTGAGCATGTATTCATAGGACCAATGCTGGAAATGACATTTCTTTTGCATTGTGTGGCCTCATAAACATCAATTCATGCTTTAAAAGAAGAATGTTATATCACTTGGAAAACATAACAGTGTCTTGGCAACTTATATTGGAAACTGGAAGGTATAAAAGGAAAGCATCACTCTATACCACCCTGGTACATCTACTTTTCCCAGAGTCTCCACTTCTGGCCAGCGTGAAAATCAGGATGTTGGGCCAAATACCCCGCTGTTGCTCCAGCTGGGGAAGCAAATTTTGTATTAACCATTCAGGATATTTTGACAATAATTCTCATATTTCCTGTTCAGGTGGAGTTTGGGTTGCCTGAGTATGTATTTTATCAAAGTGGAGAATTCAAATATACTAAGCTTTATACACAAAAATGATTATCAATCACATAATACAATGAAAGACAACGTCTTGTAGGAGAGCCAGAAGGTATCTTCTACTGTGATGAGCCACCATGCCCTGAATTGTTTTGTTCGGTGGACGAACGCTTTAGCAATATTGCCTCACAGCCTCACTCACTTGATGTGAGAGACAAACTGAGAACCTTGGTACTTCGTAAGAGCCATGGTCAGTTCCACGAGAGGGTGTGGAGACACGTGGGACTTTCTTATTCAAATGAACAGGAGAAGAAAATGCTCAAGTGCTCATTGCTGTGCACTGTTCCCCTGCCAAGGACAGGCTGCTCGTTATCTCCTGGAGGTACATAGCAACAAAACCTTTCTCTTTGCTTTTAAGGCAGCTACGCTCAACACCATCTTGTGATGCGGACTGCTGTGGCTATCACCGAGTCTTGCTAAAAGGAAGCACAGTAGTATCAAAATCTCTAATACTGAACTAGCAGATTACAACAAAGCAGCTAAATTTTCTTGTGTTGTTTCTCCTTTTATTTCTTTCCTGCTCGTTATCACAACTATGCCGTAGCTTTCTTTACCACATTCTTCTATACACAATGGACAGCATACATTCTTTATTCTAACAGAATAGTGCACGACGTACCCACCGTATCTCACTTCCTCTGAATAACTTCAGGCGACAACAGTGCAAGATAAAACCAGGCTACATTTTTCTAGTCAGAAATTGGTGAAAATTCGCAGAAGGCAATGCTCATGTGGGTGAGGCCACAAAAGTAGTACCTGGAAGAGCTAAAAAAGCCAACTTTTTTTTCTTCTCTGCTAGGGAGTCATTGTGGGAACTGGGTCCAGGTGCTTAAAGCCCAACCCACACAAAATTCAAGAGCAATGAGCAATTAAGGTAACTTTTTAGGAAGGGCTGTGAGACTCTATACTACAGAAATGAGCTACCTCTGTATAAAAGTGCTCATGTACTTTCTGTGTCTCAGTCTCCCAGTTTATTTTTACACTTATGAATGAGTGCAAACCTCTATGACTTTTCTAGTAAAAGGAGCTACACAAATGTAAAATATTATTTGTGGAAATGAACTGCCTCCACTTGAGTCTCACTTCCCTACATTATCAGCAAGAAAGTATTTTATACAGGTAGTAAGGGGCAGATAGCATTTACTACTATAAATTAACACTACCACTATTTTGGTGGTATGAAAGTACCAGCAAATGTGTTGCTTCAGTTTAGTTTTGAATCCTGAGCAGAGGGCATATTTCACACAGTAATATGCAGTAACTTCCACAGAAGGGGAACATAATTACAATGTCCTAGCTCCCAATGGCTGAAGGTCGTAAAGGAAAATATATAGCACCTGCTGAATCTGCAGAAGGAAAAAAAAGAGCTCCCTACTGGCACACTCCTCTTTTTTCAGAAGGACTTTCCAATAGGCACATAGGCAGGTGTTTTAGGATGATTACGTCACTGTAGCTGGTTTCACACTGGTATTCAATGGCTGTAATGGCAGAATGGGTGATGGGAACAGACTATCCCTATTGAAAATGCAGCACTGCAAAAGCTAGGCAAGTTTTAAACTCCCCCTTCCTTTTGTGCAGCATAATCCTCTCACTGCTATCTAGGGAGTGGCTACCACTCATCCCATAAAGATTTCTGGATTTCTGGTGCATGGGACTCTAAAAGAAAATGATGCAAAGATAACTACACTTCTACCAGCTCCTTACTTCTGCTTTTTAGAGCATCTTCCTCCTGCATCTTCTGAACAAGAAACACCAAGATAAGAGTGTTACCTTCTGTCACTCAGGAGCTGCAGAGCTCTGAAAACAAAGGCACGCACAATTCCAAGTTGTTCCAGTTGCACACAGCAAACAAATATGAACTGACCAAGCTCCCTCATTCAGCCTTTTGCTAACCTCCTCAGATGCTCTAGATTTGCAGAGCACTCCAGAAAGCTGGTGTCATTTTTGAGTGTTGCTTTTAGAGGCACCTGATCACAACCATGTGATGGGGAATCTTAATTAGGGAGAAAGGCACTGTTCTTCACTGCTCTTTAGGATACATGCTAGATTACACCGTAATTAAAATACTAAAACCTGCCTATTGGACTTTCTGTCAAGATGCTGACTCCGAAGGTAAAAATCCTTGCATGAAAGGGAACTCTGCCCTGAGGGTCCTGTCCCTGCAAAGGCTCTGCTTACTAATGTTTCATTACAATCACTGTCATCTTCTGGTCCCCTCACAGCTTTTGCCATCATGGTTCACAGAGATAGCTACAAGCACTCCAACAACTCTGGCCAACATCATGAGTGTTCCTGAAAATTTAAGCCTTGGGAGCAGAGGCAGATGGAGAACATGGGCAGCACTGGAGTGCCATGGCTCTTTTCTTCCATTGGTGCACGTTTCTCAGCTGATGACGAAGTCAGGAGTGAAGCAATACATATCCAATTAGTATGCTTGAATCAATTTAGACCTCAAGAGTTCCTAAATCTTTACTAACTTCCAGCAATCTTAACTTTATATTATATAGGACAGGCTTTTATAAATTATGTCATTTCTGTCATCAGAAAAGCACTCTAGCTGCAATAATTTTTCACACTATACATCACTGCAATTTTTTTATTTGACTGGAAAGGAAAGGAAAACTGAGAAAGAGAGTTTTATTGTGATGTGCTCTCTACTGCAATGCTTCCCACATCCATGCCCAATTGTATTCCATCACCTCTGGGTTATGAGCGTTTCTGTCAATGAAGATTGTCATGGTTGTAAAGACTTAACTCCTAATACCTTCAGATTAAAGAATTTTTCCTAGGCTCTTTTTTTTTTGGTTCATATTTTTATAAGGCATAACAGTTAGCGGGTTTAGAGGTTCAGTGATCACCCACTTTCAATCCTATTCGCTTGTTTTCTTTGCCGGGAAGGCGCTAAAATGTATTTAGCCTGAGCCCCTCAGCAAAATCAGGTTTCTTTGCTCTACTAAATGTTCTCATCTCATCTCTAGAGTTAAACTTGGTAGTAATTTTATCAGAGGCAGAGCTGAGCCCTTAAACCCTGCTCTTCTTTAGAACCGTTTACATGTTATAGGTATTCAGGATATAGATCGAAGTGCCCCAAGAAAGCCACCAGTTCTCAACTGTTTCTTTCAGCAGTTTTAATCATAGGAATATTGGCAAAGTTATTTACAGTAAATTTGAATAATGGTGGGATGAAAAATAATTACCTTTTTATAGTAAAATGACTGATGAGATTGAGTGTATCTGTTTCCATAGGCAGCTGGATATGTACCTCTGTACAACCTGCTTCCTCAGCATCAAAATCTGATTTTGCCTGGACCAATGAAAGGCCAGGTGGCAGAAAGTATATCTCACTGTCCTAGATCATGGAGCTGGAGCAGGAGGGAAAAGTCACAGATGGTTGGCAAAGTCAAAACAAAGAAGATTTAAATAAATAAGTTTGTGGAGGGTCGGGAAAAAAGCATGAGAGGAGTAAAACAAAGAAATTAGAAAGGGGACAGAGAAACACTGTAAGGTCAGGTTAGAAATACTTCGCATCATTCCAGATGAGAGCGGTTTTTTTTCTTCAGCTGAAAGTCAACCTAACCCTTCATGCTCAAAGAAAGAGCAAACCCAGCCAGTACAGTTTTCAGCTAATCCTACTGTCAATGTTTCATTTTCTGCAAAATAACAGACAGTCATTAATATTTGGGTGCACTCTGTATATAAACACCAAAACCACTGCAAGAATCAACTTCCTCTTTATGCTACAGTACTAGATGTTCAGGAGAAGACTGCTGCAACAGTGACAAGAGACAGATCTGTCTCTGAATTATTTTATCTGGTGGTAAAAATGAAGACACACGGGTCTGGAATGTGCTATATAAATGTGGAAGCTATGACAGAGGAACAGCTGGGATGTTCTTATTTAAAAAAAATAAACTAAATTCCGCTGATCATACTTTTTCTTGACTCTATGGGCTACAATCAGCTCTGTTATAGTGATATTATTTACAAAAAACGATTTAAACTGGCTGCATTACGGCAACCAGAATAGTATATGGCCTTTAATGTTCTTAAGCTGATTTTACAGCGAGAGCATGATGATTTCTGTACAGGCACTTGCTGCTGAAATGGGAAATAGGTGGGCTGTTTGCTGAGTCTGTCAGCTGGAACACTGACAATCGCTACTTGGACTGCTTCAATGTAAATATAATTTTCTCAGACTTCAACACTCTGGGTCTGAGTCTTCTTTAATGTTAGTATATGTTAATCTAATTCACTCTTCCTATATTTTATTTACATCATAACAAGAAAACAATCCTGTCCTTTATGTTTAATCATAGGGTGCATTTATGGAGCTTGTAGAAAATCATGGTGAGAAATTTTCAAAGCACCACCATTTTATTTCTATCTTTGTTTTCCCCTCCCCCTTTATAGTGGTCCAATGTGTCAGTTGTGCCCTGAAAAAATGCGTATTTGCAAGCAAAGTCCCTGGGCAGTTTTCATTCCTTAGCAAGAATAAATGTCAAAAGTCTTGCTTCATTTCTTTAATCAGATTTTCACTGCTAAAGTCCATTTTAAACAATGTTGTACTTAGTAATACATAACTGACAAACCGTGCTACCAGTTGGATGTGTGTGTTTCACTTGGGTTAAGTTTGCTCATTTAATTTTTTCTAAAAACTTTTCTGCCTGTGAATCATCAATCCAGTTCCTCTAAGCGTGTCCAGTTAAGTTCTGAAATCTTATTTGTTCCTGTTCAGTATTAGACTCCCATGCTTTCTGTTTATGTATATGCACATCTGAAAATCAGCCTGATTTGGTTTAGTTTCTAAAACTGCAGGTGCATTCCCTTTTTTATAACTATGGTCATCGTGAATTAAGCAACTGGAATCTGTCACTCGAACCTTTTTAATTCTATTTATTTCAAATATCTCTTGATGACATTTCTGCTTGTCTGATAGCTTGCAAGATGTTTGTTTTCCTTTTCAGATTCCCACAGTGCAATTGTGTCACTTTCCATGAAACAAACTGTTTATTACTGTCAAACTATCTACCTGTACCAAAGCAGTAATGGAATCTACTTGCAGTGTCAAAGTTCCATTCTCACTCCTCTCCAGTGGTAGCAGAATTTTATCTCGTAACTTCAAGCATTTAGATCTATGAAAACTAATCCAAAAAGACTGTAACATATCTGGCAAATAAATTTGGTATTTGTATAAGAACTCAACTCAACATGCTTTCCAAGCACCAACTAAATTGTAATGCCTGTTGAAATGGGTAAATGACATAATATTTATACTATGTATTTTCTATGAGGCGAGGTTTTAAAGTATTCATTTCTTGCTGAAAAACATACTTGCAATACAGAGAAACTATTACCTTCAATTGGAGAGAACGTCCAGGAGATAAATAAATACAGCGTGACTTTGCACAAGTGATTTTTCAAGAGCACCCGTATCAACCACAAAATAACACCGGCCACATCTTCTGGAGAGGATCCATACTATTCACAACTTCCTTCAGCCATCCTTCTGCCTCCTACTTGCCCTGCTTTTGTGCTATGAAGCCACCTTATCTCAGAGAACATTTAAAGAAGTGGTTTCCAATGGAATGAACTTCCCTGCAACACCATGAATCCCCTGGCACAGGTCACTACAGAGAAACATGGGCTCCTTCTACACTCCCCCGCACTCACCTCACACATGCACAGATGGTAGCTTCTACCACCCCTGAGCCGCAACTTCGACGGCGGAATGTTGTAGTAGAGCTGCAGTGTCCGACTGAATGGTTATTCCATACGAGGTTCTTTCCAACAAGCACACTTGTAGTACAATTAAAGGAGTGCCTTCCTCCCTCCTCCTCCCCTACTTGGTCTTGTAGTATCTGAACATGAACTTCTCCGTTGCATAAACAAACATGCATACCAATAGGTATATGCCAGGTCTTTAAGGAATTTATTCCTGTACATTTTTTTTTAGGATATTCAGTTTTACCTATCAGTAGCACTCACTACTGGCTGGCATTTCTTTTTAACCTGTTTAGTGAGTGAAACATTATCCAAGACACATGTTTTTCAACCCATTTATCTAATTCCAGCTGTTCAACGAGACGCTCCTTTATTAACTGTATTTATAGAACTTAATTGCAACAAACAATTTTTTTTTAATGTTTTCTTGTGGTGAGCAGTAGTATCGGCATGAGGTTCTGATTTCAGGTAAAACAAACACTGGCCACTACAGCCCCTCAGCCAGTCAAACAGCCAAAGCAAGCAAAGCAAAACAAGCCAGTGAGACATTATGAGAGAGAATGATGATTAGAACAAACAACAATACAGGGGGAAAATGCATGGCTATTCAGAAACTGTCTTTTGGTGACTGAAGAAGAGATATGGAGCCATTTTTCAATAGGTTTATGAGAAAATGTCAGCACACAGATGCTACTGTACTGTCAGATTGCATCTTAATTTGGTCAAAGGGGACCCAGGCAGTCACCCCTAACAGACAAATTTTAAAGGCCCATTAGAAATCTGATTTATTGGTTGCTAAGAATCTCCCTGCTATGGTCTGCAGATTTTGCATGTCATGGAGCTGAAATCCAGCTACAGATAAATATATGCTGCTCTACATGATTTGAATCCATCTGAATCCAATATTTCTTGGACATCAGTTTGCCCACCCCCTTTCCTCTTAATACCTTAAGGCAGTTTACTTCAGAATGAAGCAGAGCATTAACCTGTACAAAATTGCAAATTCATATATAACTCTCTTGCTGCCTTAAAAAAAAAAAAGAAAGAATAAAGCAAGTATCTTTTGTTCTAAAAAGGCTGGGAAACATTTTCACGAACAAAAGAAATGCATCTGCCGAGCAAAAGAAATGACAAATTGCTGGGTTGCTGGGATTTGTTTTAGATGTAGAGGCATGCCAGTGTTAATAAGAACCATTCAAACGAAAATGTTAATTTTCTTCCGCTTTCAACCTTTTTTAAAAATTCTACTGGCTTTTTCCTCCAAAAGAGAGGAAAAAAAAAATCACATTCTTTGCCTTTAGTGAAAAGCCAAAGATCATGAGTGAACTGCATTCGGAATTGCTGAAGAAACACCATTCAAACTTGCTCTATATAAACTGTCCATTGTTATTAATTCACACAATGTACAACAACAATCACAGCTCAACTTCTAACCATGCCCGCATCACAAGAAATTCGAATTCAACAGCTCCTTTTATTTCCATAAACATCGTAATCTAAGCCTTCATTTGCATCTTCCCTGGCAAAATACTAACAGCATTGGAACAGTCATCTGACTATTTGTGAAAGAAGCATACAGTTCATTTTATAGCACAATGTTTCGTACAGGAACTATTCTAAACAAAGACAACATCAAAAGCAACAGAAGAATCGTGCAAAGCAAGTCCGACTCAGCCCAAGTTTGGATTCAACATCTGGCTGAACACGGTAGTGCCTCCAATTTTGATTTTGTTTTGTGGGATTAATCCCCATCTAATCTCTTTAACCTTCTCAGGTCCCAGCTATACAGCTTTACAGATCAAAAGAGAGAAAAGGAAAAAAAAAGGGGGGGTGGGGGGAAGAAAGAGAGGCAGTCTTATCCCACCTTTCCATGGCTCTCAGCCCGTCTGTCTTCGCATGATCTGCAAACCACCTGTACTGATCCAGCCCATTCTGGGGGTAAAAAAGATCTTCCCAGTAGATGTAGTCTCGCTTTGATTTTTCAGCACGAATGTCTAGAATCTTCTGCTTAAGGCAGGCACGGCAACACAAAACTGCAGCTGAGCTCTTTTGTTTTCCCTCCTCTCCAGTGCTGCCGCTCCTGTCCCCACCCCCGGCAGCCGCGTCCTCCCCAGCCCCCGGCAGCCGCCACCTTCCCAGCCCTACTCGGCACCTTCGGTAAAAGGGGCTGCTTTAGGCTGTGGTCAGGTGATCTTCCTGTTAAATACAGAAGGGATGCTCGCGGATGGAGCGCATGAATCCGTGGTGGCTTTCAAACTAGCTATTTACATTACAAAGCAGGGAGAAAAATATAGCTCTGAGGAGCTCATTAGGCATTCTTCTGCTTTCCAGTTCTCCTATAGCCATCTACAAAAGCAGGCACATTGGAAAGATATGTAATTCAACTTTTCAGTGGTAATAATAACACATAGTTTGTGTACCATGACACTCCTAAATATTTCAAAGTAGAGGCTTATTTCTAAATACACATAATTATCTTTAATATTTCATAGATGGTTCTGTAAGTCCCTTTACAGCTTCTTCCCAACTGTATTATTTTTACAATACAATCTTGAAATATCTACGCTGAAGCCATATTTAGTATCTCAACAGAAAACGGACCACACGCAACTGAAAGCAATTATTAGCTCTTTATTCATACTATTACACTGGAATTCAAAATATCCCTGACATAAGAGCCATTATGTGTAAACCTGGCTTTCTACAGTGGCCTCATTCCCTGGGATTACACTGATTAAAGCTACCATATTGTGCAAGGCTTTGGAGCTTAGAGTCTAGAAGACTGAAAGAATGAAATTGTAGTCCCAAATTCTGTGAAAGTCCTAGTTATTGCCAAGTTCTCAGAAATATCCAAATAATGTTCCAAAAGTTAGTTTTACTTGCAAACAATACATTGCAGACAAATCTTACAAGAACAAATAAGTCTTGATAAAATAAGGAATTTTTAACTCCAGTTGCCATTACAAATTTTCAATCAGGTTTAATGAGACCAGAATTTCATTCAATGTATCTCTTTTGTATTCACTACAAAATGTTAGCAAACAGGAAACATTTGCAAAAACAGGCACAAAGATTAAAGCAGCTACCCACATTAAACCAGTCTTTCTGAGAAACATTACATTTGTACATCTAATATATCATCTATACCAGAACGAATCTAAGCCCACCCTTCTATAACCACATCTTTAAAGACTCAAGTCAAACCCAGAAACCTTACTCATCCATCATTCAGTACAGGTATTTCCAATTCTTCCCAATGTTTCCAACAATATCTTAAATAACCATTTACTCATATCATATCAACTGCAAATCTGTCTGCAGACCACACTTCAGCCCCTCTGACACTACATACAGTAGGCAAATTTCCACATTGTGTATTCTATACCATCACTCTTATGATGTAAGGTTATTCTCTAGACAAGCACACAAAGAAGCAAGCAGAATTTGGTTTAGGATACTGAGGAAAAAGAGTTATACAAGATATCATGGCTTATCTGCATCATACTACTAGGTGACCTCTGTAAGACTCATACTACCAACTCTCTATCTTGCTCTGACTTTCAGAGACTTAAGGTTTTTAACTCTGACATATCTTTGTTAGTGATGCTGTAATAGTGCTTCACATCCTTCCTATCATAGTCAAAGTTTCTCCCATAGACCATGAGCTTTCATCCCAAGCCAATACTGACTATAATGGGCTGGTGAAATGCTCATGACTGTAATATATGAAACTCTTTCATATTGGAGAGGAGAGAAGAATTACTGTATTAATAGTTTTACCACTTCATCCTCCTGAAGCAACCATAGTGAAAGACAGGAAATGACATATATTGGCTGGAATGGATCGAATAGAAGATAGTCAGCTGAGAAAAACATCTGAAGAGACTAGAAGAGACTCTAATTTCTTTAGAATTCGTAACACAAATTACATATATATTGGTGTTTTCTAACTTGGACAGCAGCAGCAGTCTTTTATTTCTATAAAATTAACACAAAACTTGTTTTTAGTAAAGAGATAGGCCTAAACTATCATTACTGAAAATGCAAATAGATACCATTATCCTGCCAGCCATTTATATTGGTTAAAATACAGTGTAAGTCATGAGGCTGCTCCACAAAATTTCCAACCTGAAGTCAACTAGCATGCAGTTGCATCACTCAGTGCACAGGACTCTATAGAATGTGATAAATTTCTTCATGGGCAAGAGGATCACATCTTACGCATACTTACTAAAGACACCAAATACGTCCAATTTAGCAAAGCAGAGTACACTACAGATTTTCAACAATGAAATTCTCTAGCAACCAATCTAGTGCTTAAGATGGTTTATGACTCTCAAAGGCAGTCGCTTAATTTCTAAGGAATAAAGCAATGACTTTAGACTGCCCAAGAAAACTTTTATAATGTCTGGGCTCCCATACAAACTGACAGGAACAAGACATTCTGAATTTACATATGGATGCAGTAATACATACAGACCTAATCCACTAAAAGAAACTGGACTATTATCTTTCATCTAAAGGCTGTATGTGTACATACAGATAGATAAATAGACATGTATACATAATTAACCAAGCTCACGGAATAAACATGGATGAAAATCTGTCTCAACCGTGCAGACAATTGTTTTGGAAACTGTGTGCAGCAATACTTAACAAAATAAAAATCTGCACAAACTGATACTTTACTGAAGAACTAAATACAGTTCTTTACAATTTTAAAGTTTATCGTTTCTAATCTTTTGAGAGGAATATGAAAGTAATTCCTTGCAGAATTACTATTTTTAAATTACTCTTCTAAAAATTAGTGCTTCAATTTGAACAATAACATATAATCAAATTATTGAGTCATGGTGAAAATAAATTAACGGTCTAGTTTTAGAAATAATCTCAATATTTGCATTGTTAATTTGAAAACAGTAAAAACATGCACATATCAACATAAAATAGCAATTAAAATCCTGATTTTATAATATTTATAATACTTATCAGCCTTAAGGCTGGATTTCTTCCTAAATGAAACCACAGAACTAGAGTGCATTTTTTCAGTTCTTTATTATGCAGTCAAAAAGGTATATGTTGAAAAACGAAACTATGTCCAATCAGTAGGAAAATGCATGTAAGTGTATTTATTAAGTCTTTTTTAATTGGTGTGGCAAAAGGGCATAAATGCTTTCCTTTTCCATTCTTCAGATATAGAATTTGCAAGAACGTGTTTCAAAAGTAATGCTAAAGAGATAGAACATATGAACTTTAGCTCCTTTACACATCAGTATTACTGATGAGTGAAAATACCCAAACACATACAAGTTGCATGTGTAATTTATACAATGGAGAAACCCACTATGATATTAGCACTGACAGAATTTTCAGTATCTTGCGCCTTCACATATACTGCAAGTTATAATTACTATCGATAAGGTTAACAATTTTGGGATAGATTCAGTTTGTGTTTTGGATGCACCTACAGTCCTTTGTGCTCACAAGAGAAAGATTGCCAAAAGGAAGGAGAAAGAAGGAAGGCTGAGGTAGAGATGTGGTCCTATTCCAGTGACATTATAAATAAGCCATTTGATATGTGTGGGCTGTGACCTGTGCTAGAGATAGCATTTAATGGAGGCCTCAGAGGAATAAATTAGTGATTATCTTTGACTTTAAAACAGACATAAAGAACTGAGAGATGATGAGCAAGGTTAATACAAATATCCTTTGGAGCTCCTGGCCTTTTCTTGTCAAATTATGGGAAGCCATGGAAACTTTCCCTTCTTCAAAAACTAGATGAAAGATAGAAGAAGTAAAATTCCTTTAGGAGTGAGGAGGAAATTCACCATCTATCCTGTCAGAATGGCCATGCTTGTTTTCCCTTATGAGAGTGATACAAGAGTGAAGATAGGTTTTGGACACTACTAAAGCAACTCCTTGAGCAAAACAGATACCATTCAACACTGATGTCAGCAGCAGACTCTTATCTACTACTTCAGAAGACTGTACTAGAGGAAATTCCTTAGCAATATAAAAATGAGGGTTTGGAATTTGTGTGGCCACTGAAATATCTCATAGCTAGTTTTGTGAAGCAGGAATTCAATACCAATATCCTGGCTAGAATCTAGAGCCAGGATAAAAGTTTAGCTGACCCAGACTGAAGAGACATTTTATTCTTTACTTTGGCACATATATACGTGTATATGTATGTGTATACACATGTATATGTATGTGTATAGGCATACGTTTGATTGTTGCTCTGGGTAATTCCTACCAGTTTCAAAAAAAAAGGAAAACAGGACATATCCCTCAGAGTAATAGAAGACAGTTTAAAAAAGATAAATAAGCAAATTTGTATCTAAGCTGTCTTCAGTGCTCCTGTTACTCTCTACATACACATCACATTCCATCCAAGAAATGGCAAAGTCATTCCCTTGTATGAAATTTGTAGGGTATTCAATTCAGTACAATTCAATTTGTAGAGGGTTTGGGGGATGAAATGCGTGACTTCCAGCCAAACTTTTACAAAAATTCTTGCCAGCTCATTTTGCCAACCAATTTAAGGCATGCATTTCAGAGAAGACAAAATGTCTTCATCTAACTGCTAAACACAGTAGTATTAATAACTCTGACAGAAATAGGTAGTGATGGAAAAAAACAAAACAAAACATTACAAAGCCTAGCTTATTTTTTGGAGGATATTAATTTAACTTTCTTGGGATAGTTAAACCGTTTCTCCCTGAGACTGTACTAATACCTGTACAAGACCATGATGAGAAAGAGAAGATAATTTTAGCCCTCTTCAGACAGCATGTTCATCATTAAGCAGCTATTTTGAGTACATTTTCAATTGGTTTCCAGAGGTTGTACCGAGGACAACTTATGGTAGTATGACAATGAGGATCTCCACCCCTACCACTTTCCCCTCTTGGAATTCAATGAAATTTAATTGGATTATGATTAGAGTAGCCACAAGATTTCAATTACTGGTATACTCACACTGTGGACCTCTACTTCCAATGGCACTTGATTGACTCACTCGGCATACTTCTCTTATTAACAAGACCTCTTCCCCCCCTTTCCCAGAGAATAAGTTGTGTACAAAGATGTCATACTCATTATTAAACAGCAGCACAATCATGGAACTCTTGTGGGCAGTGCCTGCAAAAATTAAAGCTGTACCTGGTCTGAGTTTACAGGATGTGACCTACTGTATTTCAAACTAGTCTGGAATGTCCTAGTCTTCTTTTCCTGACTTAAGATCTGAAACCATAAAGACACCAAATGCTTTTGTCAGAAGCATTTTATATGTTGTAAAACAAATGAACTAAATCTATTAAAACTGGCCAAAGAATTTGCCAATTCTCCTCTTTCACAAATCACATTTTGAAAAAAATAGTATTTTTTGTATGTTTGTTCATGTTTCTGTTGAATAGTCAAGTATAAGTTTTGATTTGTAAAACTTTTTTAATGGAGAAAAATAGTGTTCCCATCTATAAAGGACAACTAAAGTGTAAATTTGAAGAACTCTGTGGCTGGATCAGCATTAATAACGACAAGACCGTATTTTTAGTCCAATATTATTTCACTCTTCTATAAAAAGAGCTAAATTACATGTTGGCAAACATTCCTTAATCCTGTGTGCACTACTGATCCTACTACTAGTGGGAATGAAACAGAAAGACTAATAAAATTTAAATTTGCAGGAGGGATAGACATAGTATTACAAAATAAAAAAGCTTTTCACTGAGCCTTCCTACACAAGTATTACTGCACTGTGCTTCCAAGTTACAACATCTTTGCTCATTTGCATGTTTGCTCAGCACTCATGAGTACCTACATATGATACAAATCCCATTTAAAACAATTCTCAAAATTTAAGTTACAAATGTTGAAGACTTAGATATCGTATTTCCTACATGAACACAAAATTGATATTTTCAATTTTGTATTTAAATCAGTCATTGGATCGTCGTGTAAAAGACTGCCAGACTTTTCTGGTTTCAATTTTCTCTTTCTAGAAGAGTTTACCTAAGAAGGAAGACTTAAATTCATAAAGTACATAACAATATTCCATGTAGTCATTAGTAGTCAAACACACACACTGGCGTATCAGATGCAGGCAGCTGAACTGGGAATTGAAACCATAATAATTAACAATAGATTTCCTGATCTCACCATGACAAGTAAATGAAACGCTCTGGTGTGCTTGCCCACTGGAAGAGGTTATTATCTCAGTATGAAAAGCAAAATGGAAGCATATCACTGATTAGATCTAATGCACAAGGAATGCAACAATGGGAAACTTGTGTCAGCATAACACATCAAACTCTTTTCTAAATATTGTGCATGAGCATGCAAAACCACATACATACATATTCCCTGTAAGAACCATAATGAAATAGCACAAGATTTACAAAACACAATCCCCACAAATAAATGAATATAGAGATATATAAACAACTAAATTAGTGTATGTTCTTATTTTCTATGAAAAAATTAATCTGGTATTTAAGCTTCTTCAGTAATTGGCCTCATTTGTTTCAGGTTTCTTATTTAAACGCCTGTGTTTAAACTCTCGGTTCTTCCCGGTTCAGCACCTTGGAGAGCAGCAGCACAAGCCAGGGCCCCTCTCTCCACTGTAAGCGGCCCCCAGGCTGCAGAAACAGCAAGCACTTCGTGCTTTCATTTTACATAAATTATCATCATCTCTTCTTCTATGTCTCTTATGAATGGTCCATCTTTCCTTTCCTTTACCTCAAATTGTCTTTTTCTTTTACAGTGATGTTTATTGTTGCAAAAATTTTACCGTCAGAAACAAAATTCTCTCCCTTTTGTTCTTCAAACTCACTGCTCACAATATCATCGTGGAGCATGCAACAGAATTATTATATCAAGCATTACAGTTTTGTGTTTTAATGCCTATCTATCTGAATCACGTATGCTACATTCTCTTACAGCATACTGTTACAAAACTTGCTTTATAATAACTCTGAAACAGAAATTCTTGCGATTTTAGTCATATAAATTAACTAGAGCCATAACAATGCAGTTGTAGATACTAACCGTTTGTTTTTTTTTTATGTATTAAACGCACCTGAATGATCTGATGTTCTTCAAACCTTGAAAGAACAGTTAAAGTTTGAAAGTATAACTATATACCCAATTCTGCAAAAATTTACAAGGATGTATAATCCCAGTGAGTTCACTGGAACTATTCACCTGTACAAAGCCAAATGCTATGTCTTTTCAGGATCTGTACCTAAATGATCCCACTAAGGCTCAAGAGTTAATTAACTCTCAGACAGATATAAATTGAGAATGACTCCCAAAAGCCAACAGAGATTCATTACTGTAAATCAGTGAAATTTTTTATGTTGAATTTCTTAAGGAAAAACATGTTTCCATGATGGCATTATTAGAGGGAAGCAAGAATGCAGGAGAGAAGGATGGGGGAATGACACATACATGGATGCATTTGTCTATGCATTCTTCAGTCTCTCCTTCTAAACTCGAGCACAATGGCCAATTTCATATAATTTTTGTAGTACAATTGACATCTTCAAGTTCTCAAGCCTCTACAAGTTTTGTGCAGATACAACAGGGTAGGGGAAACAGGAAAGGCTGAATAAAGAGCTCATTCTGGAGCTCAAGTGCAAGATTCTTTAAGAGACCGGTTTTGTGGATCTGGTAGCATGGAAGCATTCTTTTAAAAGCTTGGAGAGTTCTGAAAATGTATTTCACACCTCTTTTTTAATACTGTGGCTTTTGTAGGTTTAAACTGCTACGTGGAGTTCAGAGTACATCCTTAGCTATGGCCTCTCCATCAGAACAAGAATCAGAAGTAGTCTCTCATTTTTCACAACAACAAACACCCATGGATGGTGCTTCAGATGATTCAGACACAAAATAGATTTCTCAAATGGGAACAGTGAAATTGTTGAAATGTTGTGAAGAGCTGCTTATATTGGCTCCAAGGCACCTTCTCCCAGGAATTCGCTTCCAGTCATAGCACTTCTCAATATATAGTAGGTAATACGGGCATTATAAAGTGGGAGGTCTGAAGGGTGAAGTCCACATTAAAAAAAAAAAAGGGACAGGTAACCCATAGATAAGAAGGAGGAAGTCAAAGACACATACAAATGTAGCTACATTCAAACACCATCAACAAATTACAGCCTTAATCTGGATCATTCAGAACTCAGTTTGGGCTAATTTAAAGGATACTACATAACCTGGTTATTGCGGATCAAGAACAGTCAGTCCTTGAAGACAAACTTCACAGGTCTGACGTAGTTGATAAGACTCCACAAAGCACACTGGACTGAAGAATGAGCTCCTTCTTGGGGAGATCTCACAATATTATATTAACTATAGGTCCTACTTCCATATGCCATGAAAGAGGAAGGCAAGCCATCCCCATTGCAAGGCTAGTAGCTATTCATTGTGCCATTATTATTACTGATACCTCATGCCTTCAAAATTCAAAACCATTCCAAATAATGCCACTCACTTTATAAGCAGTTAGAGGGTATCACCTAGAAAACAAATCTGACACAATATGCTACTAATACATAATATTTTATCTCTAGCAGCTCTTGGTTTTCCCTAGCACAAATACCATGTTTTCTCTATAAGCATTTCTTATGACTTGAATATAATGGAGATCATAATTTATTCATAACCCACCAGAAGTGTTATTTTCTGTAAGCATTCTAGAATTAAGCTTGACAAGTAAAGATTTTAGTGGAAATCTGTGAATTCAGAGGTGACCCTGTTTAGCTGCAATACAAGACACAGAGATCTTCTGTAAAAAAAACCAGCTAACTACCTTGTGTTTCGAGGTGGGTTTTTTTATGATGCAAAAAATAATCAAAATTATTTGTTTTTCTGCTAATTTGAGATAAAAGTTATGACTAGTAGTGAGTGCTGAACGGTACCAATAAGAAGACTTAGTGTAGAATGACAGAGATTTAAGATTTCCTAGGTCTTATATCCTACACAATGAGAACATTAGAAACAGTTAAAACCCAGAACAACAGTTGCAGTTCTTATATATAAAACTCAGAAATAATACTAAAAGCTCAATCTTTAATGATATTTTAGATGGAAATTTTATCTGATTTACAGTTATGGGTTGGCATCCAAATCACAGCGTACATTCTCCTCAGAAGTTAGGTAGCTGCAAATGTTAATTTTCTAGAGTGTCAGGCCTTTACCCAGTTGTCAGACTCAACACAAAGAGTCTAATCTTGCTACTACTTTTCTACTACTGTATTTTTCTTTATTCTGTGGAACACCTTCACACACGAAGAGAAACCCATTTTTGATATACTCGTCAGGATTTCTAATATCACAGTTTACCTCATTGCACCCGTTCTCCACTGTAAAGAAATACTCTTGTGAACAAAGGCTACATACACCAAATTTCAGAGCATATTCATTCAATGCTTCCATTACTGAATGCTAGCTTACTTTCTGATATGAAATTTGACAAAACAATTTTTAAGCACTAACTTTTTGGTTATTGTTGCTAAAACTCTTTATAGCCTAGGAAGCACCAAGTAAAACCAGAATATTACACTACAAATCTTTCTGTCTTGCTAAACCATTAAAATATGATACAGAAGGACTTTTCATTATAACAAAAGAGCAGGAAAAGAGAAACTTCTCTATGGCTACCCCTAAATGACAGCTGAAACCTTGGCTAGATTATAGATCTTGACTGCTGGTCTCATGTTCCCTAAAGAATTCGTAAGTTTGGATTTTCGTCTAGCAAGTAAGTCTCATCTGATTCCAGTGACAGTATAAGTAGCAGTTTTCATATATAGAATTTTAAAGGTATTTTTAACTGTGAATAAATAACAATCATTATTCATCAGGGCTGGGGTGTACTACAGACTCTATATTGAGGTTCTGGCATTCTTTTCCTGCTAGACAACTTTTTCAAGTCATAGCAAAATATTCCATTTTACAGATAGTCTTAGACAAGAAGTGTTGCTTAATCAATACGATGATTTTTTTGCCAGTAAAGTAGCCTATTAGATACCATTGGCATTTCATCACAACTTGAAAAACAGATGACTGATATATAGAGAACACACTTCTTTCAAGCCAGGCTAGAGTCAGATAAAGTGTATTCTGAACTGAAAACCAGATAATGAATAGCTGGATTTCTTCTGTCCTCTCTTTCAGAAGGTCAAGTAGGGTACATTGGTACAAACTTCTTCCTTATTTGGGACATCGTTAAAACTGTCATCTACGCAGCTCATTTAATAAGTATCCCAGAGGGAAGGAAGAGAAACATCAGAGATGAGAGATGAGTTGGTTCATCACTTCGAGGAACAGTGGCTGAAGGCAGCACAGTGACTCCTTTTTGAAAAATATGAATCTGTGTACAGAAGACAGGCACCTGTCTCGTGACTCTCTGGCTACAATTCTTGAAAAATACCAATATCCCAATTAACTTCAATGGAAAATCCATAAGACAAACCATAAGAGAAAAGCTCTTCATCTATTTGCTAAGAGCATAAAAATCATATTATGTGATTCTTGTTCACATTCTGGATGAGTTCTTTTCCTGTCTTCAGAACCCTATTTTCATTCAGATCAATTACCATGCACACTTCTATTGTAAAATGTATTGTTATTAATAATTTAACCTTAGCTGAGCTGCACATGATCATTTGCATTTGGAGGGCAGAGGTTATTTTACTAGATTTAAAAATGAAAAAATAAAAGTAGCATTACATGACTCAGGAAAAAGGCCTTACTACTTTAGGACCTATATATTCTAAGTTATAACACTGTGGAATCGTTCTTACCTGAAAAAAAAAGCCCATCTATATATACATATATATATAAAATGGGCACAGTCTTTCCTTAGGCCCTGTGATGATTACCAGACACAGTTCTCTTGGCATAATTGCTTCTTCTTGTTTTCATTCCCTGACCCTGAAGTCCAACTTTCTGTCTTTCTGGAGTATTAGCAATGGTTTAACAATTTTGAAAGCCAGCAAAACTAGCATTGGTGATTATGACAGTAGATGTTGGTCTTTCTTTGGAACACTGAATTGTGCAGTTAGTTAAAATAATTTGAGAGGTGATGAGATAATGTAATGATAAACAGTCTAGTACAGTTTCTCATAACAGTATCTCCTCTGGAAAGCTAAGAGAAAAAAAAAACTTAGTCCTGTCAGAAATACAGAAAATTCCTGCCCCAGGATATCGTTAAAAATCAGTTAAGAACCTGTGCATACAAAAAGACATAAATCTACCAAGGAAGAGGACTGTATCTTTAGACACCTACATTTCAAAGCAGAAAACATAGACCTCAACACCCCAGTAACTGAAGCACTGACAGCATAAAAAGAGTAACATTGCTCCACAAAACCAAACAAAAACGGAGACGTTGGGATTACAATCACGCACACAAAATTAAACAAATGAAAAAAAATTAAACATTTTGACCTTGGTTAAGAATTGTACAGCAACATGGACAAGAGAATTAAGTGTGCCTGAAAGTAACATAGCTGATATAATTACAGAGGAAAAAAAAAAAATCAAAGAAATAAAAAACGTTCATGTACCATGAAACTTGTGCTTCAGCAAATATGAGATCGATGGATTATATGGCTTTCAAAGGCTTTCATTTACAGTTAAATCCAAACTGAAACACCAGAGCATTAAAGTCAGAAAAATCTGAAGGTTAGCATTTTTTTCAATGAACAAAGTATTAAAAGTACTCCCTAAGTGAGCACTTCTTTTGTTATATAAATCATGTTCACTGAACCGATTTCCTGTTAGTAGACTGAACCACGGATTAGGTACATTTGATTTGAAGAATGTCACTAATGAAACAAATCATCAGGAAAGGAAAGAGAATTTTAAAGTGTGCTTAGTGCACTGCAGGGTCATAGTGATCAGGTTTTGTAGAGCAGGGTGAAAGCTCAATGGAAAAAAATAAAAGAAAAATGTGCGTGTATAAAAAGGGATTTACAATGCAGCTTTGGAAAGCTGAATACACCGAAAGAGGCACTCAGAATCGAGGTAGTTGATGAAATATAAATGTCAACAAACATTACAGCTTAATGCAAGCAAAACATTTGTAATACAAAGTTATAAGGAAGCATGGCTGTAGTTGAAATCAGTCTAGGTTAACGGAGGTCATATGTTCTTACGATTCGGATCAAACAAATGGTAGCTAGAGCCCCCGGCTTCCATTGCTAACGTCATTAAATTGGTGTAATTTTAAGCAAGTCATGACTGCAATGCCTCAGTTTACCCATTTATGAAACCAGAATGCCATTTAACCATGCTGCAGGGCTTAATTATTCTCATAATGTACATGGGATCATTGTAGGAAACGTTATACACATGTCAATTTTCATGAGCACAACATCTGTATCAACAGTTCTTTGAATAATAAGAGAAGACATGAAATCTGCAGGTGTAAAGAAAAAGGCTTTTCCCCCCATATTGTATAGTAAATTATACATAATTAGAAAAAGGCAAATTTGAGATAAAATGGCACATGAGTGTAATTGTGCCGTGAATCCCACACTCATCATCTTAAATGTAATAATCTGTAGCTTTAGGTCATTTTCTGATATTTGTCTGGAAGATAGTCAAGGTTATGCACCGAAATCTGAAAGTTCATTGTTCACAATGTTACAAATCACATTGCTTATCACTGTGCAGCACAGACACAAACCATGATTGGCTCCTTGTTACTATGCAAAATTATAGCTTTAATTATAATATTTGCATTATCATCAACACAAAATAGTTCAGCAAATTATTTTATGATTTAACATGAAACCTTTTCTATGTTTCAAAACACTTACATATAGTCTTCACTGCACAGTCACACTGAAGAGGTAGGTACATCCTAAGCACCTTTGTAAAGTGTTCTTGAGATAGTCAGATATTCATATGCATGGTGCCTTTGACTTGCCCAACAGTCCCAATTCACTATTAATGTTGGGTTTTTTTTAATTTTTATTATGTTTTGGTTTAGTTTGGGTTATTTTGCGGGGGTTTTGGTTGTTTTTTTTTCTCGGCTGTTGTGCTGCAGTGGGGGATTCTGTGTTTGAGTTAGGTTCTAAGACAATACCCCTGCATGGCAGTAATCAGATAAGAATCTGTATTCCCCTACATTAAGAAATCTCTGTCAAAAATTTTGTTAATGCATACTGAAGACTCTCACCAGTATCTCTTACGAAGCATCAGTTCAGAAATATTAAACCTTCTGAAAAGCATAAAATAAAGAATTACAGTACATGACAGCTCAGTCTAACTCACTCCAGTTCTACCTCTGAAGCTTGCAAAAGCCACTGGGAATATCTGTGACAGCCCATCTCCAAATGCAGTGCATGACAGGGCAGAGTGGTAAAAAGATACAGTGAGCCTAAGACGGGAAATAAATAAATAAACAGTGTTTCTGTGGTGAAGGTGAAGTGCTTTTTCCATGATTCTTTTATATTTTCTACAAAACCAGTATGCAAATTAGATATGGCAGGCCACTGATACGCAAGGGCAGAGCTAAGGTTAATTTTGTATTTCCTCATTTCCCACAGTTTGAATTTGACAGGCCAAGACAGTGGTGGTTAGCTTGTAAAACACGCTACAGAGGGGAATTTTTAGATCTGTAGGTAACTTGTATGTATTTCAATTTACGGGACTGCTTTCCATAAAGTGGTATTTCATTTTTGTGAGGTATTGTGGTGCTAAAATATGAGTGAAAACATTTTTATACAAGATTTGAAGTTGCTTTAGGTGGCTGTAGCTATTGCATAATTTGAAAGCTACGACACTGCTGCAATTAGGCAAAGGGAAGTATTTTTTTTCACTCCTGCCCACAATACTACATTCCCATCATTACCATCACCGGATGCTGGAGTTACTAAAAGAGATGGATTATTAGCGTTTCTCAAATCTAAAATGTGTCATTCTCTGTGGTTTATACTACAATAAAGAATGCAGGTATTTTACAGATCTCTACTTTTGGAAGAATACAGGGCTAGTGTTTCCCAACCGCAGGCCCCTTCCAGGTGTTACTTAATGAACAGCAGAGAACCGGACTAGTGAAGGGGTGTGTTAAGTTGCTGGTTCTTTGAAAGAATGCACTCAGTCCCTGAATATGGAAGTGCTTATTATTATAGTTTAGTTGTAATTTGACCACTATGTTATGAAGTTTAATATATAAATGCTACTTGATTCCTGCCTCCTCTCATGTTCATGAGTGAAATGCTTAGCTGCTTCTTACGTGATTTTACATGCCTGCCCATGTTCATCCCTAAATCACTGCAGTTACATTTTTTATTAATTGTAGCAAAAAAAAAAAAGAAAAAGAAATAAATCATCAGACATAGTATAGATAAAAATTGGATAAGAAAGTTCTGGTAAAATTAATAAATAAATAAGCAAATAAAAATAAACATAAATTAAAAATTAAAAAAATAATCAGGTAAATATATAATATTTAAGTAGCAGACAATTCTTATTTTTATAAAAGCTATCTAAAAATTCTTCATCCTCTAAGTTTTTCCTAAAGACAGATAGTAGAGAAGTACTGTAGTCATGAGAGATAAAAGCTACAGAAAAATGTGTTGGGGGGAACAGAGTAAAAGATGTGTTTCCAGTATTGTTGCTTTCTGCTGTCAAATGAAAGGACATGTGGCAGACTCAGGAGCAGACAGTTTTTCTAAGAAAAGATGATTTTGAAAATTGGTTTTGTCATAATAGCAACTTGCCAAGTGTTAGTCTTTTAGAAAGTTCCAAGTTCATTTTCCCAACTTCTGCAGCAAGTTGAAACACACTACCTGGGCTTTAAACCACATTCAACTTGAGATGGAGATCTGGAACTCATGGAGGGCTTCCTGAATTTTAGACAAATTTAGGTAAGTCTATACATACTCAAGAGATACGCACACTATGAGAAATACCTAGTCCACAGGAATTTTGGAAGAAGAAATTGAAGTACTTGAGTTCATCTAAAGAGGTCCTCAAGCACAGTATTTGGGTTACCATATTCAGCACACTGCAAGTTGATTTGAAATGGAAATCTATAATTTTAAAGGAATGTGCAGATGGTCTTGGATGACTGAGAAACAAAACGAGTACTAGCACAGAATGAGCACAAACTGTTCATTTTATGAGTTGTCATAGAGAGAATTATGAATGGAAAATATTCTTACACACGAATGAAGGCAGGAGAGCCCTGAAAGCTGCATTAATTATACTGTAACTGCATTACTCCAGTATGGACAATTTGTTGTACAGTATCTTTATTTCAGGTGTTGACAAAATAAACTTATAAAATTTGATGCAAACACATCAGTTTCCTGAAGAGCAAGCCAAAACATTTACATTGGGAGGAAGAAACCAGGTATTTGAAAAAAGTTTCCTCATACATAGAAAATCACTTCAGTAAAAGTGAACATGCCAAAACTGAGAAAGGTCAGAAAGGACAAGACTGCTGCATTTCATTTTCACTCCAAGACTAAAGCAGAAATCATTGTGCTTCCTTCTGTAAACCCAAGCTGAATAGATGATGCACAGTACATTAGAGTATAAAAAGTATTAGGTAAGGATTACAAACTGATCATTGTTTGGGATGTATGCGGAACCAGCATTTCAAGTGTATGTTCTTACTGACGTGAGAATTCACTGACTTGAATAAGTTGCTAAAGTCACCATAAAGTAAATTCCTTCATTTTATAGTTTATCTAGTAGAAGGAAGATTGTGAAAGCAATACAATGTGTCACATCTTGAAATATATCACTAGAGGATTTGCAGCATCCATGAAAAGGGAAAAAACAATGCTATCAAGATGGGGAACCTCCATAACTGGGAGGAAAATGCCACCGGAAACCAAACTTTGAGGTGCCCTGTTAGACACCCACTGTAACAAAAACATGTAACAAAAATATGAGCAATAAATTACATATTTAAGTACTTAAGTAAATGAAATGCCATTTAAAAGCAGGTACGTTCAGGATCCATTTCCATCACTAGGAAAAGAAGATGTAAAATTGAATGCAGAAGCTTATATTTGAGAGGATGCTACAATAAAGGTAAACAAAAAAAACACTGCCTTATAATAACTCGTTAAGAGTACCAAAATCAGACTTTTAATAGTCACGTAAATCTGAATGTGTTCTTCACCTCCTGCTAAAGCAGTCACTGTGCTTACACAAAAAGCCGTGGCAAAAAAAAAGCCTGATTCTCACTTGATAACTAAAATTCACCGGTTGGGAAGCTGCGTAATATTGCTTCCAGAGGCAGTTAACCCGTGTAAAGTGGTTTTACGGATTTTGATATCAATTCAGTTTAAGGCAAAATTCCCTTCAGACTGCCACTGTGTACAGTTATAATTTGTTGAACTCATTGATGGATATACAAAGAAAAACTCGGCATCTATTTTAATTATGGTGATCTGATAATGTCATCAATATTGTTGGAAAAACAGATGTGTATACCAGGGATAGGCACCTTCTTAAATAGAATCAATTCACCAAAATGTTTGGTGCCTTAAGATTAGTGTAACATACAGTACAGTGTTGTTTCTGAATAAGGAGAAATGTTCGCTTTACTTACTCTTGACGTATCTCTCCAGAAGCAGTTTATTTATCTAGGTAAATTCTAGCAATGTTGCATATATACTAAAATTAACATGCTTTCTGCATCATTTCTGCATCATTTGCAACATTATGGTATGAATTTAGTCTCAATATTTTAAACATTTCTTATTCACAAAAGGAAACTTCTTATATTTTCATTTTGGTAGCCCCTACTTTTCTTAGCAAGCACCCAGTTAGCAACAAGTAGTGAGTGTTACAGGATAAACCCATCAGCCACCTGATTTATGTTTATATTTGCAAGACGCACCTGTAATGCGAAAAATTAAAATTCCTTTTCTTCCATTTCTAGTTATTGTTAGAAATTAGAATTATATAATCAAATGTAGAAATGGAAGTATTAGTGACACAGCTAAGCTAGTGATTTTTTTAAGGTCTCCTTTATTATATTTTACATAATGAAATTATTGGGTTTTTTACAAGATTTTTTGCATTAATTCTTTGCAGGAATTTACATATAATTTCTAACATCTTCTTATAAAGTGCTTTAAAACTTCTTTGCTTATATTTAATTCCCAGTTTATATATGTCATCTTGGATTTGCGGTTCAATGGGGAAAGGAGGCATGTGTTTCGTTTTTAGGTTTGTTTTCTTTTTTAAATCAGGAGGTCTACTAATAAAGCTCAATTTGCTTTGAAAATATAGACACTGTTTTGCAAAACCAAGATTAAGTATTTGCTGCCAGTAGGTGGTTTTGCAGATGTGCCTAGCAGTTCATACCACCACAACATGAGTAAAACAGGTTTACGCACAACAGTATGAATGGCTTCTTACAAAGTTCCCCAGATTGGCTCCTATATGGTAAGAGATGACTGCGTGATGATGCAGAAGGGCACCTCATTTTCCATGCCAATTCTATAAAGTTCAAGCTCTCCCTGTACTACAACCTACATGGGTGACAATGTCTGCAAATTATCTTGCATGATTTTAAGAGTCATGAGAGAGATTGAGGATTTGAGATTTTATTTTTGCTCTAATATTTTTGTTAACAACTGCATTAATAAACAGACAAGGTTTACAGACATTAAAATCCTTTAAAGAAAAAGCGTTACAGTAACAATAGTACATTAAAATACGGTGACTCCACTCATGTTAGGCTTCTAATTTTTAAGGGACCTACACTTTATTGAAATAATTTCAGCCACATAACTCGATTTCCAGAACACAAATAAATGCATAACACTATCTTAAAACTGGGAGGAGTTACTTAAAACTGGGAGGAATATTTCAGATAGAAATGACTGCACTCCAGTCTTAGCGTTCTTATAGAACTTACTACACGCCAAAGGCAAAGGTAGGTAAATGCTGGAAACCTGTTTCTGCAGCATTCTGAATGCTTGTTTTTGGTGATAATTAATCCAGTTCTATGCTCCTTTACATCCACACAACATTCCCATTATGTCTGAGGTCCCCTCCAGAACAAAGTATATTTTCTCCAGTGTATTTAGCTACATAAAAATCTCACTTCTATACAAAAGTTCTAAATGTTACAATTTTGAATAAAAATGCTGCAATATTTAAGTTAAAAAAAGTTGAAAGGAAAACTTTCATTTTTGTCTCCATAATATGTCCAAGAGGTTAAAGCAAAATTCTCCTGGAGTCTGACATCTAAACTTCATTTTTCGGGAAATATTCCTAACAAAAAAGTCACCAATATCTAAGCTTATTACTACAACTGCCTTAGCACTGCCTTGTGCTGGATAGGTACACATTTCTGTGGAAAAAAAGAAAAAAAAGTACTTTGTGCTGTTATAGTTTTGTTCTTATAGTTAAAGATTTGTGTATTTTTTCTAAGAATATTTTTAACACATACATGGAAATTCATAAAAACATATTTAGAACCTTGGAACTTCTAAATTGTAAGCAAAATTAATACCTATCTGCTCTTTCCATGAAAGATTTCATTTTGTTCACAAAATCCGTTGTTTCTAAGAATTGTTCTAATTAACATCTTAGTTGCATTTATAAAGTATTTTCCATGTGGCTTACTTTTCTCTGATAAAGAAATAAATAGATTTGCTCTTCCAGAATTGCAGTTACCCCTTTTAAGTCAGCTGATTCATTCCAAAGCAATTTCCCTTAATATACTCAGAACTTTATCCAACAAAACAGAACTTCACTTGAACACTAATAAAGGTTTTCCTTCTAGCTACCATTCTAATTAATCACACAATCAATAATAAAATATTTCTAACCTCATTTGTAACATAGTATAGATTAAGTTACTTCAAAGAGAATATTTCTCATGTCAGTAAAATTTACAACAGATACGCATAAAGTCAATCTAACAGGAACATTTCAAAGCAGTACTGTTTTTATGTGAAAAGTATGACTTTGCCTGAACTGCATTTCATTTCAATATTATTGTATGGTGTCAAGTGATTTATACAGTGCAAGTTAATCACTATTAATAAATGAAAGTTAACTGAGGATGTTATTTGCAGGATAAAAAAAATGCAGCTGTATAGTTGTGCCCACATACCTCGCTTATTCCTGAAATCTTGTTCTTTGATTTATACCTTGTCTTATATTAAGAAAGATATAGCAGTTTTTGTCAGTGTAGAGTAAATTTGCCATGGCTTCATTCTGTCTTCTCCTATTAATTATGCTAGCTCAAAGCTTACCAAGGTACTTTTACAGGAATAAATCTAGGCTACAACCACTTCCCAAACTCACAAGATTCACAATGCCCACGCCACCACAAAGGTGTAGGCACTTTTTCAACTTAGCTGCTTAACCTACCTGAAAAGTAAGTCCATTCCATGTTGCACCAGCATGTCTATATAAGTTTGGTATAAATTTCACAACATGTTGATGAGCAAGACGCTTCTGTTGCTTTGTTATTACCCGCAATCGAAGGCTGGTCTTTGAACAGCTTTTCACAATACTTTCAGTCAGCAGTTCAAACATCATCTCTTTCCCTCCTCTCATCCACCAAGCTTGTTATTTTAAAGGCACGATAAAGCATGATTTCCACTTCATAAATCCGTGCTGACTATTCCCAAACACCTTATTGTCCTTAATATGGTTGCTAATGATTTCCAAGATTATTCACTCCAGCACCTTCCCAATCTGACCAGCCTGCAGTTCCCCAGATCCTCCTCCTTGCTCTTCTTAAGACTTAGGAGTAACATTTGTTTTCTTCCAGTCCCTAGGAACCTTTCCTGACAGCTGTTTCAAGCTTTCAAGCATAACCACGAGTGTCTTCACAGTGACTAGGCAGCTCCCTCAGCACTTGTGGGTTCGTCCCATCAGGTTCCATGGACTTTTTCAGGTCCTATCTTGTCCTATTACTTGATCCTCCTTTATCAAAGGTACGTTTTTCTTTCTGCAGACTTTCCTACTGGTTTCAGGAACCTGGAATTACTGAATGCCAGTGTTACCAGTAAAGACCAAGGCAAAGAAGGCACCAAGCATCTCGTTCTATCCTTGATCACCAGGCACCGTACCATTCAGCAGCAGGAGCACAATCTTCTCTAGTTTTGTTTTCGCTACTGATTTCCCAGAAGCCACCTTGTTGTCCTTCATGTGCCTCAACTGATTTAATCCCAGGTAGGCTCTGACATATCTAACCCTGTTTCTGCATGCTTGGACAGTGTCTCAATACTCCTCCCAGGTCACATGTCCCTGCTTTCACTGGTAAATACAATACTTTCAATGATAATTAAGCTTACTTGCAGAATTCCAATTATATTTTACATGTACTTTAATTCTATGTAGTAATTTGGAGCAATTTTTTTTTATGTTGAAAACACTGTTGCTTTGAAACATTCTCTTGGACAGTCATACAGTTCTAAAAAATAATAATTGCAAAATTCATAACTCATTATAATTACCAAGCTAATTCTAACTACAAAGCAAAATGCCTCACTGCCAAATCATAATTTTCCTTCATCCAATATAATCATTTGATTAGACATTCTGTTCTGTATTTCCCTAGTGATTTTATTTTTTCTCTAAAGTCCTGAATTTTTAGTCTTGTTTTTGAGATGAATGTCATAGCTCATAAAGAATCAACTTCCTCCTAGCTTGTTCACAGATCTTGATGATAGGACGGGAGAAACATCAAGGATGATTTATTATACCACATCAACCCATTAAAAAAAACCCAAAAACCTTGTCAGTTGTGCTCACTTCTTTTTATTTAAATGAATGTGATAATGCCCTCCTTCTCCATCTTTTACAAAGTAATGTTTATTTGCAGCTGATTTCTCTATGATACTGCATCTTACAAAGAAACGAAATAACATTTCTGAATGCAGAGCTAGTAGACTGAATATGCACCTGTGTTTGCCACTTGTTTAAGTGGTCTTAAAAACATCTGCATGCTACCTTTCTAGATACCACTTTAAAATGTGATGTACACTATTAGGAGAAGGTTAATTGTTGGAGGTTGATAGGCAGTAACAGTTTGTGTCAGAGGGAGACACACAACTCTGTGGGGCGTAGTGCACTGCAGCAGAATTCCCTCTGTCCAGTCCATCGCTTTGGGCATCAGTCTCCACTGTGATTCTCCATGGTTCTCAGAGCAAACGTGCTCAGGATTCCACTGGTCCCAGTGGGCAGTGACTGCATCTGTGCTTTTTCTCATGTGTGTGCAATTCTTTTCTGGACTGATCAAGGCTTCATGAGCTCATGGTCTAGTTGTTGTACAAAAAGGGAACAGGATTCAGCTCCTAGAAGAATTCTTAGAAGAATTTTTAGAGAAGTCCAAACTACCCCCCCAAAATGAACATTGTTTCCCTTATTAAATTTTGCCAACGTGAATGAGCAGTAGCTATAAAAAAATTAATTTCATAATAGATTTATACTTCCAAGAACAGAATGCGTTTAGTTCGGTATTACACATTACAGTAAAAAAAAAAATAAATAAAATATTGGGTAAATAACACTATTTTTTTCCAGAAAAGTAGATTTCTAGTGACATATGGGACCCATTTCTATTTTTGATAGTTTTGCAAGGTATTGCCTGTTCAGCAGAAACCTCACCCTTCAGAATCTGAAGGTGGCCCTATGCGTCTTGTCATATAGAAATATCAGTGTTAGAAAGAAACTGGCTGTGTTAGCCCTTGAAAATTCCCTAAAAAATAAGCAAAATATTAATGAATCAGTAGAGAAAAGGGAATATATGAGAGGGTTATAGTTCTGTTCTTTAAAGTATGTCCAGTGCGGTGTTGCAGCTCTCTGGTGGCATGTTGGTCATTATCAATGTTGGTCACTCTTTTAGATAAGCTATGTCCCCACTTTCTCGTGCTTCTAAGAGACTTCCGTAGAATGAATAGGAAGATGAGAAGAGACTGTAGCCTTTGCCAAGCTTGGAAGTCCTCTCTGCCTAATGTGCCATTACTCTAATAGGACATGAAGAGCCTACAATGAAGACAAAAGCCTATTGTCTGATTTCAAAGACAAAGTGGCAGAAACTGCCAAGAGTGAGTCCCTTGCGCATCTTTGTGTATAAGGTGGCAAAAATAAAAGAGCCTGGAAGAAAAGCTTTATTTAGAAGCAGCATGTATCCTCCTAGCATGCTTATTGCTACTGAGAGAACTTAAAAGGAAAATTAGTAACTTTTTTAAAAAAAAGTATTTCTTCCACATTTTCAAGCCTGATTGTACTTAATGAATGGAGACAATGAACTTCCCACTTCCCAGAAGAGGGTGCATTGCTTTGTTGTGGATCATGGGAACAACACAAACTCCCTACAAAACAATATAACTAGTTAGATACTGGATTGAATTCTGCCTAGTAGAATTTCAGAATAAATTCATTGAGAAAACAGATTCCATCCTTAACATTCTTTAAGTAGTACATTACAAAGATTTTTCAGCTCAACTTTCACACTGAACTGGCCCTGTTTATCTATCAGCAATTAAACCACATACTTTAGAGACTGAGGTCTGATGAATATGATATTAAAATGGTCAAGGTAAACAGTTCTCAATTAATGAAACTTCCACTGCAAACAACAGCAAAGCAGCAGGAAAATGCTTGAGTTATAGAGATCAGTCTCTTGGCTTCAAATCAAATGAAGGAATATCTGAGCATGCTTTAGGCTCTGGAAAAGTTAAGGATTCGACACATATACTTAAGTACTTGTTTTTTAATACTGGCTCTCATTTTGTAAGTTTCAAATACGAGGACAAAACTATATTAATTTCACATGAAAATAATCTGGACTACTCAAAATACACACAATTTGAAGAAATATTAAGGGCTAGATCTTGCCTGGTTTACATTGAGAAACACTTTACTTCACATGGAATCCAACAGAAAATATGTCAATTTGCAGAATAGATGAGGCATTAATTTCATCTAATTTTAGCAACAGAAATGCTAGATATCAAGTCTAAGCTAAACATCTAGATTGTCTAACGAAAAGAGACAGGAATGTCCACGGGGCAATGTATTCCTCTTACCTTTAACACTTATTTTGGGGAAGATGAATTAGCCTCTGGCAGCACCTATCTCTTTCAGCCGACTGTAAGGAAAGCCTAGGCAACTCTCTCAGATTTATAGGCTTAGTTGGTTACTGCACCTTGTTTTTGAAGTATTTTTAATGCACTTCAGGAAAAAAAAATACATCTCCAGATAGTTGACTCAGAAATCTGAAGTTTCACTTTTTATTTACTTGTCCGTATGTTTATTTGCAGAAAATCAGAGAGAAATTTGGTACTCTCAGCTTCAGCATGTCCCCAAAACGAACATATCACCGAGATTAAAAAGGAATCTTCGATGCTCACACTTGGAAAACTACAAAAATTTTCTCATTCTACTCCTAAATTATACCTGTGCTTGCAAAGATACACAGAGACAAGTGGACTTTTGAACAAAACACATAGCCACATAACACCCAGGGTTTTCAGACATGAAACTCTGTAAGGTATTTATATTTTACTGAGTGCTTAAACACCATCACAATTGCTTTTAAAGATGTTTGAAAATCTGGACTGTTCAAAAGTCAGGATTGCACAGTAATCTAAATCTATTTTGAGTGTTTATATATCCTCTAGCACCGAAGTAACAGAATGATACATGAAAGTCAACAGTAAGTTCTGACATCACTGGAACTAATAAAACATAATTTCCTATATAAGTATCTTGTGACTGACTGACCTTGATATCCAACTGCAACATTTATAAATCCGTGGAAATCTAATTATTTAATTAATCTGAATCCTCTACTTCCATCATTTTCAATTAAAATACACCAAGTTCAAAAGGTTATAGAGGGAACACAAAGGAAGACATGCACAGGCAGCGGGGATCTGTGATCCTTGCCTCCCTTGCAAATGATGCCACAAAGGAAAATCTCTGCTATGCTTGCAGAAACTTTGAGTCATTTAAACTAAAACTCTAATTGTCATCTCAATAGTAAATACATTTGGTACAGGTCTTTTCACCTTCTTTTGCACTATACAGGTAAAAGTTGTAACAGAAAAGAGTAGAGCTCCAGGCAATTGTCAAGGGATACAAATGGAAATGCAAAAGCAAAAATAAGTCCAGAGTTGCAGAAGTGTTCTGCTCTGGGACTTATACAAATAATGGCATTATTTACCCCTGTCTGTAGCAGTTATGTCTACTTAACCAATAGCAAAAAAAGAAATGCACCAAATAGCAAAGAAACAGAAACACATGGGCCTAATATATATATATCTCTATACATATATCCTACTGGGGAGAAATATTTTTCATTTTTTTTCGCACACAAATTCAAAAAATACTCTTCCAAGTATAAAGACAGTTTAAATGATGAATTTCATATTTGTGCTCATACATCTGCAGAATTACTGTGTTTGCCCATTTAAACTGAAGGAAGGTGATGTCAAGTTCAAATGAACATAGAAGTAGTTGATACAAGGGGTGACTCCACTCTCCTGGGAGTATCTCTAAAAAGGGCTTCATTGCAGTGTATGGGTAACTGAGTACATGAAAGTGTCTCCACTCAGCTTCCCTGAATAAGGCATTTTCAGATACTAAAGCTATACCTGGGGTACACAGCACTGTAACCACACAGCCTCCTTCTCTTCTCATTTAAGATACTCGTAAATTTTCCACTAGCAGGTCTTAAATGAACAAATTTTCCCCAGCATTTCTCAGGTTGAGCACTAAAACCAATCACTGGTGATCCATGGAGTATCACTCTGTCTTTTTCAAACAGACATAACAGATAATATCTGGCCAGAGAAACCCTCAGAGTAGAACTGTGTGAGAGTAACTGATGTGAAAGTGATGGACAGTCACCAAGCTGAATGGGAAAGCTTCTCAGTAGCCACTGTGTCTGTATTTTATTGATGTAACCAGGGCCTATAGATCCATCTCAATTGCAATCTCAGCTGTAGCAAGCTCACAAACTGTTTCGCTAATAGGTAAGATGGACTTTTGATAGGAAGTGCATGAGAAGGCAACAAACCTCTGGGTGAATACAGACATAAAGACAGGCATTGAAATCCAAGGACCATTAGGAGCTTCACCAACCATTCATAATAAACATCACAAATCTGTGCACTGAAGAAAGATTATCAGAAATGAGGATTAAGGATGAAGGTTTTTTTTTTTTTTTTGTTTTGGGGTTTTGTTCTGTTTTCTACATTTCAAAAGAAAGACTTAAGGATTCCTGGAGTATTTTTTTGGCAAAGGCCAGGGGTTTAGAAATTCTTCCCTTTACTAGTGAGCCTTAATGACTAGGACATCTAGATAAGCACAGCCACAAGGATTTCTGATTTGCACCAGGGCACCAGCAAAATTCTATCTGACATGCAAGAGATTTTGCTCTCTTTTCCCTTATGTCCTCCTGACTACCTTCTTATTTTACCTCTCTTTACCCTTCTCTCTCTCAATTTCACAGTGACCCTGAGCCTCAATACATTTCACAGCACTGGTAAAACAGGCTGCGGCAGCTCCTGCAGAGAAGGAAAGCAACTTGCCTGATGGTGCCTCAAGCCGTGAAATAATCAAAAATAAAGAGAGGTTGTTGTGCAGGACAGATTGCAGTAGTTATTGACTATAACTGTAGGTACCACATTAGACTGGCTGTTTATGCCTGTCATAGGCATTCATTCTGAGAATACGTTTTGCTCTTCCTATTATGGGTTGCTTTGGCAAATTTGGAGAAATAGCCATTATTCAAACTTGTCAACCTGAAATTCAGCGGCAGGACTATTCTACTCTGACTTATATTTGGGACGGGGGAACAATTCTGATGCATACAGCCTGGAAAAGATATTTTAATAATTTTTGCACTGATTTTATCTATGAATTATGATTTCAATTTCAAATTCTTTCTTGTTTTCCTTTTAAACCTACACAGCTTTGGCATGGGACTAAATTGACTAAGGTCTCTGTTTTCAAAATCGGAAGCTATTTAAATGTTTAATTTTGTATGTAGCAGGTCAAACTCTTTATTAGCATATTTCTGTTATCTTAGGTGGAGTTATATTACATATATGGTCAATTCCATCTAAATGAAATAAAGTATTATCATACTGTCATGCTTCTGTATCTAAAAAAACTCAAATAAATTCAACCATCAGCTAGAAAATTGGTCAGCATATAAAAATATTCCCACTCAGCTTTCAGGTGTTATTCAGTGCAATGTTTTTTTAAAATAAAACACAGTGTGTATTTATATAGTTCCAGTATATCCCTCAATCATCAGGCAAGTTTTATTTTCCACTAGGGTTCATGTAACGACTGATGACCTTCACACTGGCTTGTGGGGTGTAAATAATAGGACAGTAAGAGTTAAAAAAAGTGCAGAAAGTAAAGGATCAAATTATCTGGTGGCAAATCCCTGCTTCGCTCCATGGACTTTGCTGCCAGACAGCTTTGCTGCATACACAGTTTGAAATATAACCCTGTAGGAAAGGCGATCAGCATAAAATCAAATTACAGACAGATGCTGATGGATACCTCTCTTATAATCAGGTAACACTGAAATGGGCTATTATGCCAAAACCCACAAAATTACAAATATATGCCCATGAACACATTTCAGAACATTCTGTTTCTCTTTCTTTTATGACTCCAGATGGACAATGCAGAATAAATAGAAACTGGATGAAAAAAGATGGCCTCACTGTTTAAATATGAGAGTTAATTAATTGAAAGTGACTACTCATAATTCAATTCTCCAGCTGAAAATTCTGCACAACTATTTGCAGAAAAAAACCTATGTAAATATAAGATTACTGCCATATCTTCTGTTATCTCAAAGCTTCAGGTAGGCTTTTTACATTTTTTTTTTAAGTCATATGACTGTAAGCATGCTTTTGAGTAAAACTTAGTGTAGCTCAAGATAAAACCTATTCAACAATGTTTATTTACTACTACTGAAAGAAACCCAGGTTAAAACCAGATCAAAACCAGCTGTTTTTCCCAATTTATAAAAAGCACAAGTGGAGATTAACTTTGGTAAGTGCTCACAACAAGACTTGTTTAAGTAAATTAGATTTAAAATATCAGTTTTTCATTTTAAACTTGGGAATGCTAACTAAAGTAACAACCACATTTTAGAGATATTTAGTTGTACTCCAAACAGTCAAATAATTAAAGACAATGTTGTAATACGGTTTACTCTCAGCTTAAACCTTGAACTTATTATGTGTTCACTCAGGAAGGAAACAGAACAGATAAAAAGCACTCCACCAGCCCTGCTATACATTAGAAACTTCAGTGCTTACATTAGCTTTGTATCTTAATTACCAAAGATATCGTTAGCATTGTAGACTGGGACACTTGTCTTTATTACTCCTGTAATTTCTTCAGGCACAAGCTTTCATTGCAGGATAAACTGTTGTGTCTTCTAAAATTTTGCCTTTAGTACCGTGCTTCATTGAATCTCTTTCCTACTTATAAAGTTAAAAAGCAGTCAGAGCTCATGCGAATGAGTTATGACACTTCATGAAGGTCTGACATAGCTGTGGCACAGGAGAGTGAGGACAGAAGCAGCCTCAGAGTGGTGGGCTTCAGCAAGACTGAGATGTTTCCCTCAAGCCTTTGTTTAGGATATTAACTATGGACCTCATGAAGAAATATTAAGTAATGTGATCCTTTCTGTCTCTTGTCTGGGAGAAAACCATAGAACCAATTATACTGGTAGGCTAACTGCCCACTTGAAATGAAATTATTCAAACTATATCCTCCCTCTATAATGAAGGAATATAGAAAAAGAGGAAAGACGGGAAAACACTAGAGGGCAGTCGTGAGGACTATGGAAACTCTGCAAAAGATCCAACACGCCTTCATTGCGACCTCCCCAGACCATCTCTGAAGAAGAGTCCCAGTAAAGAGACCCTTTCAAGTCAGTTTGTCTTTTCCTGTATCCAGATGACAGAAGTGGACAAATCTTGATAACAGTATTTCCTCCATGTTTCAGACAGAGACACCTTCTTTAAAATCAGAAACCAAATAAACCTTGTCTCTATATTTATCATATGGAAAGAAGGCTATCTCCAACAAATAAATCCCATCCACCCACATAAAAAGGTACTTTTTCCAGGATGAACTTTATTCACCTAATTTCTTTAAGCCCTCGAAAAGATAAGCTCCTGAGCTTACAACTCCACAATGGTGTCTCAACCTCGATTGTGTGATAATGATGGCTTTAGCATTCAGTACATTCATGTTTAATATATGCAGAGAAAACTGCAGGCAGTTTACCAACTTATCCTACTGGCTTCAATCTTCTTAAGTATATACCTAGATACATAAATATAAATTCGTAAACGTGAATACTGAAAGAAAGGAAAAGGGCTATGAATCAAACAGTTCCTCAACTGTATCTATTACATTATGGACATGGGCAAAGTTCAGACCTGAAAAAATATTTTAACACACATAGGATACAGCTAATATTTCAAAGCTTACATAGACTGAGGACGATGGAGAAAAATAATGCTGACTGAGCTCTTCCTATACTAAAGCCCCTTTTTTTCATACTGGGTAACTGGTGCAGCTGCAATGACATCCCCTTCAACTCCTCAGCACCACCTTCCACACTGACACGGATCAACTCTCCCATTTACCACTTGCTCAGCTTTGTCATCAGTCAGCTTTGTTTCTTTTTCTATGTCTCACTGGATGCATTTTGTCTCCTTCAACGTCATTCATTTCTGCATGTCTTTCTACTCAGTACCTTGTAAGCACATGATCTATCAGTGTCCATTATGTCTTTACTAATTCCAACCTCATTTTTGCCCATTTTCTCCTTCAGCAGCTCAAGTTTATTTTTACACGTATCACAAAACAACCTTCACTACATTAACCTCTACTATGACCCTTCTTCCACATTCAAACTACCTCTTGATCCTTTTAAAATTAAAACACTGGTAAAACTCTTGTAATATTGCGAAACAAGACCACAAAAAAACCCAAGTAACGTTTTAGGCCATTTTTGTTGCAGGTGATTGAAGAATATTTGAATGATATGCACACACATACTGCAGGTAAGTGTACGGAGAGATATACTGGAAGTAGGTATACTGACAAGCCTCTTTATCCAGTCTATGAAGTTGTTATCCAACTGAAGCATTTAATCATTGAGACGGATATTTTCTTTCAGAGAACATCTAATAAAGCAAGAACACAAAACTGCATAGCCTGAAGGTTGCATTACTGGTAAGCCCGCGCTTGCCCAGGATTAATCATTGCAAACACCAAATTTTTTATATTTACAAATGTATCTCAAATTGCATGACTCAGACACAAAATATATGTATATACCTATACGTAAAATAGGTACATAATTCAGTTTATGCATGAAATGTAACCTTGTATTGGTCTTCTCTGATGTCTACACTTTCTCTGCAGTAGGACATGTAGAGGAGTCTGTGGAACTACTACCTTTGAGATATTAATTCATATGAAAAGTAGAAGTTCATCTGGTTGCTGCATGGGGCAGGCTGTAATGCTAACCTGTAAACACAGGATGTTCACTCAAGTAGCATACCTTTGAACTGCAACATTCTCTTTTGTGAATACATGCCAGACACAGCTGGTTACCAACCAGCTGCTTCTTACACCTGGGACCATAAAATGAGAAAAAGACTACAGTGCTGAACTCTAAATGCATGAGAAAGGACATAATTATGGAACTGTGGAAATCAGTTGTTCACTCAGTGCTTTGACATTGGAATATGCTACATGAGCTGAGCAGTCTCCTTGTAACATTGTAAATCCTGGTCACAGCCTCCCCAAAAAACTCAATTACTATGTGGGAAAATATGGGCAAGTTAGTGGAAGCATTTTTTTCTATCACTAAGCCTCTGATGTCTGATTATACTAAAAATTAAGGCACTGACAAATGAGTGCATTAAGCAATCCCATGATAAGTCTAAAAAAATCATCTTGATTCCTGGCTAAAGAACGGTCCTTTCCTCTCCAAGATAGGGAGCTACTGGTGTATTCCATATATATCAGTACACATATTTCTCCTTGAAATTGGCTGTATTTTGGATACAGGAATATAACTCCAGAGAAGCTACATCTTGAGCCAGCATGCTACCATCTTGTTTCTCAAGAGGACTCACTACCATTTTATGCTTTTTAGGTACACTATCCAGCTAAAGATTTAACACAAGAAACAACGAATCAAAGTGCTAGGACAATAAAAAACAGCAGACGTTACATGAAAAGATGCAAAGCCCAACACATGAAATTTACTCGCGTCACTCACGTGTACCATGTACTATTCTCAAACTTGGCCTATTTAGCCAGTACAAGAGAGTTCTTCTAATGTTTTTCTAATTTCACTGGTCAGCCAATAAGGACTGGTACTGGTCACCTGACTAGTGATGAACCAGTTTCTTGGACCTGTCTGACAGCCTGGAAGACTTGCATGGCTTAAATGAAGTTTAAGGGTGCTCCCATGGCTCCAAGAAGCACAGGGTTGTAAGGGCCATCATATAGCTATCTATAGAAATGCACACAAGAAATTTATGACTTGCTCAAGATCTCACTACATGTCTGGCATGAGAGATTAGCAACTAAGTGCCGCTCTAAATGCTACTGCTGCAAATCCAGGGTTGTCAAGACTATTTGACCTCATATTTCTGCACTCTCACTCCTATCCTTTTGCCACTTGACAAGCAGTCTATCAAGAAAATATTGGGGTTTTTTTTCTGTTTTTTTTTTCCATAGCAGCCTTTTACTGAATTATACTGAGATTTTCAGAAGTGTCTAAAGTAGATGATCAACTCCTATCAAAGCTAACACTAGAGGAGTGCAAAATTCAGTGTTGCCAGATCCACACAATATTAAGTCATTACAGAAAACGTGTAATAAATTGTTCTGAGAATTATGAATCTTGGCATTTTCCTTTTTTACTCATATATTCTTTTTCCTTCCAGAAATATTGTCTCTTTTTCTATCTCTAAGTTTCCCTTCGTCTTGTGATCAGTGTTTTGTCCTTCCAGTGATCACAGCTGTCCAAAACAGTGCAAAAAACAGACACAAAAAGTAACAGAACATGGATGAAAAACAGAATGTTCTCTGTGTCCTGATGTACTTGTAAAGCAGTAGAGATTGCACAGAATAAAAGTTTATTGTTGCATTCATTGAATATAACCCAGGGCTGTTTGTGCATACTCTCCTTGAAAGCCAAAAGCAAGCCAAGAAGAAGGAAAGGACTCTTCTTTCTTTCAAGCACCCTTCAGAAGAAAATGAACTGTTCCTGCTATTTCTCAAATGAAGTGAGGACTTCATTATACAAATCTGGTAATCATGTAGATGTTGAAAGGTAGCTACATCTATTTTTATCTTCTTTGTTAATCTAATGTAGAATAAAAGTTTAAAATGCCTATAACCAATCCAAGTGGCTGGCAGATTCACTACTAGATGCTTGTTCCACAAGGATAGATACATATAGCAGAATATGGTATCCCAAACATATATTTAACTGGTGCGTTTTGCCTGGGTGAAACAGGCTGCATCATAGCAAAGTGCATTTGTATACACAAAAGACCATGTTCATGTAGTTTTAGACCTTTCCCAGCACTTAAAACTAATAAAGCTATTTCTACACTGAATTGCATTTTGGAACGATCTCCAGAAATCCTCACTTCAAGATTATTTAAGTGCTCGCAAGCCTTTCCCCCAAAACCCACCATGCTAGACGATTGCTTTTATCTTCAGCAATATGTATGAGCTTGATTTTCTTCCTCTTTATTTTGTTTTTATATACAATTATTTGAGCTGTCATAAGGAATCAGACCAATTGTCTATCTAATCCTTACCATATCTCTGACAGGGGCCACCACCCCACACTTCAAATGAAGGTGAAACGAAGTCTTTAGTTGACAATTATGAAACAATTGACCCATAGGCAAAAAAATGCCATTAGTTAATGGTTTGCCCTAAACTTAGGAATTAAAAGAACATGCTTTATCTGATATGGCTGTGGGTATTCTTCTCCACAGCCATGTTTAGCTCTTGTTTTGTTTTGGGTTTTTTTTAATATTCTCAAACTCTGTGTCCCGATTTATTCACAGGCGAATTCAACATTATGCAAAGGAAAGGACAACAGGAAGTACTTTAGCATGTTGCCATCCAATATTAGTAACTATTTTTAATTTTAGTGACTACTCCCTTTGTTTAGTGTAAAGATAAAAGATACAACAGAGGCCGTAATTATGTTACCAGTGCTTGTAATGGATTACACATTACACCTTATTTGTTTTGTATACAAGTTAGATTCAGACTTAAGTTTTCTTCATGCCTTTCAAGGTCTCTTCTGCTCCTATTTATCTTGCTTTCTAAATTATTTCAATTTCATTTCTTAAATAAGGTGATTAAAACTTAGCACTGATAAAATTTAAACTGATGACAGTGAACACTCTCCATATTATTTTCTACTTGGTCTTTGATGTCTATAACATCATTGGCTATTTGAAAGTTCCTGTGCACTGAACAGTTATTAAAAAACATCCTTACCTTGGTCCTCAGTAGGAACAATTCCAGTACTTGCATGTCCAGAGAGATATTTGGATAATACAAGTATATATTTTAATAGTCCTTATTTTGCATTTGCCATCTTCAAATTTCTGCTCCTATTATGCTAACTATGTCATGAAGGTTGATTAAGTCTCTCATAATCTAAGTATGCTTAACTCTTAACTACTGTGATTTAATTTGCAACCCTCTCTACTCTGCTACTCTTTCCCTTTCCTGGAGAGCTGCTGAAAAATTCTGCTCAAAGAGTATGACAGACATTGTCAATTCAAACAAATGATATGTCAAATCAAGCAAAAATCACTGTTTCTATAACGTCCTGATCCAGAAGCTGCATGGTTTTGAAACAAGTAGATAATCTTAAGCTCAGCACTCTAACATAGCTCCTTGACACCTGGAGCACAGCTGACTGGGGATCAGGATTACGGGTAGAGTGAACATGTGATTGTGTCTGCTCATGTAAGAGATACCAAAATTAGTGTAATTATAGTGGAATTACTCCTGATTTACAGCATAGCAATGCAAGCATCATGGTAAGCATCTGGTAGAATTGAAACATCTGATTCTAGATTGTGTTTTTTGATAAAAATATAATCTATATATTTGTGTAAGTCAGATTTCTGTCACAAAACATCAGTGACCTCCTTCTGAAAGTCCTCACAGAAAGGAGAAAGGCCAAGACTCAAGAAAATTGCAAATTAAATGGAAGGAGTAATCCACTTCTCGATATATACCACGATTTCAGGAGCACTGGGAGGATCTAAAATTCACTGATGTTGTGAACAGTCTCTCTTTGTCTTCTATGAGTTCTTCAACAACTTCCAGTAATATATCATTCCAAGCAAAATACGTGCCTCTTATTTTGTCATATATTTGCTCAGCAGAATATAAGGATTCAGATATATTCTACCACCCCTTAAGACTGATATGTTACTTCAATAATAACCTTTCAATATTAGAAATTCACATTAAGACTACTTAAAGTTACAATCACAAAAAAAAAGAAGAAACAAGTCAGGGAGAAGCATCACCTCTGAGTTGTTAACTACAGTGTGACTTAGGGTTTCCAAAACAGCCTCCAAAGTATTTCCTAGGTAATAAAGTCTATTGAAACCTAAAGGCAGAGAAGTTCTAAGAGAAAGTAAAGCTTTCTTTTGCTTGACAAGACAGTTGGCGTCGAAATAGAGAGGGCAGTTAGGAAAACAAACATTTCTTTCTTATAATGGCCAAAATGAATTTTAATTTCCACTTAATTTTGTATGTTTAATACACTATGATTTTTAATTTACTGCTCATGCGTTCTAATCATGTCAGATGTGTGGGTGTCTTGTAATTCTTTATGAATAATAAGGAATGCAAATAGTGCTATCTTCACACTCACAGTTGACTGCACTCTGTTGGCTCCCCATCAGCACCTAATTTATCAGCTACTAATTTTAAGAGAGATAATGTCTAATGCTAGAGGAATATCTCTGTGCACGTAACATTACACTGCTGAGAGAGAATGTTGGAAGCATCTGAACAATTACATGTGCTCCAAGACAGCCTTATTTGGTGGTTAATTTTCTAAATTCCACTCACCTTATTTATTAAGATTGTTTATTAAATGTCAACTGGAACTAATAACTACTTTTGCAATCTTACAAAATATTTGGTTATCTCTTAGCTAATATAAAAATTCCTTCATTGAAGCAATTATATATTGAAGCCACTGTAAATGAAGATTACAAAAATACTCAGTATAATCTGATATTATTATTAAACTATGCATAAATCTCATATGAAAACAATTCATGAAACTACTAGTAGCACAATCAAGCAATGTTAGGATGACTGAGATGTACTGCATGCCGGTATTTTCCATTTCCTTCCTTCCCTACATCACATAGACATAGATTGCAGAGTTAAATTAGCATTTATCTTCTTTGAGAAAATTGATTTAAAAGTTTTGATGCAATCAACAAATTCTTGTTTGCAGGGTTTTAGATTTTAGAATGGATGACGTGGAATATAATTATATATAAGTTTCACATTGTCAATAAGCTTCCACTTCTGTTCATAAAGACTTTGTCATCCAACTTGTTTTATATACAAATATCACTCCTCACAGAAAATAACTTTAGGGTGTTACACAACCCAAACATTCAGGCTGCATTTCCATGTTCATAGTTCTGAGCGCTGGAGGAAATTTTATATACCATTCAGCTCTATGTTCATTTGTTTGGATGTCATATTCTAAGTCAGCAGTTGCATTTCATTTTATGTCTTATTAGAAATTAGTTTTTCCCGTTTGGAATTTTCTAGGCTTGCATAGCAAACAAATAAACAAATCTATCTGACCATCACTCTTCTAATGGTTAGTTATTATTACTTCTGCAGCCACTAACAGCACTGTCAAAAATTAAAACCAAAATTTCTAAGTCCATGAACATACTGTACAAAACCTTGTCTAATGTTTAGATTGTTTTAAACATCTGGTACAGGCATAAACAAAATATTTGAACTGTGACCTTATAAAATCTAACTCTTTCAACAATGTAAAAATGTTCATTTCTCCTTAAAAAAAAAAAATCATGAAAGTCTTGAATTGCATTGAAAGTGTTTTCCCATATACAAAAGACACCTCTTCTGCCAAAACCACTGGGCAAAATTCCTACATTTGCTGAATTTAAAATCCATTTTGGGGGCCAAGGGATTTTAAACAATGAAAAAAACACCTGGTCTATTCCCATGTATTTATCTAGCTTCCTGTGTAACCTCAGGAAATCTACGTGAGGAGGGTTGGAACCAGATGATCTTTAAGGTCCCTTCTAACCCAAACCATTCTGTGAGTCTATGATTCTATGATTACATTATCAGGTTCACACCTCCACAAAGACATCCTGATTGACAACTTTTCGCATTGAATTTTTAGTTCTGCAGAAGAAAACAAACTACAAATATTTAAATATTTCAAAAAATATCATTTAAGCCTTATCTCCAGAGATGAAGAAACTACTGAGTAAAAGTAAAAAAATTTCTGATATTAGGAATGGCTATCAATTTACTGGTTTTGCTATTTTTGTTCTCATAGAAATTTTGTGTTGTTTTCTTCGCCCCCTAGCAGAATAGTAGTTTTTAGGGAATTGAAACACTGTGAAAGAAAAGAAGACCTCAGAAGCAAATATCCACATGTACAGCTCATTATTTGAAGAGTAATTCTAGATTTCTTATGAATAGATAATGAAACAAACATGAATTAAACAATATTATTCCCATTATTGGAAAACAAAGTGATGCTTGGCACTCCAGTGAAAATCGTTGGCTACTACTTCGTTTTGGCACAAGAATCTCTTCTCAAGCCCACCTTGTTCATGTTGTCATCTTTTCTATTACTCTCAGAGGATGGTATTTCCCATTCCTTCTTTGATGTCAGTACTCAGTTATGTGCTTGTCTAAACTCTGCCTGGATGCTGCCAATCTATAGACTGTCAGTCTTGAGGCTTTTGCAAGAATCACATATTATATGAAGCCCACTCTTCATGTAACTGATCTGCAGAGAAATTATGCAATGCCTATAGTACCTTTTTTTCTAATGAATCCAGCCCTAAGCTCTTCCTGAGTAAAGCATGCCATTTCTGTCAAGTCTGTAATGGTTTCGTTACATAAATCAAGTCACTGACAAAATCTGATGTCAAATTCTATTCACTGGGGATTATTTATAGCCAAAAGATCAGAATGACTTTCAACCAGTTCTGTCAGGACTGAGTGTCTAGGCTCCCTTACAGAGTTATGCTAGGTTCACTACCATTTTTTTATGTTATTATAATTCCAAAATATTTACTGTTTGGCTTTCTTTCCAAAAAGTATGAACAGCACTGGCATTTTAATTTAATTCTTTGCACTACAAATTAAACAGATACTTTAATATGGGATCACTAAAAATGAATTTATGTTCTTCCATATTTCAATTGATTTCAAATGACACACTTGAAAGTATTTTTAATTCTGTATTTAGTCATGATAAAAACCCAGAACACTGAGGTTTTTTTCTGACTAACTTAAAAGTTTATAGTACTGAAGTAATGTTGCATCAATTTACATAATTTCTTGTTAATTTGTAACAGCCTCTTATGCCAAAGAATACATTATCAAATAATTAAATCATAAGACAAATTGAAGAGAGAGGGTTTTGGGGGCATTTTCTGTCTGTATACCTTGTCTGTGGAACACACTAATTAAACAGATCAAACCACTGGGCAGAATATCATCAATCTTTAAAAAAAAAAAAGTGCTATTGTTTACTCCCCACTATGAAATATGGATATAATAAAATACAAACAGTAGAAACTGCTGTTACAATTTAATGATATGTATGGATATTTTTAAAACATGACTGTTTTGACTCTTCAGCTCCACTTCTTCGTTTACTCAGTTTTGCTTCAGTGAAAGACAGTGAATGGATTATTCAAGTATTAGAGACACAAATTCACCACTTCACGGGCAAGCAGAAAATGTAAATTTCAGTGGACCAACTTGGACTTCTTTTAAAGTGTATTTTTTTAGGTATTTTTACATGTGTACTCAAGGTTCAGTAACTAGAAAGTAATTTTTCTTATAACTCTTAGAAAAAAAACCTGACTGCATAAAAAAGATTCTGGACTATTTTAAGGTCCATTTGATTCTTCACATAGTGAGGTTTTTGGAGTGTCATTTTAATCTGAAAGCTGTTTTAAAAAGTTGTGCCTCATTCTATACCAAGCGACAGAACCCATGCATACTAAGGATTTTACCTGATTTTCTAAGAGACTGATAGATCTATTTGGTCATTGTGTTTCTATTAACCATGAACAGCTGATGTAATTAAAGATGAATGATGCTCAACCAATGGAATTTTCACCTGAACAAAAACTAGCTGGATGAGGCTGTAAGCCTACAAAATGGATACTCATGACCAAGGAAAAGAAAAAGTTAATAATATAGCTCTGTACGTCAAGTTAAGAGGCATCCCAAGCTACCATCTTTATAATTACCTTAAAAATGGATATGCTAGTCACATCTCTTAAGATTGCTAGAAGGTATGACATTTGGTTGTATAGAAAGATAAAATAATGGCAATTTGACACAAGTGGCATACTTTTTCTTTAGCAGATCTACTTCAGAAAAGATTTTGAGTGAGCAGTATCAGCCACTTTGATTTTGCAATCGTTTCATTAGGGCATGGCTCCACAGAGCAAACTCCTGCAGACAGTTCCCCTTGGACACTCATGCAAGTACAAAAGCTGGTATTTAGCCAGTGGTTTTGCTCTCCTCCAGCTTGTTTTGTTACTCTGTATGCCATAGCTAAGAGTCAGAATCTACACTGATTTCAGAGAGACCTACAAATCCCATAGCTAATACTTTCCTCTAGTTCTGATGTTACAATAATGAGTCGGAGAGTAATTTCACCCAGCTGGCCTTTTGGAGAGCACACGCACACAGCTGCACACGCCATGTACGTGTATATGTTTCTGCACAAACAGCCCGATGGAGTCTCATCCTTCAAGGAAAATAACTGAATTTTAAATAGTTATTCTTATGTATAATACAGTTCTGCAAGACTTACAGGAGTAAAAGTTACGCTTCACATGGATTTTTCTAGTCTTATTGAAAGAAAAACTGAATTATGAATATACAAGTCTAATGGAATGTAGTCACCCATTTTAAAGTGCTCTAAAAATTTTACTCTAAAATGTTGAAATATCTAATGAAAACTTATGGTTTCTTTCCTGTTAGGTTCCATATTAGCGTCTACACTTCTTCAAACCCTATTAATTAGTGATGATAATGAGAAATTATATTTCTTATGGACTCCCAATTCACTTGCTAGATTTTCTTCAACAGTAATTTTCTGCTCGGAAAATTTACTGCTTTCTTTTTACCTTGGTTAGTGAAAGACCTTGAATTTTAGCAAGAACAGAGTTTATATCCTTTATTAATATTGATAAATATGGAAATATATAACCTTGTATCATATAAGTGGGAAATCTATTTTAATTTCTCTTCATATTGCAACTAATTTCATTCTGGGGGATAAAAAATGTAGATTTTCATATCTCCTACTCTGAGAAAAGTTTGTCAGAAAACGGAAAACATTTTCAGGCAATACATTTGTGTACACTAACAATGGAGAGTAAATTCCTTTAGCACAACTATGTATGGCTAACTCAAAAAACCTGCTGGAATTCAAGGGACGGGCTTCTGATGACTTCAAAAGGTTTCAAAGGTTTTTGAACAGGCCCCCTAGTGTCTCATCCACTCTATTTTTCAAGACCTCAAGAAATAGAACTCCCTCTGGTCTTCCTTAATTAGCTCATACAGTAATTTTGTGAATTATTTTAAATACAGAATCAATTTCACATCCTTGCTGATTTCACAGTTACTTATATAGAGCTCTCCTGTGAGTGCATTCTCAGAAAATTTCAACCTTCTCTGAATAAATTCAGAATGCCTTTTCTTCCAGATGTAATCTCAATTTCCACAATCATCAAGATAGCTTTTTTTTAACAGGAAACCATTTTATGAACGTTTCTGTAACTGTGTTATACCACTAGATATCTAGACCATTAATATTTCATTTGACTTGGATATATCATACTTTGAAGAATCTTGAAGAAAGTTTTTTGTCCTCTTTTGCCAGCAGAGCTAACAGTTTACAGTAGATGTTTCTATTCAATACCAAACAAAACTAAACAAAACAAATTCAACCAAACCAAACGCACCTTATTTGTCAAAACACAGTTTGCAGTTTGCTGGAGTTGTGATTACTTTTGATGTACTGTTGACACATCATTGTGACTTCCTTGTATAGAATATTGCAAGTAATATACTGTCATTGACATTTTCCAGCAATGAGAAATCACCTCCAGCTTATATTTGGCCACTCAGCCTCCCTACAGTAATCAGCATTATCTTTGAATTGATATTAAGAATGTGTTCAAAACAATAAATTCCAAATATCTTAAACTTTCTAACACTTTGCAGTTTTAGTAATGCTAGCCTACCTTTTATATTCAGTTCTATATATATATGTCAAATGTCTAAAAATAATTTTTCAGAACAAAATCAGATATGAGAAATAAATTTAATCCTTTCCTAGGTGCAAAACTAAGTATGTTAACCAAAACACTGCAAAGGCATTTTATCATCTTAGACTGATAAGAAGGATAACTTTTACGGTCATTTAATGACAATGTCTTTACTACAGTCAGTCCCAAAACCAACACAAACTAAATAGAAATGACAACACACAATTTAAAGACGACCAGATTCTTCCTGACTAAGAATGCCAAATTTTCTCACACAAGTAAGCAGTGTACATGTTCAAAGCTATTGCTCAAGGTAATGGAGAAAAAAATGCTAGAGAGAGTTCTGCCTCCCATAGTCTTACATACTTAAAGGACCAGTATAAATGGTAGTTCCCTGCAAAACATCTTTTTACGGTTGATGATTTAAATCTTTCACTCGTTTCATAATTTGTGTTAATATTTTAGACATATAAAGCCCATCATACATAATATTATGCCAAGATTTAGTAAGATTTCTGTGGTATAGCTACTCATGTTCTAGAGTCATAGTTTTCTTACTGAAATAACTGACTTTCAGAGTCACATTTAATTTTCTTAAAAAGCACAGACATGATTTAAAGTCTTCATTTGTAACTATTCAAGACCAAAATTATTATTTCTTTTCACAAAATGAATTAGAAATAACAGCTTTTTTTTCTATGTGTCATTAAGAAAAATAAACTGTAGTTTGACAATACAGGGAAAAATATTATCATCCTTTTTGTATCTTATTTTTTAAAATAATTATTATTTTCCTAAAACAAAACAAAAAAAAACCCTCCCAAAAGTTAATATCCCGTCTCAAATTGTTATTTGGTTTGAGCTGATCTGAATGCATAAAGCTTTCAGGGCCTTACTGGAAACTTCTCAAAAAGACAGATGTATTTCTGAAAAATAATCCTCAACCCTCTTCTCCTTCCTATATTATTGAGATATGATGGAAATAGATAGCTTCTCCATCTTCCAATAGATCTGGTAATATTTACACATCTATATCACCAAATACACATAGGAACATTTTACCCTGAACTGGAGATTGTGTTATTGACACTCCTTTCCTCACTCAAAAAAGTCTCTAAGTTTAGGAAGCTTATGGTGATTGAAACAAGATTCTTTCACTCCATGAACAGAACTACCATCTTTTCATTTCTCTTTATTAAAATACCATCAAAATACCTGACATAAACTCACTGCTTAGAAAAAAATAAACCGCAGTTGCTTTCACTGTTGAATATAGAAACTAGAAGCTATGTCACATGTAACTGATGGTGGTTTACAGAAAAAGATTAACTTCTTAGCCATAAAAACTTTTCAAGAAACTTCCTGACTGCCATGTTTATGACACTATTGACTTTTCCCTAAATGGCTGACATAGAGAGGGCAATGAGAGGCTGAGAAGATACACTCTTAATGAGTGCTTTTAATGACTGCAGAAAGCTGAAGTTGCTCATGTTTTTTTATTAACAAATCTCTTCTGTGATATGCTCCATTTACATATCTATTTTAAATAAAAATCAATTTCAGAAGAAAATCAATTTTAAAACAATAAAAGTATAACAAAAGAAGTTCAAAACAGCTGTACCAGCAGGTATTCTACAAAAACTGTGACTGCCTTCAGAGTAAAATGATCAATATATAGTTGTACTGTTCTCTGACCTGTAACTGTGAATATTTATTAATCAGTTTGGTAATTTTAGTGGGGGTGTGTGTATATGTTTGTTGCTATTTATTTATTTATTCATTTTACTGTCATGACAGAGAAGTAGTCATTCCTTATCACCTGTCCTCATCTAAAACACAAATGGAGAATCTTGCTTGGACAAATTCACAGGCATATACCATCCTTTGGAAACAGCCTCTCAGTCACTGAAATTCACGAGACTCACTGCATGAACTTGTTATTTAGATTGTTCCAATACACATGCTGGAATGCCCTGCCTCCACACTTACCACTCATAATTCCTCAGTTGCCTTTGGAGATGCAAGTGTATATTGCACAGCATTTTACCCATCCATCTGTTCCTCAACACCTCTCATTAAAATCTGGTGCTCTGCTTACACTGGGTTGTGTACAAAAGGTCAGCAAGTCCCAGAGCACTTGAAACATTGTGAACGCGCTCCAAGATGGCTAATCTCATGGTCTAACCTACTTTGAGAAAGTTTAACTCACATTGGAAAAGGTCAGTCTTACTGTGGTGGTGGTACTTTTATTAGGAAGATAAGTGAGTCTGAGGACACAAAATAAACATGGTTGCTTACCTAGAAGCAAACTTCTTGACAAGCTATGTTCTGCAAAAAGCACTTGTGAGGTTATAGCTAAACACTACCTGACTGCCAATCCACTATATGGTCTTTTGCTGAAAGATATGGAGCTACTGAGGTACCTCTACTGACACTTGGCTTACAAACCACAGTCTCAAAACTACAGCACAGTCACTTGTCCTCAGACAAAATGCTAGGATGCTATTTTGTGTCCTTGACAGTTTTAACATCACAACGATACAGTACAGTAGCTCTACTAAGAGGGGCTCCCATTTTTAGAGCCTTTATGGTAACCAGTAAAGCAAAATCCTGAAAAAACAAAACAAGTAGTCTACTCAGCAAGAATCTGTAATTTCACAGTATTGCAAAATGAGATTAATATAAGAGAAACTGATGACACACAAATGACAAAAGCAGTTCTTTAGTTTCGGCAGTGAATTATATGCAGTTGCATGTATTTGAACCACAATTGTCTATGCCCCACATTGAATCCTAGTGGCAATCTGTAAAAAGGTCACTCGCAACCCAGGAGTAGCTCTGCTCATATGGAACCCCAAATATTTTATTAAAACAACTGGGTTGATGACAAAAAGCATTTCACAACAGCAAGCTCCAAACATTGAAAGAAAAAGATATCATTGCGTATATTTTACGTAAATACCATATTATGATCCATGTACAAGAACTCTTCCCACATAAAACCGGGAAAATGCCCAGAAGATGAACACAACATCATTTATAGCGTGGTACTGTGAGAAGCACACAACTCGGATACAGACAGAATAGCTCAGGACAGCTTTTGGGGAACCAATAGCTAAGGATGCATCCCAAGATACTCAAACCTAGTCATCAGGTGAAAGCAAAGAATAAGCAATCTGTAGTCATCTATCAAAATAAGCTGCTTTCCTATGTGCTGTTCCACATTTGATTCCTTTTTGTTCTATTTTTATACAATTTTCAAAAACATCTCAAGACTTTTTATTTGTTAAAAAATTCATACCAGAAGATATTTTTAACTTTACTATAGCGTTTGGTGGAGCATATAAAATAAGGAAATATGAAGCTTCTACAAAATATTCCTGTACTTTAAAAAGAATACCTCATAAGACTCTTCATAAGCTTCTGCTAATTAGCCCTTGAAACAGAGCAGCAAGAGGTACCACTGAGAAAACAAAGGCAAAACAAGCAGAGGAGATCTGAATTACTCCAGGTCTGAATTTATAACAGGCAACAACTCATGCTTTCTGAAAAAAACGAAAAAACTACTTGTTGGCAGGTGAGTGTTTTTCACTTTGACCCTCCTTCATGTAACAAAGGATGCAACTGATCTGCCATAATTTAGAGATCTAGATGTTAAATCTATTACTCTGAGCCTGTCACTGTAAGTTCTCTCCATTGTTGTCAAAGAGAAACAAGCACCTCCAAAAGATAATATGTTTCATCCTAAAATAGCTTCTAAAGTAGGCCAGATTATTTATCTTTCAGCTATGCCTATTTATTCCATTTACTGGAAAGGAAGGCTGTGTGACTAGCATGAAATTAGACAACTCACTTTAAGAGAACTGCAGTCACATAAAATGAAACCTTTTCAAATGATCTGCTTTTCATTTTAGGATTGGCATGGTAATACATGCATTTAATACCATATTTGGTTTTGTACCTGTTAGGATTTTTAGACAGTAGTTAAACATTAATGTGATACTCCATTGCACTCTATAGAGTAATGCAGATTCCTTACCTGGGTTAAACACATTGATGAAGTTAATGTTGAGCCTGCGTGCAAGGTCTATTAAAAGAACTTTTCATTGGCTCAAAGTCCATTACTTTCAGTTAAACATTCATTTCCCATCATGCTGGTTACTCACTTAACTTAATTTTTTCTCATCTTCAGCAAGGAAAACTTTTGTCATCTCTCCACTAAAAGCTTTAAGAGTGCTCTACAGCCTTTACATCTCAAGGGCCCATGGGAACAGAGATCAAACTCTGTCTAAAGAAAACTCTACAGTGCACTAATTGAATCTGGGCTACCAGGTGAATATTGTCTTCATAGGCATGGCTCTGCAAAAGTGGTCATCAAACCCAAATACATTGATAGATGTCAGGTATCAGAGTTTTCTTTGCTATGTCAAACAGTTTGTTCATTTTTTTTTTAACATTTCTATATTGATTTTCTGCAAAACTCAAAGTCTGTCCACTATTTTTCTCCATTTTCTTTTCCTTCTTTCTGTATTCTCTATATACAGGTTTTCTTCTTTCTCTTGCATTTAATAGTATTTTTTTTCCTGGAATTGTATTCAGACTTTCTGCTTGTTCTCTTTGACTTGTCTTTTCTAACAGCAGGTCACTTGCTTAATTCTTGACACAGTAAATAACCTATTCATCTCCCAGGCCAACAGCACCAAGCAGAAATCAGCCACATTAGTATAAAAGCCACAGGTTTTCAGGTCCTCAAGGCTACCTACAACACTCTCTCCACCCCTCCTCTTCTCTTTTTGCAATTAAGCCCGTATCTTATCTTAGTATACTAACTTGTAGATAGGAGTCTTCCCCACCTTAACTGTATTTATTGACTACTTAAGCTGTATTTGTAAAGTCTATTCAGGCACCCATCATCTTCAGTACAACCCAGTGGCAGGGTGTAATTTCTGAAGGTTTATTCTGGTGATATTTTCTGCAGCAGCTAGCAGTATTGTAGGAGCAGAGAAAAAGGCCTGGGAAGCATTTATAAGATTTGGCAGTTTCCAAAGGAAACCAAATATGTATTTGAAGTAGTTTCCAACCCTCTGAGCTTGGCCAGTCATACAAGATTTTCATCTCTCTCCATTTCCACTCATGATTAAGTTTTCTACAGAATATTTTCTACAATGAATGGATGTATTTAACTGATTTTCATCTGACGTTCCTGTATTCATTCTGATAGGGTCTCCTGCCTCTCATGTAAAAAGCGTAAACCCACTCGGACTGGAAGAAAATGGCATAGGCACTTGGATTACAGTTGTTCCAACTGCAAGATGCACTCTGGGTATTTTGGAGGCAAAACACTTCCTGATGCTCAAAATTATTTTCATATATGGTCAAATAAAGAAAACTGCCTTAGGCAAGAAATGATTTCATTCAACCTGGCTTTGAAAAGGGCAAAAATCCTTAGTTTTCTAAGTTTTTTATGCAAGAGAAAACAAGCTGTTTTTTAAAGATTCTGTTGTGCAACATTTCAAGGGGAGATGATGTTTATCATATTGGTATTAATCATTTAAGGCAATCTCTACCTTTAAAATGTACAGCACAAAGCTAGATTGACATCTAAATGAAAACACAGATCACTGGTCTTGCAGCAAGACAATTCCTCTGGTGAATGGGTTAAACTGTCGCTGTCAGTTTGAATACAATTAGTACAACTGATAGGCAAAGAATTGCTCTGTCAGGAAATGTCACCTCATTGAGCACTGTTCCCAGGCTGCCTCCAATTTTCTGTCTGGCTCAGAAAATTTTAATAACAGGTCAGAACTCAAATGCAAAAATTTAACCGAACTACATAGCTCCTCCCTCCCTTCTCTTACAGTTTACATTTTCTGCTTTGTGCTTCACATAATATTTTGGTCACCAGGAGACTATTCTTAACAGCCCATTTTCTGCTTTCCTTAACTTTCCTTAACTCTTCTTCTCTTGTTCTCATTAACTGAAACTAACTATTTTGTTGAGATTTCTTGGTCTTTTTTTTTTCTAAATAAACCACTAAAAAAACCCACAGACAACAGAAGACAAATACAGAGGCAGAAATAATTAGTGTTTGTAGAACACCACTGAGCATCTGTTCACAGGAATTCCCACCCACACCCTACAATCTTGTCTTTTCCCATCTCTTCTTTACCGTAGTTCCCTAAAGGTTGCTTTTGGTGCTGATTCTTTTTTTCCCTCTACACTTTCCTGCTTCCTGCATGATGTATTTTCCCAACAGGTTCCAGATTCCTGCTGCCCCTGTGATGTTCTTTGCAAGAGCTACAAGACAGTTTGCACACTTAGTTGCAAGGAATATGCAACTAAGCCAATGCTTCAGATTAGCTCTGCAAGGCTGGTCCTCAGAGAAAGATACTCTGGGGAGCAAAAGACGCCTCAAGCATCTGGGGTGGGGATGAGTCAAGGATAAGGTTCGAAGTGCTCTTTTATGACCCAATGAAGGGGGCAGGGAGAAATGCTGCAGGTAAGTAACTACTGGGACAAGGAAATGGGTGATCAACATGGTCTGTCAGCTGGACTGATCTGGGAACTGCCTGCTGGCTGGAGGGCAGGTGAAGGACTCGTGCCGGCAGCGCCAGAGAACAAGTCCCGTTCTCCACTAAACCTGCTCTTAATAAAAAGCATCTTTTTCTATACGTGATATTGTCCTTCAACACTCAGAGCCCCCAAAAGGCTCAGAAAGGGACTGCCTTGCAGCTTCTTTAGTGTTTGCCACCCAGCTGCCCTTGCAGATGGGAAAAGCAATGGCCACCCTCCCTGTCAGCCCAGTGGGGGTTTGCTGATCTACCTGGGCTGAGAGTGCAGCTGAGCTGCCTGTCAGCCAGCATGCTGACCCCCAGCAGCCTTATCTCTCCTCCTGCCTTCAGGCTGCCTTATATAACCGTTGACAAACCTGAACTTGTCACTTCCCATCTCCTCACTCTTCCCACTACTGCAAGCAAAGACATTTCCTCCTATGTGACTCAAGCACACATGTTTACCAGTGTCTTTAAATCCCTGATATTGTCAGTTTGTTGCTAAATTACAGACTTTGAGTCTTCAGTAAGAATCCTGCTTCAGGTGTGGACTGAATTCCCTCTCTTTAGGAAATAATGTCACTAACCCGATTTTAACTCACCTCCTGGTAGGCTGAGGCAAGTCTGTGTGCAAGCATTTTTAGCTGAAGATTAATTAGTTTTCCTATATTCTACTTAACTTATTCTTGTAATTATCAATGGATTTTTTTTTAACCCTGACTTCTACCAAAAAATGTGAAAAAACTGACTTTATTTCAGTACATGCTGCTGCCTACAGCAGTTCTGAAAACCACGCCTTTTCTGTCTCCACTCATCAAAACACTTCTCTTGTCATTCTCTGCTCAAATCTCTTCAATCTGTCTTTATGCAGGAAGTTTAAAGTTCACTTAATGTTCACTCTGACCATTAGTTGCTTTTTTTTGCTTGAGAGCCCCTGAAGTCCAATAAACCACACAGTGAGCTGAGGGAGCAGTTATTGTAGTGTAATTGCCATCTGATTTAAAAATATGTTGCATAAGCAGGGTCTAACACTGCAACCTTTATTAGCTAAAATATTTATCTCCATATCTTTTGGCAGTGAAGTTACCAATAAACATGTGAACAGGATTTCCTAGAAGAACCAAGCTCCTGAAACAAGATGACTCAGGTGCAAGCAAACTGTCTGAACCATTCTGGGGAAAAATTAGCTCAAAACTTTTACTTCCACTATTGCTAATTATAGCTCTTACGTCACTGTAGTGCAACAATACAAATGATACCTTGCAGTGGATGTAATGGGCAGACCTAGGAAAACTATCTGCCATCAAAATCCCCAGAAGCTAGGGAATGACATAGTCCTTTTTTTCCCAAAATAAGAAAAAGTGTTTCCCCTTTCTCAGGATGGGGTAGAAAATTCATCCTTTCCTCAATATTAAATGCTTTGGTAAGCTCTGGAAGTGTGAAATACACACCCTTCATGCCAAAAGTGGCAGCGGTAAAAAGTACAGTATAATATATACATAATAGATATAAAATTTGCTGTAGGTTGATTTTATTGAAACAATTAAATGCTAACTTCTTTTTCTTTCTATTATCCTTTTTTTCTGCATTTTATCAGATCAATGAAATTTGAGCTAAAACAGATAACTACCCATGCTAAATGAAATACATATAAGCCAGTCATTCCTGTAATATTTGATCCAAGATCCAAATATTTGTATGCAGGAAGTAAAATGAAATTTTACTACAAGAAGAGGGTGAAATTTTCAAATTTCATTTTCTTATTCAGATAAAGGACTCCAAAGTAGGAGTCAAAAGACAAAAAAAAGCACCACAATTTTTTTTTTTAAAGTATGTAGTTTTCCTCAGCTTTGAGTGTAGTGGCTGACGAGAAAATCTTCTAGTTCTACTGTACTGACCATTCAGTCAGTGTCAGGTAAGTAAATTAAGAGCAAAGTCATATCCATAAACTGATTTTCTCAATAAAATTATAGGCCTCGAAGACTTTTCAGAATGTGAGTCCTTGGCAAAAGTAAAAAGCAGTAATGTTATTGCATGAATTCGTTTTCCAACAATTATTCTTACAGATACTAAAGATCAGATACTAAAAGGTGACTGAGTTTATGGAATTCACATCTCCAGTTTTCAAATAACTTCACTAATTAACATGATTAATTCTGCAGGTTCTGAGTGTTGGCTTATTTTTGTATAATGCATTTTTATGTAGTAAGGTGCCCAGAGGCTTTTGCTAGTCGATTGCTATGAATTAAACCATCTTATTAACAAACTTCTTATTTCTGGGACAATCACCTAGGATCATAAACAAATTTTTCTTTCTTTTTAAAGAAGAATATAATTACTCCAATAATGAATTCTCAATATTTTTAGTAGACTTAAATTATACAAACTAATTTTTGTTTAGGTAATTCAAAATCTACCAACCAATTTGTTTAAGTGCAATGCCCACTCCAGCCTAAGACAAAGAAAATATGATTGCTTTAAATCTCATATATGCAGCTTCCCATGGGAGTGGAATACAGATGAGCTGCAAATGAAACACTCTCATCACCACACTGCCCAAAGAAATTTTCCAGTATGCCCCCTCCCCTCAGGACATGTTTTACTCCACCTTTACTATGTTTATAACATGATTTACATGTTAATGAGAAGTGACAGGGAGTAAGTAATTAGGAAGCAAGACTGTGTCTTGTCATGCATTTTAAATACTGTACACTGTAATTCTGGTATAAATATTCAGCCACTTCCCTTATTTTCTTCTTCATTAGAATACACAATCAATTTAGTCTAATTCCAACATACCTTCCATAGGTAATTAATAGAAGATAAGTGCATTGTTACAATAAGCATGTAGCATATTTGATCAGCCCTAGTTCTCCTATATTTGGTCATTCTTCTTTTTCTGTTTATTAAGTTTGGACAATACAGTGAGAGCAACATTAAACCTAGAGAAAAAGCAGTCCTTTCACTGAGGCTGTGACCATGACTATGCAAAGAATCAATAGTTTGCACTGGATGGATTTGCTGCACAGCTGTGCAACCATGTGTCTTACTTGGGTAATTTTGTGGTAAGAACTTCGTGTTGTGACTGTAGAGAACATTTCTACCATGGAGCTACCAAGGCCCTACAACAAGGTCTGAAGGCATCTGTGTTTGGCTAGAATGGAATTCTCATGATGTTCAGGGCAAAAAGTGAAGAAACACAGGACTTCTAACAACTCGTGTACAGAGTGTAGGGGGTGGGAAGTGTCAAGAAGTGCAGTCATTTCCATGGTAGGGATATAAGTGGTGTGAAGCAACCATAGTCTCTTTCTCCTTCTCTGTCTCCTTCCATATACCTCCTTTGCATGCAGTGGGTTCACTCTTTCCAAGTTTTTCTCATCTGACTCCCTTTGTAAGATCAGGACTTCAAATGCTTACATTTAATTATTAATAGTTTATGGTCTTGAGTGAATGTGTTAAATTAATTAATTAAGTTTCGGAATATACTTCTGAAGTATGAACACATTACCATTGTAATTATTCAGGTTAGGAAAAAATTCAGAGCAAAAAAGTAACTTGCTTCAAAGTACTCTAATTGGAAAAAATATCCTCCTTGCAGAACTTCACAGTTCTTGTGCCAAATATGTAACAAAGTTTACAGACCTCTGAGGCTGTATCTGTTGGGTTTACATTACCATTCTATGCATCTTCCTTTCAAATATGAAGTGTTTGCATATGTTATACCTACGTGGTGCTTTTTTAGTAAGACAGGGTGAAGTAAACAGAATGCATATTTACTGAGCCTTATTTCACTCCTGAAAACAATTGTAATGGAGATTTCTTGGTAAAGAAGTGACGAAAATGGAGCCTGTAACTATTAGATAACGTGGTAATACGTATAGTACTCCTTCTCTGAACAAGAAATACTTTCTATCAGTCCCTTTTACAGTCCATGGCTGCCTGGTAAACTCTTGTTCACCCCTAAGGACTTTCAGTTTTTCAGATGCTTACATAGTACTAAGAAATCTAAACACTCTCTAGGGGCACATTATGCTATAACTGCTATACACACAAGGTCTCTACAACCATTTACCATGAAAAGGATCTTGTTGATACAGGATTTGAGAACTAATCATGCATATAACTATAAAGATTGAAGTGTAAGTAGATTTTACCCAAGCTGAAGTGCTAAGAGACTACAATGATATATAAAAAATAAAAAAAAATAGTGTAGAATATTTAATTACATCTATCTTTCCAAAGAAAAAGGGACAGACAAGATACTTCCAGTTTCATATTACATATACCAAATATAAATGGAAAGAAAGAGCCAGAACTTAACAGTGAGAGGTAACTGGCTAGCATAGAATTTTCTTCTAATTCCTTCTGAACTCAGTTAGCCAGATAAGCATAAGATATACTCTGTAGCCATTGATTAAGGGAAGTTAAAATATGAATTATTTCTTTGAACTCATCTTTGACGGGTGAAGTGCTTGCAGTATTGTGAGAGACTTTCTCATCTTATTAAAAAAATAATAAACCAAGTTGACCATATTTTTACATATTGTATTACTACTACTCTATCTGAAGCAGTGTAAACATGAGAGAAAAATGCCCCTCACAATGATTTCTTCAGTAAATTAGTTTTTTACGAAGGAAGAAAGAAGAATTTGAAATGCAGAGCTTGTAATAGGGTAAAACAAGATAGTTCTGGAAGCTGAAACAACTACACTCAAAGAAGAAAGGTGGATTTACTCAGCATCAGTGAAGGAGCATTTCTATAAATTAACCCAAGGCCTATGTCTCATAATTCATTTGACAGTTTATCAGCCCTGGAAATAAATTAAGGCAATTTAGATGAAGGATGGAGGCAGTGGCTACAAAACACTACGAGGCAGCTCAGAAATATTCCTTGAGCTTAAGCTTTTTGTGTTCTAAAGGTTAATGGTCCCCAATCATCCTTCCACTGGGTTTTATTAGTGTAAAAAACAGTGTGTACGACTACTCTGAGTGCAGCATGATAAAGGTAAATAGCATGAAAGATAGCTGTTTTCAAATCAAGTTATCTTGTTATGGTTGGCTAAGGGAGCATTGGTTTATGAGTCTTCAAAGCTACCCTAAGGAACAACCAGGACTATGGGAAAAATCATACACTGTAGATGAGCTTTTTCTACTGTTTGCTGGGTCCTGTCAGTACATATTATAGCTGGAATAAGACTTTTAAAACATCCAGTAGATATGAATGTGTATTCTAACCACTCCTTAATACTAACAATATCTGGCATACAGTTGTTTACAATTAAAGTATTCTCAAATACTATACTTAGGCTTGGATCCTCTCTGCAGACAGTTGCAGTTTTGGAATCAGAGATCACAAACATAACTTTTTGCAAATTGAGCAGCTATGTGCACAAAGAACTCTTTTGTTGGCAATGTAGTTTTCCATAGATATATAAACTCAAAAAAAGGATTCTTCAATTCCTGTCTTCCCAAAGTTATAGGGACAGATCTCACTTTTGTGAGATAATATTCTGTCAGTAAAAGACAGATTTACTAACTGTAAGCAAAGCTGACAGAACATTTCTGTTATCTTTTTCTCTTTAGTTCCCATCAGGTTATGAGAAAGGCTGTCTCAAAGAGAAACACAGACTGAGTAGCCTGATAAACATGAGAATGATAGTTAAGTAACATGACTTTGGCTGATACACAAAATTCTTAAATATTTACTTTAAAGACCTGGATTTTCCTCTTCTATTTTCATTTCTGGCTATCATGAAATGGCTGTCTTTTTGCTTAAGTTCCTACTCTATAGCATACTTCTGTTTAGAATTTTGCCTGGTTAGGGTATACTTTATTCCTGTTCCAAACAGCTTCATAGTATTGCTGTGCCCTATTAAACTTCTTATGCCATGCTGAGAGAGTGCATTAAATGATTCCTGGATGCGCTGTGGGTTTAAAGATGCAATACTGTAATCATATTGCATTGTGAGTGGCACTGCATGGTTCTGTCATACAAGTCATAAATGTTACTGCATTTCATCTGAGTAATTATTCTTCCTGGCCCAGTAGTTCTGTCCCTCTCCAGGGAAAAATTCCCTGTCTTCATTTCTGTGCAGAAAAATGTACTGGAGGGAACCACTGCCAACATCAAAGATGATCACTTTTGGCCTTGGTCTTCCAACTCCAGTGATTTCATCAAGAAGAGACTCAGTACGAGAGTCAGGTTGGACTCAGATGCGTGAAAGGGAAGATTTACCTGTGCTGGGCTTACAAGAACATGTTTTGAAGGACTTGTGGGCAAGAGCAAACCTAAAGAAACCTCCACAAACTAGAATTATGCCTGGACTCACCAGTACATTTTTGCTGCAGTAAAATGATTTAAAAGTCACAGGCATCTCCTACCTCTTTTCAGAAGGGCAGTAGTAGCACTGTCATTACAACATTTTAGCTTTCAGTTCAGCTTCGCATTATCTATTGTACTAAGAGTGCCAAGGAAACAGCAGGTTTTCAATGTATTTTAGGTAGCTGAAGAAGTTCATGCACCTTGAACTTATATATTTAGTGTTGCTGCAATGAGTTGAAAAAGTGTTCAATTCTTTGATTTCAAAATGGGTATCTATTTTAAACCAACTCTTCCAGAAGCTTCCAGATAAGAAAATCAAGGAACAAAACAAAAACTGTCAAGTAGCATTGAAATATATATATGCTAATCTTCCTTCTTGGTAAGTTAAACTCCTGGCCTAAGTCCTTTCTTGAGCATCCACATCTTATGAGAGAGAAGGGCTGAACACTTCTTCAGCTAAGTGCCTTTGACTTCCAGATTTTCAATCCAGTTACATTTTCCTCATCCTCTAATAATCTCCATGTCATGTAATAAGAATTTTGTCTACATTTTTCAGACTTCGTACCCTAAATAAATACTAGTAATTTCACAGTAGAAAACAGAGGTTATTGCTGGAGGATGTTTATTCTTCCTGATGTAAAAGCATGTTACGTAAATGATTAGAGAGCATAACAATGGTTCTATTCTCTTTACAAATGAGAATAAACATACTGAAGTAATGCAAAACTGATGAAATGATTCACTTACTCTACGAAGACAGGATAAACAAAATTCAAAGAGATTAATACATATGATACGTTATAAGTTAAACGACATCTTCATTTTGTCTATTAGAAATAAAGTCCGAATGCAATACTTTTCTAGTACTAAAATAATCCACATCTTTTCACTTCACAGAAACTGCTACTAGTTATTTAGTCATAGATTTTTGTATGGCTCAAGGGAACCATTGTGATCAGCTAGATTGACCTCCTCTATAATCTTTTCAACAAATTTTCCGTCCTAGACAGAACTGTACAGAACAGAATATAATTTTTTTAAAGTTCCTTTCATACCCAAGGTATTTCAAAGCATTTTACATAGTAATAAATCAAAAGCTGATCAAACAAGCAGTTTGCAGAAAAAAATCCACCTCTGCTCCAACAGACTACCAGGTTTGTGTTCCACTGGAGGCGATTATGTGTCTCAGAGACAGAGGTGTTTCAGAACTTTAAAAAGAGGAGAGATGAACTTTAAACAAACTGTGAAATTTAGCATTCGTTTACGCTCTGATACAGTATAAAGTCTTGCAGAAAACACACTTAACTATATAACTTTCCTTAATTTGACTTTTTAAAATAATCCATACTTTTCAGACAACACATTTTGGTGACTCAAATGGAAGAAATTTTAATATTTAATACAGTAGAAAATGTAGTGCACACTGGGATGACGAAACAGGAACAATACAGCAAAAAAAGTTTGAAATTTACTTCAAATCAACTATGAGAAAATAACATTATGTTTAATCCAGAGATAGTGAAAATGGCAAATCATTGCATTAACATGAAAGAATATCAAGTATATTTTCTAAAGTATGAAAATATATAAACGCAATGATTTTAGTGTTTTTTATTTTATTATCTTTTAAAGTAAATGTGTTTTTCTAGTTAAAACAGTAGATATTACTTATGAGATATGTATTTTGTGCCAAAGTCTTTATTTGCATTGGTCCAGAAGTATCCAGGAAGCTAGCCTCTAACATGGAACCAATCTTGAAGACAGTTCTAAGTGGTTTACAGACTGTTATTGGGTTTGACTTGACCCCCATCATCCAGGAACGCAAATGGGAAATCAGGCCAGCATACGGCTTTACATCACCTCACTTGCTGTGCCAGCTTTCAGGAGGTCCAGTTTGTCCTGAAAGTTACCCCGTGCACTCTCAGTCCTGTGGAGTACAAAACAAGTGCACCTGACTCCATGCTCACTTAGAGATGTCTGAACCAAGTGCAAGGCTCAGTACTTATGTACAGGATAAACCATGATTTTACTTCCTGTTAGATAAGTGTAGGATTGTGCAGTTGTTAGCAAAACCACCCAGACATACCCAGAACAAACTGAAAGCTCAGCTTATATATTGAACAAAGCGTCTAGGAAATCCTTTATTATTTCTCCTATTGATGTAGCTACCGATTAATGAAAGGTCCAGGCTGTAAGAACATACACCTTCCACAGGACTATATGATAATCTGACCTTTTCAATAGCATTGCCCATACAGAATTTCACACAGTAAACTCTCTATCAATTGTATGCCTTCTTGACCTAGAGAATAGTCCTTACAAAAAACATGCAGAAAACAATTTGCTTGAGATGAAGAAACCTGAACACAGGTGTCTATGCTTAAGCTAGGTATTTTACCTACGCTCACATTCAAAAGAAATTGATTCAACTAGAGACTAAACAGTCAACTGAATAATCTACTGCCCTTCTTCAGAGCGAGCTGAAGAGCTACTTTCTTCCTTTTCATTGAGACCTGTCTACACCAATTCCCAGATACAGTTTTTGTTATGTCTTTGTCTTTTAAAGTAAAAACCTGCTCTCAGAAACTACTTTTTCCAGAAGTACCTAGTCCTTTCATTACTTACTTGCATGATCAAGTCAGCTCTTGACTTTTCGCTTTTGTTATACTATATATGTTCAGATTATTTGAATTTTGTGGCAGGCTTTCTAGAATTTACATCACTTATTTTCTGAATACTTTCCAAATTTGCAGATTTTGCTGAACAGAATATATGTTACTTCAGTCCTGAAGTATCTTTTATCTTACACTAGAGAAAACTCAAAACGATTTTTTCTAAGTCACTCCATATGACAACTATCATAGGCTTTAAAAAAAAAGAGCAGTGGCATAAAGAAGCACGGTTAAGTCTTCTATTTATTTTCAGTAGCTTACAAACTACATTAAACTATTTTTCCCTTTTATATTAAAGTCATAGACTGACAGCATCTGTATACATATGGTGTTAACTTTATGCATACACTTAATCTCAATGATCTCAAAAGGGCCACTCATGCCCAAACATCAGCAGCTCCAAGAACCTAGGGTAAGGACGTAGTTTTGAACACTACAGCAAAATAAAATCAAAATTCAATTCTATTCTCAGTGTTTAGAATTCAATTGTTTACATATATATTTAAGAGTGTTGAGTGTATACTTAAACCTTCCAGTACTGGAAATTCAGGGTAAAAAATTTTAATTAGCCTAATTCCCCAAATCAACAGTCAATTAGAAACAAGATGACTATTGGTCGGATTGAGTGAACTACATCAGATGGACAATTGCTCTGCTGGCAGGTTTCTCACTGCTACTGAATTTAAGGGAAGGGGAAGGGGAAGAGATGTTACCAAGAGAAACCCCTGAAACAATATTAAATCAAGCTGGGTCAAAAGAGCACAAATCTTACAAATTATGTTTTTTATAATTCAAGGGAAGCTCATTTTAAGTTCTTGTGAGTTAGTTTATTAATTTTTTTGTTAGAAGAATGCAAAAATAAAGAATGGAAATAACGCTCAAGCTATACTGTGTATCAGCTGCATTTCTGTTTTCTTGTAGTTTTCAGTTCAAGGCTTTGCAATTGAAAGCTAAATGGCAAAAAGTTATAAACAAGTTGTAAATACATATTTACTTTATAGCAAACACTGGTTAATGAAATAAATATCTTTACTATCTGCTTAGGATCTTTTGCAAAGTGTTCTTCCCTAAATATTATCATTTTGTAAGTGAAGTTATCAAAAGCAGTAGTGCATCACCAATTCAGAAAAGTATATACTATGAATATTTTCACTGGCCTAGTTAACGCATCTGTTTAATAACCATGTGTTTCTCATTAACTATATACGAACATAGATTTCACTTGGTGACACTCTTGTGATATGAAGTAGGTCAGACAAAAGAGACAAAAACAATTTGTAAAATATTTGCTCCTACCTAATGGAACCGAAAATATTTTCTATGAGTGTACCAATAAGGGCATGCTATGCAGATGCTGAAAATATTCCTCCTAAAACAATGGAAGTCAAAAACTGGAAGACTGAGAAAAACTGAACATTCACATGTCTGCTGTCTCTCAAGAAAGAAGGAGTGTTGCTGTGGGCATTTTCATCCTCCGTATCCGTCAAGCTCACCAAGTATGTCCAATCATATCTCTCTGCTTTCTGATGGTAGAGTGGCTATATAATGTTTGACTGAATATGTGCCATTGAGATATCCTGACTAGTCTTTTGAACCAAGTTCAAGTGAGCCATTTTGCTCATGGGACTTTTATCATCTGGCCATGTAAATTACTGCTATTGTATCATCCTAATGGATCAGTGAGCATAGGTAATTTGACAGCTCTAATGATTTACATGCATAGAGTCCTGAAAATTCAACAGAATTTGTATTTTAATTTATTCAAAGAAAAGGTCAGTTTACATATTCTGTCACAGAACTGAATAAGAAGTGTATAGTACGTAATGACTAAAGGCCAGTTCCTTCAGTCACCAAACATTCAGCACTTGAGGTGTGGTAAATTCCATAGCTGAAAAGTATGTATTTATGGACATTCTTCTACGGTACTTACTTCCAAAGAACTATCTTGTCAATAGAAACATCAAATAATTTCTTCTATCTTTCCTCTAAGAACTTATTAAGTTAATAGGCCTTGCTTTGATAGATTGTTCACTAAGGCACCAGCATAATTCCCACAGAGCTGAAGGCACAGAATTCTCAGGGACAGAGAAAATATTCATATCCAGACAAAAAGATACATCCCAATTTATTTTTCTCATTCTATAAACCTATAATTTTGAAAAAACACAGTATTGCTTCTTTAGTATTTAGACAATTTCTTTGAAAAATGTAATTTTTGTCATAAAAGATGTCAGAGAAAAAGAATTGGAATTTTCTTAATTTGAAAGCATGAAAAAAGTTGATGATACATTCTCATTCATAAATGGATGCACAAAACAGTAAATTACTCTATGGCATCATTGACAGAATCTCTGACTGTGTTAGAAAGTATCAATGTTTGTTACTGGACAATTTCTAATTAATTTGGTGTATTTCAGACCAATACAGAACACAGTGACAGATGGAAACGACCCAGTGGCAGGATGTGAAAAACTGTGTTTGCACACATAGCCTTAGCACGGCTGATCATGAGCAAATACTGCACAATGACAGCGGTACGCGGGGAGCCTTTCGCAGGAGCTATTTCAGTGCATTTGGATCTAAGTCAGTAATATTAATACCCTAGCCCTATGTTTTCTGAATATTCTATTCATGTAACAAAAAAAAGCTGTGAAATATTTTTGTCGTTAACGCTGTGCAGAGGAGACAGTCAGAACTGAATTATATGAAAAGAACTTTCTAGTAAATGGTTAGAGCAGCAGTCTGAAAATAAACCAAGACAGTGAAAAACAAGTATTCTAAAACACAGTAAGAAAATGTTTGTTTTAAAATCCACAATGGCTTATCATGTAAACCTGTATTCAACGTCCTCTCCACAGGTTTATGGAAAGGGAAAATGTCGCTATAAACTGACCTTTTCCTCAAGCATTTGCTAAAACTTTATAAATGTCAAAACAGCAGTTCAAAATGAAGACAGTACCATCAGGAAGGAAAATTCCAAGGGTAGTTGTGCATGTAATTTAACAAAGTAACTGAATCCATTAACTCTGTTTTTACTTTTACTCCTAAGACCAACTTCAAGTTAATAGTCTTCTAGGTATATATATATATATATATATGAGAATTAAATATAGACAATTTATTTTTTCAGCTTGCAATGTTCAACAGCTTTTCTAGTATTAAATGCTGTTAGGAAAAATAATGAGAAGAGCAAACTAATAAGATTTAATTGCTACTGCATAATGTGGAGCACAAAATAACATGATAGAAAACAGTACATGTTGTCCAGGACTCTTTTCTTCCCTTTCAGCTTTTGTTGTAGAACCTTTTGCCTTTTTTATCACCATCAGCATTAATATATTTCTCTGTCATCACAGTAAAGGAATCCTCATTTTGTTTTTGAGTGGGTATTCACCATGTATCAGGAAGACCTCTCAGCTGAAGTGGAAGGCTGAGAGAAACAAAAATGCGTAGAAGAGATTTTTTTTTATTATCCAATCTTGTCTTCTCAAAATTGCATGACCTTTTTCATCAATTCTCAAAATTGATGATGAGTAAGATTATAGATTTCTACTATTTAACTATCAAAATGTCAGAGTGCTAGAATGGAGGGCAATATAACTGTATTTGAACCTAACAAAAACACCATTGCCTTTGGGATTACGGGGTAGCTTCGAAAAAGAACTGTCATGAGAGATGCTCACACGTGTCTTTGATTGAATGAATGGAACAAAAAATCTCCGTATTAGTCCTAACATCATTCTTGTGCATATCTGTCCATCTCATGCCTTTCATACTCTGTCATATGCATGAGCCTCATTAGGCACTACAACCACATGTTCTTCTGAGTTATTGCAGAAAATAAACCCATTTGACCTCATTCGTGAAAGCCTCTCAAATCACTGAAGTTTATCCATTCACTTATGATGAAGGAATAAATGATCTGAATGAAAGTCAAGCAACCAGAAAGTCACAGTGACTGAAGCTTGCAGGGCAGCAGCTAGCAGAGTAGTCTCAGAATTATTAACTCTAATATTAGTGGAAGTTTACATATACAAATGTTTGTGTGAATTAGTTTCAAGATACTATTTAAGAGCATTTATCCCAATATCACTCTAAAATATTAGTTTACTATGGAGAAGTAATTAGTTAAGTAAAATACAAAATACCTACAATTACTTTAGAAGTACAGAATTTTGAGGACCATTGGAGGTAAAATTAGGTACACACAGCATATCAGTGAAGATCGTGTGACTCCAGTGGATGCACAGGTTTGATGATTGAGCTTTCTGTAATAATTCTAAGAAAGAAAATACTTTCTACAAAATATTTATATATCCCGTCATTGTCAGAATCACAGAATGGTTTGGGTCGGAAAGGACTTTACAGATCATCCAGTTCCAAGCCCCTGCCGTGGGGAGGGACACCTCCCACCAGACCAGGCTGCTCAAGACTCCATTCAACCTGGCCCTGAACACCTCCAGGGAGGGGGCATCCACAGCTTCCCTGGGCAACCTGAGCCAGTGCCTCATCACCCTCATCGTGAAGATTTCTTCCTTATGTCTAATCTAAATCTCCTCCTTCCAATTTAAAGCCATTCTCTCCTGTCCTACCACTACAAGCCATTGTAAAATGTCCTTCCACAGCTCTCTTGTAGGCCCCCTTCAAATACTTGAAGGCTACTATAAGGTGCTCCGGGAGCCTTCTCTTCTCCAACCCAACTCTCTCAGCCTGTCCTCATAGCAGAGGTGCTCCAGCCCTCTGATCATCTTCGTGGCAGTCTCTGGCCTGGTTCCAACAGTTCCATATGCTTCTTTGTTGGGGATTCCAGAACTGGACAAAACACTCCAGGTGGGGTCTCACAAGAACAGAGCAGAGGAGGGAGAAACCTCCCTGGCCCTGCTGGCCACACTTCTTTTAATGCAGCCCAGGATATGGTTGGGCTTCTGGGCTGCAAACACACATCACCCTCTCATGCCAAGCTTCTCATCAATCAGCACCCCAAGTCCTTCTTCACAGGGCTGCCTTTTACTCGAGCCTAACACTTTAGACCACATTACTGACCTGCAGTGAAACTTCCTGAAGTTTCTGCATTGAAAAATGTCAAAGTCAAATACGACCTCCAAGTTAACAGAGATCATGAAATAAAATACCTTGTTACAGAAATTTAGGGGGTAGGCTGATAAAATACAGACTGATAAATCCTCACAGTGTAACACAAAGATATCCAAGCTGGTAACCGTATGCATTCTGTTAGAAATATATCTTACACAAAAGCGCAAGGCACTGGCTGTAGAAAATCAGATTCAGCTGGATAATCAAGGAACACACTAGATGTTGTATCCTGTTTGAAGAATTATGCCTGCCGCACAGATTTATGGCTGTCTAGAAAACATTAAAGTGCATTTAGCTGGAAGTGAAACAGTATTTTTCACTGTTCAAATCTGGCATTTTTGAGTGTGAGACAGAAGACAATTTAGGAACCCCTGAAATACTCGTTGGCATAATAAGAGCGATCCATCCTTTCTAAAGCAGCAGCTGATGTTTTCTTTTTCTCCTCCATTTAAGCAGCAAAGGGCTCGTATGAGCTTTTGTTAAACCTTGGGTTTGCAGGTCTTGAGTCCTAGGTTTTTGAGGCTCACCTGTTCTTCGTAATGCTTCATCCCCTTAATTCATGCATTATAAAGCATCTCCTCTGCCTCTTAAATGAAGTGGGAGTTTGTTTCCATAGAAACAACAAAAAACCTGGAGCTGTTCCTGCTTCCACTAGCGTGAGGCCCTGGTTTGCTTCCTTTGGAAAAGCATAAGGATCCCACATTGTGCCCTCCGTGGAAGCAAGGAGAGACCAACAGTTGTCCAGATCAAGTCGAATTCTCTTAACTTTTATTTCAATCATACAATGACCTTGCTATTCCTTTGTTTATCAGAATGTAAGCCACAGATTTTGTATTTCATAATTACACTGTTATTACCTCATCACCATAAAACAGCCTTTGGCTCCAACTAACATTTTAGTATCACTGCACTTTATTCAGAACTGGACCCTTTCATATTATTTCATTGGCCAAGTAAGAAAATTATTCAATAATGCCAAAATTCAGCACAAAAAAAGTGTCAAACTAGCCACATTATCATGTTATATAGAAGCTGACCTAAATAGAAGGAACAGTGATTTCTCTATCACAATTTCCTTTTCATTTTCTTTTCCCTTTCTCAGACCATAATACACATATGAAACATTAATTTCAATTTGCTGTGGCTTCACTAGCATTGCAGTAAAGAAAACTCTGAATACTTTAACTCCTTTGAATCTTCAACGCTCAGCACGTATTTCACGTATCTATTTCCTAAGACTACAGTACTGCACGAGTTTTTAACTGAAGTCCCTGATAGGTATGATATTTAGCAACCAGTGAAAGTTTGTTTTTTTTTTTTAAATGACCACATATTCGCATTATTGACTCTTTATTTCAGGGCTTCTATCTATGACCAAAGCTCTGAATTCTGACCCCCCTTTCTGCCACGCACTCAATGTGTATGCAACTTATTTCATAAGACAGTCATAAAATTATTTGTACAACTGTACAATAATCTGACATTTCCATTCATTAGAAACACAGGTACTCTCTGTGTCTTCAACAGTAAGTGAAATGTGAAAAAAGTGCAAAGAAAAGAAAGAAGGGACACTTAATTTTAAGAGTCTCAATATGGAATGTTATTGTACCTTTTCCAAATTCAATAGTTTTCCGACTTTCATAAAATAGCTATTTTGATAATGAGCACTAAGCTTATTCTCAAGATGTGCTAATGGAGCAACATTCCTGATAACACATCTTTCCACACACACTTCTTTTGTTTTAATAATTCTCCCTTTAGTTTTCATATATTTTCCTTCCAATCAGTACTCATTTATGCCTACTCATTGGTACTATGACTTATCTGAATTCATTAGAATGTCAGTTCTTTTGAGATCTATTTTTCTGAAAGTTTACACTATTACTCAGATGAGTGGCTTCATTCACTTCAGAAGGCAAAGAGAGTAGTGGTGATTCATAACTACTCAACACAAACCCCAGGTGCAGAAAATCACTCCACTTATCACTCCACTTAGTGATAAACTAGTTTCTGCCTTGTCCACTTTCCTGAACTTTATGAGCTGGTTTTGTTCTGCTTTTTACAGAGGGAAGAAAAAAAATGTGGGGAATAGTCTGAAATAAAAAAAGCAGGTCACATCTCAACAATTCTAAGCCTCAGAACTTTAACTGAGATTAAGGGATAAAAATGGATGCAGAGAAAGAATTCTGCTCTTTTTAGGGCTCAAATAAATGAAAAGGATACTCAAATCAAAGTCCCTTTGTATTTTTATTCATGTGTTCTTTGAGTCACTGTCCGAGACTAGACTTGACTTAAGTTGTAAATCTTTGCAAACTAGAGGCTTCTCAAAGATATTCCTGGTCACATGATTCATCACCTTAGTTGTCTTAAGGGCCCTCAACAAAATCTCCTGTCTCAAGACTTCACATATCATTTATAAACCACAACAAAAAGATGGCATCACCTTCAGCAGATTCCCTAACTAGACAGGAGCATGAAAAACGTAAGATCTACCTGCCCACCAGGACTACATAGTTTTTACTTTCAAACAACACAGCTCAAAATAAAACAAAACCTTCTGCTCTAAAAAGTAGAAAACGCTCCGCATGCTAGAGATTCTACTCCTGCTGGATAAACTAGGATAAACTTTTCAAGAGTATGGAAAACTCTGCTTCTTTCAAAATTACATCACTTATGTAAGTCCTGTTGCAAATTACTTCAGTGCTTTATTTATGGATAAAGAACGGAGCTTATGACAGTTAACAGATTCATAATAATGGGTGTCGCTCGGAAGTATACCATGATGTGAAAGTATATTATGATGTGACATTCATACACAAATGCTTCCTCACAGCAACTACTGTTCTCAGTAATAAAGAATGTGATCAAAACACAAAGAGTGGAATCACTAAGAAAATACAGAAAAAACTCATGGGCATTTCCTGTTCAGTTTTCTCTGTATCTTAGAAAATTTGAATACTGAGGTTTTGTTTTCAAATACCTGGTTTCTCAGTTACCTTCATCTGATATGTTTTAAATGAACTCCTCGTGGTTACAAAAGCTCACACTATTTGTCATTGCGACCATGTCCATGTTCACTTTTGAGATAATGCTCTGATCTTCACTGATAGTCAATGGGTTACGTATTTCTACAATACATTGAATAAGTGAAGCCTAAAGTGACTAGTGCTCGAGTTGGTGACAACACCATAGGTGTTCGAAGTTTAATGGGATGAACATTCTATAATTTATGGCTGCAGTGTAACAGGTATTAAGATCAGGAGACCGAAATGGTTATGAATGGACATGAGCTTTAGTGTTTAGGACACAAACTAGGAATGGGGAGACACTACTTCAACTACTTCAACTACTGTTTTGCTCTTCTGTAGTCTTGCCCAAATTGTATTAATTGTTTTGAGTGAGATTCAGCTTAATTAATCATCTTCTCTGTATATATCAGCTAGTTATGCAGGCTCCCTGTGTGGTAAATAGGATGAGAAGACTCATGCCCTCAACACCCATTTCTCCATAAGCATTACAACAGGAGTTGAGTTCAAATCTAAATTTTGCATTTCAAATGTACAAAGGCAGGTGGGAGAAATCTTGTTCTGTGTTACAGATCTGGCTAGACTAGACACACAGAACATGAAACATTTTCAACTTCATATGAATTTGAAAGCAAAACTTAAAAATTACTTAAAAACATAACAGAAAACTGGAAAAATACTTTGAAACATGCTAGATCTGCTAATCATTATTTCCTTAACCATTTCTTAGTTGTGTGTCAACGTTCCTAATTGAATAATGGGCCTGACTACATTTTCTTACTTGAAAAGGTGCTGTAAATTTACATGATGGAAATTGTGAAGTACACAGATAACAGGATAATGGGATAAGTAATCGAGAGATGTTGTATGTAGCACTACCTGTATATGATCTTGTAAAGGTGCTGAATGGCCTCAAGAATGAATGAAATAAATCCCCTATACCATATCATTATGCTGAGGCTGAACATAATAAAAATTTAATGTCAGAAATGAGAAAAAAAAAAATCTTTAATAGTCATATAATTCATACTCATGCCAAGGCATGAGGTCCCCTTTATAGTTTGCATATACATGCCTACCTTTCACTAAGCATACATCTGAGAACAAGCAAATTGGTAGGAACGTAAAGTGAATAGAATAATAGGTATTTTTACAAATTTCTTTTTGACCTTCATGATCCATTGATCAAATGCTAATTTTCCTCTTCCTATTTCATGTATAGGACATTTGTACACCTCTTTATGCTGCTTGGTTGAACCAGTTAGCAGAGGTTAAGGATTACTAATACTTTCTCATTTGTTATTTAAACGAGTGATCCCATTTCACATTAAAAAAAATAAAAAACAGAAATATATTGAACATCAGTTGGAGCTTCTGGAACATCATGATAATGCACTCGCTGTCCATGGCACTTAGAAGAGTCCCAGACCCACTGATGCATAGGGCAATAGTGACAGTATCAATTTTATTTTTTTAAGGGTTTGGAGGGAGCAGATATAAATTCTGTGTTTTCTGCTTGAGCAGGTACATTGTTCCAGGCATCGTAAGAACTACAAAATTACCTCGCAGTTTTAGTGCATCTTGCTGGCTCAAATTCTGTTGAGTTTTCACAGAAGGAAGTGAAGATTAAGGATGGCTGAGAATGGATGCCAAATGCCAAGAGCTGCTTCTGAGCTACTGGTTGGAAAATCCAGCCTAAACTCTCTAAGTGAGGTCAGCAGATCACAGGCCAAATTCTTACTTAATCATGAAATGAATTCAGTCACATTTATGTACCACAATCACAGAGGTTCGTGTGCCATGTCAGATAAGCACTCGATTTCTCTCTCGTTTTTTTACTTCAGAAAGAGAAGAATGTGGGGCCTCCTCTTTGTTCTCAGCAAGTCAGTTACCTTCTGATGCAGAACATGCAAAGAATATTATGTTACAAATATAAATGTAGAAAACAAAACCCCTTCATATAAGTAATCATATGTTTAATATAAAACATAATGTTGATTAATCCACTGGATTTAGTCTCTGCTTCAGTGACAAATTGAATCACTTGCTAAGAGCAGCAGCTTTAAAAAGGCCTATTTGCATATTTTCCAATAAATCAGATTCAGTCACCCCACTGGTGTATCAATGGCATCAACTGCATATTAGGTGTAGTATAATCTATTAATTAGTAACATTCCAACCAATTCAAGTTAGTAATAATTTTAAATAATGTTTTCTTCATATCTAGCATATTGACATACCAACAAAATTCACTAAGGAAATCTATCATTCTCGAGATCGAATACTAACACTGTTTATCACAGAAGTAATAACCGGAAAAAAACGAAATTATTTAAAGTATCTCTCCTTTTATGTCTCTCCTATTGCATGTCTGGACTGGAAACATAAAACAACTTTCATTTCAACACCTGCAATATAAAATACTTCACATAAAGGACAGACCCTGCAAGCTTGCTGAACTGTAAGCAACGATATGAAATCTTTAATACAAATCCATTAATCAACGTACAAAGTTTCACCTGGCTGCTTATCATTAGTTCCTACTTAAATGGAAATGCGCTCTAAATAATTTAATAGAGATCAAATTACCTTTCTGTCTTGTACATGTGGCCCTCTACACATTTCCTTTAATATTGCATGATGTACCTTGCATTTACTTCAAGAAATTATCCATTTCATCACTTAGAGTAACACAGTAACAATCAAAATCAATTTCTAACATGCTACATTAGAAATATTTCATACGCCAGCAGTAGCAGAAAAACTAGAAGATAAACTCACAATCTATTTCCACAGACTCACCTTGTGTTGTATATACCGAAAAGAGTTTTCTACAGAAAATGTAGAAGCTTCTTATGCAATTGGTGGAAATGTCAACAGAAGGGAAATTTCTCTAGAAAATACAAGGGCCACACAAGAAATCTTGCATCATTACAGCACTCCTCCCACAAAGAACTCTCTATTTAGAAGCAATCCATGAAAATATGTCCTTGCACCTTTTCTGGTCTGTTTTTTTTTCCCTGTTGTCCTGCTCACTATATATGGCTAACATGACAAGACACAGGTTTCCTGAAGAAGGGTCATATCCTGACTGTCCACTGTGTGCCTAATTTAGACATGTAATGCATACAATGAAATATCTGGCATTATTGTAATCTATCAGGGAGCCTAAGTGATATTCTTGAGTCTGAAACTGCCGCAGAACTCTGGTGAAAGACTCCAACATCACTGACACATCTGTCTTTCCTCTTGACTGTTGAAATACTTAAAGAAAGATTTAAAGTATTAAACACATTTAATGCAGGACACATTGAATATGAGCATACACTACAGTTAGCCAATACAAACACTAATGACAAGGAACTGATGAACACGCACACAGCCTAGAGCCTCAGAGATATCTTCTTCTGGTTACAATCCAGAATAGCACTGTACTTAACAAGCAGTTAACAGCAATTAGCTGCAACCTCACCTGTTTCTGTAACTGGTAATCAGCCCACATTCTGATTACCCCTGAAGTAAGGGGTAAACATGAAGTTCATCCCTCCCATTTTTTGACAGGTTTAGCTATGCCATCCCCACAACATCCTAAATTAACTGGATTTGCTTCATCCAAACTCAAATTTAAGATTTGAGTAAAGAGAAAGACTACATTTCACATCTATTTAACATTTGGTTCAAATGTTCTTTGAAAATTATATACTGCAATTATAAAATATTATTGGCAAAAGTTAGATGAGTACCTGCACCTTTTTGGCTCTTTGTTCTGCAGATGCTGAAGAACAGCTTTGTATTGACTGTAATGGCATTGAAGACCAGGCTTTACATGAGTATGTAACCAAAAAAATACAGTCCCCTGAAACTTCCTTTATGGACAATGATTTCTAGACGAACCACAATGATTTCATTTAAAAAAAATCCCAAACCTACTACCTAATTATAATGGAAATTTGAGTTTCATCTGAAAATGACAGTATATGTGGCACCTCATGAAAAAGGAGGATTAGCTGGCTAATATGCCAATCCTTCTGCAACTTTAATTCTAGAAATGCATATAAGCACATCAGAGGCAACAGTACCATGCTTCAGTAGGCATATCCAAGGCACTTGCCAAGTCCACAGCAGATGCTGGGTTAGACTTTTGCTCTGCTTGACAGCTGTGCATGGAGTCCAAAATGCTGCCACTGGAAATACTAAAACATCATATATGCAGAGATATTTGTCCTTTCTACGAGATTAATACTTCTTAGAACCAAATTATTCAATCCATTTACATGTGAGATCTTCATACTGAATAACCCAACCTATGCACACATTTTGAAGAAGCTTCAAAAAAATCTTCAGTGATGTCAGCAAGTTGTGATTTTTAAAATGTTACTTTATCTTTCAGATAAGTTGACAGACTACCTCAATGTGTAGAAATAACAAAATGTCTCAATGCAGTGTAGGAGCAGAACTAAGGTTATTTGATTTAGACGGACCCAGAAGGATCTTAAGTTCAAGTTGGAACAGAGAAATGTTACATCTATTTCTTGCACTTGCTGACTTTTAACAGTTCAGACAAAACAAGAAAAGATTTCTCTAAGAAACCTATTTAGTGATCAGCCTACATAGTGACATTTTATCCCTAAGGACAACAAAAAAAAGAAGGCAGTAAATGACAGAATGATGACTGAGTGAAGGCACCAAGCCTTGAAAACAACGGAACACTGATATGTGAACCAAAATTTTATACAGGTGACTAAAGGTTAAAAAATAAGAAAAAAAGAAAGTGAGCTCCTTCCTTTTTGAGACCCAACATACAAAAGCCTACATGCCAATCATTCTAAGAGATACCACTACCTCCCATTACATCATGTAATTGTGACCTCTTACAAGATTCACAAAATAAATACAAAATTCTGATTTTTTTTTTATTCAGGCCTCATTTCAAATAAATAGCCAGTGCTACATGATCTGTAATATTTATGAACTATTAGAACTGTGACATTTTTATTGGTAATCCATCCCTTAAATTAGACTGATGTTGTATGTGAGTTGTTAGCACAGGATATAAAGAAACTAAAAGGAAAGGAAACTCACTAAATAATAAACAGGACATGTGAGTAAGGTACTTTGCTTTGCACGATATACAGCATACATGCATTTTACACTTTGTCTTTTATTTGTGGCACTACTCTTTCCTGTAATCCCAGGTCACCTGCCATGTTCTGTATTAGAGTTCCCTCTACTGGAGAGTTACTAAAGCTGTTCCTTGAGAATTTGCTAAGTAAACTTTTACTTTACTTTTACTCACTGTTTACTGACACGAAGTTCTTACATCGAAAGATGAAAGCCTCCTCTTGGTGACATATTGAACTAGAAGACCAATGCACATATGCATAGCAAATGGTTTCTCTGGTTCTAGTTTGCTAATAATGCAGTATTCAATACAAGAATTATTGAACAGGGATGTATTTATTCCACAACAGAAGCTTAGGAAGATTCCATAATCTGAAAGCCTCAGGGAAATGTGAGGATTTGAAGTGGAAATAGTATTTTAATGGCAATGATATACAGCTTGCCTACGCACAGATAATTGCTTAGTCAACAATTTAGAAAGTTATATTGCTTTCAGCTGTTGCACTAGAATTCATCTGACTTCCCTAAAGAACTCTACAAGTTTGAACAGGACTAGTCAAGACCTTCACTGCATTCTAAGAAGACGACTAATTTCTTGGTCATGGTACTTTGCAGCTGCTGTTTAAAGTTTCAGATCCTCTGCTACCACTCATCTCTTTCATCTTTAGTAGCAATATACTTTCAGAAAATATTGTGACAGTTTTTTTCTGAAACTCAAATTAAAGAATGAGCCAAATGCTACTCATAAGCTTTGCAGGACTCATCACTTCCTGAATTGCAGTTGATTATGCCTGAAGATTGTGGATAAGTTACTAAATTCTTGGAACTTTATCTGATACCCAAATATTCACAGCACAGAAATAGAGGAACAAGCTTATAATTTTCAAAGGCATGTGGGAACCAGTATCATACCAGCAGGAAAAATCCACTTACTAAACTGCAGCCAAGGAAATATCCTGCTTTGAGTATTTCCTACTGAAAAACTCTAAAATGATAAGCAGTCCTTTCTAATTTCATTCTGAAACTAGTACTGAAATCCAGAATGAAATTTTAACTAGGCTCAACTATTTCATATACTAGTTGACCTCTACTGTCTGATCTTTAGGAGCTTGAATATCATTGCAGGATATTCACACAGTTTGAAAATCAAGTATCTGTTTGGAGGAGTAGAGCTTAGAAGCAACAGCATACAAGCTACAAATCTGACAGAGAACAGTTGTGCAGCATCAATTCAGTCTCAATTAAGAAAGGATAGATCACTAGAGTTGCAAATATTCAGATTTTGCCCAAGACTGAATTTATTTTCAGAAGAAACACTACATCTTTGAAGTTTATCAAAGATAAAAGTATTAAGTGGACTTCTAAGACTAAATTACATGTTGGAACATAATCCTGAATTCATTTGAGTTGTTCAAGCAATGCCAAAGTAACACACTATGCTGGTAACTGCAACTGAGTCATTATCTCCTGACCAGTTATGTCACAGGTGTGAGTATCTTAACAACTTTTAATTAAGATATAATGTAGCGCTTTGCATTTTTAAAATCTTAAATCCAGTTCTTGTTGATAGCACGTGACTGTATACCTTGTAGATGACCAGGTATTTTTTTAGAAGATAATTCTCTTGAGACTTCTTTTCTGAAAAACATTTAAGAACATCTTCCATGTACCTGCATGTGTTTTCATTAATATCAATAGTTTGGATTTAAGCTAAACCTACATTCCACTGCTTCTGCTACATGAGGGCCATAACTATTGGTGGTGTCAATTCAGTAAAAATGCATAAGATTAAATTATACTTCAAAGTAACCAGACAATTTCATGTATTATCTTTTTTTTCAAATGGTCGTAAAGAAAATCTGACTATTCAGTGTCATCACATGCACTTAAATCAGGCTGACCAGCCTATTTTATGAGTATGCAGTCCTTCATAAGCTAAGGTGACCAAACTTAGAGATAGCTATAGTGTTTTGAAACCTATCATGGAATACAGGTGAGAAAAGATAAAGCAAAAATAAAATGTGAAGGTGGAAGGATAGGAGCCAGGCCATGGCCCAATTTAGCAAACCCATGTATAAAGCACTCATTCTGCATACCAGCCATCTACTTTTGAGACGACGACACCAAGTGATCCCATTGATCTGTAAAGAAAATGAATGGTCCTGTGAAGAACTGAATGACCTACTTGTTAAACTTTTCATTTTCATCCAGAAATTGAAGTAGTTGATATTTTCTATAAACAAATACATCAAAAAGGTATGGAGTAACCTTGCAGGCCCCTCTTAAACTCATTTATATTTCAGAAAGTTTCTGAAACAGGTTTAAACATAACAGAACATTTTTGCCAATTAGGAGGTCAGTGTACCTTCTCAGGCAATAGAATTCAGCATCCTTGGAATTCCTGCTCCTTGTTAATTGTAATTGCAAAAAAAGTAAGGTTTTAGCTAAACAAGCACAAAAAGTGAGAAGGCAGGCAGCCAGATGACAGCATGATATAACTGACTTTGCTGTGAACTGCTGACCTGGGTCTCCAATAACATGACAGTGTTAAAATCAAAACGGTGCTGTGTGCTTTGTATTATTAAGTATAATGGTAGGAAGCTCAGAATACCAAAGCATGCAGAATGAAGGGTAGAAAAGGTTTTACAGGAGTACTGACAAAATACAAGAAGTATGGTTTGGTTGACCTTAACATCAGTATAGCATGATATGAATTAAACAACCCAATGTTAATCTTATCTGCTGAATTGATTTTCTTCAGATATACCCGTCCTTCCAGGTGGATGTAAATTCACACAGTTCTCTAAGGAAACATTGGCTTTAACATTAAACACAAAACGCCTTATGTCTAATTCTTCTTGATGCTTAGGTTTTTCAAATGAAACCATTGCCTAAAGCCAGTGTCTGCTGTACTTAATAATAGCCAAAAAAAGGACCAGAGAAAAAGCAGAGGCACATGTAAGCAGAGTTTTCATATATATGGGTTTAGATACATTAGTCTAAAAAAGTAAGCAGTAGAACACTTGAAAAACTTAAATTTAATGGCTTCACCGAACATCCAAATTCACTGCAGTCGCTCCTAGCCTACAGTGCAGAGTCCCAAAACATTTGGCATCTCGTACATTTCTTTTGATGCCAATGGCTGTGGGAGAAGGGATAACATCTGCTTTGAAATACCTCTCTCCTAGCAAATCTATGTTGAATATAACCATAAAAAGTATAGATAATTAAATATAAATTTTAGCATTGTATAAAACATGAGTATTTTTAAGATCCATTCAAAACAAGTAAAGATTTAGGGCTTTATACAGTATCAGCATGACTTTCCATCTCCTAAATTAAATATTAATACTACACACTCCTCAAAACCTATTCTTTTTCAGTACGTTCTTCTAGAGAACCATTATGATGCGGGATAAACCGGGTCTCAATTTGACAGCAATGTGTTAATAAAGTACTGTATTATCATGCCATAGAACAACCAGGTTTTGCTAATGTGTTTCACATCAAACTTCCTAGCTTTAATTAGCAAGAGAAAAATATCCATTCCATCTAATTAAAGATCCCCAGGTACACTCATGCCCGTCTGAGGAGGTTCTAGTGAAGATTATGATAATGAGTAATTACCTTAGGCTAAAAGCTGGTTTTACTCCATTGTCTGGAACGAAGAACTTGAACCAATTACTCTCAGGAAAGACGAAAGGATGAAATATTAAATTATATTAAATTTCTGGTTAGACAGTAAATTTACCTCTGCATTTTGTCTCTACTGTTTTTTTAAAAAAACCTCTTTGCAATGACGTATGCTTGTACCCTATATATGGTAGATGGCAGAACCTCTCTCCTGCTTAAGATTGACAGTGATGGCCTCCCTGGAAGTATTCACACACTCTCTAGGCTGTTTTTTTTCCTTTTTTTTTTTTTTTTAATTTTACAGGCTTCACCTCTTTGATAGGTATCGACATTTTTGACCTAGATCTAAAACAAAAAAAAAATTACAACTGCACACTTAACTGCTTAGGAAACATTAATACATTTCTCAGATGTTAATTTTAGTGGCACTGAGCTCTGATGCTGAATCAGATGCTTGATTTAAGGTTTTGTACAACTGAAGTACAGTCATAAAAAGCCATTTTTAGCTAAGTTTGTATTTTTCTCTAAGACTTTTAATCCCTCGTTACTAGAAATGAAAAGATGAAAGAAGTCCTCACAGAAGCAAGAGTACACTGGAGGCAGTCTCACCACTCGCCACATCCGACAGAGGAAAGGACAGTCTGGGCAGGTTACTGCTTGCCTACAAACAGGCTGAAAAAACAGAGTTGCACCATGGTCAGCCCCCATGCCTTGCCCATCCAGACTGGAGAGCTACAGTTCCTTTCTCGGTTACGCTCTTGGGCCACGCCTTTTTTCCCACCAAAAAAACACCCTGAACTAAAGAACAAGTTGCGTGAGGGATGTGTCCTTGCCTCGGCCTTAGAGTATTGCAGTATTTTGACAGGGGTAGATGCCTACCTAGATAGACCAGTGCCAAAACTGTCACCGGTTCTCTGGTCTAGACAAAATCTGAGTGCCACTCATAATACTATTTTCAGGTTTAAGTGGTGTTTGGATTAACCTCATAACTGGTTCCATGATTTCTTATTACTATAGAAAAATGGATCCTTATGGAAAATATCTAACAAGCGCACGAAGTAAAAACAAGATCTGTGGGAAGCACTGCCCTATGAACTTCTAATGATTTTTGCATATCATGCCGATTGAAATTATGCTTGGATGTACAGCAGGTGTTCGGTAGGATGACAGTGGGAAAGAGCCAGTTCTTTGAACTACTTGATTCTAGACACTTCAATTCTTTGAAACTGTAAAATACATCTTTGTTTAAGAGTCACTAAAGACATGGAGCTGCTCTCCCTCAGTTGCAGTGTGCAAGCATTATATCCATCAGTATATTTTTGAGCAATCTGTTATCCAAGGGAGAGATGGAAACAAATTTCCTATGGACAGGTCCACCTTATCTTTGTATTGGTTTTGCATTTACTTCTGTTTTAAAGAGCAAATACATATTTCAGTGTTACTAGGTCCTATCAATGTCAACTAGCTTTGCACCAGGATAAAAATACATTCATTATTGAAACTGCTGTTTCTCCAAATGAAAATATCCCATCTTGTAGAGACATCCTGCTGTGTCTAGTTTTCTTGAGAGCAGAGAGGCTGCTGAAAAGGCTGCTCTATCCACAAAGACACTTTCTAAGCATCAGGAGTCAAAGCCTCGTTCACGATGCTGAGCTGTTTGATTACAAATAAGTGCCTACAACAACCTTGCTGAAAGGTTCAGGATGGCTGCGAGACTCAATACCAAATTCCTTCTGTGGAAGGGCATTTATAATGAATTGTTATTACTACAGGATTCTAATTTTCGTCAGGTGGAATGCTGGTATACCAGCTTTGATAAAGCTGATGTGTGGTTATTCTGATTCTTTTGGAGTAGACTCATGGCTGTTTGCCAAAATCCAGTGGTTTTACCCAAAGTAAAACCTCCGGTGGAAGACTGGCATTTGCAGGTCCAGTTATTCAGCCAGTCAAGTGGAGACAGGCATATTCAAAGTGTTTTGGGCAGATCCCTATAAAGACAGAAAATCAAAAAGCTGTATTGTCACTGGCTTGGTGAAAGCTGACTTACTGAACAACAGAAGTATCCACAGAATAATGCTTTCTGCTCTCAAAAATCTTGTGCTGATTGGTCTTCTTCTGATGTAAAGCTTCCCATTATGTGTTGCTTTCTCTCATCGTTCAGACATTCTTTCCAAAATAAAAAAGCCAGTGAATGTCCTGGAGACTCAGATAAAACCATTCCTTTGAAAGAAACAATGTTTTCCCACCTTAAGTGGTGAAGAAGAGGGAAGAGAAAAGATCTGAGTAAAGACATTATACCAAAGGCATTATATGCAAAGAACAATGCAAGAAGCCTCACTTTGTTCTCTTAACTCCACTGCCTGCTAGTACCTGACTTAACAAAATAGCATCCCAGTTGGGAAAAAGAATCAGTGGTTGCCGCAGCAATAAGCAAACTCCTTACAATCAGCTGTGAGGAACAAGACACCTAGCAACTTCCTGGCATCCAGGAAGGGTGCCTCTCCAGCAGGAGGAGTTATTTGCTGCTGCTGAATTTTAAGGCTCTTTTAAGGAACTTCATCTCTAAATGCCTTAACTTCATTAAGTTAAAGTCATCCCCTGGAATGGTGGTAATTTTGGCAAGTCACTTCCCTTCAAAACGTGGATTTGAATTAAAAATCTACTGAGATAAACTGGGTACTTGCCATAGAACATGGAACGTGAACCTCCTTAAAAAGCTCGTTGTAAAATAAGCATTCTAATTATAGCCACTGAATGAAAAACAGTAGGAAAAAAACCCCAATACCTCAGATACTTACTCAGAGACTTCTCCTAATCTCCTTGCACCTGCGGTTTTGTAGCTCATCGGATTAGGGATTTTTACTGTACAGACTACACAGTATTGACAAAAAAACCCTCAACTGAAAACATAATTAAAAAAAAAACCAAACCCTATCAGCCCAGTTTAGACCGTTGTTCTGTTATATCATTACCTTGACTGTGAAATACTGAGATATGGCTTTAGCAGAGAGATTTTGTTTTGGCTTGTTTCCTCCTCCCCCACCCCCCTTTTCTTTTCTTAGAATTGGGGCTTCTTCATTTTTTACAGGAATACTGAACTCTTCCTTAGGTTTTAGCAATTTTTTGAAAAGGGCCAGTATGCAAAGTTGTTCCAGATGCAAAAGAGGAGAAAGGAAAGGGCAGAAAGCCTCAGTTACCCTGAATAGACCATTAGTGGTTATTGGATGGCATGTTAAACAAGTTCAAGTCCTCCATAAACTTCATGGGTCAGGTAGCAAATTGGCTTTGAGTGAAGCTTGGGCTATGCAGGTCACTTTAAACTAAAATTTGTGATTCAATAGTCTCAGCTGGCCCCTCAAATGGCCAACGTATTATCTTGTATATGAAAAGGAAAAAAAAGTAGACATCACAGAGAAATTTTTAGGGTATTTCATTCAATACACACAAAGTGAAGAGCACAAGGAGAGAAATGATGAATAATTATTTTTTCACAAGATAGGTATTTTTAACCATAATCAATATGACATTGTTCTATACCCTTTTGCATTAATAAAGATTAAATGACAAGCAATCTTTGTGAATGAATTACCACAGAAGGTACTGCAGTAGTCATGAAGCAATGTATTCTGCAGGAAACAAGTAGTTCTAAGGATGTCCAGATATAGCAGACCAACTGGATATGCAAAGACCAAATTTAAATTAGCAATAATTCCTTAGGCCATTTCCTCTTAAATAACTATTCTGCATCTTTCAAATTTCTACATGATCTACTCTGACAGTTTTGGAAGGGCTGCTCTTTTTAACAGATTGCCATCTAACCCCAAAATAAACATTTAATAAAAGAACATTTTTCATGGAACAGTTCATTTCTTCTAGCAAAGCCTATTAAAAACCCATTCCATTTAAAAACAAATAAAAACAACATTATTGAAGGTTTCACTCTAGCAATTCTATCATTTTTTTTTTCAAAAAAGCTCCTTAGTTATTCTACTGCATTAAATAAAACTTGTTGGTACAAATCTGGGTTTTTTTTGCAACTGCTCACAAGTTTTTTTCTTCTTTTTTGTTTGTCTTTTTCTGAATCACATTATGCATAGCAATTCTGGTAGTATTGCATACGGTACTTTCTAAAGATGGTAGGCACCAGCCTGCATAACTTATTTTACCATGTGCATACAAAATGCCTGAGATGTGCAAACTGCCTGCTAGCATCATTGTTCCATCATGTTTCATCCGGAAAAGGGCAAAGCACTGCTTTCACTTTAAGTATGTCTTGAAGTTAAACTGTTCATCTCACATCTCTCTAGCCAAGACTGACCAGGGTAAGACTGCTCACGGTAATCATGGGAACACTTTCACAACTGAAACACATTAACTTAAGAGACACTTAAAAACGAAAAATATAAAAAAGCACTACGTTTTACAATTCCATATACCAGCAATTTCAAGAAAACAGTGGCTTTAAACATAATTTTTGTAATAGTAATATCAGAATAAATGCTGTTTGAATGCTTTTAGGTTTTGTTATACATGCTACTTAAGAATTACTGAGAAAAGGAACAGACAATTGCCACAAGTTTAATTGCTCCTCTGAATAGGGCCTTCTCAGAGGCAGCTGAAAGGAGAATTCAAGCTGTGAAAAGCTCCCTAGAAAAGTCATAGGCACACACACAAAAAAAAAGAAACAAAAAGGTGAAGTATTCTCTGAGGCGTACCATGTTTTTCTGCGGGGGAAAAAGCATCTAAAACTGTGTGAGAACATCTGGAGAGGATGCAGACGCTGCAGCCTCCCTTCATGGTGGCACTGAGGGCAGACCAAAGACTGGGTTTGTGTATTTTCAGAAAGAATTCTGTCCTATCAAACACACCATGTAGTGCCCACATCCACTGCTCCCGATTATCCTCTCCCCTCATAAAATCACTGCTTCTGTGACTCCATTTCCCTTAAATGCAGCCTCATGCTATTTTAGATGAAGTCGAATTTTTCCAATTAGAATACAACTTGGTAATAATACTTGTGAGTTGAGGAGGGCAAGAAGAACCAGGAACCCTTGAAAATTAAATGCCATGCCCCACTACTGGAAACACGGGAAATTACAAATCAAAGTCTTTTTAAGCAGGTTATAACTCTGCAGAAATTCAAGTACAAAAAAAAATATGTCAACATGTCATACAATCACATGTTTTAACATCTCAAATTTTTCAACCATTTTGTTTAACATTTCTTCAAGGGCTGCAATTCAAAATGATAAATGGCTCAATTTAGCTATTTTTAGAGCTTACTTACGTTCTCTTAAACTGAGTGTCCCCACCCAAAACAGTGTCTTCCTTTCCACAGTGGTGTGTTTCTGTTCTTGTCTTCCTGACTATTTCTTTAGGAGCTTCCTCACTTGTGACATTTTTGTCACCATGATTAACTAAACTCTAAATTGAGTTCTTATTTTTTGCATAATTTTTAATTCTTTTCTCCATTTCCTTGACATGCCTTTTTTAAAAAAATGAGGTGATAGAAAGGAAGTTTCTCTTGTGATTCATCAGAAAGAGAAGCTAATGATTTTATGGAAACTATTCCTCACATTCAATTATTGTTATTTAATGGGCCAAGGCCTACTTTTTTATTAGGACTATGTAAATACCAATTTTACTTCTGCTGTAAGAAATCAGATGTTCTAAGTCACTTAAGGCTGTTCTTAGTCACTTAAGGCATGACAGAATCGCTTTTTCACCTTGGGACTACTCTGACACGCAAAAATGAAACTGCTAACAATTCAACTCAATCACCTCTTTGCTATCCAGCAATGCAGCACCTTTGATATCCTTCCCTACAGTATACTGCTGGAGTACTAGGGAGCACATTTCCTTCTGATTTGGGAACTTCATACACACCGGCAAAGCCACAAAAGCTAAGAAAAATAAATTTTCTACAATAAAGAGATTCTTAGCTTAGTACTGCTCTTTGACAATTTAATCTGTCGCTGCTGTTCACTTTGTATTCAAATGTTTTGTCACACACGTACATTGCTCACTACACCCATTGCAGGAATGCTCATTTCTTCTTCCCAGGCATCCAGTTTAGTTTACTTCCTTTTTTTCAAGTCTAGAGGACACACTAATGAAAAGCCAAGAAAAGATGTGCCATTTTATCACAAGGATTGGGAGAACTGTTTGACATGCAGTTATATCAGATAACCCCCTAATCACACTCCAAAGTTGATTTCTCTATCAAGTAGATTAAGGTAAATTTGCATGTTTCTCTTCTCTTTTTCTTCAGCATTTAGGTATCCTCTTGTTTTTACTGAACGTGCAGTCAACTTCAAACAGTCCTGCTGCCCATTCAGTTCAGATTTATTTTTCACCTTCCTCCTGACAGTATTATCTTACTTAACATGTCTGGTAGACATCGATCTCTGAACTGGAAGAGACACAGTTACTGCCAAAATCCATGTCCTCATTCAAATAAGCCCCACCACCTTGGCAATTCCCTCTGCCAGGAGCTCTGCTCTAACTAGGCCAAGGCTCAGAGCCAAATGTAGGATACTATATTTCTTGAAATTATTTTTGAGGTCAGTGATGAGGTCATCAGTAATTGTATCTACAATGTTTCTTACCATTTCTGTTCTTATTAAAACAGAGAAATCTGACATCCTTCTGCTCTGAGGTGGGTTACATGTTATTACATATAAATATCTGGAGACTAATATCTACTAATTCCGAAGTAGGCAAAAGTCATCACCTGCTGCTTACTTTCACCCTTCCAGTGTCCTGAGAAGAAAATGACAGAGTAGCACACCTTTCATTTCTGCCTGATGGATAAACTTTAATTGAAATTCCAAAAAGAAAACCATGAGTCAGCTATAATGAGTATTCATTTATTTTGTGAGAACTAGTTCAAATAATAAAAATTGCAACCTACATTAAATCGTTGTCCAATTCTTTTCTTTTACTACAAAAAATTTGTTTATAGCAAGAAACCAATTAATATGTAACCCTCACTTAAACCATGACAGTATCTCACTATTTGGTCATTAGTGTTCTGCAACTAAATTTATGTATTTGGTTAGCTTGTAATACCTACTTCAACTGTTTTTTGAACATGAATGAAAAAAATAATACTAAAATGTAAGTATAACACTGAAACTGAAGCCACTCTTGCTGATTTAGACATCTCATGTTTTTAGCACTTCTTAATGTCAGGCCAGGACAATTAATCTCACTATATTGACAAACCTATACAATGCAGCCTTAGTAAGTAATGTAATTCGAAGAAAACAGAATTATTATTTCCAATTACTAAGTTAAAAATCATCTTGTAACTAAAGAAATTAAAAATACTTCCAGTTTCTGTGGATGAGTAGTTCACAAAGAAGAAAAGAAGAGCCACAATCCGACAGACCAATCTATGCTCAGGACACCCAGTCAGAAAGCAGCTTGGCAGAAAAAGACCTGGAGGTACTGGTCAATGCCAAGCTAAGCATGTGCAATGTGCCCCTGCAGCAAAGGAAGTGAATGGTATCCTGGGCTGCATAAAGACCAAGGATTGACAGCCAAGTCGAGAGAGATGATCCTTCCCCACTACTCAACACTGGTGAGGCCACATCTGAAGTATTGTGTCCAGGTCAGGGTTCCCCACTACAAGAGAGACACAGACATACTGTAGAGTCCATCAAAGGGTCATGAAGATGATGAGGGAGTGGAGCCTCTCCTATGATGAAATGCTGAGAGAGCTGGAACTGTTCTCAGTCTGGAGAAGAGAAGGCTCAGGAGAATCTTGTCTATGTGTATAAATACCTGTACAGAGGGTGCAGAGAGGACAGACCCAGGCTTTTTCCATTGATGCCCAGGGATAGGACCAGAGGCAACACGCAAAAACTAAACATAGGAAGTTCCCTCTGAACTTAAGGAAACACCTTTTTTACTGTGAGAATGACTGAGCACTGACACAAGTTGCCCACAAACGTTATGGAGTCTCCATCCCTGGAGACGTTCAAAAGCCATCTGGGCTCAGATCTGAGAAAAATAGTTATTGTTATTCTTGGTTTTGAAATGCTCATATAATAAATCTGTTCCCCAACTGTGTTCACTCGCACACAGATGCCAGCCACTGCACTGAATAGATGAATGACCAATCATCTTATTTTCTTCCTTAGAAACAGTGAAAATTACCAAGAAAAGTCAATGTCATTGAGTTTCATCCAAAGAGAATATTTTGAAATTACTCCTAAATAGAACTCATGAGAAAAAGTAATTTGAGATTGCTTCAGTTCTGCTATAAAGGATTCCAAAAAGTGCTAATTTTCAGTTTTCCAGATTCAGAGAAGTAAAGAATGGGCCTCCTGGTGTAATGACATTTTCTACATACTCTACGAGGACTAAGGGTAACAATGGAGTGACTCCTTCCTGTTATTATACCGCAACTTCTCAAGGCATTATCTCTAAAGCAGAAATACCATACCTTTCCATACTTCTAGTACTGAGGTTACGATGAAAACCAAAATCTGAAAGACAACACAACATCAAGTTGTAATTCACTCATGAACATTTTATAGCTGGCTCCAATTCACATTATTTAAGGCCTGATGAAGCACTGTTGAATTAAAAGCATTCTCAATGGATTCCTTTGCCATGACAACAGCTTGGAGGAGGATTCAGAATAATATTATGATAACAATTTTTGTGCTCTGTCACATTATTTTCATGCAATTGTGGAGCATACTGCAAGAAAAATAAAATTTAAGTGCAAGCATCTTTACAGTACCGTGTGTGAAATCATTTAGTTTGGGGCTGGTCTCTGCTGCATGCCAGACATGACCTTGATTCTACTGTTAAGAGTCTTTGATTTCAGACCTGTAATTCAGATCATGGACAGTTAGCCAAAGTAAAAAGTTCACAGCGGAACAAATTGTCCAAATACCCTCAAAAAGAAATAGGTTCTTCTACAAAAAACAATGCTGTATTTAAACACAAGCTGACAAAAAACATAGATCTCCTTAATGGTGACAAGTATGAACAATTTTCCCATGTGGCAACATAGAAGCAATGCTACCATTACATTTGTCTTCTATGTTTGAAAGGATAAATATTACATACATTTGTCCTGTGCCTCTACAACAATACATCTGTAGCAAGTTCTTCAAGAAGTCACATAAACTTACTTGTTATAAACTCTGTGGGCATCCTGCCTCACACTTGTGCAAGAGGAAGGGGAGTTCTACACACATCAGGAAGTCATCTATAACTTCACAGAATCCCAGCATGACCTGAGTTGGAATGGACCAACAAGGATCATTGAGTCCAACTCCTATCCCAGCATAAGACAACCCCTACATTCACACTGTGTGTCTGAGGGAGTTGTCCAAATATTGAATATTGTCAGGTTTGGCGCCATGACTGCTTCTCTGGGGAGCTGTTCCAGTGCTCCACCACTCTCTGAGTGAAGAACCTTTTCCTAATACAAAAATCAAACCTCCCTGGCACATCTTCCTCCCATTCCCTTGAGACCTATCATTGGTCACCAGTGAGAAGAGATCAGTGCCTGCTCCTCCTCTTTCCCTTGTAAGGAAGCCGTAAACTAAGAGGTCCCCCCTCAGTCTCTTCTCCAGGATGAACGGATCATGTGATTTCATCCACTTCTCATTTGACTTCCCCTCTTCCTCTACGAATTCATGACGTAGTCATTGGACATTTTGTATGTTTAGTAATTACATGATCCAGTTCATAACAGAATGCCATTTTTAATCACTGAAAACATTAGGAAAACTAGGCAGAATTTTTTTCTTGCTTAAACAAATAAGCACCTTGACATAAAGCTTTGTTTTCTTTTTCTGTGCTCTTAAGACTTCTTCTGCACCTACGTATTTGATAAATGGATGAGATGTCAGATATTTATTCCCTAGTCCAAGAGATGTTTTGCAGACTACCCAAACTTTTATTATACAACTGATTCTACCCAGTGATTCAGCTTAACAGGATATCACCACGCTTGACAGTCAAAGAAAAATTACGTTCTAAGATTTTTTTACTAGGAGTATATTTCATCAATAGTTTATTTGTGGCTCACAGCAAATTAATTCTGAGTTACAGTATGTGCTCTTTTAAGATTATCAGAACTACTATGAAGCTGTCAAGCTTATTTGAGGGAAGTGGTAAGTCATTATTTTAACTGTACTATCAGTATAGAGTTCTTGTATGGGACAAAAAACAAGAATACAAATACTTAATCAGACTGCAGAGTCTACAAAACTGAGACAACAGAACTTTAGAACTGCATCTTTAGAAAACACAGCATCCGCTGTGAGATATACAATTTTTAAGACTTCTCATAAAAATGTGTAAATTCTACATGCATTTCTAGCTTGCAGCCAAAATCAAAGAGATTAACAACATATATCAAATCAAAAGGGATAGAAAATCATGAGAAATCTGTCCTCGTAAAAATTAGAGTTTAGGTATTAAAATGTCAAAGTTTCTCTTGTCCACCAAGGGTCAGTTTCATAATATATCCAGACCACCTGATGGACCTGACCCATTCCCTACAGAGCACCTGTGCCCAGTTAACATATGAGAAAAAGGGGACATCTGTAGAGCACTTGCATGGTCATCCCTTGGCAAAATGGCTGGTAACCAGGGATGCCAAGAACATTTGAGCAGGTGTTTTCCAAAAATTATGTTGAAGATAATCAACTGGATGAAACAGTAATGTGAAGTTATAAGGAAACTTTCAAAACAAAGAAGTCATCAGCTTTCAGAATTGTAAAATAAACATGGGAATTTGGAACACTGGGGAGACACCTGTGAGTGAGGACAGCAGCAGTCAAAACTGGGTCTGTTACTGCCAGCAGTTGCCCCACAGAACCACCAACTGCCCACCCTAATGATGCAGTGGCAAACCCATCTCCACTACAGCAGTGACAGTGGGGTACAGCACCTGGGTGTGCCCGGGACATCAGGGGGTGGTCTCTGGTTGACCCTGTGTAGTTCAGTGATTGCCAGAAAATGTCCTGATTTGTTCTGAAATACATTAATTAAAGAAGTTTTTCCTGTGACAGGCCTGTACAGGATCCCTTCTGCCTGTTTACAACATCTCAGCTTTGCTGAAATTTTAAGCATTTAGTGAAGCATTTTCACTAAGTACCTTAACGAGTTATGCAGTGAACAGAAGGAGGCAGGTGTCTTCAAAGGTCTCCCTGACTAATGTAGGTGCAGGCACTCAAGTGGGTATGATCTTCCTCTGCGAGTCTTCAAAGACATGTACAACTTAGTTTATTTAAGGTTCCTTTACCTTACATTAAGGTTCCTTTGCCTTACATCTTGACTAGGTGCCCATATGTAACTTGAACCTTAATCATACATTAAGGTTTAAGTTACACACATGTGAAACCAGAATGGTTTTAACCGCGGGTTAGGTGAGATGAAGTCTCCATACAGAGAACTGTAACATCTAAAATAACTCTAATCGTCCAATTATATCCAGCTGGAAGTTGCCCAAGTATCTTCAACAGCTACTGATTTCAGTGCAACAGATGGCTTAAATTTTAAATTGTTTCTTTTTGAGGCATGTATTTCCTATGAGCAACTGAGAAGACATCAAAAAAGGACTGACAAATATAAAAACTGTATGTATAGTTTGCTAACAAACACCTTTAAAGACAAAGACAAGTGTTACAGTTGCTCTACATGCTCTCACCTCTTACAGTTCAGTCTGTATTTTACAAGGACGTCGTTAAGTCCTGAGACACTGGAAATCTTTTTCAAAAAACCTGACAGGCTCTTAATTATACATGTCCTGGAGGACACCTGTACAATACCTATTTTGTTTCCTTGGTTACTAACGCATGTAATCATAATGTATATATTCTGCCACAGCATTATTATGACATGCCAAAGACAGCATGTCATTATTCAGGCTGGCAAACATTTAATAAAAAGGAGCTGTACATGACTTTAGATTATTTAAAGTACATCATGCATTCTCTTTTCGTTTGAGTTAAAGAAAGTGGCAGCAGTTAAGTCAGAAAATGTACATGAACTAAATTAGGATTATGTTAATTTTTTTTTTTGGCCATTCTATCTTTAAAATCAGCTGTATACAGTGGTATTTCAAAAGCATTGCTAAGTGTCTATGTCTTGGTATGAATACTCTATGAACACAAGAACGATTCAGTTGGCCAAAACTAGCTTGATAAATCCTTGACTTCTTCACTAGGAAAGGAAAAACTGTCTCAGTCGTAACAAAAATATTTGCAACCTCAAGCTATCATTAGAATACAAAAAATCAAGTTCACTTATCCCAGCTTTCCCCGCTGTTCAGTGCTACCTCATGGTACAAGGACGATAACTGGCATTTACTTGCATATAACAATTTGACTTGGTCTCTATCTGTTTAGCTATAGGGTGTTTTCTGAGATCCAAAACAGATGTCCGCAAAGAGCACACCTCAGAAAAGTCAGACTTAAAAGGGAAGTTTACCTTGGGTTTTATAGCTTTGTAACTTTATCATATTTTGGGAGCTATGAAGGAAGGTAAAATAAGGTAAGGGGATAAGTATGATCTACAGAGTTTCAAAGGATGCATTCCAGAGCAGACCAACTCCAGCAATTCCTATTGCAGGCAGAGTTTCACTTTCCATGGAATAAGAGTCAAAAGACAATAGTACTACTGATGGCAGCAATTTCCAGGTTTTTAAAACCTCATTTTGGGCAAGGAGAGCCTTGGTGAGTTGTTCACCTGCTGAGTTGTCAGCCACAAAATAGCTCCATCTGGCTCTCTGGCTGCATTTGGTATTGCTGAATGCAGCTCAGTACTCATGCATTTTTTAAAATTAGTTTTTTTCAGGTCTTCCTTTAGCCCCCTTTGGAATTAACTTAAAATCTATTCAACATCACTTAGAGAAAATACATAAAAGATTTTCTGTAAAATACTGGATGCAAAATCACTAGAAGTGAGGCACTGTTGGGATTTCATTGCTGCAGGGTTTCTTTTGCCTGTCCAAACTCACCACAGAGAAAAAAGTCCTGAAGAAGAATCAATTGTAATGCAGTTTCCTTCATATATACTTCAAAGTGAATTAAGTTTTCTTGATAATTTGGTGGATGAAAGATTTTAACTTTTGAAAAAACTGTTTTGTCAAAGGCGTTTTTGACAACCAAAGAATTTAAAATACCTGCAGAAGCAAAAGATGAGAAACTTAACCAAGCAAAAGTGAAACGAACACCATGAATATAAGAGGTCAACAGAAAAGCGACCCTAGGGGAAAATCAAGCTCCTACAACTTTATGTACTTAGACATCTGTGTTTAAGAAGCTTACTTAGTCTATGTATATAGTTGAAGAGAAATGAGCATTTTTTTCCCAGATAGATATTAAAATATAATAGATCAAATGTGTTGTAATACACTAAAAAATAAAGCAAACCAAAATGACTACTGTACAGTGATGCAGTCTTGCAACCTTGTTGCCTAAAAGTGAGACCAAAGAACATTAGTGGGAAATAACCAAAGAAATATTTTGGTACTGAAGGAAGCACTTTCTACTGATAGATTTGGAATTCGAAAATTATGTTTTTGGACAAAGGATTATTGTAGTAGTATGTAAAATATAAAGAGAAAAAGGCCCAGTAGCTTCTGGTATTCAAAGCTAATGACATTAGCTATGTTCACTCGGCTGTGAACATAGTAGCCATGCCAAGTTCAAACCTGGTAATAAATTAATTCCCCATATATTACAGAAATCTGCTCATTAGACATCTTAGTTATATGATCAGGAACTTGCACCAAGTGGAGAATACAACAGTTAGCTCTGCTTGTGTCAAGTGTCGATGCTACCGCTTAGACTGGATGGTCTTCGAAGAGATGGAGGGATGACTCTGCGCTGCTGCAGGAATGAGGAAAGGTCTGTGAGGAAAAAGTACGTAATAAAAATAAGATGATGATAGTTTGTAGGTTCCAGCTTGGAAAGTGGATAGAAAAATTACGCTTCTCTGTCTGTGCATAAACATAGATCTGCAATAATAGCAGCTTTCACTGCCACTGATGGGTGGTAGTGGATCCAAAAAGTCTGGAAATACCTGCCTGAGTCATTGTGTAGCCTTCTAAATCTTTCTGAAAGACACACAGTTCAAAGCCCATTATAAGGCTCCTTGGATAGCTTTTAAAGTATTTTTGAATATTTTCCTTTGAAGGAATTGCATAAATCAAGACATTATTTTTATTATTGAGAATGTTCTGTAATCATTGAGCAATTGTCAAGTCTTAAGTCAAACATATAAATAAGTCAATAAGAAAGCTAAAATAAGCATAAAAGCATGAATAGATGCAACATGCTGATTTCCTGGACTGATTTTCTTAGTAAAAAATCATGACACACTACTTCAAAGCCTTACTATTCAAAGATACAGGAATTCAGCAGAATGCCCACAGTTAGAATTTGAAAGCTACGCTGCCACTCATAAGAAAGAACGTAAAATTTCCTGTGAACAGATTCTGCAATCAAGCCCCTTTCCTGATGGCCATGCTTTTCTGCACTTAGGGTGGAGGTTAGCAACCACTTTGTGCCAATACAAAGTCCTCCCAAAAGAACTAATGACAAATTTGTGTTTTTGATGGCAGCAGCATATATAAATATGGTAAAAACTGTAATCAATACAGAATTCTTTTTTTTATATATGGAATAAACAAGGCTTTTAATGTTCAATAACCAGAAACAGAGTTACAGAGACGGAAATGAACAATTTTTACCAGTAACCATTCCCTATAGTCAAGAAAAGTGATTATGTTGCATTATATACACTCCATGGATGATTGCTGCTCACTGACCTAACTAGCCTTAAAATACTACATCACCCTATCAATAACTCCTGAAGAGACTCATTACTTTAAATCCTGTGTTGAGACTATCGCATCCAAAACTCTAGGATTAAAAATAACTCAGTATCACCAATGAAATTGTCTTTCTTTGTCTTCAGGTCTCAGCAAATGGTTTCTATTCAAAACACCAAAACCTTAAGGCTATTAACTACCAAGGCATTTATGTCCTTCTGTATCATTCCACTGATACATTTTCCTTTTTTGGCAACAACCATCTTCGTGCAAAATACCTTTTAGAGGCCTGTGGTTATTTACATGACTTGTTTGATGACTGCAGTCACATTCCTTTTACTGTTTTGGTTTTTTTAACAGAATCTGTGCTTGAAGCTACTTCTATTTTGCAAAATGCCTCTTTACTCCTGAAGACTTGGTGCATTCAGTGGGTGATGATCTGGCACTTCTGTCCTGATGACATAACATTAAATAGTAGAACTGCTGTGTTTCGTTTCCTCTTTAGAAGTCATTTATCATAAAAAGTTACTTAATTAACAATTAACTTGTACAGTTATGCTCTAAATTAATTTACACACAGACACACGCACACGAGGGAGACGGAGTGGAATAGGATAAACAAAATTTCTCTTCAGATATCATGGAAGGATTAATTTACCACTAATTTATTTCTAGGTACCAACCTGCTATACAAACATTCAATTTTGGATTGACAAATTTTTATCTCAATCTCTAAAAGTCGTTCTTCACTAGAAACAATTGCTATGGGGAAGAAAAGGTGTTTATGCTTATGAATATTCCCCCACTTTGCAACATGTACTCAACTCCATTCACTAGATTCTTTATATTTTATTTTACTTAATATGTTTCTAAATCAACAACAGTCTAAGTAAGTGGTTGCATGGCAGTTTGTACATCAAGATAATTTATGCTATGATTAAACAAAGTAATACAAATCTAACAGATAAAAAAAAATCACCATGGTCTGAAATGAATTTAAAAGTGAAATAAAATAAATAAATTAACTCCCATTATAAGATTTTTTTTAACTTTAAGAAGCCGACTCACCTGCAAGATGTTAATTATTGTCATTTTTTTCCTAGGTTTCCTCTAGCTTAATTGAAAACAGTCACATTCTTTTACTTTTCACTAATGACTATTCCACTGATTATCTCCACCTGCAGAGGTGGCTGTTTCCAACAGAGGCTGCCAAAACATAGAAGTGCACACATCTGTCTATTGGTTCCCCTATTTTCACTCATGCCACATACATACAGTAATGACTACATTTAGAATAACTGACCATAATTCTGTATATATCATCTCAACATATAGACAGCAAAGTTTGAGAGCAACTTACACTTCTGATATGATAATAATGGCTTTATATCACGGATTAATATCAGCACTTCTTTGCAGTCTGATATGAAGTGACGACAATCACAAAGCAATGAATTATGGTTGAGGGAAACCTTTTTTTAAGAAAGGCTGCGACATTTTCTACCTTCCCTCTGAGTTTACACAGGTTAAAATAAAGTTAAAATATCAGTGGAATGACCTATATCCAAGTTTAAACAAAATAATGACACAGTACCTTTTAAGTATCTCTTACAGAAAGATGTATGGTTTAGTAACTCAATTCAATAGCACTGGGGGTTGCTGGGACTTAAGCATATACTGAAATGTTTTGCTAATCCGACTAAACTTCAACTCGATAATATCAAGAAGAATCCTAGTCCCGTCAGTGGGGCTATGGCACATTAACACGTAACTGAAGTTGAATGGATGTACTACATATGGCATAGCAACAAATAGCTAGAAAGACATTTCTTTTATCATCAAGTTCAGTCTATAGTCACAGGGAAAATACAAAGTAGCCTCTTTCAGGAGTTTAAAATCAGTTTATTTCTGCTCCCTTACAAGCAAAACCCATCAGATTTTTAATAATGACATTAATTTCCATCTTTAATGGATTCATATTCAGTTTTTACCTATTTCTTTAACTTCTTTTATCTTAAATATTTTCCTGTTTTTCACTCTGGTATTCATTCCTGAATGAATAAACTCCCTCTTGTGTCTTCATCTTTACTTTGCTAAAGTAATGAAGATAAGTTATTTCAGTAAGACAGTCAATTTGCTCTGCTGAGCAGCTTTGTGTGTCTTCTGAGTGCTTCTTTCAATTTATATCTTTCTTGAACTCGAGTAGGCAAAATATCATGAAGAATTTCAGATGAGGTCTCGCCAATCTCCTACGTAACAGATTTATCCTTCCCATCTCTCCATACCTACCATGACAGTGAATTACAAATTATATGTAGTGCATTTCTTGGCCTGATGAAGTCAATAATTAAATCAAAGAAATATCAGATTAAGCTGACATTTTTAACCCTTTCCAAATGTCTTGTTGCATTTTACCTTATTTCCCATTCATCTCTATGACTTTGCTTTATCAGCACTTCTAAATTATTTAAAATTTTTGCTTTGTATAGAGCTCAAGAAATAAGTATACTGTTTCCTGAAAAGTGTTTTTCTCCTAAAATGAGCTATACATGTTATTTCTAGCACTACTTGCGATGATATAAAGGTACCAAACATCCTAAAAGTCAAACTTGCAATGTCTTACTTGAATACTTCTGATATTCTGATATGGAGACAAATTGCTCCACTACATCCCAAGTCAAGTTCTTGATTTTACTTGCACTTCAGATGCGGTAAGTTATTTAAAAAAAACAAGAGCGAACCCAAAATAACAAATTTACACATTTTCTCATTGGCCACTCTTCCTCTCTGTCTGGGTAATGAATAATCCTTACTGAATATTTTTTTAGTCCAGAGTATAGCTATTCCTTACCTCCCTCACCCTAAGGAAACACTCGTTTTCTTCCCTATTTCATTTAGACTTATGTGGTCAAGAAACGTATTTTGTTTAGTTCTTTGGAAGGTCTAATTCATCTTTGCTTTTCTTATTCCTACTTTCCAACTTCTAGAACAGAGCATGCTATCTTGACTGATAAATTTCCTTGTAGGCTGTTCACTTATTCCTAATATTTTTTAAGGTAGTTGAAGATTAAATCTTTCTCCAGATTTCTTTTACAGTATCACAGTATCATAAGGTTGGAAAGGACCCCTGAGATCATCAAGTCCAAGCTATAAGCCAACGCCAACACCAACACCCACACTAACACCAACCATCATCTAAACCATGGCACTCAGCGCCTCATCCAGTCTCCCCTTAAACACCTCCAGGGTCGGCAACTCCACCACCTCCCTGGGCAGCACATTCCAATGGCCAATCACCCTTTCAGTGAAGAACTTTTTCCTAACATCAAGCCTAAACTTTCCCTGACAAAGCTTAAGTCCATGCCCTCTAGTTCTGTCAGTGGTCACCTGAGAGAAGAGACCAACCCCTGCGCGACTACAACCTCCTTTTAGGTAGTTGCAGAGAGCAATGAGGTCTCCCCTGAGCCTCCTCTTCTCTAGACTAAACAGCCCCAACTCCCTCGAGTTGCTTCTCATAGGGCTTGTGCTCCAGCCCCTTCACCATCTTCGTTGCCCTCCTCTGAACACATTCCAGTATCCTAACATCTTTCCCAAACTGGGGGGCCCAGAACTGGACACAATATTCAAGATGAGGCCTGACCAGTGCGGAGTACAGGGGGACAATAACTTCTCTGGTCCTGCCCGCTACACTATTCCTGATGCAGGCCAGAATGCCATTGGCCTTCTTGGCCACCTGGGCACACTGCTGGCTCATGTTGAGCTTCCTGTCCACCAGCACTCCCAGGTCCTTTTCTGCCTGACTACTCTCCAGCCACTCTGTCCCCAGTCTGTAGCTCTGCATGGGATTGTTGTGTCCAAAATGAAGTACCCGACATTTCGGCTTATTAAACATCATCCCATTAGAATCAGCCCATCTCTCCAGTCTGTCCAGGTCCCTCTGTAGGGCCATCCTACCCTCTAGCAGATCAACCCTTCCTCCCAGCCTGGTATCATCTGCAAATTTGCTGATGATGGACTCAATCCCCTCATCCAGATCATCAATAAAGATATTAAACAGGACAAGACCCAATACCGATCCCTGGGGGACACCACTGGTGACCGGCCGCCAACTGGATGAGACACCATTCACCACCACTCTCTGGGCTCGGCCATCCAGCCAATTCCTAACCCAGCACAGAGTGCTCCCATCTAAGCCACGGGCTGTCAGCTTCTCTAGGAGTCTACTGTGGGAGACAGTGTCAAAGGCCTTGCTAAAGTCCAGGTATACCACATCCACAGCCTTCCTCTCATCCACCAGGCGAGTCACATGGTCATAAAAGGAGATCAGGTTGGTCAGGCAGGACCTACCCCTCCTAAACCCATGCTGGCTGGGCCTGATCTCTTGGCTGTTCTGCAGGTGCCGCATAATTTCACCCAGGATTATCTGCTCCATGATTTTACCTGGGACCGAGGTCAGGCTGACAGGTCTGTAATTACCTGGATCATCCTTACGGCCCTTCTTGTGGATGGGCGTCACAACAGCGTTCTCGTTTTGCTGTTGCCTGGAAGAGAATTCTGGATGGTTTTACTCTTTCATCTTACAGACACTCCAACCTTCAGCCTATAAAATTTCCCAAAGTAACAATTTTGAGTGTCTCAGCCTTCTCCATATCCCAGGTAATCAGGGCTCCCGTTTCCCTCTGGAGAGGGTCCACATTTTACCAAGTCTTCCTTTTATCAATACACCTATCTCAGCTTTTCTTGTTGCCCTTGATGTCCCTGGCTAGATTTAATAGTATCAGGACCTGAGCTTTCCTAACCTGATCCCTGGCTGCTTGGATAACTTCTCTTTATTCCTCCCAGGGTACCTGCCCTTGCTTCCACCCTCTGTAGGCTTACTAACAATACTAACTAAATATATTTAACCTGAAAGCATGTTCCCCTTCACATTACACTTCATGATGCGAAATCATATGGCGACTCTTGATTTATCTTCCTTCATAAGAAAAATACAAAGACTATTACTTCTCTTGTTTTATATATTAATAAAATGAATTTGCAGACAAGGTTTAGCGACCTTAAAGTCACCCAAGAGGCAAGAGACATCCTAAAATGAAGCAAATACTTTTTTCACCCTAAATAACTTTCACCTTTACTCACAGGTTGACCTTAATTTCTTACAGCATGTACAGCCAGATCCAGCATCAAAACCTGGAAATCTTGGTCAAGACCATATTTGATTTTGGGCATTTGAGATCAGGATTATCTCAATTTGTTCCTGTTTTAACTCTCTTTCTTGAAAGTAAACTGATGTTTGCATCTTGCCAGTAACAGAAATTGTCAGATTCCTAAGAACTTACTCAAATATCTTTAAGTTAAATTAAACATGTTTAAACAATTTCACTATCCAATAATTTGCCAAAGATTCATATGCCAGGGTGATTGTGCAACTAAAATGCACATAAAAACACCATTTTGGAAATATTCTTTTTTTGGGAACTTGTGACATATCAGTAACAAGAAGCTGTTCCAATTCCTGGCTCCCACTTGTGAAGCTGAGTTTAAAAATTATTAGAAAAACAACTCCCAATAAATAGCCAAGAAGCTATTCACATGTATACTCTTTTATTTTTCTCAAATGCTAATATAGTGACGTAAGATCAAAGTTGAATACTGAGTAATAAATAAGATTCAACACTGATTTATTGTAAATATTGAGCATTATATGTACACTTTCTCTGTAGCAGCAGAGTGCAAGTTTGTCCTTTATAGCAAAAGTTTGGTCAAAACAGTACCATCTCTCTTAAGAAACATCTCCTTTTTTACTTCCTGCAGATGAGAGTCATTCCTGATTCCTCACAAGAGGCTTTTGGAACCAGGACGTGTCTTGAGCACGTCTAACTGTAGGACAGTCCATGAACACTATAGTACTGCTGTGTGGAGTAAACTACTTGAAAGCTCAGTTCAGACCATCAATTAAACAGAAATGTTTCTCATTTAAAACAGTGTATCACTGCAATGTACTTCTGAGCTCCCTCAGTGTTCAAAATGGATTTCAAATGCTTCTGATTTTACCAGAAATACTCAAGAAATGTCTGAGATTAAAAGAGTATAATCTACATTAACTGACATTAGGAAAGATTATTATTGTTCTTTACTATATCTCCACTGTATTTTTCTAAAGAATGCTACTGGCTTCCCCAGCTGGTATACAAATGCCTGCTTGGCACAAAGATTATGAACTCGTTCTCTCACATTTTATTAAATATTTCATGGCTCACACAAGCTTTACCCAACTACTGTAAATAAACAACATAATCTCAGTTTTATAAAAACTGAGCTAGACATGGTCTAAACAGACCTACTTTTTCACAATCTTTCCTTATATTTGCTTTGTGTATTGATCCAGATTGCTGGCTGGAACTGCCAACATGTATTTTATTATTGGTCTTTCCTCCAATGGGGTTAGAATGATTGCATAAAACTTATGAAAGATTTGAAGAAAGTGTACATTTATGTGCAGAAAATCTCCCTGATAAGGCCAACTATTTTTTTTTTTTAATATTTTAAGGGATACTGGATTTTCCAGTAAGAAATTGTTTCAGTATTCATATTTACTGAGAGCTATAGTTACTTCACATTAAAAAGAGCTTGATTTGTTTTTCTTCAGAGTACTGTTTACTGTTGCCAGCACTATAAGCAGAAACAAAACAAGATAAAAAGCTTATTTTCTAAAAATGCTGTAGTTTAGCAGTTGTTCTAGTTAATCGCCTTTTGGATTTCTGTTATAATGAAATCTTTAATGATCCTGTCACACAGTAAACCCCACAGGTTTGCCACTTCAGTTAGGCTTGTGAAAATTATACCCTCTTTTTTTTTTTTTTCCCCATTTACCTTAGAAAACCTCATGCCCACCTCCTCCATCTACCTTCCTGCCGTCTCTGAACCCATAATCACAACAGCTTCAGCTGACTCCCTCCCAACTCTTAGTTTTCATGCAAAAAGTACAAGTGTACACAAGCCCAACCTGCCTGCAGTTTGGGCAGGAACCTGGAGATCAATGTTAGTATAGGACACCACACCTCACACCCCAGTCGAGGAGGGTTGTACTACCACTGGCTGAGGCAGATGTTAGTGCTGCAGCCTCCCCAACCACCCCGGTAGATCCCGCTCAGCCAGCACTTCCATAGAAACCCCATGTCTTAGCAACATACCCACACGTTGTCAGGCACTCTTTGGGCAGCTGCTGTCTCTCAAGGCTTCTTATTTTCCTGTTATCCCTACCCTCAATTAATCTGTCACCTTCTCTGCTCTTTCTGTTTTGAAGTCTTTGTCCTGTACCTGCCCTTCTCCTTCCTGATTGTTCAATGTGACCTTCCCTTCTCCCAGTTTGCTCAGTGCTGTCACCTACAGCCAAGTCATAGACCAGCTCCATCAGCCACCTCCCTGATCTGCTCTTCTCTTTCTTGTGCTTCTTGGCCCGTCACATTCATCCTGCTCACCGCAACAGCCATGCTGCCACATATCTTCTACCTCTTGTCCTTTTTCACGTAAAAGGTATAATTCCATGTTTCCACTGACAAAAAGGCTGTTTACCCAGCTTCTGACTTTCTAGAAGGAGGTAAAATCTCAGTGGTTGAATCTCCTCTAAACCATCTAATCACCCATCACTGCCTGTTCTTCCTATCTTTCATTTCTTCCATTCACTTCTTTCAAATAAATTAATACCTTTTGCCTACATGAACAGTCCTAGCCCATAATCTTGCTCTTCTGCTTCTGTTCATAGAGGCACATGTGAGCTAAAATAGTCCCATCAGAATCACATTTATGAAAATAAGACCACAGAGAACTGCAGTTTGTCACCCTGTCTTTATTTGAGATTGGTGCACCTGGGTTTATCAGTGAAGCCTCACCAATTTTGCAAAAGAAGAGCATGTGAATACTCAATTAAAGCTGCATTCAGGGATAATATTACTTACAAGACCGTTTAAGTTACAACATAACATTTATTTTCAGAAGCAAGAGTAAACAAAAAAAAGGAGGTAAAGTGACAGAAATGACCTTGGAAAAGATAACCCTTCCCAGGCAGGAATTTCTACAACTGGCACTTCACTGTGCCATGCAATTTCCTGCAGAAGTGAATCCTTTCAAAAACATAAAAATAAATGAATACAGTTTTCTTAATTTGAAGTTGAGGGTTTTTTTTTAACTATAGAATCAACCATAACAAGATATTTTTTAAAGAAAACAACAAAGATCTTGCTATTCATGTTTGCAACCCTTTACACTTCTATAATTAAAGCTTTACCTAATTTACTTTGCAATTCTGGAGAACAAAGCAATTTACAAGTCTCTACAGAAAAGTGCTGCAAAACTACAAATTTAATTATTCTGATATTTCAGAAATATATTTAGCTCAGCAATTATCAGAACTATTTGTGCCAATCTGTATCAGTGAAATTGAGAGAGCTGTTGGCATTCAGTAGTAATTTGCAAATGGAACTCTGTATTTGCTAGCTACCATAACAAGGCTAAAGCCTGAGACAGTGTTAAATCTCCAAACCTCAACAGTAATGAAGCTGTACTGACTGACATCAGCTGAGAGTTGGTTCCAGATAATGGAAACACTTAAGAGTACTAACTTAAAATTCATTGTACAGAATAATTTCCAACAGAGGATGAGAAGTGTTCTAGCTGTGGACATAATTCAGCTACTCTATGAGTAAGGTACAGGTTTTTACACCCTCCAAGTCTCCCGTTCCACTGAAGACCTTATAAGTACTAAACTTTAGACCTTGATCTCAAAGGATGCTGTGTGGCTCACCAAGGACATATGGATCTCTTCGCATGTGCAATGCATGCGTGCATTGCGTTCTCTCATATGGATACAATAACTGCAGGCAGTATGAAAAGGCAACAGCTTATATCATAATTAATGTAACAGTCACACAGATTCAGACACCAGTGGCTAAAAAGAAAATTCAGTGATGTTATGCGTTAGTTGTCATGCACCAAATTTTTAACTGAATAAACAAGAAAAAATAGGTGAAACTGAAAAGAAAATGAAGTTAAGAAGTGGTTTATTTAGTTGCCAAATCCTTTTCTTTGGCAATTATGTAAATAGGCCGTTTCTTCAAATCATTGAGTAACTGTAATAAGAATTAATTTTACTTTTATGGCATTACTCATCTGAAATATATTGCAGAATCCTAACCCATAGCTCAAGTGTTCAGTATAGACAACACACAACAGCAGTATTATATCCAATTAACAGTATTATTGCAGCATTGCTATATTCCTATAATTGTGGATAAACTGAAATAGAAAGAACCAAATTTCTGCCCTTTCATGAGTGAACCCATGTTAGAGTAGACTAATTATCCACACTTATCTCTTCTCTACACAATCACAGAACTCATTTGTGGAGCCAGAGAGTAACAGGAAGGTGAGGTCTTCTGCCTGCCATGCTACAGGACTACAGCTGTTTTCCTCTACTCAAGGTTTTTAGTGACACAGAAAGATGAGTAGCATATGGCCATGATTTAACAAAATAGTGGGCCAGAATAACGAATCTACCAATGACAAAGAGAACATAACCAGAAATCTGACTTGCAATCTTTCAAATAATCTTACACAGAACAGAAAAAAAAAAAGCAGCCAGATCCCCTACCTGTGTGTTAAGGGACATATTTTGAAAAGTGCCACAGTTGCTTTGATATAAGAGCTGTGGAATAATTTCCAAGATGATGTGATATTCTTCAACTCCCAGAAGTGAAAATCAGGATATATCATTCATCTCAAATGTGGCGGCACGTGTCGCTGAAAAATACGCTTGGAAGTACCATTCTGTGAGAGATTCATCGAGCAGTGGAGGCAAAGCTAATGGAACATTTACCTATGTCATATATTTTTATAAGTGGAAATGAAGTGAAAGAAATTCCTTCCCATCAGTCTAGAGGGTCACTATTTTCTGTTTATCTCTATGTGTATTTTCCAGTACAGACACAGTCATCACCTTGAAAGGGGTAGGACTGTGCTTTTGCCACTGGCCACTCCATGTTAGCCAATGAAATTGCTCTTTAAGTGTTCCTCCATTTTCTGTGGCCTCTTCTTTGAAATAAGAAAGGAGAACTGGGGTATGGAGATAGATTTCTCTGTCTGCCACATGCTGCAGTTCTGAGCAATACTGCCTGAACAGAGACAACACACAACCCACAGGGAACAAAGAAGCTCTGCCCAATGATGCATATACGTGGTATGAACTTGGTAGAGATCAAGCCATTTTAAATGTTTGTCTCTCTCTAGTAGACTCCTCTTCTTTTTCTTTGTTGCTACAGCACTCAATTAGAAGTAGTTTCTACAAGCATGTATTTAACAAGTGTAACAGAATACCTAACAGGAAGAAAAGACATTTTCAGCCTTGTGCCATGATCCTGCACCAGAACAGAAGTGGACTGGAGAAGGCATCACTGGAGCACTGCAGAGCCTTCTCTGCATGATTTCCGTAATAATCAGGTTGAGCATTTAGTCACCATAATTACTCATGGGATTCTTATTTCTAAGCAACTCTTACACCTTTATTAACCCTTCTGGTCAGCAGCGTGAAGTGCTTTGTGCTTTCAGTTTAACAGACTTGACAACATCAATCTGTTTAACCTTTAACTTTGGAGCATTGTTAGTGTCGGGCCGATCACATCTTTATAGGCGCTACATAGAATCACATAATGAAAGAAGATTAAGCTGCTATAAACATTACTGTATTGTCTGGGGAAGCCGTGCTTTATTTTACAAGATGCAGAAAGTTAGGGCCTGTAGTAATTCAACAAAATTCTACCAGGGACATAGAGTACTAAATTAATCCTAACCTCAGTAAAAGTTAATGATGATATTTCACTCAAGTAGTAAAAACTGCAGTCCAAGTTATGACTGTGCCTCTGAACGTTTCCTACATAACACTGTTCATGTTCTACGTGTTGAGTTAAAAATCACCCCTCAAGCAACTTGTTTTCAATGCCTAAGCCAGGCTAAGGTGGTACCATTCTTCTTCCTTTAAGATCAGTCACAGCAGAATTGGGGAAACAAACAGCAATCATTTCAGAGGAGGCTTCAGGAAACTAAACACAAAGTGTTCTGCTTTTTTTTTTTTAACTGCACAAACAGCATACCATGGATTTAAGGTGATGTTCAGTCTAAAACAACAGTCTGTTTTCAGATTATTACAAAAATCAGGAAATTGTAGAAAATTTTCAATGAATTACACAATCCCGTATACCTTCCGAAATTACTCACATGTTCCCTTCACCACCCAAAAGGCTTCACAGACAACTGCCACATGGTTTAATCCTGTGTTGAGTACACTGAGACCGGGGAGGTTACTTGAGTCACTCCATGGGAGTGAGTGTAAGAGGTGCATTTTTGGCTCAGTCTGCTGTCTCTTCAAAACCATAATTATCCTCTTAAAATTCAGGTTTTGTCTAGTCTTTGGGAATTGTTTATGAGCAAAAATATTTCCAAAGCAGACTAAGAGACCAGTTAGTGTACTTGAGATTGCAGTCTGGTCCGTAATGTGTTCTTAATGACAGTAATGCAGAGTGAGCCTCAGGGAGCTCTCACCCAGGCCAGGAATATTTTCTGCCCTTCTACAAGAGCATGATCAGGCCTCTGGCTATGATGCATTTAAAATCACATCCTCAGCAGCACCTCTATGTGTTTGAAATCTACCAAATTAGCACAAGAAGACTGCAGGGACTAATGAGCTGTAAGGAATTTATGAGGGGATCATTGCTTTTTAAAAATAAAGTCGTGTATGTGGTACATGAACATTGAACACCACCTTACTGAGCTTCACCCACAACCTTGCAAGGCAACTCAGTAAGGGTCACTCCTCCAGAGTGTAACACTGCAACCTACTTCTAGAATTTCAGTTAGGAACTTTAAATTTTGAAGTCATTATGACAGTCACGACCTAAAATTACCAAAAGAACACACAACACTGCCATAATATTATGGAGATGCTGGTATACCCACACACTACTCACTGCATGAAAACCTTATTCAAAAGTGACATCACTTCCAAAGCCTGTATTGAGCTCAAGAACAAAGCTGCAGTTCAGCTCCCCCCATGATGTGTCCGTATTTCAGGCCATTCCACTGTCTGATGCACAAAAGATTATCAGGCAGAAGAAGCAAAAAATGTTATGATAACAAACTCTTTATCTTTTCTATTTTCGTTTATGCTCATCTTCTTTTAATGTTCCTTCTTTTGTGGAAGAGATAAAGTAAAATCTGTAACTTTTTTTTAAAAAAACAAACCTTTAATTTTCATTCTGAATTCTCTTTTATGATACTAATGGAGGATTACACAAGAACTAACATTTTCTTATGTTTACTATTGTTGCTAAAGTCTTCCACACTTAATAAAAGACAGTATAACTGCATCTTGCAGAAGTCTTTTAGACTACTGCTTTTTCAGAACTTTTAAAAGAATTTCAGCAAAAAAGGAACTACATAATGGAAATAAATTCTTTAAAGCATAGAGTTTGTATATTTTCCTCAACTTAGTACACAAAAAAGCTCTTAGAAACACTGGACTTCATATATTTTCCAGAAAAAATGGAGGCTAGGAGAAGCATGAAGCATGGCCACCACTGAATCCCTCAGATATCTTGGCCTTTCCCCCACTTCTTTTCTCCAGTTCAGAATAGGCAGCTCTGATCCAGGCCAGAAACAATCTTGCATCTTACTCACTCTGAGTATTCTGAAAAGTACAAATCTCTGCAAAAGCCCACCAGGCTTCTCAAGAGTTGGGAGATGCAAATTGAGGATAATCACAGGAAAGAACAGGAGTAATTAAATCCTCTCTTTTTGTGAAGATGATGAAAGGAAGGATTTTCTCCAAAATGCATCACTTTCTTCCAGGACACAGTATTATAAAGCACAAAATCACAATGACAACTATTCTCCGAGAGCTTTAAATCCAGATCACGAAATTGTTTCTAGCTCTAATTGCCATGTTTCTGAGTCAGTACAATTTTAATACAAATACAGATGCATTTGCATTGTAGATAAAAGTGACTGACGATCTCACGGCAAGTTTTCATAGAATTGCAGAATCACAGAATTATCTGAGTCGGAAGAGACCTCCAAGATCATCAAGTCCAACCCTTAATCCAACACTAGCATGATTACTAGATCATGGCACTAAGTGCCACATCCAGTCTTATTTTAAAAACCTCCAGGGATGGTGAATCCACCGCCTCTCTGGGCAGACCATTCCAATGCCTGATTACTCGCTCTGTGAAGAACTTTTTTCTGATATCCAGCCTAAACCTTCCCTGGCAGAGTCTAAGCTCGTGCCCTCTTGTTCTGTTGCTGGCTGCCTGGAGAAGAGACCGACCCCCACCTGACTACAACCTCCTTTCAGATAGTTGTAGAGAGCAATGAGGTCACCCCTGAGCCTCCTCTTCTCCAGGCTAAACAACCCCAGCTCCCTCAGCCTCTCTTCATAGGATGTGCTCAAGTCCCTTCACCAGTTTTGTTGCTCTTCTCTGGACCCGCTCCAGCACCTCAATACCTTTTGTGAACTGAGGGGCCCAGAGCTGAACACAGTACTCAAGGTGTGGCCTCACCAATGCTGAGTACAGTGGAAGGATCACTTCCCTCGTCCTGCTGGCCACACTATTCTAGATACAGGCCAGGATGCCATTGGCCTTCTTGACCTGGGCACACTGCTGGCACATGTTTAGCCTCCTGTCAATCAGTACCCCCAGGTTCCTTTCCACCTGACTGCTCTCCAGCCACTCTGTCCCCAGACTGTAGCGCTGCATGGGGTTGTTGTGGCCAAAGTGCAGGACCTGGCACTTGGCCTTGTTAAACTTCATCCCATTGGACTCAAGCCCATCTCTCCAGTCTGTCAAGGTCCCTCTGCAGAGCCCTCCTACCTTCCGGCAGGTCGACACTCCCTCCCAACTTGGTGTCATCTGCAAATTTACTCATGATGGACTCAATCCCCTCATCTAAATCATCAATGAAGATGTTAAACAGAACTGGACCCAACACTGATCCCTGGGGGACACCACTGGTGACCGGCTGCCAGCTGGACACAGCCCCATTCACCAGCACTCTCTGGCCTGGCCATCCAGCCAGTTCTTAACCCAGCTGAGAGTGCAACTGTCCAAGTCATGGCCTACCAGTTTATCCAGGAGTATGCCATGGGAAACAGTGTCAATGGCTTTGCTCAAGTCCAGATAGACGACATCCACAGGCTTCCCTTCATCCATCAGGCAGGCTACCTGATCATAGAAGTAAATCAGGTTCGTGTTGAAGCACTGTAGGGAATTATCATTATTTTGAAACACATAAACTAAATACTAAATAATAAATATTATATCTAACCTCATTCTACATCATGCAAAGAGAAAAAATCTCTGCCTTTGGCAGTGATCAGGGAACTACATTATGTCACATATTCCTTGAATAAAACCCTGAACAGTAGAATGACTCACTACTCAGCTGTACATTCAGCATCTGCTCACAAGACTTAGACAGAAAGAAGAGAAAGATGGAAATATGCAACCAGTCTGATTTTTATCCTGTCCTTGAGAAGGCAGCTGCAGTAGATTACCTACAAGGCATAAACCTTGCGGTGTATTTGGGAAAGAGCCAGTGTTACAATAAGCCTATGCTTATTGCATGGACTAGACTTAAAAAGTTCCATCACCCAAGCATTAGCTTTAGCATAAGCCACCTTCTCCAATCCATGTAAAATGTATAACCTTGTGTCATAAGCTTCCTTTCCCTGCCCAGCTGCTGGAGGCTTGGAGACAGACACCAAACCACCAGCTTGCTGAGTGGAGATTCAGCCAAGTCTTAGCAATATAGAGTTAACAATATGGGATATTTCTCTCTTCTGTCAGCAATATTTTCCAACCAAAGCAATGACTTCTGTCATGTTTTGTATGGTATTTTGATTTATTTTACATGAACACCTAGAAAACATGCTCGTTGGGTACCTAAGTGTTTGCCTTAATAGAATCAAACCTGACATGACTGCCAAGACAGTGTTATAGGTGCTTAAGTACTTATACTGATGAAAAGTTAACCAACTAAGAATTTTATCTTTCCGTAAAGTTAGATGTCAAAAGAACATAGATTTTAATGACTATAGAACTAGGCAACCTAAGTGTAAGTAAACCTACCTATGTTTCTACATAGTACTAGCCATAAGGTCCTTCACAGTGCTGTAAAGGAAATATAAAGTAACTGGGGTATGAATAAGAATGATGGGTTTAGGCACCTAATGCAGTTTTTGACATATGAACGATTACCCCCTATTTCATTACGTTCAGATACATGAAAACTTGGCACTGGAAGCTGTATATCCAAGATGTTTCATTTGCAACAATACTAGAGTTTTCACAAGACAATTCTGGCAGTGTTGGCTACCAGGATAATTTGAAGTGCCAAATCAGTCCTTAATGAAGAATGTGAATGCTTTCACTTATTTTTTAATTTACTCTAGCACCTCCCAAATTTCAGTAGTGTATTAGCATCATCTTCTTCAAACAAAGACTGTCCTTTTTGCCTCTACTTCAAAAACAGGTTTAGATTTTTTTTATTTTCATCTGAAAAATGTAATCACAAGTTATTATTCTAAATTATTCTGACTATAAAACATTAAGCAAAGAAGTTACCATTAAAATATAATCTGCTTTATACTTCTTAAATCATACAAAGCTATTCGTAACAGGAAAGTAAGTATTATGAGGTATTGATGTTGACAATATATAGGTACACAGGTTTAATGAGGAATCACAAAATGTGCACTCTAAAACATGGTGTAACCATGAACATTCCAGTTAGTGCAAGACTGAAACAACTGCAAGAGTCACACTCTATCCATAATGCTTTAGATTACCTGCACTCATACACATAAAATGATATTGCCCTCTTTTGCACATAAATTGTTCGCACTCAGACATGACAAACAGAAACAAAAGTATGCAGTCAGCTGGGCCTCATCAGCTGTACCTGAGCAAGGCATGGGGCTACCAGGGTGCACAAGGATGGCAGACTGAGGGGCTTTCAACCATGCTGAGCCAACTTTTGTATATGGCAACTATTAACTGAGAATGTCAACAACTCCTTAACAGCACTGCATAAGGATGCATTCCTGATATTCTCAGTCACTCCCTCTGGCAGAGCAAGAGAGGAAGCCTTCTCACTACTTAAGACTGCGCAGAGCAGCAACACAAGAGATTTAGAGAGCATGTGAATAGACAGAATGGTAAGGCAGTAGGCCAGCTCTTCATTGCATGTAGTATCCAAAAATGGTGAAGGGAAGAGAACTGCTACAATAGCAACATAAGCCCAGTCAGAAAACACAGGCGTTGCTGACAACTTTCCACAAGCAAACAGAACTATAAGAGGCTCAGAATCACTCAACATTTCATATATTTCAGTGGAAGACAATGCAGAATAGGCCACTTCTAAATTAAGATTACATTTTTTTTAATACTTTTTATTTATTACTACCAGGAAGTCTTGTGTAAAAAAAGCTTCTGAAAGGAAATCTTGCCAAATCACCATTTCTATGCCAGCCATCATAGCTTACATTTCTCCATGAATTCAAGGTCATTAAATGATGGGCTATTTTTTGTATTTTAAGAACACTTCAAGAAGGTGTACAGTGCGATATGCATTTGCCAACAAAGAAAATGTGAAATGAGTGAATTGTATCAGAACAGATTTCTACTGCATGATTCCTGACACAACTCTGATTAAACTTTCCAGGAAATGCTCCACAACTACTTCGGCAGCCAAAAGAAACCTTCTATTTCTGCAAGAAGGGGTTGCATGTTTTTTTTCATTCAAAGCTTGAAAAAAAATTGACATTTTTGTGTTTCTCTATGACTAACAAATGCCAGAAGACTGGTCAAGGATGTAGCCAAGTCAGCACCAATGAGTTAAAGAACTCACAGCAGTAACAATAAGTTGAAGAAGAAAGCTAATCAATCCATCGAAACCAAAAATGAGAATCAGAAAACACAAATGACTTGAAGTGAGTGGTGATGTACATTTTGTCATTAGAAAAAGGCCACTAGAACGCAGGCAGAGACTGCACCATCATCACTCTTGAGCGACTTTTGATCTTTCCTACATATGAAGTGATCCACTACTTTTATGAACAATGTGAAAATATGTTACTAGCATATCATATGCATTACTTAATGTTTTCCACAAAAATACAGAAGAAATACACTGATAAAATAATGATGTGTGGAATTTATTATTATAACAGTTAATACTGAAAAAAATAATCTCTATCTGAAAAGTAAATTGTTTTCTAGAGCCCTTTATATATGTTCATACCAACCTTTTAAAATTTGAAGACAAGAATTTTGAAGCTGAAATTATAACACCGTTCCGCATTTAAACCCAGATTGCTGCTTTAAGTTGAAATACAGTCTGGAACCTCTGCAATTTTTTATACTTTTCGTTAAACCAAAGTATATTTCTGCCATTTCCACAATAAGAACATTTTCCTACTCCAGATCACTGAAATAGATTTGACAGAATTATTTGAATCCTCTATATTAGACTGATACTTAGTCAAGAGGTTGATGTGTTAATAACAGTAATACATCAGAAAAAGAAAAGCGCATTGGATGGAATCAAAACCTGGAAATGCAAAGTTATGACAAACTGTCACAGCACAAAAACAGGACAGTGGTAGCCTCGGTATAAAATTAAATAAAAAGGAAAGGCTTGAAGGAAACAGTTTTCCTTCAAAATACAAATTGATCTCATCCCTACTGGTGAACAAAGCTTAATTCACTCCTTGGCTGGTAAGCAGCACCTCCTTAGTCTTCTGTCACTTTTGCTTTTTTCCTCAGAAGAATTTATTCTAGTCAAGCCACTTTTGACACTAAGCTGTGGTGCCACCAGAGGCACTAGTCCATTGACCATGGCTTACTGACCATGGCTTACTGACTTACTACACTAAAGAGGTATAAAATTCCTTCTTTTTTTTCAATACGACTCAGAAAAAAACGGGAGAGGGGGACAGGGGGATGAAAAAATATCTCAAAAGCTTGAAAGAAGCTTTAAAGTAATGTCAGTTGTATAATCTTGTTGATGAAATGCATTCATGATCTTTTTTAAAGGAAATGAGCAGTGACACAAACCATGGCGTTTGAACAAATCAGCAAGAACCTGGGCTCCACTTGGTGTGAGAAGGCAAACTGCAAATGGACTTCAGAGACATAGATGTGAGCAAACTGGTTACTTGGTGAACCTGAACTTGGCCAACTGCTTAGCAATTCACAAATTCACAGAAACTGCTTCACATGCTCAAGATGATCTATTCACAATGAAGTCCATACCCACTGCCGGCGATTTTCTTTTATTGTGACTGTAGACAAAAACCCTGGAAAAGAGAAATGATAGAAGCACATCCTGCCAAAATTCATATTGGACCTTTTTATTCAGTGATGGAAATATGTATTTAGTAGTTTAATTTGGGCATCCAGTTCTGCATATTGATTCATTTTCACAATTCTTATTATTTTTCTTTTGTTGATATTTTTCTGAATTTAAGAGCAGATGTTGGTGCTCCATATTCAGTTTTTCTTCAGCTGAAAATCAAAAAGTAAAGACTATCCACTGTCTCTTGACAGTTTATTTTCTCCAGAATAAAAGACAAAAGCTATTCATTTTTTTTAAATGGCTTTAAATGATACTAAGAAAGAACACAAATCCAAAGGTCATACAAAGACATGAAATGTTTCAACATGAAGAAGTTTTCTGAAGCAACTTCAGTCTAAGCATTTCTAATACTCCCAGGTGAATTGCATTACCCATTTTATCACAAAACTTTCACTACCTGACATGCACTTCTGCCTTTAGGTGAAGTACCTCACTTCCCCCAAGAAAAAAAACAAATTTTTTCCTTATTTGACTGCAGATGGAAGGTAAATTTATCTAAAGGATACATTTTAAAAATTTTTAAGATCAAGAAGGCAATCAAAAAGATCATGTAGTAAACAGAAAATGGTTTAGAAATCATAGGAATGCTTACATTCAATAAAGCTTCAACTTTTGCTAATTTTTGCAATTCTCATAATTTCAAAGACAGTTTTGCTGTTTCAGGAGAAAGGTCTATAGTACATTTAAGACCTTCAGGCTGGAAAAGCCTACTGGCGTAGGGAGATACAGTCTCTATGCAAACTTCAAGTTGCTCAAGGGAGTCAAGAGCCGTGACTTGAACTTGTAAGATAATTGTGGCCTCTTACATTAATTGCTGCTCTTGTTCTGCAGAGATAAGGTATTTTATCAGATTTATGCTATTGCCACTTCGGTTTCCTTCTAGTTCTCAAGTAATCAATAAGACTAGCGCTACCGTCAAAATTAATTTAAAACTGCCACTATTCTTTGGAGAATACATTTTGTAACACTAGAAAGCTTCCTCAAAAGAAAAATGGATCAGTCCTTGGGGACAATCAGCCCAAATATGGTAACTAAACTTCTCAGCTAGCATAAGGTATTTGTTATACCACATATAAATAATTATAGACGGACACCAGTAGCAAACCAAGCTGTTTCCCGGAGACATTAGTCTTTATATTGAAGGCTGGTTAACATTATTTAAGGAAGACATGCAATATTCTTTTATGGAAACTCTTAAAAATAGATCAGTTTCGTAATTTCAGAACTTTTTATTGCCTTCTTTTTTGGCTGCAAAAACTTAGCTGACTTCAGTGGTATTATATCAACTCTCCGCTTGGCAGTGCATCAGATTACCTGTTATACAAGTAATTTATACTGGCACTGCATGATAAAGATTTACTGTTTTGGATTATTTGATGTTGAAAATGAAGAGAAAAGCATCGTGTTTAAGGGAGCACAAGGGAGAGAATAAAAGAATGGAAAGAAAGGAAATTGGGGGCAGAATTATTAATCTCATTGTCTTACAGATGTAAGGAGCCCAGAGAAGCACAAGTTGTTGAACTGTCCTCGCAATGAAATCATTAGGATCTTCATAATATCTTTTAGAGGACATTCAAGCTGCAATATCATAAGCGGTATCCAAGTGCTGCTCTTCTCAGTTCATACTACTGTTTCACCACACTGGACATGTTCTATCTCCCCTTCCTCCTGAACAATATTTATTTTCTTTAGATACCTGATATTTTAAAATGAGTATTTAAAACAGATTTATTGGTTACTGAATAGCTGAGAACTGATGCCCTCATCATGTAGAGCTGAGAAACTTCTGAGAAAACGTGACAGAAATTCGGCGTGTGTTCTCTCCCATGACTGACAAGAAGTACAGCATTTTCTACCAACAGCCTTGCTGTTTGTAGGGTATGTGTTTACCCTAGATCTTCATTGAGATGAAACCATAGTTCACTTTGATACATTAAATAAAAAAGGACAAAACTGATTTTTGCTGGGTTTTCATTTTATCCACTATTTTCCACTGATAGCAATGCAGTGCCTGCAGCCTGAACACTCTTGAGCCTGAGTAATGCTTTACATGCCCACTGACTGAGAGGTAGCACAGTGGTGACTAATGTTTACCACGCTGCTCTGAAATAGAGAAAAAAAACAAACAAACTATAAAATCCCTTGAAAAAGTCACTACAAAGATGTATAAGCCAATCTCTTAATCAGACATTCTTAGTTTCTTCAGCTAAACAGCTCAGCATACTTTGTGCATTTCCAGAAGGTAATTAGGAATACTACATGTAACAGTGGAAAAGATAGCAAGGTCCACGAGCACCAGTTTAACCACCACTCCACCTCAAGCAAGTCAAATCAGGCACTGTCTGTGCTATGTGTTTACTTGTCAACCGTTCTTTGCCTCTTCCATTTACGTTGTCAGTTATCTGAAGCAACGACATGCTCCTCATCTTCTGGTACACATGCCTGTGCTGCATATAGCACAGTGGTGCCCTCATCTCATCAAATTAAGTTTAGTTTAATTTTGTTTGAGACACAAAAAGGTTGAACATGCTTGCCAATGATTCCGCTTTAAATAAGAGCTTGGAGGTGTGATCTGTTAGATACACAAGAAGAACACTTCACTAGAGCTCTGCATTGCTCTACTCTGAGCCATCAAAGTCAATAAAGTAAGGTACTGTTATTTCAAGTGATGTGGACATTTCTCGGCAGAAAGGTGCGCAAAGAACAGGTTATTTTATCCTAAGAATAGTTCCACAGAACATCAAACTGGCAGATCTTTTAACTGACAATATCTGGACTTTCTAAATTGTTTGTTTTAAAAGCAAAGTTGTGCACTGAATTCCCACTCTTGAAAGATGCTTTTGACACTGCACAAACTTAAAAGAAAAATACATGAAACCACTGGCAAGTCTGTTTCACACATTCCCCCCTGAATGCTCTTGGCTGTATACTTCTTAGAGGACAGATGAAATTTCAAATATAGATTAGTCAACTATCTCTCATGTCCTTATTCAGAGCATCAGAACTACACACATAGCTTCTGAGTGGAGTGCACCCTCATCCAATATATATTTATTACCCACTTAAGATCTGCCAGTCTTTTCTTACCTTTACATTCAGAAACTTCAGATGAAAACCTGGACATGTAACTGGGATTTCCTTCAGTATTTACTCAATATTGCCACTCTGTTCTTATGAATAATATAAAAGGTGGTAGATCTAATACACAATACTGTTCTAAAGTGAGAGGCAAAAGGTGCCTTACTTCTGAGTAGTACCCATGAAGAAGACCAGGAATGACTATGGTCTCATAATGCAATACACTTCTCTGCCTGATTGTTTTGAAGATGGAAATTTCTCCGGGGCTGAAAGCGTGAAGTGAATTCACTCAAGGCTAAGCCTCCTCACCACCCAGCAGTTACTTCTACTTCAGGCAGAAACACATTTTATTGAGTCCAGTATTTCCCTTACCTGACAATTAGAAGCAAGTCTAGGGAAAAAAAAAAAAACAACCCACTGCATACACTTTCTTTTCTGGGAAGAGAACTAGATAGTAAAGAGAAGAACTTCACAATATATGACTTAAACAATACACAGACAATACTCTACCATATAGGTTAAATGTATTTAAACATAAACCAGATTATACTAGAATACCACGTCTGAAAAACAGGCTCTTATTTAAAGTAACTCAAAATGACCCAAGAATTTAATTATTCACAGAAGATGGACAAAAATAAGAAATCATAGCAGAAGGGAAGGATGTTAAGTGTCCACAAGTTTTGTATTTGCAATTCGGTGTGTTACCTATATTCAACTAACACAGAATTACACCAACAGGCAATGTAAGCAAGTGAAGGAATTATTATCACCATTTCGCATGTGGGGAACTATAACACATAACTGCACTTCTTGCCTGTGGTCACTTACACATAGCATGTGACTGAGTCACAAACCAAACCCTCTTCCCAATGTTGCTGACAAATGGCTTAAATAAACCATCCTTCAAATCTGCTGTAATACTGCATTATTCGGTGCAATAAGCCTGAGCCACACACTCAGTCCTCTCCATTCTTTCATCATTGTTGTTCTTCTAAATGCAAACACTAGGAAGGAAGCTTCCTCATTGTCAGGACTTCTTTTTCCTTTCTTTTTTTTTTGGAAAAAAAAAAATTCACATTATCACTTCAGACCCGTGGCCAGCGTAGGATGCAGTTCTGGGCTGCATCCTCCAGCGGTGTAAATCAGTACAGTGGCATAGAGTAATTCACCTGAGCTACTATGGATCTGAGGTTGTATCCCAGAGGATATCAATGCAAATCTCTTCAAATTAATAGATGATTTTTTACTTCTATGAATCGGCTTGTCATTGTTTGACTTTTCCCAGTGCTATTTAATCACAATGTCTTCCACTATCATTTCATATTCCCTGCCTGGGAAGGAAGAATACAGGCTCTATTTTCAAGCACAGCTCCACTATTTTGTCAGCTTTTAAAGAAATGGAATTTGCAATTGCTTGGAAGCACATATCAAAGGAGACAGGTCTGACCATGACTGTCACTACCGAAACTTCTTTCCTGTCACATACTCTCCCAAAGCTTTATCCTTGCAATGACACAAAGTTAGAGCTATCTCTTCTCACATTAGCGAAGACTGCAAAGCTGCTTGCACACATGGCAACTGCAGTTTGCCGACAGCACTACCAAGCACAAGGTGCAGCATGGCTTCATTTGCTGCCTGCCTGCAGCATTCACAGTCCTGTACATGCTTTGAGGCCTTTCTTCAGATATCTGGACTTGGAGAGAGAGTGTCAGATACTCCTTACTTGTGCTTACCAACTGCCACTTCTTACCATGGCTATTTGTCTGTATTGTAGAAGAACCTCAATGGTTAATGTTCCTACATAACTTCAGGCATAAGTTTAGGGTATGAAAACTATGCTGAAAACCCATACAAACAAAAAAAGGGAAGAAAATGCATGAGTCAGATCTTCTGAACTTGGAGACCTGTGAACATTTCTTTCCTCAAAAAATGCATTTTGCTGGTGTTTGTTCTCCTCTGAGATGCTCAGTGTATTACTCATCTGTATTACTTCTAATTTCCCAATACCTGAAATCCAGCCCTCCTGCCTGCATTAAAACAAAACCTGTGCCCTGACAGAAGGCCACTGCCCAGTCCTTCTTCCAAAGAGGGCATATTTTCTTTTGTATTATTTGCATACTGTATCTTTAAAGGAGTTTTAGTTTCTTGACCTTGTCTGCTGAAAGCTCTATTGCTTTTCTAACAGCTTCAAATTAACAGAACTTTTTCTTCATTTTCTTGTTTATGTATGTTTCATTACTACTGTCACACAGCTCTGGGGACAGAGCTAGTTAACGGCTGCATCTTGACTGCTGCAAATACAATCGCACACTCTGCCCTGGGATATATGCGTGTAATTCCTGTTGACAATGCAGTGAAAATCAATTTCATACGGCACTGAGAAGTGCAGCCATTTATGGACTGCAGCATTTGACTTTTAGGGTTACATGGTCATTTGTAATTTGGTAGGAAGTGGTACTGCTTTATTAAGAAGAGAGAAATGCAAGGATCACAAATCCAACCAATTTATCCCACAGTTTCCGAGGGCAGAACTGATCCATTACCCTTATGTCATGCTTTTCTGGCCCATCCATCCTTTGGTGCACACAGGGATGTACACTTTTATACTGTACAATTAAACTCCTACTGTATAAATACTGCCTTACCTGTTCTATCTATATTTGGCTTTTCCTGATTTAAAACAGGTATAGAATGAGTTCTCTGCTTCCTAGTTTCACAGACAATACTCACTCATTTCACTTAAGTGAAAGACGTCTTAGGGTGACATAGCTATGCCTGAGAAACCAGTGGTCCTGCCCAACTGCGCTGCTGGGGGCAGAGCTGTCAGTCTGAACCAAAAGCAAAGAACAGTAAAAACTCAAGGTCGACGACTGCCTTGTAAAGCCTTTCCTGGTTTCACTAGCAATTATACCTCTGTAACGGAGGAAAGACTGTGGGTGCATTTTCAAAGAGAAAAGGTTGCCACCAATTTTTCCAAACCTTGTCACTGGAAATAAACGCTATGCAGCCTGCAGTTGGCTTTCTCTCTTTTTTTTTCTGCACAGTAATTTGACCGAATGAGGGCTGCTTTTGCTGTATTGGCATCTCCTGCAAGATCTTTTTTAAAGTACATGTTTAGTCTGTGCTCATTAAGCTAGCTTCTGAACAATGGTATAGTCAGCTAAATATTACTTTGCATAGTAAACAAATCTCTCTGGTAAAGTGCACTTTTTGGATAGCAAACCATTACAGAGCTTAAAAAAAAAAGTGACAAAAAGATTGCCCAAGAAGATTCTGAATACCATCACCCTTGAAAACTAAGTTCTACGTTCATGAGTCAAAAATTACAAAATATAGTTATTTGAAAAAAAAAGACATCAGATAATGGAGATAGAATAAAATTGCATTAAAAAAGATTCACCTGAGTTATGATTGAAGGGAGATCTGAGTTGTAATCTATGACTTGGTGCCCTTTTCATTTACCTAATTATGGAAGCTTCTTTATCTAACCACATATCACATCACCCAGTTTCCACTTGTTAATTTCTTCAACACACGTATTTCAGGAGGGCCACTTTCACACTATTTATAAGAAAATTTCAAAAAAAAAAATATGTCACATCTTTTTTTTTATTGTTTTTTCCTGTCCTCACTACCAAAGATTATCTTCCAGTCTATCCAAGAACATACCTGTCTACCTAGCAATTCAGTAGCTGTCATCCACAACACCATACTACTATTGAAAAGCTAGTTCTTACCTGAAGATGCTAAATATGTAATACAAAAATGACCCAAGAACCTAACTGCATGAAATAACACAGAAGACGCATAGACCGTAGCAAAATGCAAAGGTAATACTGTTCATAGGTTCCAAATTTTGGTTGTAGAGTTACTTTTTGAATGATAGATTTGCTTCAGAGATCACCGTCTTTCACCTGACAAATGAAAATACTTCATTATTACTTTGATTAAGAAGAAAACTAACCCCCAAATTACTACTCATGCTCTGCAGACAAACACTATCTGTTAGGTGCATGAAATAGCTGCAAGAATGTTGGGTTTTCCTTCTTTTCAATCTGGATCTCTGTCACCAGGAAGCATGTGCTGAGGCTGTAACAAGTATACTCCTGTACTAATGACCTTCCCAGACATCCTAAAACGAGGGATTCAATCTCAAAACTTATTTGTAATTGCATTTACACTTCAGCTGTGACATTTCACAGCACCTTCAGAACAACCTAATTTATCACAAATCTCACATAAATGTAATGGTTTTAATTTTCTGCATACCAATAATTTTTTGATGTTTTTCTCCACCTTCCATTCTAATCAAGAATGAATGGAACTTCTGAAATTAAGACATATTTATTTATCTTCAGTTTCCAAAAGGAAAGGGAAATGTCTGAGCCTCTTTTTTTGGTGGAGTTTTTCAAAGCTCCAGTCTTTAACATAATAAAAAAAAAGGCAGTAGCATTCACAACAACACAGCTTTCAAAGAGCATCCACTCATTATCATACAAATAGCTCAGTCACTTACACTGTACACTTTCCTCTGCCACTGTCAAGCCTGCAAGTTCAAAGGTAAATCCTTTTTTTTTGCCAAAATCATAAGGCCCATTTTTTGTCTACTAAGCAATTATTTTACAAGGGAAGAATACTGGAACTTCAGTCCATTTGTAATGATATATTATCTGTCAGTCAAGTAGATCTGTTATGAAAGGCATGGCCCTGACAGTCAGACATGGCTTGCGTTACTCTGTTTAATTTCATATCTACAACATGAAACAGATTAATAATGTCAATGGGTACAAAGATTAATTAGAAGTTTCAGATTATTGCAAATATAGATACCATTGACTCTTGTGACAACAAAAGAACACATAGGTGAGACAACACAAGTTTTCATTGTCATGCTTGTTGCACCTTAACAAAATTTCATAGTTTACATTTTATTTTTCCTCTGTTGCCCTATGTAGTATTCCTTAACCTGTAATACTATGAAATATGAAGCAGATCAAACTGTCTGTATTGGATATCAATTTAAGCAGCCCAGAAACCCTATTTTTCCTCCCTTTAAATTTGTACTTTCTAAAACTGCAGGAAAAAATTATTATTAACCTAGGACTACTGTTTATAAGAAATGCAATTTCAAAAACACTATGTGTTTTCAAAAATTTAATTCAGCATTAGACAGTTCCGTTCCTCAGCAGTAATGTGGAATACATCAACCAAGCTACTAATTTATTTACAGGAAAACTATTTCATCTACAGCCCACCTCTTCACACCTTGCAAATGGCCTCAACAGCATTAAGTCAGATAGTCTGTTGCCACTAAGAAATTTGTTCTTCTCCATGCTACTCACATGGTACTGTGCGGAGGTAGAGATTGTCTCTTATGATCTGCTGGAGTTCATGGTCTACTGAACCCTTCTGGAACCGCAAATTGAGGTAGTGACGAAGGTCCTTATCAACAATGCCTCCTGTCAAGGAAAAGACAAATGAAAGCATGATTTAAAAATATATTGCTTTGATGGAAGTAATCAATCACTTGTAAAGCCTCAGTGGGCTCATTTTCCTTCATGTTTCTGTCACAACGGACGACAGAAGCACAAAGAGCTTTCTGGTTAAGGCGTGCAGTTTAAGCATTGATAATTGTAAAGGTTAGAACCAGTTAATAACAGTTAACTGGCTAAATCTGTGCAGTTCAGAGAATACATATAGGATTATAGACAGTCATCAATTTTTTTATGCACAAAACTGGAGCGCATTGTTATTATATTAACTACCTCCATATGTATCTAACTTATACCTTATTAGCGATTATGTCCCCTGTAACCTTCTATCAATTTTCCATCTGCTTATTAAATCAAAAATCTTGATTCAAAGTGTCTCTATAATGTTTGGTGTTTTCAGTTCAAGCATTACCAGAATAAAATGCAGCTATACCTAATGATCATATAAATATAGCCTTTTGTGTTATTTATTTCTAACGGCACTAACACTGAAAAAGATGCCACAGCAAACAAAGGTATTTTCCACCACTGGAAAGAGTCATTAGTAATACTACATTAGTAATACTACATCTCAGCATGACACTGCAAATGCAGAAAATTATTAAGTTAAACTCTTTGTATTCGCCACTTTCAGTACAACTTTAGGACAAACCAACTTAAAAGCATTGTTTAGCCACTGACTGGAGTATCACGTTCTACTATTAGAGGCATACTTATAAATCTAATACAACATAGTTAGTAAACATTTCCCAATACAGCTCCTCTCCATTTCTTTTAACCTGGAGTATGGATCACATTTATAATTATGGAGAAAAAGTCCTTAGGTAAGTGCATTTCTACCTTGTCTGAAGTTCTGACGTAAGAAAATATAGAAATACATTACCATACAGAGTTCTGACATATATTCCTGCAAGCAGATAGATCTGTAACTTGTTGCTTCACACATTCCATCTTAAAATACTATTTCAAATGGCATTTGCTATTGAACACTCTGCCAAAAGGCTTATTGACTTGGACTATCTAAAGATTTTCTTGTAAAAAGGAACAAATAACATTCCTACCCAACTACTTGAAAGTCACTGCAGAGCACATGTGGCTATAAATTAAAATATATTTCTCCTTACAGCTATTCTGATTTATATGCCAATTACAAGCCCATAATCTTGTTATTGCTGCTTTTTGTCAATAACTTCAAAACCTTTTGTTCCAGGTTTATAAAAAGATTATAAATAATTACTGTCTACTTCAGCTTAAGGCAAAAAACAGCAGACTTTCAAATTCAAAAGAGGAAGAAGAAATAGTAGAAAAAAAGAACAGACACAAATACCTGTGTGCCCACTTCCCAGGTACTGAGAACTTCCCTACAGCTCTCTGATCTTCAAGGATCCCAGCTGAGCAACACAATCTGCTCCTTTGGTACCACTAACCCTGCTTCCAGAAATGCGCTCTGCTTGCAGACCAGACCATCCTTACTCCTGCTAATTTCTTACGAAATTTAGAGGAGGCAAGGGACAGAAGAGGTTACAGAGAACTGCTCTGCTCCCGATTGGAATCAGCTGTCCTTGCTGATCAGCTGCAGAGAGTAAAGGTCCTGCAGCTCTTGCTCTTCTCGCTCTAATGTACAGAACATGCCCACTGATGCAGATGCTTTCTGGCAGCCTGAGAAAATGCCAGCTCGAGAACAACAGCTGTAGCCTGCCCACTGACATAAACCTGAATGATTCAACTTATGACATAAGTAAGTCTGGGACCCTATGCAGATTTCTGACCCTCAAAATGCATTTTCTATTTACACCCTTTTGCTTCAAACACAGACATTTACTTCACCGTGTTAACAAAAGCACTAAAACCTCATAAGCACTTCATAAAGAGTCACCTGATATTTCTACCATACTGCATATTCCAAACTGCAGTATCAAAAAATATATTTGCAAGAGGAGATACTTACAGCCTTGTATTTGTTAGATACATATTCAAAAGCAAAACTTTGTGACAGCAATAAAACCTGTACATGGTGCAGAAGGAAAAAACTCACCAGCTTCCAAGCACAAGGGAAACACATTATTACTTTCCTTGTATCTGAGTATACACTGTAACATTAGCAAAGTCTATTTCAAAGAGCAGTCTGATGAACTACAGACAGCATATGTACAATTGACAAATTCAGAAGTCATTCTGTTTTCTGACCTGACATTTTTCAGTTCTTTGGGCATACGCTACTTTTTTTTTGTTGAATCCAATAAAACAAGCAATTTTACGTCCTGGAAAGTGTAAAAGATAACATAGCGCAAGAGCCCTGAAACGCATATGCAGTATTTTTAAGTCATCCTTCCAGTTCCCATTCTTCTGTTTTTCTCCTCTAAAAAGCTTTGTTGTTTTGCCCGATGCTTCTGGAAAGTATACTCAACTCCAGGTGTGCTTTCCAGGTATTTATAACACCTGAGCTTTTGAGCAGCCTGATCCTTTTAATCTGCATGCAGAATAAAACCTTTAGTGTGCTGGTAGGGGGTCACAAGACTTTTTGCAAGAAACTATGGTGATTTGCCAGAATGTAGCCTTGATTTAGACTATACAAATCAACAGTAACATGAGTAATAATAATAACAAGACTATGTCCTCCAAAAGGCTGAAATAAGACATAAAAATATTATGGTTTTGTTTACTTCAGAAAGAAAAAATAAACTTACGTGACATTATAAATACATTCATTGAAAGAGAAGCAATCAGAGACAAATTGTGTTCACAGGCAGTAACAAATTACACTATTTAATCTGTCCATCCAACCCAGCTAGACAATAGTCTGGTACCCAGGATTGACTTGATTTCTATAAAATTCAGCTCCATCTTCTCTTTCACTGTATAGTAAAAACCACTGAGAAGCTGGAAACGTCCAGAGATGAACCTAACCCCTAGTCTTGTATTATTCACAGCCAGTCCACAGTCGAGGACCTCAGAAGGATGCTTGGGGGCTGCTGCAGTTGCATCCTACCAATAGCTCCACTGCAGCTGCACAGCAGCTCAGAAGAACAAGCTCAGAGAAGGAGCTCACAATGGCCACATCCTGCTCACTGTGCATGACAGCAAAAGGAAGACCTGTTCTGTGTCAGAGGTATTATACAGCTCGAGCTTCAGAAACCCAACCCACAGAGCATAATTGAGTTTTTCTTTGGCCACTACCACAGGAGCAAGGCTGAGAACCGCATAACAGAGCATGCACTGGCTTGCAGCCACGCAGGCCTTTTTTTTTTCCTTTTTCCTGGCTTGAGGCCTATGCTCTGTTTCAGTTTCATTTCACTCCAATGAATCCCACTGCTTTGCTAGCTGGGAAATATAGGACGTTAATTCAATACTTCCAGTAATAATCCCTTGCATAATGTATGTCTGGTTTAGGTACAGTTACCAATGATGGCAAACTCATAACTATGACTGAATTTGATTCCACAGATGATAATATTAGATATACTTGGCTGAACTAAAAAAATGTTCTGTTTGCATGTTTTACTTATGAATTTAATGAGCAAAGTATATACTTTTACAGTGTTTTAATAGACTTGTCAGGTTTCCTTCCCTTCTCAAAACCTAGTAGCAAAGCCCAGCCAGAAAAGAAATGCAGTAAAGAACACACTTACAAAGGTGTATTGAATAGTTTGTAGCTCATTAAAAGATTCGAAACTGAAAATGAGAATTACCATTTCCAAGAAAATGACAAAGATAAAGGGTTACAATTTTCTCTAGCCGTAAGTATTTTAAGTGGGTTTTTGTAACTCCCTATTTGGTAACTTATCGATGCTGCATCTCGAGTCTACTCTTGTATTTTATTTTCCATCGAAGGACTACTTGCAAAACACAGTCTTCTTTTCCCCACAATGTTAGCTCTTAATAATTTCTTACCCTTAACACCCTTTTTATGGCAATAACTTCACAACAAACTTTTTATCAGTATTCATCCATTAGTATTTTCTCATCTTGTATCATAACCTTCCAATGAATTGACTTTCCTGGTGTGGTATATTATTGGTTTTTACCATAAAGTCAGTTACATCTCAGATATTTAGATATTTTCCTTAGTGAGATCAAAATTTGAAAGATTTCAGTTTCGCTGGGTTCTATTAACATTCCCAGTTAGAAAAATCTATGAGTAAGCAAGACTCGATTTGCATCCGTACATGACCTGTGCCTGAGAAAAATGAAGGAAATATCTTAGGATCTGGACCTGAGACAACAGACAAGCTCATAAGCTCTTAGTATAAACCTCCCCTCTTCTACTGCCCTACTTGCATCAATACGTATTTCTTCATGTTTTCAATGAGTTGCCCCTTATGACTGAAATATAAGACATATTTAACAGTCAAACGCCTTCACTGAAATGGGTTTCACAAGCTTTTGTAGGACTATTCTACTGGACAGTCTCACCCCAAGTATTTACTCAGGTGTCACCTGGAGCTTTATATTAATACTATGGTATGCTTCCACAGACATTTGACAATAGCTCAAGTTCCTTCTGTACGTCTTCTGTAGAAGACATAAAATTTGTTGCATACAAGACTAACTTCTCTTTCATCAGTAAAAGGTGATGTAACTGACCTTTTCATCAGTAGCCTAAATGATGACCTGACTTCTTTAAACCAGGTACCAGGAATAACTGATTTATTAGCTAAGTCTTTTGCCCATGAAACTGGTTTGCGAAGACTTTTTTTGCGGCTCAATGTGTCATCTACCAAGAAAATCATACCCATTGAAAATAAAAAAACCTGTGTATATGGTTAATCGCTCATTTCTGAATATTTTTGGAAATGGTCCAGAAAGAATCCAAAATGCCCGAAATTATGATATATATTCCCTCTCAGTCATCCCCATCAGCTCAGTGACACCATGCCCACCTACCTATAAAAATCCCTATGATTTTTTTCATTCTGGCACGTAAGACCTAACCTGAGGTCATCTTGAATTCCCCTTGTCTAGTCCTGTTCTCCAAGAGTAACACAGCTCTAGGCTGTTCACGCACAAAAGTCAGCAATGCAAGCCTGAGCAGCAGTCTGAGCTGCTCAAGCAGTCAAGCAGGCAGAGACTGCCACTACACTGCTACAAGAGGGCCCGGATCAAGTACGGCTCCAGATCACTCCTTTTATTTCTCACTGCAAGCTCCTTGAAGTAACTGGAAAGGTTTTAAGCCTAAAAAGACATTATCTATCTGCCACATCCCCTCTTCTCTCGAGTTTTTTTCCCCCAGATGGCCCTTGTAAAAGTGCACAACACTTTTATTTACCCAACAACTTCAGTGAACTTTATTGTAATAAACTAAAAAAAAATCTTGAAGAAAGCATTCATTGAAGAGGAATTGATGTACCATTACTCACACGAACAATACAAACAATTTTTCTGAAACAAATGAAGTATGCCTTACCCTAGTACTTGATTATTAAAGATGTCATGCATTTAGCATTTAGGAAGCAGCATGAGATAATTTGCTTTGTTTATTTGCTTTAATAGTTTAACTGGCAAGAGAGCCAAAAACCCAACTTTTAAGAAAGAACATGAGAATTTTATACGGATTTTTTAATTAAAATACAGCCTGCAGTTAAGACTATTATTTAAGGGAAAATATTCTCAACAAATCTATCTAGTGCTCACAGGAGTACAAAGAAGAATGTTGGCGTTTCACTAATTATCATATATTGGGCACATTCAACTCTGAAGTTCCTTCAGGTTTCCATGTGAAATATGTAATCACTATAACAGTAGTCTAAATTAGAGTACAACAAAACTTCAGTAAATTATAAGAAGCATGTATCACATTCCAGTCATCAGCTAAAGATTACATATTTTTAAAACCTTTCTATTCCAGATTAAACTCTTGGGTCTTCTTTAAACTTACGCCTGCCTTCCACCACTGCCTTCAGCCAAGTCTGCTATCAGTCTCATCTGCAAAGTCTCAAACCATCAGGCCTGAGCTATCACTGCAGAAAGTGTGGCAAGATAACATGTTACGAAGAACCAAGAAGGAATTATGCAAGAAAATTAGGACTCCTCAGGAAGAAAATTAACTTCTGCAATGCTTAGGACTACTCCAATCAATTAATTGTCATGATCCTTTACTGGAGGTCTAAATAAATTTCAAGAGTGAAGGCTCTGGAAACATGCGAATCTGGTAGTTCTTGTATGTGCCATATATGATACAAAACATTCCAAAACTTAATTTATTGATGGGGAAATGGCCTTCTCTTTTATAGCCTACTATTTTGTAGTCTTTCCTTTTTTTCTTTGTGCATGGATCATATCACCAAGCATTTTGCTTATTGATGTTTTATATTACGTATTATATACATGTATATTGTATTTATCATACACTTACATTTCCATACTTAGGGATTTCCTCTGGTTTCTCCCTTCTAGCACTTTAAATACAAAGCTATAGAATACAGGAGTGAAGGGCTTACAGGATAAATTGCATATGGATAACACTATATACAGACTACAGACTAGACTAAAAAAACCCAGCAAGATCCAGCCAAAAAATGAATAATTTTCTCCATGATGAACACTCATATTTGGATGTATGTCTTTGTACAAATATGCAATTCCCTAATCTCTGTGGGTGATGCAATTCACCTACTCTCTTCAGACCAGGGAACAAGTTGATGTTAGCCAACTCTGTTCTTCACAGAGGAGAAATCTTCCACTTTCTCTGTTGCTGGGAAAGGAGAAATCCTAACAGTCTAAGGAAAACCTGGGTTCAGTTCCCCACTGTGTTACACGTGCCCCCGTGGTACCTTCTACTGGGGCAGTCTAAATAAGGAATAGACCAACAGGAGTAGGCTGATACTTGGAATACTGTGAAAACATATCATGCCCTGGATTCATTTCCTTAGTTTGTGGCTAACCTTAAGTGTCTGTTTGACATATGAAACCCAAGTGGAAGGTGTCCCTGCTCATGGCAGGGGGTTTGGAACTGGATGATCCTTAAGGTCCTTTCCAACCCAAACCATTCTATGATTCTATAATTCTAAGTGCGCACTGTGCAGGAAGCAAAATTACGTCGTTTTTAACAATACAGGGAGACTGTCAGCAGGAGAGTCAGCTGAGCCAAATACATCTGCATTTCGTACCCTATCTCAGATTGCTGAACTGCAGCTTTTATTACAATTGCAGATATCTAGCCATCGTGGCTACACAAACAGCCTTCCATTGCAAGGTCAGTTGCAGCATCTTTCAGAGCCTCAGGGAGCATGCAACACTGACTCTCAGACAGGCACTCCCAAGTCAACCTCATGAAACTGCTATGAAAGTAGTAAACCACTTCGTACATGTGCTATTTAGAGGTAGGTACTTTGTTATGTTCCCTTCAGCTAACTGAACAACCAGCCCTGTTCTTGACAGGAGTTTTTGAGAAATACCATGATTTAACTCATTGCTAAAAAAAAGTCAAACTCTACTTCACGTAGCAGAAAGAACAGTTTGCAGCACTTTCAGAATACTTACGTTCTGATTGGTGTTCTTGTTACTAGGTGCATAAATAAAAGAAAAATGATATTTGAATAGCTCTGCTGCTTCTCTATAAAACCGTCTAGAAATGGACTGCCTTAGTTACTGTTACTCCAAGTTCTGAAATTCATTAAAGCTAATTACAAAACAGCTGTTTGTATGTGCCTCCAGTATATCATTGATCTGACTCCTAACTTGTATATAAGCTCTTATGTTCTGATTGGTGTTCTCGTTACTAGGTGCATAAATAAAGGAAAAATGATATTTGAATAGTTCTGCTGCTTCTCTATAAAACCATCTAGAAATGAACTGCCTTAGTTACTGTTACTCTAAGTTCTGAAATTCATTAAAGCTAATTACAAAACAGCTGTTTGTAAGTGCCTCCAGTATATCATTGATTTGACTCCTAACTTGTACATAAACACTAAGGGTTGCTACTCATGTATTTAACAGACTGCGATTGCTCCTACAGGACTTACTAGAAGTAAAATAACTACCCTTACAAATGTTTTTGACAAACACTAAGTTATAAAGGGTTATACATTCACTTACAGTGAGAATGTCAAAAATGATGCTCAGCCTGCATAGTCATAAACAGTCCAGGAGAACCTGAAAGGACAGACTTGAAATCTGAAGATATTTACAGAAGTCTTACCTCAAATACTACTTGGCACTCAGATGTTCCCACTCACAGATATCTCCTTTTATTTGGACAAAGGATAGCACAACAGAGCTTGACAATTGTCAAGACCGATGTTCAATATGTGACTTAAATCCCAGATACAGCACCCAATGAAAATGATACAAAGGTCCCAAGTGACTTCACCAAGAACAGCTCGAAAAGGGAAATAAGGCATATTACTGGTACTCCTCTAAAGACAAAACCCCTTTGAAAATTGATGGTACATAAAGATGAAAACTCACAGAGTAAATTTAACAAGTTATTGACCCCAGAATCCTAAAAAAAAAAAATTGTAGAGAAGTAATAAGGGAGGGTTTAGCTTCAGAAAAATGCTTATACTGTTATTTTGGCTAGATACAGTGCCAGGAAGCTGTTTCGAATTCTCAGAAAATTCATATAAGCCATACAAATATCCAGCAGACAAGTTAACCAAGGGGAAAATAAAAGTCAGAAAAATAGAAGAATTTTACTTTTTGATCAAACTATAGCAGAATATTTTTTCTTGACATACTTGGAAAAAAGCCCATACTTCTTTCTATGTGTTGCTTACTGACAAGCTCATTAGAAAAAAACACACTTACAAATTGGCTTCTCTGGGAAAGCTCAAATGCAGCATTAATCTCCTGATATATAATAATGGCGATAATGTGGGTCTTATTCATTCAAGCTGGGTACAAATTATGCCTCACTGTGTTAGTTTAATTTTCTGTGCCACAGGGGTGAATCACCTAAAACTGAAACACTGCAGCCTCTCTTGGGGTCATCTAGTGGAATCGCATCTTTAATGCCCATAACCCCTGCAAGAGTGCATGTTCAGACAGCATTCCTCAGGATCCGCCTTCACACACCTTGTATCCAAAGCCACCTCTGCTCTCCACATCCAGAGCCTCTACAGTCATCTCTGCCCTCCCCTCCAGGCTGCCTGCTCCTATAAGTCTGTGCTGAGAGCTACATAAATAGACTGTTGGTCTTTAAGAAGAATGTGTTACAAGTTTTACTATTCAAGAAAAATCAGAAGTTAAAAGAATGTATTAAAAATTGTCCTACTGTGGACGAACATTCTTCTGTACTTGCTTTGCAATAGGTAAACCCAACTCCTCTTACAAGTAGACAGCAATTGCTCCTCACCTTTAATAGAAAAGTTACCGTTCTGTTTAATGCTCTTGTTCTATGAATACAGCAATATGACTGTTCAACTACTACAGACACAAATGTTCATTTTCTCTAATACTCTTTTAGTTTTATCTTCTTTGTGGAAAAAAACTGTGATGGAACTTCGAGGTTTGAAATGTATTTGAATAAAATATGAAAGACTGCATCGGAATAGTGGCATAGTTTTACCAGACTTCAATTATTTGAAAGGTATTTTACTTAAATCATAGCTGCACAATTTTAATTGCTTGAGATAGAGTTATATTACTTACAGTCGCAAATAATATTGCCATATTAATAGGTTCTGAATTATGTGCTGACAAAGAAAGATTAATCTGAGTAAAAAAAATCCCAGTAACACACAATTTATGAGAAAAGCAAGCGCACAGAGGCTACCATTATATGAGTTCTAATAATAGTATCTGAATCACTGGAGTTTATATGGTAAAGTCTTTGCATCATCTCAGTTTGAACCCATAATGTATCACAAAAAATCACTGCCATAATACTTCAATTTCTACCTTTCTAATAGCTCATTGCATAAACAGCAGAACACCCTTTTCATGAAACATCTCAAGTGCAAACTCGATTTGCAATAGACAAACTTAACTTTGAAAGCAGATTTCACAAAATTATTGTTAATCTGAGATCGAATTGCATATGTGTTAACAGATGTGTACCCTTCACCCAAAAAAATATTATCCTGAATCAAGTGTGACAGCATTCATATCAAGTCAAAGCAAGAACAAAATCCTGAGAAAAATTAAAATGGGAGGTGTTTTATAGTAATGGTAAATCAAGACATCACAAAACATGGGAATAAGCCTTAGGTCAAGAAGGTGTCCTCTATCTTTACACAAAACACAAAATTGATCACAATTAAGTGGCGTAGTCCTCCCTGTTTTATTTCTGTTGTGTTGCTTCTTTCAGGTCGAAGTTCACAGAACTACCATCTGGCAGCTATCACCCAGGTTAACCAGGGTTGTGCCCAGTCATGAACTGAACTGAAAATTTCTTAGTACATGAAATCAAAATAAAAGTCACACTGGAAACCGAACAAGTGATGCTCTTCTTTCTAAGCCTAGTGTGAGTGAGAGCCTCAGCATGCTGAGGCCACAAGATCACTGGATGCACTATTTACGCCTTGTAGGACACCGCTGAAGTGGTGACACATGCTACACACTAAGAAACCCACATTTCAGTCAAGACAGAATGCAAATGAAGTCAGTGGAGTCTTTCAGATTCTCTGGAATAGAAGTTGCGTTACTAATTTAAAAGGTTATTATTAGGCTTAAAAAAAACCAATCAAGAAATAACTGAATTAGAAGTGGTCATAATATCTAAAGCTTTAAAAGAAGACTGCACTGTTAATTCCATGGGAAGTGTAGCAACAATATTCCCACGGTGACCTATTACTCATGTTTTCATTTTGTGCTGGCTTTGGAATTAGATCCTTTCACCAAAATGTTTTCTTTCCCTGTGGAGGGGAGCGGGGTGGGGGTGGACGGTGTCGATTATCTCTAAGGAATCCAAGATGGTTAAATATTACATAGGTGACTGTCAGCAAAAAAAAAACCCAAAAAAAAAACCAAAACAAAAAACCCCAACAACAACAATAAAACTTACAAAATGTATGTAAAATGTTGGAAAAAGTACACAATTTCAATATAAAACTATTTTTTAAAAAGCTAAATAATAGCTAGAAAAATCTAAAACAAAATAAGCATTTACTGTTTAAAATGACTGCAGAACAAGCATAAGTAATCCTGTTTTCTTTCTTGAAAATAAGTAAAACCTCATTACTGTTTGTGTAATCTTATAAAGTGATTGATGTACATGACTAATTAATTATTAATGCTAATAATTAAAAGGCTGACATAAAGAATAAATTTGAGTTTGGGAAAAAAAGGTGAAGATACAAATAAACAAAGAGGTTTGTTTGGGTTTGGCATAAGGTTGAAAAAAGTACTAATTTGTCAGTGAAGAATTTTCTATTGTGACAAACTTATTCGTGACTGTAGCACAGCAGCATGACAGTTAGCATCTGTTAACTAAATATAAAACTCATTCAAAGTATTTTCTGGCACAATTCATCACACCAGACAAACTTTGAAGATGCACAGGAAAAGTACAATCAAAGCAGTATAAATTTTGGTAAAAGGTTGAGTCATATTTCAACATTAAAAATTAAATTGAAGTTGTTGAGGCCTCAGTACCGCTGTGCTATGGGTCTGCTACAGAGTGGCTCTAGAACAACTTTAGCATTCTGCCCTACTTATGCATTAATTAAATTCAGCAATATTGTCATAAAATCACTCAGCTACAGGTCAAGCTCTGGGCCATTATGGTCAGTAGTCTCTCTCTGGCAAGCGTTTTTCCAAGGCAAAAGAAGAACCAAAGTGCCTGTCGGGGCCTGAATGGTCCAGCTGGTGCAATGTGGCAGGGCAGACATCCTCTAACTCAGCCTCTGAACCACTCTTACTTAGGATACGAGATCTCACTTAGGATACAATATCTGTAGATATTGTATGCTGTATATTCAATATTGTGTTGAATATATTTTATATATTTTCATATATAAAAAGGAAAATCTTCTTCTTGTTTCAGAGAGAAGCTAGCAGGATAAAGCACAAACAAGTAAATTATCAAAAGCTAAATACGACTGAGAGATTGTAGATAACCAAGCAAATTATTTCCATGTATTTAATGCTGGCAGCACTTTCTATGTGGCAACAATACTCTTCTTCACTTCTAGACAGGGATAAAGACTGAGTGGACTCATTTCTCTATCAGTCAACAATAGCAGATCCCCAGTAGACAAATACAAGGTAGTTCCGAATTAGCTTGCTCTCAAGAAGCTACAAAAATGGGTTTAATTTTTTAAATAAAAGACTTCATACTGTCAAAAAGCACTTTCGAATTGCTCTAGGCAGCCAATAAAGGAACAACTTTAGGCAATCAAAGGTACATTTTGTGTAGTATGGTACTTGAGCATAATCGATTGCATTTCCTTTTGGAGCACTGAACCAGCTGCTCAGTGCACAAAGAAGATGTTATATCCCGGGACAGTCTCAGTTGGTTAGCTGAGTCCCCTTATGCCGATTTAATTAGCACTGCTGCAAAATGTAAATGACGTAAACAGGCTCTGTGCACTGCACAAAATTACATTGTGCAAAATATGCGTGCTTACATAATATGTTTCAACAAAGAACCAAAATGCTCCTGTTCCCAGGAGCTCTAGGCAGGCAGATGGTGGGTACTCCAGCAAGATCATGCACTTTGCCTGCAGAGAAGCGATGCCCTCAACCTCTGGGGAAGAGGCTGCTGCTCCACTTCTGTAATTCCCCAGTTTGCTGATCCACAGAACAAAACACAGGATTGCAGCTGGACTAAAATTACTCACTCTGCATCCCCAGAAGCTGAAAGGTGTCACAACATGGGACAAAAATGAGATGACAGAGTTCTAGGTTCACTTTGTTACCCTTCAGGCACATTGTCCCCATGGCTATGATCTCTTGGACTGAAACCGATACAGTCTGGACTTCAGAAGAGTGCTTAGTAGTTTCATACAGAATTTTTCATATTTTCACAGTTGTTACTTAATTAAAAGGGAAAACCACTAGACTAAAATCATGGGACAATAAAGAATTTGGTAAGCCGTTGAGGTGTGCATTAATAGCTACAGATTTCCAGCTTTATCTGTGCATGTTAAGTTCAGTATCAGTGTGCATATTGTACAAAGCCATAAAAGTGCCTCAGATATGAATACTGTTAAGAAGAACATGCCCGTAATTTCACCTGCCTTTCTCTGTTGAGATAGATGCACACCTCATAAAATATTAGCTCTGTACTTTCTAAATGCCATTTCCTTCTTCTAGTGCTATAGATTCAATATACTGTAGCTTTCTTCTTTTTTCTAGTTTTTTAATGTTTTAATTTAATTCTTTAAAAAAAACCCAACAGCCTGAGAGTATTAAATGAGCGTGCAGAGATAATGGAGAGATTTATGTTTTTAAATCAGAAAGCTAGTAAAAAAATAGGAAAATAAAATAAATAAAAAAAGCAATTAAAAAAGGTAATTAAAATAGTAATAGACCACATTCTTGGATCCTTATGTAGCTCTGGTGAAGAGCAGTACAGACAACAAAGGATGGCAATACAGGAAGAAACAATGACTTCTCTATGCATGTTTCATACAATAAATAAACCATACCATTTACTGCACTTTAGGAAGGAGCTCTTGTTTCAGGAGTCCCTCCACAATAAAATGTGCTAAGCATTCAATATGAATGTTCAGGTTGCTTCCTGAAGGTTCCATGGGCTGCCAAGCAATCCCCCAGAATCTTAAGTTAGTGTATATGGTCTTTATATATCTGTATGATCTCATGCATATACGCCCTTGTATCTGTTTCATGCAATAGATATCAGAGCTAAGAAAACACCTTACAAAAAAGTAAAGATATGTCTGTATCAGTACAGTACAACCCAACCAGCCTAAAGATTTTCATACTCCCTAACACCAAAGAGGAAAAAATGTTTTTGCTTTCAAAGAACAAAATAAGCAGAGTATCATTTAGAGCCTCTGTTAACAATCAAATATTTTTGGCAGAAATCTAAAGCAATTTTAAATAGTGTTAGCATGCCAGTTTAACTCAGATTCAGTACAGGCTTTCTGCATCAAAATGGTCTGACGAACTCTCTTGTTTTAACTGAGAATGTGAGGGAAGTACAAATAACATTTGCCCCAGTAAAACTAAAAACAAACAAACAAAAAAAACCCTATAATATTTCCAGAAGTTTCTAGATGTGTACATCGGTTAAAGTTTGGAGAAATCACTCAGAAAGACTGACTGGCTGCTTCAAGACAGACTTCAGTTGAACCTATGATCTTATCATGAGGTGAATTTAGAGGTGCTCTTTACAACATTTGGGGTTTTTTTGTGTTTTAATTAAACAAATGGAGGAGAAATATTTCAAAAAAAATTGAGTAGCCTGTACTGTACTGCAGTCTGCAGGCATCCTTTTCATCAGCAAAAAGACCAAAGACATCAGGAAAGCTGATCTAACTTTTGTTCTTAAGTAACACATAAAAGACCATAATTCACCAGCTGTCAAGGACGAGCTGGCAGATGTCCTAATTCAAAAAGGGAATCGTCAATGTATGGAGTTAACAGCTCTTTTGGTTGGAGATATTTCAACGATAAAGGGAATGCTTTACATCAAGGAAATACAAGAGGAAAACTAACATCTGAGCATACTGCCAATATTATAGCATCTCCTAAAAATTATCAACTCATATTGCATGCTTTTGTGAATGGTGAAAGAGAGGATATATTAGCAAATAGTGTGATGTAACGGCAGCATGCTGGTAGAGTGAATTGTAGAGACTGCACAGGTTTTAGGGTTGTTCTAGTCTAATTCCATGAACCCAGTGACCACTCAGAACTAGTTACTTCCTGAGTTACCTTCATGCAGAATGGACCCAGTCCACATCCTGTGAGACTGATGTACAGGATGAATGGAAATGCAACAAAGTAGGGACCAGTGGAATATTTATTTACTTCAGAAGAACATTCCTGATCTGAACTGAAATGCTAGTGCATACAAACCCTTACTTGCTTTCTTGCTTATTGCCATCTGTACACTGGTTTCTGGAGAAACTTTGCAATGACTGTAGATTTCATGTCCTCATCAAACATCTGTGAAGATGTAACACACAATGTTCGTATACAACATATCAGGTATTGTCTGGACAAGAACGGTGACTAAAGCAGGTTTTGATTATTTAATAACTTTTTCAGTAACAGTTCAGGGGAATTTAGCTTATGATGATCACACAAACGTGATTAATTTGTGCTGGGAATAAATCACTATTCATTAAAAAATTAGAATTATTTCGGTAATAACATAAAGTGAACATCTCACTGAAAGTAAGTTTCTCCTGTTATAAATACTTTTCACGCTTTACTAACATGTCCTCTTGTTTTTGCTTCTGTTCTACAGCCAACACATAATGGTTATCAGTTGCCCTAACAAATACCTGAAGAGATAGTCAACACTATTGCTACTTTCAGAGTATCATCATAATCACTATTATTATTATTATTATTCCATTAATTCATTTGTGCCCAGAATAGAATACCACAGAAGGAAAAAAGATGTATTTGGGGATAGCAATAATAGCCAACTACTATTCCATGAACAAGAAAAATGTTACTGAAAGATACTGGATATAATAAATAATTTATTCAGCATTTCAAGATTCAAAGTAGCCAAGCTGCCAAAGGCTACTGAAACAATGATTGGGTTAGGAAAATGTCACTGAGCAATTCGTATATCTGTAAATATGGAACTGAGCATGAGACAGACTTAGCATTACCTTTTTTCTAAATGTTTTAAGGAAGATTACATTTTCTGAATTTCTGCATCTCAAATGTGCTGAATTTAAAAGCATCACACAAAGAAGTTACATTTATCATTTGACGGCTGCAGATTTCACAAGATCAAAAACTGCTCTAAAGATGGGCAAAGGCATGCAGTTATATTTTAAGATTACATATACTTGACGTTCAAGGTCAGGAAAAAATAAACATTAGACCATTGAGTGCGATGTCCCATATGCTGCAGGACATGCTATTTCAGGCAGAAACCCCTGTAGTAAGCCTATTAATTTATCTTGCTACAGCACTTGGAAGATGAAAAGACATGGACGCCCTGCCCTCTTTCTTTGGTAGTTTCATTGGTCTCACTGTTAAAAATTTATGTCCCATTCCTTGGCTAGAGTTTCTGTCACTGCAATAATGAAACACCTGCAACAGTCTCATGAAACAAATGTGTACATTTTAAATTAAAACACTTTTTCTTTTTTTTGCCTCTCTCTCTTTCCCCCTCCGTTATTCTTGAGCTGAACAAAACAAGGGACTGAACGTATCTGGTTTTAATCTCTTGGATGCTTTTCCCTGCAGCTCATTTCTAATTTGCCTACATCATGTACTCAGAAAAGAGAATGGAGCTGCACACTGGACTCCCCACTGACTCACCAAGAGCCCCAGCGTGCCTCTGATTGTACCACCACTGAAAACACAGGGAATTTAACGCCTCTTTACAGACACCAACTCTTCGCTCTTCTGAAGAGCCCCTTATTTTTTCCACACTGCATATTGAACACTGTCTATTTAAGTGTATTTCAGTACAAGAACAAGAAAGCTTTCAATGGCAATGCTGTTTCAACCGGCAGTTACAGGGCTCGGAAAAAAAGATGCAAGTCAACTATTTAGGTAAGAGAAAACTTTGAAAATTACAACACAAAGCAGCAAATATTTTATTAACACTATCAATCCCGTTGTTCAATGGCACGAGATGCCAGTAAGAAATACCCTTCAAGGAGCTATTTGAAAAGACAAAGTTATTTTATGTGATTTTAAAGTCAAGCAGTAAAACAGAAGGTGGATGTCTATATACTTGTCTGTTCTGGAAAACTTCAGTAACACAAGATGAAAACAAAGGAGAAAAGCTGGACTAAGATAAAACAAACAGAAAAATGCTTGCAAGAAGGAAGAATAAAGTCTTAAATACTATTTGCTCTATGAAATTTGGACTTGCACATTTCTGCACAAATATCTCTAAAGAATCTAATTTCCATTTACTCATATATTCCCATAATTTTCACCTACTTGTCTAAAGTCTACAGTTGTTGATGTCCCTAAATGGTGAAGTTGTTTATGATGCAAAAACCCCTCTGTATTTTATGGCACAAAGATACTATGGGAGAATCACATTTCTCATTGTTTCTGAAAGGGTATTTGCTTAAATATTTTAAATCTAGGAAAATAATACCCTGCAATTTGATGAGAAAAGACATGTTTTGGGATGTGCTGATCACTGAGATTCCTCAATCCCTGGGTTTCTTCCCTAGTCAATATTTGCACAAATTTAAAATCAGTATAAAAATATTAAAAATATTACTCACTTTTTAACTGGTACATATAAGGGGAAGGCCAACAGAAAATCAGCTCCTTTTCATTTTTATTGTTTCTGCTATTAATAGCCACAATATAACAGAGACAGATCTGAGGCCAAAGAAAAATACGACTTTTAAAACATTAAGTGATAAACTGTAAGCAATCATATCATTAAGGAATATCAGAATATATATGTGCACAAGGGACAGTGTTAATGCTATTCATTCAACCTTAACTGGCATTTCACTGCTTCTGAAAGCTTAATTGTCTAACATTAACATTCTTCTTACACTCTAGGGATGTACGTAATACTACTCTTTCTGCCAAGGCAAATGTTATTGTAGCTAGGTGGGCTCCCCCTCTCCCCATCTCAGGCACTCTGTAGATAGTTCAACAGCTGCTACGCCTGTGGATGAAAATATGTACTGCTGGTAAGCAGAACAAAATTATGGGATATGTATTCTAACAAACACAAGATAAATCTTGAAATTTCCAGAGTCCTTTTGGCACACCACAGAAGATAGAAGACCTCTCTGCTTAACCAAATTGTATTAGACATTCTACTTAGCATGTGATCATTCTAAATAAAGTATAATTTAATTTTCACATCTTTTTTTCTGCAGATCTAAGTCCCTCAGAAAAGGAACATAAAGCAGTCACTTTTCATAGCAGCAGATCATCTATTATCCAACATGATAATTCTTAGGTTTTAATGAATTTCTCTCAGTCTACAGTAACAACAAGCTTTCTCTGCTTTTCCTACACCTTGCTCTAAATTATGGTACATACCTATAATGATGGGGTATGGTACATTACTTGCACGTTTTCCATAACCAACATCTTCTAGGAGCAATGAGAGTTCTGGTGTCTTCTCACACCTGAAAAACTGCTGACCTGGTCAACTAAAATGCCCCTTTTCTGGATTGATCCTATGGCACAACAGAATATGTAATATTAATGATGTTCTAGCCTGGACAGATTTTTATTATACCTATTTTTGTTTTTATCATGTTTGTGAGCACTGCAGTTAAAACTTTTCATCACTCAGGGCAACAGACAACTTCCTTCATCATCCAGAAGTCTCACTGCTTTCAAAATACCTTGGCCTGCATGAACAGGTAAGGCCCTTTCTGGTTGGCATGTTAATTTTTAACAGTCCAAACTCAATATAACATTAAAATGCTTCTTGCTGTTAATAGTTTTCTGCATTTTCAAGAAAGTCATTTTAGCTGTATTTTTTTGTTCTCCGAGAAATACGAACTATTGTACTCTCATAAATGCATGTGAGAGAGAGAAGCTTTTTGACTTTTTAAAAAGCCTGTTTCTCAACCAGAAACTTTTCTGTTTGTTTGTTTCCGGTGCCACTGTGGTTAAGAAAAGAAGTACAAAATTTTATTTGCAGCTGTTTCATTTAAAAGTCTCAAGAAGGAAAGCAGTAAAAGTGGCTTGCTTTTATTATTGGAAAATTTTACAGTCTTTAAAAGCAATTTAAGTTTGGAATATAAATGTTCTTATTATTCAGTAAAATTCTTCTATTTCTTAGAATGTCATATATGCCTTCAAAAATTACTCTGGAAGGTGCTTTTCTTGGAACAAAACATTCCCTTACAATGTATTTTCATTAGAAGACACAGAACATCAATGTGAACCGGCTTCTTAGAAATAGGATTTCACATATTGCAGTGCTGTAGCTGATGCTGGGCTTTGAAAACAATTGTTTAAACAGATTCCTGGAATGGAGCCAGATTTGTTAGAGTGATCATGTCTGCTTCTGCGTGAGTGCATTAGAGGTAGAAGAGAATTGCTGAAAATCAATGGAACTTCCCTGACCTTACAGTAGTATAAAAGATTTCTCTCTGCAAGAATGAACAGCTTAGAAGTGATAAAAGCCTATCAAAAGACCAATATAGATCTTTATTCAATAGCAAGACTACTTTTAAAATGTTAGATGCACCAGAAAGGGAAAGCATCTAGTAAAAGTACACAAATCTTTAAAATAAAATCACGTTCTCCCTCGTGCATTAGGTGGTCAAAAAGCTACTTGTATTTAATATGCTGATGGTCAATTAGAATAATGCTTTCCTTCTGATCACCGAATGAAATCGTTTAAGGTACGCATCCCCTGGGCTGTTAATAAAGTCCTGCTGATGTGCTACCCATGAAGATCATTCATGAGCCTCTTCATTTGAAACCACCATGTAAAAACAATTTGTAAAGCAGTGTGTTTATGAAGCTGCATTTTAAGTGCTAAATTTACTGTGTTTGGAAATCGTAATTATACACATACCTACAAAAAAAATGGTAAAATCAAATGACACAGATAATCTGCTGTTCTGCTTCATAATCTGCAATTTGCACGTGAACTCCTTTGCAGCAAAGTATTACAATGGTTTTCACTTCAGTAGGCTTCAGCCACAGTACACTATACTCTTAACAAAAAGGCAAGTGTTGCACTGTTACAGACTTTTTAAAATGTTTTGATGACTGTCAGAAAAGTCTTGGAAATCCCTTGCAATAGGATTTGTACCATACCTAGAGAAATACAATCTTTTAAGGCAATCATTTTGCAATCTTTTAGATTCAACTGTATAAAAGTAGAGATATTAGGCTGTTAGCACTTATTCTCATCAATTGGTTTGCTTCTCCCAATGTAAGACAGTTCACGCACTGCATAATCCTGTATAAAAATACCACATTTATCAAACAGGGGAATGACAACTACAGATAAAAAGCATTCTGTCACTAAATCAAATTATTTTTATTTTGCTTGTTTTCCATTTCGTTTTGGCTCCTCTTTCTATACTTTCCATCTTCTACTTCTGTATTAACAATAATAAAACAGAACTATGCGGCTCTATTATCTGCAAGGGAATAAATTCAGGTTCTCCTCAAAATACCTTTACGATGGTTACAAAACTGAAGGCATATATTTTGTGATGCAGAAGAAAATACCTGTAGTCTGATCTTCTGATGTCACAAACTGCAAACATGCCACAGAAGGAGAGAGATGGCTAATGCCTGCCTTGGCACTGTCTGGGCCATTCCCAGTTCTTACATGGGTCCTTATCTCCCTTCCTTGCCTCACCATCACACACTACTTGCTTCCATTTTCTTTCAGCCTTTATTTTCTTAAAGGTCTCCCTGATGTAATTTTTAATTGTCAGGGAATTAATCCTACAGATATTGGAAAAGGAAGATTAAACCTGAGAACAACCCGAACCATCGAAGCTGAGGGATTCATGACTCTTGTGGCCCCACTCATCTTCCATTCTTCACGTACTGGGGATAAATTAAGTGGTAACATGGAACAAATATGATTCATCTTTAGCCATCTAAAAGTCAGTCATCCAGTTTGAACTAGTCACCTGGTCTTCCTCTTCAGTTAACACAGCAAAATAGGTACCATCATCTAATACTGAAATAGATGTCTGAGATGGGAGAACAACTGTTTTGGACAGGCTGTTTCATTCCAATGGCAACAGAGGGTCTGAAATTTTTATGTCTATGTTTTACATGCTTAAACTGAGAGAATCCCACTCAGCATCTCTGCAACACACAGCAGAGCACAAGAGACCGAAGCCCAATGCAGCTACAGGCAGCACAAAAGTGTGCTCACTTTGCAAGTCCTGATTCCCCACAAGGCTGTTCTGCTCCAGCCCAACTGTGACAGTGGTGTATTACTCCTATTGCCGTGGCTATGGGAACTGCAGCTATGCAGGGTGAGTTACAAGGCCTGGCCATGGAAATGCCTTTGGAAAGAGTAAAAGAGAAGCAGCATCAGTAAGGGGAAAAATAAAATTTTATCCTAGGCTATACACTTCCCCCACCCTCAACATTCTTGCGTAATTCCAAATTAGAGTTCATGACAGGACAGTTACTTTCCTAGGCAAATTATCAATAAAAAAATCTGCCAAGCTATCCATCTAGCTTCATTTTAGATTTCTTTTAGAATAGCATACAAGAATTTAACAAGCTGCTGGAAGTTTTTCTTGTGTTGTACTGAGAGTATCACTTTGATTCTTTACCTGAATTAGCACCCAAGAGTGATGAAATTACATTGAAACTGGGATCTTTCCACTCATACTTTTGAGGCACCTATTGAAATGTTAAACTTGCTTACATCACATCATATAGCAAAAATCAGACCAAAATCAGAACTTTATCCTATATCTGTATGGAAAATTCTTCCAAAAGGTTTAATTGAAGAAACTAAAAGCAAACAAGTATTGGTATCAACAGAAGACTCTTTTCCAAAGAGCACTGGGAACATTCAATAAAGCAGACATACAGATGCACTTCATCCTACCAAAAAATAATGTTAAAATTTTTCTCTAGAGTAAAGACTCCAGGGTCACTCGAGAATCCATTAGAAGCTGTTTTGGAGGAGTTGAATGTGAGTTATTAGAAGAAATAAAATATGCATAAGGTCTAGTAAGTCATCTTTCCAGTTCCTTAACTTCCAACCTCTTCTGTATACCTTAAATCCTGTTATTTTTCAACAGAAGTTTCTAGCAGAAAGAATGACTTTCAAATCAAGGTGTTCTGCACTGCAACCACTAGCTAGTAACAATTTAAAAAAATGTTTTCTGTAGTGACCCGTGTATAACTCAACCACTGTTCTTTGTCTTTTACTGCAGAACTATTTTTGCAGTGTGCTTCTGGCAGGAGTACGGTGATTTAGATGACACAGTACAAGTTAATATTATAAACTTCAGTTCATGGTCTGTTGCACTAGAAGACCTATTCAGATTACTGTATATATCAGCACAGAGACAAGAACTGATTGAAGGCTTACTAAAATCTTTGGCTGATCTGTTGCTTCCTACTTTTCAAACGCACAAACACTCACAAAAGCCATATCCATAGATTTGAACCATTTAAGGCCGCATAATGCGATCTGTCCAGTGCTTTCAGTATATTGCAACTTTTTTTTCAGGGTGCACTTATAGTATGAAACATCTAAAAAAAACTTCTAAAAATATCTTGATTCCTGAAGCACAAGCACAAAACACTGATAAATGAAAGACCTTCCTTAAATTGCCAGGAAAGAAGTTACTACTTGCAAAGACTTTCCAAGTCAGAAAGAATAATATGAAACTACGTATTAATGCATAAAACAAGGCTCCTGTGAATGAATCTAAAACTTATCTTTCTTCTAGTGTCCCTTTCTTTCACTGAGGCTACCACAAGGAAAACACACATATCTCACACTAGATCTTACGCTATCAAAGAACTACGTTAAACTGTGCACAGGTCCTTATGTGCTTTGTAATTACATATGTGATTTGATCCTAATCTGAAAAAAAAAAAAATTACCATACTTCAGTGTGGTGTACTTCAGGTACAAAAAAATAAAACAGATATCCCCAAAGCTTAGCTGTTCCCTCAGTCTAGAAGCATTTGCACCACAGACCAGAAATCTCAGACACAATACATTTGGCTCACAACCAGTGTGGACGTAGCAGAGCAGAAGGAACCAGAGATCCAAACCAAACTGTATCTGGATCTAGAAACCAGAAAAGAACAAAAATACCTTGTTCAAGCATACCTAATACACTCCTTCAAGTTTCACATTTTAGAGTTTAAAATAATGACTGCTTGAATTAGTTCTCCCTTCTTATACTTCACACAGAAAACTTTGTTGTTCAACTCTGTCTTCAGATTCCCCTCTCTGGAATGGGCCTAAAATGTGACTACAGTTCTTAACCTGGAAGCACTTAAAACTGTAATGAATCTGATTTTAAACATGTCTAATCAAGCTTGCTCTTCCAAAAGGAAGACAGACCTATTGAGATTTTTCAATAACTTCTCATCTTGCATCTGTAAGTCCTTCAACCACCTGCTTATGAACAACTTCCTTTCCTCCCTCTGTCCCCAAAACATTACCGACAGGCTAATTCTATTCCAGTGCTCCATTTTCACAACTAATTGCCTCCCTACACAGAAGACACTACTCACCACCATTCTGTCATTACCAAGAAGCAGCAAGGTTTCCAATTCTGTTGTTTGCTTAGATTTCTACCAATAATCTTTCCTGAAAGGTTGGTCACTTAACAGGATCCCTCACTTCTCAGAAAATAATTCTGCTGACAATATTTTATTTTCAGAAATTTGTAGAGAGATGGAAAGGCCTCTTTTGGATTCTAGCACAAAGAGCCATGAACTCACATAATAGGCTGGCTGCATCCACAACAGTCATTTTGTTTGCTTTTTATCACAAGTAATCCCACTGAAGTCAACTGAACTGCACAGATGCTGCATATGTAGGTAACGAGAACTGGCAAATTAGTATTGCCCATGGGTCTGTCCTTTTTGAAAATAAAAATTCAGATAGATACTGTGGTATACTCTCAGGTTGGTAAAGTAACTGGGCAATATAGCATGAAGCCCTCAAGGGGAAGATTTTTTCCCAGATATTTTCACAAGAAGTCAAGCTAGGATTGATGCCAGCATTTTTTTTTTAAGTTTTAAGAAACTGTCAATTTCCTTGGTAAGTTCTGCAGAAGCTGATAACTTTCAAGCTGAGATCTTCAATCACTAGGTGAGCTGCCATCTAAAAGTAGGAGTTTTTAGTTTTTTTTTTCTGAAAGACATTTTTGATGATAACACTGAAATATATGTGAAAGATCTAGGTATTTTTTTACCACTAAATATTTTAACTAAAAAGCAAACAAAACAACGTATTTGCAAAAAATGTTAGAATAAAAATAGTCATTCATCTTACGCATGAATAAAAGGTGATATTATGATGCTATTTAGTAACCATAATTATACATTAAACAGAGCCAAAAAGTAAAAGGACAGCTTAGTATCTCAAATGTGGAATAGCCATTGAAGGTAAACGTACTCAATTTACATGTCTTTTGTAGAGGTATGGAATTACTGAAGATTTAAGCAGCTGGTTATCAGCTAAGCAGTTTATTCACAGTTCTAGACGGCAGGCTTTTAACTTTTCTCAAGAGAGGGGTTTCAGTTTTATCTGTATACTTGAGTCAAAAGATTTCTGAAAAGTGTGTAAGAGTCAATTCTAAAGACTTTTTATTAGAACTAATAAACTGGAATCAGTTTGGATGTTGCAAAGACCAAAACATTTCTCCCTTCTTTGCCAGCTACCACCAAGGTCCATATCACTCACTGTGGGGCACTGAATGTCCCATACATCCTGCATGGGGACAAAGCCTTCAAGAGAAAAAAAATATGCAGCAAGACATTTGACCCACATGAACAGCTCTTTGCTGTCTTCCTAGGAAAAAAAATGGATTTGCACCTGCACTTATGCTGAGAACAACCATATTTAAATGGTGAAGTAAGAGTTATTCCACAGGCCACCAATCAGAATATTTTTATCTTCCCCATTGTACATGCTTTTAAGCTGCTTGCTTTCCTAAGAATTTGGTTATTTCTTCTTTACTCAAAGATTCATTTAGAAAACAATGCTGTCTCTCTCCAAGACAGAAGTTCAGCTAAGACCAAAACAGTACTGTGGGAACTAATGCTATAATAAAATAGAATGGCAGCTTATTTTTATTCTGTTTTGTAAATAAAATTTTGACCTAAATATCTGAGATAATTATTTGTACTTTAACAAGTCTGCTAATACAAATGATAAATATGATTTGACGACTGTACATTCGTTGACTTGTGTCCTGAGTCAAGCCAACATTTCGTCATTGTTCTGTAGACAGAAAAAACAAACAGTTGCACATAAATGTTCAACTATAAATACATTATTTAAAGTTAAGATTAATCAGTTTCATGTTTTCTAAATTTCCACTGCAATTGAATATGTTTAGCATGAAAAATATTTTTCTGCATTGCAGAACAAGGACTCTTATAAAGTACTTTTCCAGAAGGCAATAAAGCTTAATATAATCAAAATCCACTGGACACGCAATGGTGTCTTTCACTGTGGCTCAGTAAGTTATACGGTCTGTCATGAAAACTAAACTGTTTGCCCTAACAGGTCCTAGAAAGTAATAAGAAAAAATGCCTGTTTTTCTGTACAGCTTCGTAACATACTAGCAAAATACGATGGTTCGGTGATGGTTCACTGTAAACTATGCTTACAAACATTTGTTCAGCCTAGAATTAGTGCCTACTATTAAAGACCTGTTTTTCTGGCTCTGTCATGCAAAGTGAGATGCTTGAGCTTCAGGAGGCTAAAGCGCTGCATGTGCTGTGTGCTGAGGTTGTATGTAAACGTCAGGATGCCTCATGCTGATGGCAGAAAAGCCCTTGCACACCCACCAGCTCACACAGAGGTGGGCATGGAGCCTTCCCACTTGAGCAGTTCAAAGCATTGAGACACATCATTCAGTTTGTCTTCTGAGTTACATATGGGTCTGCCTTGGACTTCGGCCATTTAGAAGGACATCAACAAAGATGGTCTCTCGGGACCAACCACGTCTCGTGACTAATTTAACAAAAATTAAAGAGGTTTATATATTCAGACTTTGCAAACGATCCATAATAAGCATCTCAGGTAAGAAATGCAACCATCTCCCCCACACCTCTATATACTCCCTGTTATTTTATTTTGTAATGCACATAATTACAAAGATTTCTGATAAAAGCAGAAAATGATAAATTATAAATACTTCTAGACAGAAAAATGCTTCTAGACAGAATCCACTTCCCTTCGTTTTTTATTTTATGTATGGAAACCACAGAGAAACTATAGACACTCTACCAAGGCACTTGAAAGAATGTTTTTTTCTTATTGTGTATATATTACTGCAGCTCATACTCAACAAAAATTTAAAAAATCCCTCCTTTCAGAAATCAACAAGTGGGGTTGATTTCGAGGTCCATTTAGTCCAATTAATTCCTAGCTGTACCTAGTCTAGATGCTTCAGAGAAACTGCAACAGAGACAGCATAGATATTATAAAATTACATGACTTTATTTCTGCTTCAATTGCATAGTAACTGGTAACTGCCAAGTTCACACACTGAAGTATAGTATACTGCAATTCCTTTTTAAAAGAAATTTAAAAAAAAAGTAGAATAATTCTGCATTTTTAAGCAAAAAGGAAGCCTGTTAATTTAAAAAAATATACCTTAAAATTTACATTATTAAATTACTGACGAATCTGAACATTCTAGCTTCATCTTCAGTTTTACCCTTGATCCTACCTGGGTTATTTTACTGATGTTTGGGTGATTCCACACATAAATTAAAGCATCTAATTTAACACTTGTGCAACAATAACATGCGCATTTTTAAATATTAGCATTAGAAAATTCAACAGTAATGACTGCTTATGAAAATACACTCATTCAAAAGCTAGATGATAAAAGAAGAGAACATTAACAACATTTAAAATTGATTTAAAACTATCTTATTAGTCCATTCATTCAGATTAAATAAAGGTCAAAACCTATTAAGGAGTAATAAGTCAGGAATTATTTCCAGTGTCTGGCCAAATTCTATTTCTGGTTAAGTGACTCCTACTTGGTTCTACACTGCAGTGTCAATCACTGCTTATGGGCGCAACGGTGGCACAAAAACACCATCTCTTTACAGAGCACATAAGAATTATTCAAAACAAAAAGTTCTACATAATTTAAGGCCTTACTACAAGCATATTCTAGACTGAATCCAGTAAAGTTATGCTATTACTTGGTCAAGGCACTATGGAAGTGGTTAGGTTCGGGTTTTTTTTTGCGTTTTTGGCATTTTTTTTTTTAAGATCTAGCATTAGCACTGCTCTATAGGACACAGCGTCCTCTTTGTCCTACCGTCCTACAGTGAGGATAGACTGTATCACTGAGAGATGAACCAAATCCCTCACAGCACACGAAGTAATGAAAAGAAACTTAAAGAAGCAGATGCGGGGTCATTTTTTGCTCCTTGAATAAGTTATATATAGTCTATTTCCACTTATTTTAATAACCTTCAGACTTTCAGTTGAGATTAATGCGCTTCCCCTAGCCGACAGAAGGTATGCCCTCTGTGGTTCAAGAGGGTCGGTCATACAGGAATATGTCTGGGAAAGTTCAGGGTGATTCAGCACTAAAGGAATGAAGGCACACACAGACTTTTCCTTTTCCCAACTTAGAATAAATAGTACTGAGTCAGGCCAATGGTATAGACAATGCTGAGAAGAGTTGGACACCACAAAAAGATGGGATTTGCAACAGATATGCTGCATGTGAAATTACACAAGGTAGGAATATGGAACTCTAACCTTGACCTCCATCCTGTACTCTACTATGTATGGGAACCTCATCTATGCACAGAGTAACGTGGTCCAAGCCTTGCAGTTACATGCAGGAGTCCTGTCTTTCAGAAGCCATGCATGTCTGAATGGAATGGTGATTGTTGTTCCAGTTGTACTTCTCTGCCTTTCAGCTTTTCAAGAAATATGCTTAGAACTGTGATAGGAAAGCTGCCTTCAATTCACATTTCTGCAGAAGGTGATTCAAACACATCTAGGTTCAGCCCAACTAACACACTGTACCAAACACAAGCCCATACAGTATTCTAGGTGGGACTGCAGGCAAATTTCAGTCATTCCTGCTTCCCATTCTGCATAAATATTTTGTGGGTAGAAGACAGATTCAGCACAAGGCTTAGTTTTAAGGTAATTCATCTGTGACAGTAGTTGTGGCTTCCAGTCTTTGTTGTGCCTTCTTGTTCAGCACTTCTGAAACCAGAACTCACGTGTTCCTTGGTGGTACAGCTAATTAACTGCAACAACCACGTTCTTCTTTTCTTTATGTGAACATTCATTAATATCCTTTCTTTTTAGCTAGTAGATCTTAATTGTTTAGGCCAAGTGGAGCAGCCCTTAAGAAAGGAATTCAGAATAAATCCCTCATCACAGAATTGCTGAAGGCCTAATTATTCTCCTAAACAGAAAATGGGAGACATTTACTTATGAGGTAGTTATACAGACTTCCCTTACAGTAAATGGAGAGAAATGAGCATTTTTAGACATGATTCAGCTCATCCTAAAGCAGCTGTTTAGTATATGCCACACAAACTGCACTCTACAAATGCCTGCAGATCTAAAATTAGGTGAACCTAATCACATCGTAATTACTGTAAACTGCCTCTACAGTCAACAAAAGAAACAGGCTACTTCAGCAGGCAAATCAGTGAGATCTGAATTTCCACCTGGAATTGCCTCCATGTTTCCACTGACTGGGGAGCTAATACACTTCAGAAGCAAACGTCAGTAGGTGCGATGAAATGAACCATGAGCCTCCAAGGGTGCAAAGCCTCAAAAATCACATTTCTGACCACATCTGTCGAATAGACGATGGATGGACTTTTAACTGTTTACTTCCTTCACCAAATGTAGTCCTCAGCATGCAAGCAAGGGTGAAACAGAAACTTCAAAATGAAAAAAGTTGAAAGCTCCATTTTTTTTCTTTTCTAGAGAACAACTACATACTAATATTTGCTACCATAATACGAAGCACATGAGGCATTTTACAGTGAAGAAAGTACTCACTGATCACGCTGCTGAAGAACCTGAATAAATACAGTAAGAAAGAGTAATAAAGTCTTCAAAATACTCATGGTCATTGCGACATTTCAAGTGCATCGTATTGAGCTACTAAATTAAAAAAATCAGCTCATTTCTAATGAGATCCTTTTCACAAGGGAGGGAGGTAAAACAGGTGCTGATCTCTTCTCTCTTTCAACCTATGATATGACTATAGGTAATAGCAGGAAGATGTGCCAGGGAAGGTTTAGTTTGGATATTAGGAAGAGGTTCTTTACCCAGCCCATGGTGGAGCACTGGAACAGCTCCCCAAGGAAGCAGTCATGGCACCGAGTCTACCAGCATTCCAGAAGCGTTTGCATAATGCCCTCAAGACACATGGTGTGGATGTTGGGAGTGTCCCATGCAGGGACAGGAGCTGAACTAGATGATCCTTTTGAGTCCCTTCCAACTCACGTAATTCTAGGATTCTATGAATTGTAAGGCTCCAGAATAGAAAAATAATTTCCCTGGAAACGAACCAGGAAGACTGAAACTTAAATTATCCAACTGAACAGATTTATTTTTATGAACAGGGGACACAAAACTGTAGATACTGAAAACAGCTCACAGATTGATTGTTTTGGTTTGGACATAGCAGTGAGCCATTGACTGATCTGAGCTTATCAAAACTAGGAGGAAATTCAAGGCTGTTTCTTCACAAATTTCTAGTTGGCTCTCTATCTTGTTCCTAACAGTAACACTTCAGAGAAAGTTGTAAGAATCCTATACTCTACATATGTAGAGTAATGCATTCTCTACATTTGATTAGTGTGTATTTCTAACAGCACAGCTCAGTAAGCCTTGAGAGGTGTAGGTCTTCACATCTTCATAAAAAAAGGTGAATGATGATTCAATATTTGCCTTTTCTGTGAAACTCCTCTTATTTATTTATTGCTTTTCAGAGAAGGTGATTAGTACTGAGCCAATTTTCTTCAGAGTATTAACCATTCTCTTCCATATCTGATCTAATTTTGTTTGGCTTGCTATCAGTCACAGGTTATGTAAAGGTCTGCACGTGAACAGTGCCATTTTGGGCTTTGATTAGGGGCAGCTGATTGAAAAAAACATAAAGCTTTTTAAGTGAATAAATAACTCCCAATTGGACCTAGTAAAAAGATATTGTAACTCCTTCTTTGCTTAGAAAAAAACAAGAATGGAAACAAGAAAATGGTATTATTTTTAGTTTCTATTTTTCTATTGCTTTTTAAGTATACATTTTAATATATTTATTATTATCAACTCCTTTTGCCTTTGCAAAGTGGCATGATATTTCATTATCAATTAACGTGATCCAGACATTTCTGATACTGTGATTGTGGGAATGTAACTATCAATTTATTTAACAATTGGTTTTACTTTTAAAGAAACAATTATTCTGTAACAAAGTATTTGAGGGTAGTGAAAGAGGATTGTTTTGCTGTCATTTTCTTACATGTGTTTTCTACTAAAAAATTTAATTAACCTCATTACTACAGAAAAAAATCTTTTTTTGTTACATTTCTTAATTAGCAAGGACATGAAATATTGCTTATCAAAGTTACAGTGTTCTGTCTTGCTCCATGAATTTCTTGATCAGTCATATTCAGTATAAATTGTCTGAGCACAGCCATAAAAACTTTTAATAATACAGTTTGGATAATTGGAACTGATTTATTATTCAAATTGCTTTGACCACAGAAGAAAAGACAAATTCACAATGTGGCTTTTTAAGAGAAGACTTCATCAGTTCCTGTAGCTCAGTTCAGCTCCATTATTTTGGTATTTTATATTGTCCACATATGTTTAAACTGGAGCTTATATATGTACTCAGAAATACAGCTACAAAAAAGCAAAGCTGACGTATCTGATATCAGAATACTGCAAAATCTGTAAAGGAGTCACTGTACAACAAACTACTCTGATACCATACAATGAAGTATTTGTCCATAAGAGTAACGGGCTTTAACATGAGGTTTGCTGGACTCAATCTGCTTTGTCAAGATAATTGAATTTCACCCCTTCTCAATGCTTCAGCAATTTGGTCTGGATGAGAGCTTGTCCTGATAAAAGTACTGCATTTTTAATTGGATGCTGTGCCTTGCAGTAGCAAGAATATCAAGGGTTTTAAGATTTTATATATATATTTATTTAATGAAGCAGAGCAATACCCCAGAAAACAGTTTGCCTTCCTAATCATATCTCTACACTGGGATTAAGATTTGAAGGATTTTTCTCTCAAAATACTCTTAAGCCTTTCTTTCTCACTATCCTGTAATATCTCTGGGTTTAACAAATCTTTATGGGTTACGTCTTTCCCAGGCTTTCTATTTTACAGTTGTCTGTACTATACAAGTTGTCATGGGTACCAACACAAGTCTTTGAAACAGATAAAAGTTTGGGATTTTTAAATTGCATTATTTTATGCTTTTAAAAGCAACTGCCTAATTTTGCTGTGGAACAAGAAACAAACTTTTTTAGACAGAGGATGAAAAAAGACCCAGAACAGTTGTAAGGACTGCAAATGTCATAGCGAGTAACATGACAAACAAGAAAATTAAATGTGATTTTGTAGAACAGGAGCTGTGAGTGGCAATATTTAGTTCATGGATTTTTATTTCTTCAGCATGAACACAAATTCTTAAATGTATATTTAACACTATAAAAAATTGAAAAGAGAAATTATTTTATCTGTTTAAAGAGTATTTTCTTGGTTCTGTCCCCATTGGCCTTTTGATAAGTGACTGGTGACTTACAACACAGTTATAATACAGCAAAATCTTTGCTAGTCTTCTCTCCAATAAAATACAGTTGGATTTTCCAAATTTCATTAAAGCATTCTTATATCCTTCCTGCTACTGGCATATCTCATGTATTAAAAAATCAACCTACTTGTCAGATATCCATCAGTTTTTACACCCTCAAAGCCCTTTGCACAGGAAGGTAATGTCAGACTCCCAAGAAGCGTTAACAACATATTGCAGGTACATTTTGAAGGACAACCAATATTCACAGGGGAAATATTTTGGAAGTTCTATTATTTGAAGGGTTTTCTTTCATGGATTCATGTCCAGAATATTACACAAAACACTGGCGGCATTTGTCTAGGTGTGAAGGCAGAAGGCAACGCATCCTACAAATACGCTGCCAGGGCCTGTTAACAGCATTCTGGGAGTACTTGAAGTGACACCAGGATAACCGCATCATCAGATGACATTGCCCAAAAGAAATACATTTCTCAAGCTCAGCAAGGCTGATTGGGAAATCCTGGCAAGCCAAATGCAAGTGGGATTTTAACATCAGCTGAATGGATCTGAGATTTTTACTTCACCGTTTTTGGTTATTACTATTTATATTTAAAGAAACATTTTACTTATGATATATAATGAATATATAAAAATATATTACTTTAGTCTTAAATAAGATACCTCAAACATAGTAGTGCTGTATTACACATATTGAAGAACTGTAAGTAAAAGAAACTCCTTTTATTCTTATCCATTAAACAGTATCTTCAGTCACTACCGTGAAAGTAACAGCCTAATAAAAATCATTTATGCATTTGTGAAGTTGGTATACAGTTTCTAAACATCTACTAATTGTTGCAACACTGATACCAATAAACATTTAGATAAAAGAAATGCCAATTACAAAAGGGCAATCCTCAAAGAATAGGAAATTTGACATCTGCTTTTTCATAAGGCTTCTATAAAGCATGCTATGGGATCAGGAAAGCAATTTTATTACAAATCTGGTACCTGAGGTCTCTGAATATATTTCCTGCTGTATGACGCCTTCTAAACTACTGAGAATCAAAGGATATGTCATATGAAGTCTGAAAGTAATTTCTTACGAATATGTAATAAAGTCTAGAATCTGATCAAAAACCTTGAATGCAAAGCTCATTTAAGGCATTCACAGAATATCTGTTTCCTGCACCAATATCTCGGCCAATACTTACCTAAGGAAATAAATGCAATGAAAATATGAAAAAAAATCCTTCTAAGTCATCCTCCAAAAGTTCATAAATTTACATAGTATAGAAATACAGCTAATACATTAAAGCTGAATGCAGATAAATACAAACCAAGCAATATTTAATCAGACTTCAGTATTATATTTACTAAGGAAAAACACTTGGTGTGGTTCAAAGGTGAAGCCATGATTTGCTTATCATGACTTTTCCTACTGGAATATTTTATCAGTCTCTGTAGCTGAAGACCACGGAAACATGGAACATGTTTGCACACAGGGCAGCTATAACTGTTCTATTTAAAGAGTTTACTATCCAAAATGTATTGATGGGTAAGTAAGTATGGAACTTAAGAAAAACTGTCCCCCATACTAGAGAGGTAATTTTCGGAGTGTTGCAGGAATGCTTCTTTGGTTTTAGAATCTTGCTGGATGAGCTGCACATCAAATGCACTTAACAGTCAGACATTGCTGCTTTCTGAAATAATAATTCAGAGATGTTCAGGTTTTGCTTGTGACCACTGTCTTAGAACAGCTCAAAGTTCACTTGCGTATAAGCCAAAATTCCCTTGTCATTTTTTATAGATTTTACTGACAACAGGAAAGTTCAAATGGCTAAGAGCAAGGCAAGAAACAGATTCCATAAGACAGCTTTAAATGTTAGTCAAGTATAAGAGATTGCTTTTGTACTTTTAAGAACTGATTGCTGCCCCTTCCATGGAAATAGTTTTTCACCAAACCACAGCACAATCAGAGAAATAAGAATTCTAGCTGTATAGTTATTCTTCTAAGGTGACCAATGTCTTTTTATATAAATGCACAGGTTTTAAATCAGTTGAGCTAGATGACCAAAATGGAAGCATAACCTGTTATACCAGTTCCACGTATTACAGAGCTGTTTGAAAATTTGTAAAGTAATAGACTTTATTTCATTATGCTGTACTTGGCACATCAAATATCGGAATATTGCCCTGCTGGTTTGTACCATGTGTTACAGCAACGACAAACAGGGCCCTAATCACACCTTTGGTTAGACTATCTACACACTTCTGTAAATCAACTCCCACATTTTTCCGTTTATTTTAAGTTCTACATAATTGCCATGGTATTTATCAGTGTTGAGCAATTTCATTTGATTTATAGGTGACTTCTCTCATAAGTGTTTTTCCTATGCAATTGCTAGGTGAAGCTGGATATCCCTATCCCTTCTGCCACACCAGGCAGTGGTCTGGTCTGTGCTATCAACGTTTTAATCTTGGCAGTAATAAAAATTATGCAATGGAAGAGCCAGACATTTTTATTTCTGTGGCAACTCCATCCTTGGTTTTATACACAGAAAATACAAAGGATTCCTCCCTGCACTGCGGGATCCTTAAGTCAAAACACTGTTAAATTAATACAGCTCCAATCCATAAGTGTTTGAGACCTCTTCGATGGTTTTGGAGAGGGAACTAATGGGCAAAGCTCTGGAAGAGATTAAACGGGAGGGAGTAGCTATTTCTGCACTGCAGTACATGTAAGTTTCCCACAGGAAGTGATTCCCAGCTCACTTCGGCACTGATCAAGCTACAGCTGGAGCTCCCGCATGAGACACATTCACATACTGGAGCAAGTTTGGTGAAGGTCACCACGGCAATCTGAGAGCAGGAGCACATGATGAGTGCATCCAACTCTGTGAAGTACAGCGCATTTGTCATTTTTTATTCTCCCATCCCCACATGTAATAGTCCTGGTCTTTACTAGCTACTTGGAAGGTGCATTTCTCTGAAATTCATGTGATTTTTTAAGATATTTTTAGTAGCATTTGCTCTTAAAATATGACTAATAATGTACCTTTCCTTTGCCATACTGCCTTCTCTTTGTGGACTATCCAGTAGAAATTTTGTTTTCCAGTAAGGTTCTGAAGTATTCATTATTATCCACAGTTTTCAAAGAAGAAAAGTTAAAGTGAATTACTCAGAGGCAGTAAGGAAGCTGTTAGAGAGTGAGGGGCAGAACACAGATGTTTTTATTTAAACCCACAGCTAACCTTCTATTATAAAAAAACAGTCCTGCTACAGTGAGCTAAGACTTCACGTTAAAAAGTCAGTGATTTTTTTAGAAAAATAATGAGATATGCTTGTAGGAAGAACTAACCAATTCATAACAAAGAACAGAGTGACTGTTAAACTCACAGAGCAAAAAGAACATAACCACAGAGAAAACTGTGTGTGTTTTTAATGTCTTTCCACTAAGATTATGTAAGGCATCAGCGCTGACCTGCCCCGGTGGCATAGAATAATACAGGGAAGATTTTTTTAAGAAATGGGTCTCATATGTTTGATCTGCTTGCAGCACTTACTCCAAAGTTCCAGAGCACACCTAAATAGATTATCCATTAATTAGAATATAAAGATTAATTGAAACAAAGAATTTAATGTCTATTTACATCTATTACTTCAAACTCAAGAGTCATGGGTAGAGAGACTGTGCGTAACAGTCTAATAAGCACTGAAAAATCAAACTTCACCCAATGCTTGAAGGACATGTGTCCCACAATCTCTCTGCATAAATGTAAAAACATGACAAAAATATCAAAACCATCTTGAAAAAAAAGCTGAGCATTCCAGTCAAAAGGATAAAGCACTCGATTGCTAGCTGTAGCAAGACATGAAGAATTGATACTGGGGAAGTGAATCTATCTCTTCCAAAAATCAATGCTCTCATGCTTTTCTGCTCATGATTTCATATCAGACCAACTATTCTATTTATCAAATTATGCTTTCTGTACAATACCATATACAATGGCATCAGATACAGTGAAAAAAAGGAGGTGCTGCTCTTCTACATTAAGAAAAAAATATTAGCCCTGGAAACCATTAAAACTTGATTTTGGTGATGCTCCTAACTCATCTGAATAAAAGTAATGGGAAAACAGAGATTAAAAAAAGCTAATGTAGTTGCTTCAGTGTAATGTTGTTTCTCTTATTTGAAATAACTTTCAGATTCATTTCCTTTCTATGATAACCAGTAAGAGCAGCAAGTGGTGAAGGTACTCAATTTGCACAAGGGATCCATTAAGAAATGCTATAATATTACACCAAGTGACTGAAGATGCTCACCCTAGTGGAATGCTTCCTTTTGAAGATACCTTTCTTTTTTATTCCCAGAGTAAATGACTGCTTCTTTCACAGCTTTGTGCTACAGAAGAATGAAAATACTTTTGAAAACCAGCACAGTAGATGTAATATACTCTGATCTTTTTGAAGTCTATCCTCACTCTTTATCTTCTTATAAGCCTCATTAAACACAGTAAGACAGAAGACTTCCATGGAATACAAGATACTGGAAAGAGAACTAGAAACATAATGCTTCCAATATCAAAGACCACTCCAATCTATGTGACTGAGGATGCAGGCAAATAATTGAACAAGGTCAACTCACAGTGAGAGCAGCCAAGTAAGTCTCATCGGTTGCAAGGACTCTCCTGCCTTTCTAGTTGTCATGGTTTAACCCCAGCCCCAAACAGCTGCTCAATCACTCCACAGAGATGGATGGAGGAGAGAATCAAAAAGAGTAGAAGCAAGAAAACTCGTGGGTGGAGGTAAAGACAGTTTAATAGGTAAAGCAAAAGCTGCAGAAGCAAGCAAAGCTAAACCAAGGAATTCATTCATTCCTTCTTATCAGCACACAGGTGTTCAGCCATCTCCAGGAAAGCAGAGCTACATCATGTGTAATAAGTTACTTGGGAACACTCCTAACCTACCTCCCTCCTTCCCACAGTTTTATATACTGAGCATGACATCATACAGTGTGGGATATCTCTGCTCAGCTAGGATCCACTTTCCCAGCTGTGTCCTCTCCCAACTTTTTGTGCACTTCCAGCCCACCCTCTGGTGGGGTGTTGCAAGAGGCAGAGAAGGCCTTGATTCTGTGTAAGCACTGCTCAGTAGAAACATAACCACATCTTTGTATTCCAAATAATTTCAACACAAATCCAAAATATTGCCTCATACTAACTACTATGAAAAAAATTAACTCTATCCCAGTCAAACTCAAAACACTAGTGAAGAATGCTGAGTCAAATTAATATAACCTCACAACTGAAGAGGCTCAAAATAGTTGCATTGTTCTGCAGCTGCTCGGGATTTATTTTTTATACAACCAGGCTGCAAGGTCTTCTGAAGTCTCCTATCATGCAGTTTTGCAATACAGGGAAAATGTGTTGTTTGGTTACTTTGTGGAATTCTAGCTGCTGGTGAAATAACAAACAAAGAAAAAAAGGTAGACTACTGCTTCGTATTTACTAATATTTTTCCCACCTACATTTTTCACACATATTCTGTTGGTTTTTCACTGGGTGGCAAAACCCGTCTGTTTCAAAAACAGCTGCCCTATTTGCAAATACTACTCTTTGATTCCCATTTTCTGGTTCGTCCATAAAAGCAAGTATCTGTTTTATATAGGACTCATTCCTATCCATCATTTGTATGGGTCCAAGTGACAGCATTCAGACACAAAAAATAACTAAAATGCATTTGTATTCATGACACATCTCTACTGTAATTCATTCCCTAATAAAACACATTAAGCTATAGTATATAAAAAGCACTAAATAATCCGTTACAGGCTACAAACTGAACAATATTATATTTAAAGATTAATGTTTCTTCTGGCTGAATAACTGTCTTACAGAATTATCTGTGTTCCTGTGAAGTTGCTGTGTTTAGAGTGTGTAAATTAAAAAACAGGGACAAAAGGTTAATATGGCATCATTTTACTTTGTAACTGTTCACCTGCACTCTACACACACTCAACGGAGAATTAAAGCATGAATTTTAAAGCCCTTAATTTCACTGATCCTCTGCTAGAACTGGTTTTAGTTTGGATGCCGTTCTTTCTCCAATGGTTTAATGCTTCTTTAGCTCGTTTATCACAGTATTTTTACACTAGATTTCTCACACGCTATTATTTCAAGACAGACCTTGTATGTTTTCCTATACAGTGAAAGAAACTGCAGGTGGAAAGCAAGTCTGGTATAGGATAGCCTGGGAGGGACAGAGATCAGGAGCACATTCGCTTCTTCCAATCCTATGAGAATCCAAGGCAGTTTTATTAAAATTCTGACCCAAACCTCCCACTGAAATTGCACAAAACCTCGACATAGGAAGGAAATGATTCTACCGCTTTTGACACCAAAGCATCAAATAAGTGATATCACCTCCTTTGTTGTTTTGCTCAATATCATAGGAAAGTTAAATCCAAACTAACAATAACCTTGTAAATTCCTACATTCCAAAATCTGCAGTCTTTTTGTGTTGATATACAAGAAAGACAGATTGTAGAGCGGATTAGCAACTTGTGCTTTTTGAAATGGGAAGTCCACAACGTTTTCCATCCAGTACAAACACTGAGTAAACTCTAACACCATCAACACTCTTTGGAAAGCCCCAACTCTCCTAAAATTCATTGGTGATGGCAGAAAGAACACGTCCAGAGCTTAAAGCAAGAAGATGCACAACAAGATGCATTCTACAAACCAGATCCTTTTTGAGGGCTACATGTATTCCCCTGAAGTCTTTTCTATTATATAAATGCCCACAAGAGTGCAGAAGGATTGCTATTCTAATCACACACGCACAAGTAGACACCCAGGAATATTAAGAACAATAAATATTGCTCAGTAGCCTGAAATTAACAATGGAATCACAGACGCAAAATGCAAGTGAAGATATACCACACAATTCCTAATATCAGCAGTGATTTCAGGCTTTGCTATCAACTAAAAACTAAATTAAGAATGAGTATTATCTTTCCAATTTCCAAATAAAAAAATATTTTGATTTTTCTATTCAGTTCCAAATGCACTGAACAGGCAGATGCAACCTGCATTATTATTCTCTACGACTGCAGATGTGGTAAATGAGTACAGGATTATGCCATGCAGCGTAGGACGCTTGCGTCAGAAAAAAAAGCTTAGATCTGAAAAGCTTAAAATCTTCAAAAAACTGCAAGCAGGACAGCAAAAATGTGCAATGAGCAACACAGAACTCTGGTGTTAAAAGAAGCATCCATCCAAAGACGTAACCAAAGACGTACTTTTAACATTTACAAGCAGTGTACTATCAACTGGGTTTTCTTTTCTTAAGTTATTCAATACCATAGTTCACTACTGGATGGCCATTAGTAACTGCTTTCACTTTTAGTCACAAGGAATTTTCACTGACAATGACCTACAGGGATGCAGAAAATTCATTTCCATTCAGCCCTTTTACTCATTTCCTGCTGCTCTAAGTACCTATGAATAATTTTAATGTATTAGTGCTAGACGGATTTAAAGCAAGACATTTGTCAAGATCTGCATTCGTCCTATACGCATTCCCCTATAAGTGGAAATGATCTATGGTAGCATTCAGACTCAGAACCCTGTGGTTTAACAGTTTAATGTTACTGAGAACCTTGCCTCTGGCTGTCCAAGCTTAAAAATCAATTTGCTACTTTAAACTTTATGCTGCTGATGTCAGTTTTTATTGTTGAGCTCAACACACTGAAAACTTCGGAGAACAATATAATGAAAAATTCCTTCCCATTTACCACAATTTAAAGCAAAAGGTGATCAGAGTTGCCAAGTGTTCAGTTTATCTTTGCACTTGCAAAGTCTAATTTCTCATAAGGATCTTATCACTGCAGGATCTCAAACTTAGGACGAGCAGAACCACATGTAAATCTCCAGATAAAGGGTTTGGCTCTTGCGTGCTCTGTTCATTTCCTTTCCACTTTAACAAATTCCTAATACCTCTCTCTATTTTCAGTTTTACGACTGACTTTTATTGATCAATTTCTGCTCTCAGCTATGCTTACTACTGAAGTTAGCAGTTTATAGTGACACAATCAAGATCAGATTTTACTTTAATGTCTATGAAGCCATTTTCCAAAACAAAAGCGAGTATAATTCTGCATCTGTGCTTCCTAAATAATTCTTGGCAACATCCTGATACTGGGATCAAAGTGGGAACTCTCCTTTGCATCTCAGAATGTAGATGTAGACTGCATATACCTGCCTGAAATATCAAATCTGTAATGAAAAATCATTCACCTGTACCTGGCATCCACTGCTTCCTTTCCCTCAATGGAGACGATGACTTAATTGCATCACCCAGTAACATAAGTAGAAAAATGAAGTTTCCCTCTCCTTTTCCAGACTTCAGGTTCATGCTGATTCCCCTCAGAATCCATTAGACATCACCACTTTTCCACATGCACTCAGACAAACTATGGCTGCAGCTCTGCTCATGAGCCACTCCAAGCCATAGACAAGATTTTCTTATTTCCCTATGCCTTTTCCAATCGGCAGAGTTGTCTTCTCTCAAGCTAAAACTGCCAGGCAATCAAAGGACATGTTATCACTGTTTTCGTGCAAAAAGGACAGAGAATATTTTTGTTAAATTTTACAGCATTTTCACTATTTGCTGACAATCATCAGACTAGATTTGGCCAGAAACCCGTGATGCTGAAAAGGCCGGACTTAATGCTTTCCAGTCTTCCTGGTAATAAACTGAAATGACTATGCATTATAAACAGATACTTGATGACATCCTATCCACTGCTCCATTTTTATTTTTATTCTATAAGCAATATTTGTTCCCTTCCATCAGCAAACTTCTCTCTTCATCCTCTCTGTACCTTTATTCACACAGATTAATTTGTGTTTATCTAAATGTTTTCTATCATTCTAAATTGATTGCCCCAATGACTGTGTCATTTATTGTCTGAAATTAAAGCTTTTACTTTTTACTTTTATCAGTCCACAGAGTCTCTCTTCAGATTCCTATTTTCTTAAACATGTTTGAATGGAACTATAAAACAAACCTCCTGCAACAACTGGTAGGTCAGCGAATGGTTATTGCTTCAGTGGGAGCAATCACACAGTATCACAGAATCTGTCAGATGGACGATGTTAATTCTTTGGTGTTTGGATGGTAATTACAGAGCAAGGGAAAACGCCTCTTAACCTAGAGGCAGAAATGGAAAGGGCAGTAACTACAATCTATGAGACACTATAATAGCAACTCACTGGTGCCCTGAACAAGTTCGCAGTGAGATTACTGTTCCCAAAGTCAATACTTGCCAGCAGTGTTACTGAAGCACGTATTGTGAAATCCTATGGCAAGCCAGAAAAAGGATCGGCTGCATTCATTCAGATACTGCTGCTCTATCTATTGACTCACAATTCCTCCTTCCCCTGTTCCAAGAGGTATAAACCCCTCTTTCCCTCTGTGTAGGCTCTGCAGCAGGCATAGTTCTGCAACATTGATCTTGGAAGAATCCATTTGGGAACTCGTAATTTTAATTTTGCACTCAAAAAAGGGATCTTCTGGTTGACAAATTCTTTTGTTCCTAAGCTGTGGAGGAGAGGCAAAAGCAACCGCCCTTCTGCAGATGGGGAAGTGCTTCAACTGTTCGATAGCAGGTTATTTCCAGGGGACATTTTCAGATGCTCTTAACCAAATTCTCTATCGTATTCTTTCAACTAACAATAGCAGGAGACATACCTGTGGGAATGGGATCAGCAATACCAGTGCCTGCCCGGGCTGATGGGACAGCTCTGGGGAAAGCCAAAGGCAAGAGTTCGGTGCACTCTGGTTGGAACAACACTGTAAACACACAGCCAACTCAGTGGCCGGTTCTGTTCTCAGTGTAAAGCTATTATGTGTTTTGGAAAGTCACAAATGCATTTTTCTAAGTAGCAACCCTTCTTTTTCCCCGCTCTCAGAAACTGCATCTCCAGGAAGTTTATAGATGTCCTAAAGAGCTTTCAAGACAGTGTCACTCAATAAGATGCATCTAAAGCACACTCGATTATAATCTGTAGCAAAGTGAGAAGCTAAGAAATCTGTCTTGTAATTCTAGTGTTGTATACAAATAATTGTTTCAATCGTAGCTTCTGCTTTGTGATACCACTGGAAAGTTTAAAGTAAACTAGTATGACAGAAAATGTTTCTTGCTTTACTACCAGCTGTTATGGAAACATTTTAACTGTGCTTAAAATAAAACTGGAAATGAAATATTCTTGCTCCCTTCTCACACATTGCTGAAATTCCTTAAACAGTGAAAGAAATGGATGGCTGATATTGCCATTAAGAACTGGAGAAAACAAGCAAGAAGGATGGGAAAGAAGCAATGTCACTTTCAGACTAGCCTTGGATAGTTTATTTAGGTAAAAATTCTCAGCATATATTAAAGTAAGATTTTTTAAAATAGTCCTTTTTTGAGATTTACATACTAAGATTTTTAGATAAGTTCAGCAGTGCAGATGCTTGATCTTCAGCCTCCCAATAGAAACAGCTGGCAAAACAAAGGCATAAGAAGCTTTACATCTCTAAGACCCTGACTGAGTTAGGCAATGATCACAAACTTACCATATGGCTGATGTTAAAAAGAAATATTGAGTAGATACTGGTTCAGCGATCACCACTTATCCTATGCTCTGAGACAAGAATTTTGTGGAGAAAACCATTGTTTGGGGGACACTGAGGAAGAAGGAAGGAGGTAAAAAACTGTAAGCAATTTTCTGTATTTAAAAAAAAAAGAAGTTAAAAATGAACAAAAAAATTCTTATGTTACCATTCCGGGACATGACTCAACTAAAATAATTTGGCTGTGCAGAAAGTGTAGTGGCTGACAGTAAGAGGACATCCTTTCTATGTGGACTTGCCACCTGGAGAGGACCAACATAGGGCCAGTTTCAGGCAGAGGCAAAATAAGTAGATGGTAGACTGTCCTATTAAGAGGTGTCCATGCTGCCAGCTCTCCTTTAGCAGTATGGTCCTGAGGCAACAGCCTTGCTGCCATTATTGCCACCCAGCAATGGGCTGAGCACACAGGAGAGGACAGTGGGAACAGCTGGAAGCGTTCTCACTCTTGTCCCACACTGCAGCAGCCAGACCCAACTAATTTTTTTCTCATTTATTTATGGCAAAAATTCTCTTTTTTTTCTAAACTGCTAAGCAGCATTGAGCTGGTTCTTATGATACTTTTCATTAAAAGTAGTGCAGAAAAATAACAGATCCAGGCTTTGCAGCCAGGAATAAGCCTGTCTGATCATCAGCACACAATTTTAATGTATCATCCCTGGCTTTTCCAGGTCTCCTTCATCCCTTGCCCCGGGGTTGTGAGTGTTCCAGTTTTACTCCAGTTTAACTTTTTCAGCTCGGTTTTGCCTCCTGCTTTTCTTTTCCACCTCTACTGAACCTTCCCTTTCATCCTATCTTGCAGAAATTCTTCCAGTTTCTGTTGCATCGTCTGCCATGTCTTCTCTTGCCTTCACTGCTGTCTTCCGAATCCCAACTATCATTTCCCCATAGACTCCCAAATGGTTCAAGTCTGAAAACATTATTAAGGTTTCAGCAACTAAATGTAGTTCTATAATACAATCATAAAATCGTAGACTGGATTGGGTTGGAAAGGACCATGAAGATCACCCAGTTCCAACCCATCTGCCATGGGCAAGAATATCTTCCACTTGATCGAGTTGCTCAAAACCTCATTCAACCTGGCCCTGAATACCTTCACAGATGATGCTTCCATGACTTCTCCAGCCAATCTGTCCCGGTGCCTCACCACCCTCACAGTAAAAAATGTCTTCCTAATAGCTAAAATAAGTAAGTAAGAAAAAGAGGATGTATCATCGTTGGAAAGAAGGGGATGTAAGCCAGGTCATGTTCAAGGATGCTGTTAAGTCGTGTAGGAGGAAAATCAGGGAAGCAAAAGCCCGCTCAAATTGGCCACTTCTGTTAAGGACAATAAGAAGAGTTTTTATAAATACATCAATGGCAGAAAGAAGGGCGGCAGCGACCTCCACTCCTTGTTGGATGTGGAGGGAAATACAGTAACCAGAGATGCAGAGAAGGCTGAGGTACTTAATGTCTTCTTTGCCTCAGTTTTCAACAGCAAGGATGTCAGCTCGCTTCACAGTTGGCCCTCTGAAGTGGTTCTGAAGTGGCCCTCCTGCAATCCATGAGGAGGAAGTTAGAGACCTGCTGAGCCACTTGGACCCTCATAAGTCTATGGGGCCGGATGGGATCCATCCTAGGGTGCTGAGAGAGCTGGCGGATGAGCTTGCTAAGCCGCTCTCCATCATCTTTCAGCAGTCCTGGCTCATTGGAGAGGTCCCGGAAGACTGGAAGTTGGCCAATGTGACGCCCATCCACAAGAAGGGCCGTAAGGATAATCCAGGTAATTACAGACCTGTCAGCCTGACCTTGGTCCCAGGTAAAATCATGGAGAAGATAATCCTGGGTGAAATCATGCGCCACCTGCAGAACGGTCAAGAAATAAGGCCCAGCAAGCATGGATTTAGGAGGGGTAGGTCCTGCCTGACCAACCTGATCTCCTTTTATGACCACGTGACTCGCCTGGTGGATGAGAGGAAGGCTGTGGATGTGGTATACCTGGACTTTAACAAGGCCTTTGACACTGTCTCCCACAGTAGACTCCATGGGAAGCTGGCAGCCCGTGGCTTAGACGGGAGCACTCTGTGCTGGGTTAGGAATTGGCTGGATGGCCGAGCCCAGAGAGTGGTGGTGAATGGTGTCTCATCCAGTTGGTGGCCGGTCACCAGTGGTGTCCCCCAGGGATCGGTGTTGGGTCCCGTCCTGCTTAATATCTTTATTGATGATCTGGATGAGAGGATTGAGTCCATCATCAGCAAGTTTGCAGATGATACCAAACTGGGTGGAAGAGTTGATCTGTTAGAGGGTAGGATGGCCCTACAGAGGGACCTGGACAGACTGGAGAGATGGGCTGATTCTAATGGGATGATGTTTAATAAGTCCAAATGTCGGATACTTCATTTTGGACACAACAATCCCATGCAGAGCTACAGACTGGGGACAGAGTGGCTAGAGAGTAGTCAGGCAGAAAAGGACCTGGGAGTGCTGGTGGACAGGAAGCTCAACATGAGCCAGCAGTGTGCCCAGGTGGCCAAGAAGGCCAATGGCATTCTGGCCTGCATCAGGAATAGTGTGGCGATCAGGACCAGAGAAGTTATCGTCCCCCTGTACTTGGCACTGGTCAGGCCTCATCTTGAATACTGTGTCCAGTTCTGCCCCCCCCCCCCTAGTTTGGGAAAGATGTTAGGATACTGGAATGTGTTCAGAGGAGGGCAACGAAGATGGTGAAGGGGCTGGAGCACAAGCCCTATGAGGAGCGACTGAGGGAGTTGGGGCTGTTTAGTCTGGAGAAGAGGAGGCTCAGGGGAGACCTCATTGCTCTCTACAACTCCCTAAAAGGAGGCTGTAGTCGGGCAGGGATTGGTCTCTTCTCTCAGGTGACCAGTGGCAGAACCAGAGGGCATGGACTTAAGCTTCGTCAGGGAAAGTTTAGACATGATATGAGGAAAAAATTCTTCACTGAAAGGGTGATTGGCCATTGGAATGGGCTGCCCAGGGAGGTGGTGGAGTTGCCGACCCTGGAGGTGTTTAAGGGGAGACTGGATGAGGCACTGAGTGCCATGGTTTAGATGATGGTTGGTGTTAGTGTTGGTGTTAGTGTTGGGTTATACGTTGGACTTGATGATCTCAGAGGTCCTTTCCAACCTTGTGATACTGTGATACTGTGTGATAAAATCATTCCTCGTCGTCCTGCACTCTCGGATAAAGAGCCTCTCCCCCACTTTCCTGTAGGCCACTTTTAAGTACTGGAAGGATGCGATGAGGTATCCCAAGAGCCTTATCTTCTAAACAAGCCCAATTCCTTTAGCCTGTCCTCATAGGAGAGGTGCTCCAGTCCTCTGATAATCTTCAAGGCCCTCCCCTGGACTCACTCCAAGGGTTCCACATCCTTCCTGTGCTGAAGAATCCAGGAATGAATGCAGTACTCCAGGTGAGGTCTCACAAGAGGAGAGTAGAGGAGCAGAATCACCTCCTTTCTTTGACCTGCTGGTAACAGGCAGTACTAGGTTGAACCTGCCCTGCTTCTGAACCCAAAGGATAGACAATATTCCACTGCTTCTTACTTAATTTCTAATATAATTCAAACGTATTTTTTGTCTAAATTTTAGTAGCCTGTAACTCCTTCTTCCTTTATCATCAATAATCTCTTTACTCACTTCCCCCGCCCCCACCCCCCCCAACCACTTGAGTAAGTATCTTTCAAGCTTACTTGAACCTCTAGACATTAATCTTCTGACCTTCCACCAATAATTGCAGGATTCTGTAACAAATGATGTATCAATAGCTTACAATTTTGGAGAACACTTTCCTAAAATATACTCTGGGAGAGTATCACTGGATTCCCATTCTTGCAAACAGGCATACTTGTGGCTTCTGCTTTAAATTTCCTTGTTAATGGATTGCTTGATTTACAATTCTGCTTTAATATAAGCTATATAACCTCAAAAACTGCAGCTTGAATCATGGATGTGACAGACATCATGTTCTTTTCTGTCTGTGAAAACCATCTGACTCTGTGATCAAACCCAATGTTGATTTCTTTTTCCAGTGGACAAAGGTCAGATTTTATTACCAAAAAAAGAGAACTGTTGTTCACACTAATAGCGACCTTACTCTTTACTTCCATCTCATAGATTCTCTTAATGCTAATGAGGAATGGGCATTTATTAAAGAGGGAATATTTCTACTTGTATAAATAGATTTACATGAAGGGACTATACTTTGGCTTTAAGTACGTTGCTGGAATTGAGTCAAAGCCGTAAACTCAATCTTCTCTAAGCACAATATGAAACTCAAGCTTGTAATTTTCACCTTGAAGACCTCAGTGATTGCTGCAGCTCGTAACACCGTATGTCATGGATTTACAAGTAGAAAACCAGAGCATGCCCCACAACAGTTCTGGTTCCAAGCTTATTCAGTTTAAGTATTTGGGGGCCTCATACAGTAGAAAGCACTCAGAAGTGACTAACGTATTCGTAAAAACGTATCACATGCAGCTCACGGTGACATTTAGAAAAACATGCACCGCTCTGATCTTTAAACAGCTAACATCTTGGGAACAAAGTGGATTACAAAGTAAACCAGAATGGAAATTCAACTGAAAACTCTCACAAGGAATTGTATAAGCCACTCTTCAAGCTGCCTACAAACATAATACTTCAGACGACTTCGATCACTGACTTGAAAATCTTCTAAAACCCAAAAATAAGGAAGTAATTTATGAAAAACATGTCTATACTGAAGAGATTTTTCATTGGACAAAGCAAGTTTCCAGCAGTATGGCTACTGCCACTGTCATTAACTGGAAAAGAGTAACACAACAGGGGTGTGACCATACCACCTGCCTCAGGGGCCAGAGAACAGACTTAAATTTACGTTTTTAACTAGAACAGAAGTAGTCTTCAGCTTCACTCTCCAAATGTCACACAGGGCTTCTTCAACTTGTGACCAATTAATCAACTGGAATTATTTCTGTTCTTCTAAGAAGGACATGGTTCAATGCTGTTAGGAAAGTGGCTTTACCAAAGAACTTGATTAACAGCAGAAAAGGTTTCTACAGTTTTAGTTTTATATTATTGTGGATACCATCCAATAAGCCCTACAAACTCAATAATTCACTCTTAAGTTAGGGACTATGCAGATGTCCCACGTATTAGATTTAATATGATCTTTTTACTTCTTTTATCCTCACTGCTGTGTAGTACCTGATTTTTATAAAGCTGTACAAATATTGAAAAGTAGTAACCTCAGCACAATCAGATCATTTGATGCTTCCAAATTCTTTAACTTCAGTTTCAAATTTTCAGTAAGCTGTTCTCACACTGCACTCAGGTGCTTTTTCAACAAGTTTTGCACAGTAGAAAATGTGCACTACACATAAAAAACACATGGCAAAGAGACATCAAAACACGTCATTTAGACCCAATTTGATCTAACAACAAGGTATGAATCGTTGATGTTAAATACCTGCTTTTATTAGACAATGAGATACCTTTTAGCAACAGGAAAGATGACTGATCTCAAGGAGCTCTGAAGAGTGCACACCACACCAGTATCACTTACATCTTTAAAATGGATTAGATTGGATTACAGAACTCACAGAAGAAAGAAGCTGTTGGCTTATTCACTTCTGTAAGTTATTTAATACTGGAACAGCTTGGAAGTTTTAATAGGAGAGACGAAATTACGGTGTGTACTTCTGTTGTGCTGAGTAACTGCAATGAAATGCAATCTCTGATTACGCATGGGTTTTAACACAATTCATGTTTTCTGTTACTGAGTTTAAATTGGAATAATCAGAAGGCAACATGGCTACAGTTCCAGAATATCCTTTCTCACTGCCAATGTCACCCCAAAGCACACTAAAGTCTAATGAATTCTCTCACCATTCATTTCAGTAGCAGTGGGGATCACATCCTCAACAGAATGATTTTCTTTTATTTTCAGTATTAACAGAGACACTAAATAGACAATAACATGCAATTACAGGTGTGAAAGAAGTGGGAAAGAACATGTTGCACATTTATCTTCATATTCGAACATAATGTATTCAACGAATAAAAAAAAACATTAAGGGGTTTTAGCCTAGTCTAATGCTGCTATATTTTTCTACTTAAAATTGAAAAGAAACTTGTAAAATGGATCTGCTTTTTTAACAAAAAGGTTGCCACTTAATGCTTTAATCCACTTTTCCCAAAATATTCCCCTAAACATACTCATTACATCTACATCTCCCTTCACATTCCCCATGTCACAGCTATAGAAAACGTAAAGTGAAACGAACTATCAATCTTGACCAGTACATCCTGACTCTTCCCCCCAAGTCATCCATCTTTCCAGCATTTTTGACTTGCATACAATTTCTGAATTTGTTCGTTCAGTATCCACAGCGTCTAAAGGGCCTGATATTTTTATCTCTTTATTGTCCTTGTTTAAAGAAAAATATAAAATATATATTACATAAAGCATTTGCCTTACCCCATCTGCTCTCACAGAGATCTGAAACAACAGGAAGATAAAAGTAATTTCTATTGACAAAGGATTATCTTTCTCAGTTTGTGCTGTTCGTATTTACAAAGAATCTCCTAGGTGGTAGATTCATAGTAAAAACCTATTCATCAATTTAGCAATCTCATTTATTTTTATTTCATGAAGTTAACTTAAACAGAAGTAGGAGTGATGTTATAAACTCAGTTGAGGCATTTCAGCTGCTAAAGGTACAGATGGTGGCTTACTGAACAAGGTTGTCAGGCAGTTTTACAATTAAAAACTAGTTTTACTCAGAATGCTCAGAAGCATTTCCTAGCCACCAACTATCTGATTTTTTTTTTTCCCCACATCCCCTAGCTATTTGAATACTTACGTTTGCAGATCACATCCTCTTTGTCCTTCAGGCTTCCAGGTAGCAATAACAAATCTTACCAAAGTACTGGCAGTTTCCCTCTTTTCCTGATATGGAAGTTTTTCTACAGTATAAGTGCTGAACCCTCAGGAAGTCGGAGCAGCATCAATTCACGTTTGGAAGATTATCTTTACAGCAATAAATATGTAGCAATTTATTTCTGAAGCTTCAAATCACTCAGGGCAATCTTTACACTTGAAAGTGCAAACAACTCCTAAGTCCCGGCAGTTTGAACAGGGCATAAAATACCCTGAACAAGGATATCTGCAAGCTTCAATAACCAAATTAATCTCAAGACCTTTTAAATTCAAGGATTTAATTTAATGGATTTCAACCAGTGGGTTTTGTCTATTTTTGACAGAATCAAAATGGCAAAAAAATTAAGGCACTTCATCTGAAGGCTAATAACTTTTCACTACGGAAAGGTGTTCGGCCTCCAAAGGCACAAGTACATTCCTATAGTCTTTATTAATTCTGGAAAATGATACCCTGTCCGACTGAGAAGGCAGTGGCAATGCTTGTTGCCACTGGTATGGGGCTGGGGCTGAGTGTCTGGCTCGCCTTTTTTCCACAGCAAGATTTTATGGACAAATAAATTAACTACTAGCAGAAGTAGTTTTTGAATTTACTGCAGTAGTTCAGTCATGTCTGGGCCATTTTCTAACTCCAATCACCCCACTTAATTCTCTGAACCAAGCTCAAAAGAACGATCCTATGCTGCTGAGGGCTCTAGAAGAGATTTTATGTATGTACATGTGGTCCAAACAGAATCTCCCATAAACAGAATGATGGAAGAGCAGGTCATACCACGTAGGACATCTAGGTATTAAAACAACCCCTCCAAATTTTTATGCAAGTCTGATAAATCCAAGGAGACCTTAAAATAGTAACTCAGGAAAAGTTAAGATGGGCAGATAATCTTAGAAGACATTTCCCTTTTTCTGTCTGGTGCAGGAGCATGCTCACACAAAGCACTAATGAGCATTTTCTATTTCACGTGCAAGTTGGCACGTGGCTGCAACAAATACCTGCAGGTATGCAGCTCTGTGTTGCAACCTGCAGAGCTCTCCAGGATGTGTTACAATGAACAGTACTATAAGATACGCATTTTCTTATAAACAGATATTCAAACTCTTTCTACTCTCTGGATATTCACAAAGTACTGCCTTTGTCTTACAGATGTTTTAAACAAACTGCTTCAATTCCCACTCCAAGGAAATACTGTCACATGCCAAGAGGATGCATTCACTCATGAACACCCACTGTCCTTCTCTAATTGGAATTAGAAATATTAATATAACTTCCCTACAATTAAAATCCTACATTAAAAAACACACCTGTTTCTAGAACAGCTTTCCATCTTCCTTGAGCTGCTGTTTGAAAAATCTCTATTGTGATTTTATTTCAGCACATAAATGGAATCAGTTACACTTCATTGAGTTCCTTCTTTCTCCTTTTTCTTTTTTTAGATAATGGAACTGTTTCAAATTAATAGGCTGGTTTCAATAACTTATGAATCCTGTCTACCCTTTAAATACAGAAACACATTCTTTGCAGCTTAAATTTGTTTGCTCCTAGTATTTATGTGCTTCTAAAAACTCAGATACAAATAGAAATAGTACACACTTCTATTCCAAATAGCATTTATAGTTAATGTTCTTTTCCTACTGCACCCATTTACAATGCCAAATATAATACAATCTGATTAACAAGCTGGGCTCCAGCACTCCATTTGGATGGTCAGTATAGCTTCTATTCTTACTAAACCTAGTAGCATTTGCTTGTCATTCCACTTCATTCATAGTCAATGCAAATGGAAGAAAAAGTTAAATTTCAGTCAAGATGAAATTATTTAGGTTTGCTTAGGAGTAATAAGAGATGGTCACAGTCCGCTTGTTTTGCACGTTCTTGACGTCTACCAACAAACATGCATGATTCAATCTTATCTGTTAAAGCATTCTCATTTAACAACATGATGATGAATCTTTATCACAAATTATGTAGGAAAGATGTTCCTGAGATTGTTCCGAGCATTAAAACATACAAATTAAATACATAAGAAAGATGTAAGGTACAAATATTATACATACAAATATAAATATTAATAAAAATGTAAATTAAACTAAAATTTATCTAAATGGTAAAGCCAAGTGCAATGGAATTCTATCATATATGAACACTAAATTCTGAATTGTGTTATAGGCAAGAACTACTCTGCATTTATGCCATCAGGGATGAACACAAAGATGCACTACATGCAAGTACTAACCTAACCCAGACCACGTCTGAAGCGGTGAGCAGCCACACACGTGAATCACAGGTGCTAAGGCATAATGAAATAGACCTTTCCAGGTTGCAAACCCTTGCAGTAAACCGGCAATAGCTCCAAATGTAAATGGATATGTAGGGATTTGGCTATACAATAACCAGAGCTAACTTTGAGGAAAAGAACTAAGCACCTTCATTCTCCCTTAAAACAAACTTCTTCAGACTACAACTCAAGCAAACCACCACGGACTCATAAGAATCCATGGAGTAGCTGGTCTCTCCAGCTATGTACACAGGTTTCATATACAAGTGTTGACTACAGATAAGCAGAATACAAAATTACATTGTAATTAATGCAAACCCACTTAGATGTGAAGCATCATGACTGTACAAGCCAGAATCACAGCCTCCCTTGTAAAACTGAAAAGAACCAGAGAGAAGGAAAAATCAGCAGAGTCCTACACATCACTGACAATGGTGACACTAGAAGCGGTTAGGTGATTGATTGCAGCATATCTTGTAGAATTATCTACATAAAAGTAAATATATGTGTAAAAAATTCCCTGGTTACTGCAGCATTACAAGAAGCATTAAATTGCTTTAATGGTTCCTTTAAGTGTCTAGGGCACATCTGGGGGCCATAAAAAAAAATAATAATAATATTGGCAAGAGCAGGTGTGATATTGCTCATTTCTCGCTGCCATGAACACATCTGTGTTCAGAAGACAGAAATACAGCATCTAGTGATAGAATGACCTACCATGTGACTATTAGATAAAATAGAGGAGAAAAAGATTCATGCATGCTCTGTTAGAAAATTATTTCCTGTGTGAACTGCATTGCCGAAGGTCATCATGCGCTACAAATCTGCACTTCCCATGTATTTCCCTTCCTTACAGAAATTATGTTTCATTAGAAACATATAACCTACATGTTAGAACTGTACAGGGTCTGTATCATTTCAATCATGTTCCACATACAGTACTATGTCTATAAATATCTTACGCAACTAGGAGTATCTTGTTCATATGCCTATTGGCCTCCTTCAGTTCCCATGAATCAGGAACCCAAAAGACCCTACTCCTCCCAGTGCAGTGGCTTATGAAATCCCATTTAACTTGCACAGTTATTCACACAGTTACACAGCACATGCTTCCATGGGCGAAATAAAAAAAAATCCTATTTTGCCAACAGTCAGATGTCAACCTTTCTGGAAAATAAGTATGACTTTTCATTTTGTTTGCATTTTGGTTTCCTAAAACGCACTAAAATCTCCAGGACTTTCTCATGAGATTTTTGCTACTAATGTAGTAACTCATTTGGGTGAAGTACATAAATATCTAGTAATAAAAGTATAATGCCTTTTGTGGGTTACCTCTGTATGTGATCAGCAGATCTCCTGCCTCTGAAGCTGACCATAACACAGATCACAACATCCAGCTGATGCAAGAAAAGATTCCCGATGTGTGTATCGGAAGGTACGTGTTCAACTCTTATCTTGCTCCGTAAAGTATGCATTTGTATTGCACCTTACATTAATACATCTATGTGAAAGTAGCCTGAAGTAATACAATAGTTCCCTAGACGGAGATATGTTTTGGTGTTTAAGGATTAAAACACATGAAGTATAAAGGGATGCATCAGCATTTTTTGTGATAAACACACAATCATAATGGACTCTATTGACTGAAAATGCAATTATGGGTTCAAATAATTTCAGATAGACATTGTTGATGTTTAATCTTTAATAGCTATAAGCGATTTGCTTAGTTACCACTTTGAAAAGACTTTCAAATTTGTAATGAATACTACTGTAAGTTATCTAACCTCAGGAAAAACACAGTGGAATATTAATTGCTCCCCACTAAACACATCTATGTTTACAAGACAGAATTAATTATGTGTTTTGCAGCTCAAGACACTGTAGACTTAACAGAACATAGAGAATACCATAAGCACGTGCCTATGAAGACAGTCAGAGGGACTAGTCTTTTAGCCCTAGGAAGAGAAGGCTTCAGGGGTAACTGCTGGAGGCTGCAACACCTAACAGAAGGGTTACCAAGAAGACAGAGCACCGAAGTGCAGAAGAAAGAGATAATGGGCATAACTTGAAAGACAGGGATTCTGCCAGGTTTAAGACAAAAAAATACTTCAAGTATAATTTAGCACTGCAACAGGTTTCCCAGAGGCTGTGGGATCTCCACAGTTGGAAGTTTTCAAGGCCCATTTGGACAAAGCCCTGAGCAAGATGCTCTGAATTCAATGTCGCTTCTGCTTTGATCAGATGGCCTCCCGAGATCATTCTCACTTGGGTGAATATATGCTGCTATAATTACCCAATGAAGTTGAAGTTTCCAGTTAAGACCTGTAACCTGTCCAAGGGCCAACCAAAAGAATGCACTTACCTGAGAAAAGTGCAGGAATGTTTCTTCTCTCATGCCTTTTATAAAAGTGAAATAAAATAGTAAGTGTTGTACTTTATGTATAAAATGTGATGTGCTATAAAGACCTTTTTCCCCAGAGACATTCAAAAGAAATGAGGCAAGAATTTAGACAAATGGCTGGAAAAAAGAGACATGCAGCAAACTGTAGTTCCGAATGAAGACTGGCATTCAGAGTCCCTGGGAGTTTCTGTTCCTCAGGTTCACATTACAGAAAGGCAGCCATCATAAATGGTGGTGTTGCTATCATCACATAATGCATTACAGATCTATGTACAAGACCTAGTGAAAATAACAGTTTTCCAATGATATTTGTAACAATATTCAACAATTAAAGCTAAAGTTATGGCACCAACAAGAAACATTTGCTTGCAGACAATCCAATGTAAACAACACAATAGCCATGGCAAGCCTGGTTAAATTGAGCTTTCTCAGTTTGCCTTTCTAGTGACAGGATGTTTGCATATTGGACCCAGGTCTGCTTCTATTTAAGAAAATAATAAAAGTTTCGTTGACTTAATGGGAACAGACTCAACACTCATGACTGAACCACTTTTCATTAATCGTAAAATAAGTGGAAAAGAAACACATCTGTTAATTTAAATGTAGGATTCAGGAGCTACAGCCCTAGAGATCTCCAAGCATCTCAGGCAATGCAGAAGCCATGAAGAGGCAGCGCCGCTCAGCACATTACTTGTTTGTTGACACATCTTCAGGTCTTGAATTCACTAACACATATGCTGGACAGTAGCTGTTGGAGATTTGCTCTGATTCCAAGGCCTGAGATCAGAACACGGTTAAATCTGAAATTAAGTCAGTCTTACAGATGCCCCCTTCCATGCCCACCATTTTAAACTCCTAGTATTCCTGTATTTACCTGTCTTTTTCTGGCCAAAATGTCAATGATTAAAATGGTCTGGGATGGAGAAAGCATGCTCACCATTCAGTTCATACACTTAGGTACTGATATATTTGCTTGACTAGCCCCGAAGAGATGGCTGAAAAGTGAAGGTATGATTTTCAGGAAATTACTTGGGCAGATTTATTTCATACAATTTGATTACTTCTGATAATTTTCATCACTAGTTACAGATTGTTTTGTTTCATAACTTTCCCTATATATTTTGCTGGATCAGAGAAGATGAGAAAATTAATCACTTTAGGTATCTAGGGTAAAGCACACTACCTCGTGACATTATATTTTTGGCATAATCTATTGTGATTTTTTCCTGGAAGCCCAAAACAAAGGAGCAGAAATTATTGTTTGGTCCCCAGGGTCATAGAACACCAAAGCAAGAAGCCTCTGTTTACTTCAGTCCCAGTCTGACTGAGCTTAGTATTGATTCCCTGGCAAAAGGAGCTACAACCTTAGCTCTATCACGGTTTTGAACCAGGAATGGATACATTCAGTCACTGCAGCACTTGTGTCTGCTTAATTACAGGTAGAGTCAGAAAGTCTTCAGTCCACAGTTTCTTTCCTTTCAAACTTTCTGTAGACATAAAAGACATCTGCCAGGAGGAGGCAGTTGTCTTAGGAGGCCAGAGTTAATACAGACAAATTAATAGGCCAGCTTCCAAGCCCAATGTAATTTGAAACCAGCCTGAGTTTAAGAAAATTGTGCAAAACTATTCTTCCTGCAAAACCACTGGTCTTCCTTCTCAATACATATTTTAAGAAGTTAGCAGCCCAATTCAGATCTCAATCAGCTCTGAATTTGTGTCATTACATCCACTCTTTTAAAGTTTTACCTATTATGTTAATAGCATTTAGTTACACATGGATCTGGATTTGCTGGAAAATGCAAAAGCTGTAGATTATCAGCATTGGTTCACATCTACTGGGCAAATATTTTTAATTAAAACATTATCCTTTCTGTTCTTCCCCCTGCCTCAAAATTTTAAATATTCCTGTTCCCCTCATGTTCTTTTTATCTTTCCATAATGGTAATAACATACTTACTGATTGAGACGGCTTTTGTAGCTCCAGCTGCACTTCAGCATTTAATCAACTATAAAAGCCATTTATTGCTTCATAGACCAAATCTCCAGGAACATTATCACTTAACTATATGGTTGCCCAAAGCAACAAAAGGAAAGCTGTCTATATAGTACATATATACCCCATTCATCTTTTTGTGTAGTTCTAGTATCTGAGAGTAAATTATAGCTATTTTGTATCACTACTAATGTACCTTTACAAAATCAGTGAAAGGAAACGCACATACTATGCTCACACTAAAATTATTTTTAGGGAAAGCCACCAGCTGGTAATTTAGGCTCCCAAATTATTAAAAAGGAGAAGAAAGCATCTCAGATGATTTGTAAGGACAGAAACCAGAATGATGCTATCCCAGCGCTCACTGCTGAGGCAAAAGTAGGGAATGTTTCTCTCTCATCTGCAACATTTCGCATTTTTCAATATTGAACATCCTGTCCTCTGCCACTGGATTTCTCAGTTATTCAGTGTAACTCTTCAAGATGGCCTTTGTCTTCGCCATACAAAAAAATTTACTATCATCAGCAAGTTTTACCATCATTTTCAAGATGATTCATGACCGGGATGAAAAACAAATTCTTTTAGAAGACTACCCATGAATACCCTCCAATATCAAAATCATTATTCCTATCCTGTTTCCTGATCATTTTTAACCAACGTAAGCATGTTCTCATCTTATTCTTCTGCAATCTTTTTCTTCTAGAACTTTGCCAACTGCCACCTCAACCCATGGCAGATCCTCCTCCTTTCAAGTGAAGGTGGCTACACAAAAAAGGAAAATTAATTACCCCATTTGTCTTATTATCCTTTCATACTCCTTTAACTCTCAAAGAATAAGGCCTCTCAAACACAAAAGCTGTATCCTGTACCTCTTCTCCATTAACATCTCTGAGGACCTCAGAAGTTCATTCTTACAGCACATTCCACATACCGTATACCCCTATATGAGACAAGCACAGGTTTCCTGCTCTTCTCTGTGTGCTTTTCTTCCTCATGCACACTATGAGTCATAAGCTTTTTTATATTAATGAAATAACCTGACTTGTACTAAATAATTAACTACTTGATCATTTTGGGACCTCTAAGTCTTAACATAAAATTTCAGTACTCTTGAACATTAAAAAAAAGAAGTTTCTTTCTAAAGAGATCAGAAGTAAGTCCTGTAGCACTGCAAAGGAGTTTTAGCTACCCAGATCTGATCATAATCCTATTGGCAACTTTTCAGATGCTGCTGGGTAAAACTTTCACCCACTGAATCTCAAGAGATTTATCAAAAGCTCTTCAGTTTTCGCAAAAGAATGAAGGAGGTCAAAAACCATCCACTGGATGTATGACACCATCATTCTTGGCTTTTTCTCTACAAAATTATCCTTACGTTTCTAAAGCTGACCCTTTATGAAAAATCATTAGTAGCCTTATATATCCGACTACTCATTTTTATCACTTCAAATTCCATACATATTAGGATTTATGGTAATATTTTTTCCAGAAAATTAACCCTCAAATCAAAACAGTCAAAAGAAGGAACACAAACTCAACATAATTCACTTACTGTTACACAAAATAGTAGTGTGGTTTGGTTTGTCTCGGTTATTTTTAACAGTGTTTACACAACATTTTAGTCCTGCTCCTTCCATAACTGCACAAAAAATGATATATGAATTTAAAGGAATCACTCTGTGTACTGCTGAAATTCATTGTGATAAAAGGCAACAGATGTTGAGTAACTCAAATCAGCAGCTGAGGACGTGACTAAACAATGAAGAAGCATTCAATACAACAGCATCATAGGACACCAGGTATTTGTATGGCTACATACACAAGGCCCTCTGAACTCTAGACAAATCTGAGGACAGAGTGGCTGGAGAGCAGTCAGGTGGAAAGGGACCTGGGGGTACTGATTGACAGGAGGCTAAATATGAGCCAGCAGTGTGCCCAGGTGGCCAAGAAGGCCAATGGCATCCTGGCCTGCATCAAGAATGGTGTGGCCAGCAGGGCGAGGGAAGTGATCCTTCCCCTGTACTCAGCATTGGTGAGGCCACACCTCGAGTACTGTGTTCAGCTCTGGGCCCCTCAGTTCAAGAAAGATATTGAGGTGCTGGAGCGGGTCCAGAGAAAAGCAACAAAACTGGTGAAGGGACTTGAGCACAAGTCCTGTGAAGAGAGGCTGAGGGAGCTGGGGTTGTTTACCCTGGAGGAGGCTCAGGGGTGACCTCGTCACTCTCTACAACTATCTGAAAGGAGGTTGTAGTCAGGTGGGGGTCGGTCTCTTCTCCCAGGCAACCAGCAACAGAACAAGAGGGCACGAGCTTAGACTCTGCCAGGGAAGGTTTAGGCTGGATATCAGAAAAAAGTTCTTTACAGAGCAAGTAATCAGGCATTGGAATGGCCTGCCCAGAGAGGCGGTGGATTCACCATCCCTGGAGGTTTTTAAAATAAGACTGGATGTGGCACTTAGTGCCATGATCTAGTAATCATGATAGTGTTGGGTTAAAGGTTGGGCTTGATGCTCTTGGAGGTCTCTTCCAACCCAGATGATTCTATGATTAACCAGCATCTAAACAACACTATAGTAACGAGAAGTACAAAGTGTGCCCATGTGCACTGAACTGTTCATCACCAAGAGAACAGATTCCTGTTCAGAAGCAAAAAACCCACATTTTCACAAGCATTAGAAAAAAATCAGATCCCCATTCCTCGTTGCTGTACTCACCCAGTCAGTGTCACTTTCTTGAGGAAGCTGCTTGATGAGGAGCGAGACAGGAAAGGCAACACCTCAGCACGTTTCAGCTACCTGCTCCCCTTCGACCATCTCCTGACTGCCAGAACACGGGACAGAATCCAGTCCCACCTGAAAGCTCTGTGGCTCTGTGGCTTTCCTATCTTAATTTTTTTCAAAGTAAGTTCCAATTTGTTAAATTCAGTGTACGTTTCTTCACCTAATGCAGAGGTGAATCAACTGCCCATCTCAGTTACACAATAATGTGTACAGATAGACAGAAAGATAGTAAGATGCATACTTTTAGCACACTAATCCCCTCAAAATAGTTTTCTTCAAAACTGGAGAAGACTAGACTCGACATACGTAGTATAGTAAAGCAAGAAATTAGCATAAACCTATGACACACATCACTGTATTTATTAAACCATCAGTTAAGTCCAATAGTGGAGTTTAAGAAGCAATAACTACTTAAGTATCAGGTAAGGCCACATATGCAAGCCACGGAAGCAGGCTGGGAGATCCTTGTTTGCAACCCTTGCTGAAGCCACCCCCTATAAACCTGGAACCACAATGTGTTGTACGTAACAAAGAATATTCTGAGTACTGACAGATTTTCAGGCTACTTCCAGGATTAGGCTCAGAAGATAATATGTTGTTTTAGTATCCTTACGAACTTTCACAGTCTGCAGCTTGTTAGTGAAGACAACAGTAATAATGGACCTGACCCAGATAATGGGAATTTCTTATAGGTTTTAGGGACAAAGGTTTTGAATTAGGATTTCTTGCAGCAAATACTACAGCCAGTCTTTCTTCAGTTTCCTGCAATGATTTATAGCGCATTAGTTTTATCACTGAGTAAAAAGTGGCAAAACGAGGATTTTCACACTGACAGTAATAGGTATTTGTTCAAGCTTTCCTGACCATACTACACCAAAGTGGAGCAGAAAAAGTTGTGGCAAAGAAAAAGCAAGTGGAAGGGATAGACATTTGAAATACATGTAGGCCTGGGCAGCTGAAAGATATATGCATCATTAAAGCAAAGGGAAGGAGACAGGAGCATGAGGTTAAGAGTATATTCTGGACCTAGGATAAGGAAATTTGAGAGGTTAATAAGTAAGGGGATGTAGAGAGATAAAAACATGTGGATGAAAGCAGGAAAGATTATAAAGAACACGAAGGTGAGTGGGCACAGGAAAAAATCTGGAGCTGGAATGTGAAAATCCGACGCTGAAATGTTTTGTGTGATTACAGGTGCAATATAATAGCATGCTCTACTTTTATTTGAGGGAATTTCTATTAATATTTTCTTTACATTTTCCCCAGCACTTTTATGAACAGAAGGAAATTTGTAGATAGCTGTAGATATAAACCCGTAGATAGTTTCTACTTTTACACTGCAGTCAACTTTCTACTATTAAAACTGCAGTCACTAATAAAAAAAATGCTAGCTACTGCAAATGCTTAATACCACCTTCTCATCCAAATAGAAATGATGAAATGGTAGACTTCTAAAAAGGTGATTCACTAAACTTCTAAATGAAGTAAGTCTAAGTGGGGAAAAAAGGATGAAACTGTTAGCATTAGAGCTCACACATGCTTTTATCATGAAATTGTCTTTCTATTTCTAACCTCTTACAAAAAATGCTTCTAGAAAAAAAAACAAAGGTTTCCTAAAGTTGTTATAAATCTCTACAACTTCTGAGAAGACTGTGACAATATCTTCACAGAAAGTGCAACTGTATCACAAGAATGAACTCCCAATATGTACAGCCCAATTTAATGACTCACAGAATGAAAATGTTTAATTCAGCAAACCATGCACATAATCATCTTATATCTAAGACTGAAAATGAAGAAAACTTAATGCATAATAAAAATAGACTTTAGGACCACATTACTAGTTTTATTAGAGAATATATTTTGATTTTCAATACATTTCTCTAATGCTTAATGCAAGATCTTTGAGTTCTACTCTTCACCAAAAACACATCCTGGCATTTCCATTACTAACAGTGAAAACTGAGATCTTTACTGCAGCTTTTAGTGATGCATCAGATTGTGAAGTCTATGAGGTAACTTTGGTAGACGGAGACTTTGGGTGGAAACAAGCAGACAGGGGGTTGCACTCCCCACAGGCTTCTCTCAGCTCCCTGTACAGAAGAGCATGACAACAGCTGTATTTTTCTCTCCGGGCTCAAAGCCTATCATCCAGTTACCAGGATTAACCAAGCTATTGTCTGTCAGTTCAAGACAGCACACATGTATTTATAGCCAGCTGTGAACAGGAGGTTTCACTAAGGTTGAAACTAACATACTGTATCCTCCTTTAGCCATGAAAGCATATTAGCTAATGTGTCTTGCCACTTATTTCCGGATGACAAGAGGAGCACAGGCAGTAACGGTTTGGTTTCTCAGATGAGGGAGAAGCTATCTTGACCATTTGTCATTTCAAGAACATACCTTTATTACATGTATACAGAGCCTCACATAACAGATCCTTCTCACCTGATCCTCTGAACAATAATATTTTAGCCCTTCTGCCATTCTATTCCTTTATAGAATGAGAACTGCCTTCTCTCAAGGGGTTTTAAGAGTTGACACTCAATAATGGCTGCAATGATGAGTTGGATAGTTCTGCCTAGAAATAACAACAAATAAGTTGTACACAACATTTTCAATCTTCTTTGTACTTCCAGCAATAAAACACACTAACATTTTAAATTCTAATATTTTAAAAGCTGCATAGGATCTCCTTCACATCGTGAGAAAATCCTGGCACTCTAAAAAGAGCGAGTGCCAATATATGATATGTTCCCATGTAGAATCACTGTTCAAAAGGTACAGTTAAAATAATTCTGTGTATCTGTCTCCTCTGTGTTTGCAGCCTTTCCCTGACCATTCAAAACAATTGTGCCACACAGATGTCATGCATTCTTTGTGGGCACCAGACTAGTCACAAACATTTCTGTCTTGTTTCTAGTACAAAAGGCAGAAAAGAGACATCATGCAGTGTGATTTCATGACCTTCATTCCTCATCTAGACCCTAGAACTAAGTTCTCTATTTTTTTGTTGTTGACGCAAAGCATTTGAAATGTATGCACTTAAGCCTAGTTGAGGAGACGATTTCATCTGACAGATTTGAATGAAAGACAGCATAGCTCCTTTATACACTAAATACAGCTTACGCCACAGTAATCCTCTGAATTCAATGAACTCGAGATGAGTTTGGCTGTCTCGGTACCTTGGCACCCACAGCTGCTGCAGTGCGCTGCTACATTCAGTGTGCTGTACTCTTCAGCATAAGCAACACATCAATTCTGCAGGAAGGGTATGATGTTCAACTTGTGGGTTTAATAGCCCACATTTGGGATCTTGAAACATATTATAAGCTACATATAAATACATACATAAAATCAGCCTACATTTTGCATGTTCTGAACCCACTCCCTTCCAAATGGCAATAAATAAAACCCACTTAAAAAAAGGGAAAGCATGATGCAGGCAGAATGAGATGAACTAGAAACAGCAAATCATCTGAGAACCACCTCTCACTGCAAGACTGTGGTGCTAACTTTGATGCGGGGGCAGGTTCCAATTGCCTACCACAAAAAAGGCATCTGCGGTTATTTTAGATGGTTCCTAGACACTTGGCCACCAAGCTATGTACATCCAGAACAGCACAGGTCTCTGTCAGCTCCTGTGCCACACCAATGTACTCTCTTGCACATGCCTCAGATATCCCAGGTCATCTAAAATGGCATTAGGCATTCATGCAATATAGTCCTGCTTCAGATGTCACATCCTGGCTATTTACTGATCTCTTCGTTTCCACAGTTGATTTAACTCCTTTCCCCAAATATCAATCTGTCTGAACATAAGCTACTCATGTGTCACTGTTTCCTCCAAACAAACAGAATAAACTCCTTTTATAATTGCAGCAATGTCTCAACTCTGCAACAGGAAAAATAACCAGCATCTCAGTACACATCTGCTTCTGCAAAGTGGCAACACTGAGTCGGACTAAACAGCGGGTTTATAAAAAAGACATAACTATTGTAGTATAGGGGCAAGAAAAGACAACATGTTGCATGCCAGACAAGACAATAATGTATGCTTTGTGTAAATTATTCCCACTCATGTAAAAAACCCTTAAATCTAAACCAACAAAATGTGAGCAAATTCATATAGGAAAAAATCCTACAATTTTATTGGGTCCAATGCTGATCTGAATATATGAGACCTCACAAGAAAACAAACTGACTTAAGAAAAAACATTAACTAAAGGAGGAAACAGACCAATGAGAGAAACACCTCTGATTTGCAGCATTATGATTTCTTAACTGATCAAAAACATATCAAAAGAATAAAATGGAAGACCATGGTTAATTTGAGAAATGTATAGTCAAGTTACTACTCCATGGGGACCTGCCCTAGTATTGAATTCCATTGCAGCTCTAGATTGCATTTTAGCTGCTTGAGAACAAGAACAGCAGAATAAGCTCAGGCAATACTTTATCTGCATTGCAGCTTGCTCCAAATCGAGCTCTTTGTTATGCTCAAACGAGCAATGGACAGGCTATCACTGCTCTCTGACAGCACTTCCCCAGTCTGGTCTAATAATTAAAAAAAAATCCAACTACCATGGCAGTATTTACTCAGTATTAGTCACTGGACTATCTTCTTTGCTTTTAATATTACGTTTTAAAATGCACGTTTCTGTGGAGTCCCCTCAGGAACCACAAGAAGTCATAATTAAGGCATTATTGGAAACACCAGCAGAACCATCCAGAATAAAATGCTGGCAAACCAGTGGGACTACAAATACATTTGAAGGCCAAGGAAATATGGTTGACTCCAAATCTCTAGGTACTAAACTTAGGTAGGAACTAGCTTTTTCTTCTTTTGTCGTCAAGGTATATTATCTCCCCTGAACTTTCCTACACATTCATTTTTACCAGTCCTTAACTACCTCCAGTGTCTGAGATCTGTCACCTACAAAGTAGGACTTCTAAAGCCTAGAGGGAGATTTAATAGTACTACAGGCAGCATTAAACAAAGCAGCTAAAAAAAAAATTAAAAGCAGCTTTGATCTATGCTTATTTCATTAACGTCTGGTTCTCCTGTGATTCCTTAGCTGTTTCTTGGTCATAGTCTTTGCCTCTTGCTCATCTCAAGGGTCAAAGCAATTTTTTGACAAGAGTCTAGAGGTTACATGAAAAATAGCATTCATTTAAAACATAGAGCATATGAAGTTATCTTTCTCTAAGGTCTCTGAATATCTTTCTTCTGGGATCCTCTATCTTCGCTTTTATTCTGCAAGGTAAGAATACAGAGGAAGGTTTGGGTTGGTTTTCTCAATACAATGTTCCACTCTGTAATGACTTCCTTTAAACATATTTCAGGTGTTCCAATTCATTAATTTGAGCTATATTCAAACAAATAAAAACAACCATAGAGAACTATAATCAGCTAAAAATTAACCACTTTTAACATAAAAAAGCCCACTAATACTAGCAAACCTAACCTACTCATTTCTTGACTCGTTTTCGGCTTTCCGATTAACAACATAACAATGCATAACTTGAATTACGCTTCCAGGTTGGTGTTTGAAGAATGTTTGCTTTTAAGTTATACTATTCATCACCTACTTAGCTCTATACTATGTAAGTTTTTTGTTCTTCTATTTCAAGACTGGAGTTAATGAGATCAGGATGACCTGGCTGCCCGTGGAGGCACCAGAATTCCTCCCTCTCTTACACCTTTCCTCTGTCAAAATCTGAAACAGCATTGTAGGCACCTCAGAGTGTTACTCACTGGTAATTCTCTTCTGTCTTCTCCTCTAGCAAGCAACAACAATATAGGCAGTTCTGTGGCTCTACAGATCAGGAAGACACACGCAAAAACCTTTCTATCATAGAATGGTCTTACCCACCGTCTTTCAAACCAGAATTTTCCACTTCCAGTAATAGACTGTGACATAAGTAAGAGGCTCTCAGTGGTACTAGTAAGGTATTTAAGACACAAATATGGATGAATAAGAAAGGACAACTATACAGATAGCAGATGGTTTCCATCACTATACACTTTCCTTACATAAGAAAATATTGAGGAGTGTGTATTCAACATTACCCCTCTTCCTTACTAAAACAGTATTCATCAGAAGCAGCAAGGATCTGGGTAAAGAACACAGAATAAATTTGTGGGAAGCCAGGCTGGGAGGAACCATCATTACCTGAAGAGCATAATTAAATCTTGCCAAACTGAAATACACTATAAAAAAAAAATACTGCTACTCAAGATGATCATGGGGATGGGGACAGGAAACTCCAAGCAGGAAAATGAAGAATACTGAGGAACAGGGTTCCTTATATATTTCCTGAAGGATGTGAAACAACTGGCTTGATAATACAGAAGGACCCATGATTTCAATGGTTCCATGACCCACCTGTCAAATATGCTGTCTCAATCTCTTGTAGAAGGGGCAAACATCCTACTAGGAAGAGAGCATCAGACGTATCTCCTTTCAGTATATTCAGCTTAAGAAAATTGTCACAGCTGACCTGCTGTGATCAGCATTACTGTATCTGATACAGTACATTAACTCCTTAGGGATTCAAAATAGTAGCTTTTCTTCCCTACCAAATAAGTAAGTGTACCTCAACGGTGAGGCTCTGATTTTCACCTTAAAGACTTGAAAAGCTTCAAAGGTAAGAAGGCTCGGATAAGGAGTAGCCCTTAGGAAAGCTCTGTTTTGAAAAACATGCATCTTGTTTGAAAACCACAACTCAGTTATAGCAGTCTCTCTGCTGGCTGACAAAGTATGATCAGTGCATGTCCGTGCACCGAGAGAGATGTTCATCACTGGACAGAGTCCACATGGCAGCAATAAGAATAAACAGAAGGCTGAGGGGGAACCCTAGACTAATAATCCACCAGGATAGTTTGGTCTAAAGATAAGATGACTAATGAAGTGGCAGAACGTGAAATCAGTCTACAATTACTCAAAGGGCTACTGCCAAGAATAAGAAAGTAATGTTTGCTAGAGATTATTAGCAAATGATAGACTCAACATCTAAGAATGATTAATATGCAACAAGATTACTAAAAACCTCACTTGAAAATTTTTTCCGATACAAGTCAAACAACACAGTATAGTTATTTCTGAATTGTTTTTGTTCCTCTCTGACAGACACTCTGTTCAACACAGCTCTGGGGTGTTTTTGGTTTCATTTCATTTTTTTCCCATTATTATTTTTGCTATTGTTTCATGACTAGGAAAGCTCTTACAAACTGTGCTGAGGTTGTAAGAGCCATGTAGGAGATTCGTATGTTGACTTTCAGGAATATCTAGTGAACACTTAGAAAATTCAGTTAGTACTTTTTCCACAGTTCAGTTAAAAGTTGTATTTTTATTTCTTAGTTGAAATGTCACATTTATGAAAGAAAGAAGTTAAGAAATAGCACGCCCATTTTCTTTACATCTTTGACAGAGTTGCACCACAATTCAAGTTTTATTTGTGCTCAGGACTTTCAAATGATATTTGAAATCCAAAAACTGTATGATGAGAAGAAGATTATGAAATGGAATACTTATAAGGAATTTATATAGTATCATAGGCACTAGAAAAAAAAACTTTATGCAAATCAGGCAGCTGGATAAGAAAATCATCTTCTAAACACTGTACTACATTTTTATCAAAAAAACTGTTGAGACTACTAGGGAAAGGAATCAAACTAAATTAAGTCTTAATTTTTATTAGGCAGGTTCGGAATATCTCCAGAGTCGGAGACTCCACAACCTCTCTGGGTAACCTGTTCAAGTGCTCCATCACCCTCACAATAAAGAAGTTGCTCCTGATGTTCAGACAGAACTTCCTGTGTTCCAGTTTGAAATCCTGTATAGGCCCCAGAACATGAAAGAAACATAACCGATGTAAACCTGCAGTTTGCTCAGGCTGGCAGGCATGTAGGTACACATCACAAAAATGTACACACTGGTAATCAGAGGTGGCTGTGAACATGATACACTCCAACAGTGCTGTAGATGAACACAGAAAATTCACTAAAGACACTTCTGCTAATTTCAAACACTAATCTTAGTGAACTTCGTGGTAAAATTCCCACTAGTTTCGCTTAGGACCAAAATTTGGACTTAAGCCAGGCATCTGTGGATAATGAACATTATTAGGGAACGTTCAGATGTTTGAAGAGTTTGGACTTCACAGAAATACCCTTGCTGTTCTCCCATCTCTGCTCCAAAGGAATCAGCTGAATTAAATCAATTGGGAAGTGGCATGGTATCCACCTTCCTTCTTTAATGTCAGGATGTTTGCCCTCCAAATACCCCATTGCCCACGCTTCTTCCTTCAATTCTGCCAGCAGTGTACCAGCCTCCTGCAATATCTGTGCATGAGAGAGCAGGATTTCCTTTTGCAGAGTAATGAAAGCTGTGAATTTCAATTTAATGTCTGCTATGGCTGCCTAAAGTATGCATTTGGCCTGCTCTTTTAGGGCAACAGATTTGACAATGAATAGGTTTCCAGAGGTTTAATAAGAATCCTGTTTCTAATATCCTAAACTACCTGGAGGCACCAAGACTGATAACTGAGCTTAGGTTGTAATTACGAGACTTTGTCTTGATTTGGTAACACCCCTTGCCTGTGGTCAAGTTGTTAATTCCAGCCATCCTGCCTTATAACTTAGAGCTACCCCAATTATACTTCAATTCAGAAAACTGAGGAACACTCTGAAATACTTTCATGATGTTATATTAAAGCTATTATCAAAGACAAACCAGGTATTGCGCGTTATGGGCTGCAGAGGTTGTAAACTGAAGTTCTTTGCTGCCCTCTGTAGATACAAACAAAAACCGAAAATTCAGGACACAACTAAGTTGCACTTCCTTTCTAACTTTAACGCCTTGATTTAAAGAGCATGCAATATTACATTGTTATCAGCACATTAAATGATCTCACTCACTGGATTTCACTCTCCCTTCCCCAAAGGACACATTTACCTAGGTCTGGTTGTTTAAGACTGATCCTGAGGTCAGATGGAAGAGAATCAAATCTCTGTGCACAGCGAGCGTTAGAAGGCAAGAAGTCCCTGAGGTAATCTGAACTTAAGAGCCTCTCTCTGAGTTTTGTTCTGATACTCTCAGCATATCAGTATTAAAATGCACATTTTGGAAAAAGAATTTGCATGAAATAAGGGATGGTTTTAAAGTTTTCCTGAAAACATTCCTCTCCATACATACCACTCTCATTTTTACTTGAATTCTAGTGCTGACACTGACTCCCTTCATTGCCTTGGGCAAAAAAAATACTCAGTGCATCATTGGGGTGTTGTAGGATTACCATTTGTAAGGCACTTTGAAGCTGGAAATTGCTAGGTATTATTATTATAGATGAAAGGTCTGTTGAAGCAAATGCTGAACTGCTCTTATCTTAAAACTTAACATAGAAGTCTAAAACCCTGTAGGAATAAGCACTTTATAGACAGCCTTTCAGTACAACTGTTCCAGTCTTTGTGAAAACTGCCAAGGAAATAACTCTGTATGCAAGTAACTACTGGAGGGATCAAATGGTGACTTCAAACATATTTTCCTTCCCTTTTCCTAAATCATGCACAGCTCCTAGAGAGACAAAAAATCCTGCAATTCTACATACAGCTGCCATAGCAAGTAGTGTCGTAGTAAACAGTAGTGAGTATTTAACTGCACCACAGAGAATTTACTGACATGTAGAAATACCAACAAAGTGGATACAAGAACTATGGCAACCTTCTGCCAGGCTGTTTGCTAGACCTTTTCCTGGTGAGAACTGTTCTGAGGGACAGCACATGATATACTTTCTGTTCCCAGCTCAGGCACAATCATCCTCAGCAGCCTTGACAGTGTTACCTCAGAATCTGTAATTCCATCTCCCACTGCTAATGTGAGACAGTGATAGCAGACTACTTCTAGAGATGCTACAGAGTTTACAGCAGAATGACAGCGAGTACCTCTTCAAAGCCGCTGACAGAGCTGGGTGAGGACAATGCCCAACAGGCACAAAAGCACTACTTTGCTGTGCTTAAAAGTAAAGTACTATTGTTACTTGCAGATTCTGTGATTTAATTCATAGCTTATTTACTTCCTTAGCTGAACAGTTGCTCAGTTTTGCATAATTTGCAAGCAGCTTTAGCTGGTCGCACTGTAAACAGGAGTCACACTTCTCAATAGTCAGTGCTTCCACAACACAACTAGCCCATAATATTACTGAAGTTTCCCAAGTGATAAATTCCAGGAATACTGAACATCTGCTATCTGCACATAAAGTCCTCAAAGAATATCTTCTTGGTGTTCGTAAAGAAAAAAAAGAGAAGTTTTACCATTTATGCTGATAGATTCTTTACTGCTCCTTTCTGTTCGCCTACTGCTTAAGCACAGTAGCACCTGAAACTTGAACATTGGAACCCAGTGTTACAGCAAAGAACTTCAGTGGGGAAAGCAATCAAGAACTCATTATACTACTAAACTTCTGAAATTTTATTTCATTGTGATTCTACTGCAGCTGTAACAAAAATGAAGTGTAACACCAAGACTCAAAAAGCTCTTTTACCTTTAACAGGTGAATTAAGGAGAATAAGCAGCTGTACAGAAAAAGCTCAATTTAAGTTCCCTATTTTGTTACAAGACAGTGGATTTCATACTTATGTAAGTTGAATTAGTTATTAATAGGCAGCAGCTATTGCAGTAAATTCCTAACATTTCCTGAAATTTCACTCCTTTTTTGGAAAAATTAGGGCATACACTTATTCACATACTGACTCAGTAGAGGACCTAAAATCCCTTAGAATACGAGGAAGCAGGAAGGTAATTTTCCATTAACACAATTTTCCAACGTTACCATAGGAGAGAAAATTTTGTCTGAAAATCCAAAAAAAGGACTTTCTGAAGCTGTATTTTTCAGTAAGGCTCAAAAGACTGTTAATGTTCAATAATGCAGTTGAATTGTTATTATGAAATAACCTGATACAATTATTATTTTTACCATAATAAAACCCTTCAACCTTACTGAAAGCCATTTGAATTATTTTAATTCCAAGTCAAAAAATTTCATCCTCAACAAGGAAGGATACTTTTTTTCAACTTCAAATATCAACCATACTCATACAAAACATTTCATTTTCTCAAAACAATTCTACAGTACAGAATATCTCCAACAGAACTTCTGGTCAGATGTAACAATAATAAGAATGAACATGTGGCACAATAAAAACTATGAAAAATCACTTGGAACAGAGTACAAGTTGCTTCTAGCAGAGTTGTCCCTCATTATTATCCTAGCACAGCTACTCATGCAGTAAGTAGCTAATACCTTCATCTGTGTTAAGGCAAGCAAACTGTTTTAAAGAACTGCTAATCCAAGATGTTTACCCCTCTTACATAAATCAGCAGCATCTCTTATCTTTATCTACTTTTGACAAAACAGGGCTTACTGCAGTTATAATCTTTTTCCTTTCTTTTTCATCCGGTCTGTGGAAACTTCACGCAGAAAAAGATTTTTCAACAGAAGGGAATGTGGAAGAGAAAAATATGACTAGAAAAATGCCTAAGTAGAAAGCTCAATATCATCCAGTATACCACTCCTAGCCAGGGAAGATGATACCAAAATATGCTCTTTTCCACAGGTTTTTTGTTTAATTGCAGATTTTGCATTTAATTTCACACAAGAAATTCTTCTAGTATTCCAGTTTTTACAAGTCCTTGCCAAGACTTATCACCAACAAAGTCATGACTCGTTTGGGTTACGTTATATACAGTGTGAATCACTGTATATCTGTAATCACCTTAAAAATTTAGTTAAATTGATTCACCTACTTAAAAATCAATGATATAGTTTGGGAAATGTGAATTCCTTCCTCAGAGAAGAAATTAACAACGGCATGAATACACAAGTGAAGAAGATAACATCAGGCAATTAGTTGTTTGCTTTCAATATTGGAGCTTTTCCTGTTTTTAATCACAGAATACGACAGGGAAAGCATTTCAGCCTTTCTCCCATCTCTGCTGCCATTCAGTAGGTACACAAGGAGAGTAGTTTCTTCAACCTTGACTACACAGCTGCCTACATTTTCTGGTCTGGCAAGCCAAATGACATCCCGAAGCATGGGATTATTTTGCCAATGATTAGTAAAGTTTCATCCTTTTTTTTTGTATTTCAGATTTTAAAACTTTCCTACCCATAATGGCTAATTCCACATACATTATGAAGGTAACAACACCTAAGATAAATGGATGTAAGGTAGTGTGCTCCCCAGGAGTCTAATGTGTATGACACAAACTGCCTGTGGCTTTGATGTCTCTTATTTAAGGCTTCAAATATTGCTAAAAAAGTAAAGTTTCGGTCACAGGAGGCTTGAAACTTTTCTAATGTAAAACAGGCCATCAGGCTAAATATTACCAGCCAAATATTCCACTTGCACAAATTCAGTCTGGTGGCACTGACAAATAACACAAACTAAATTTGGACATGATCTTACCCAGTCAGTTGGATATTCTTCTGACAACAGTGCTTTTAATGATAATTAACTGCTTTTTGTACGTGTCACCCACTGCTCGGTCATCACTTAATAACCCATGGCCAGACAAAGAAGAAAGAAGGAGTAGCTGTCAGAATGTAGGGCATATATGCTCTGAAGGTGGTGAGAACAAATGGCTATTAAATCTATTTCTGGAACAATAGTGCTTTCTCAAGAAAATACTAGACTCTTGTAGCCTTCTGCATAGCTCCGTAAAAATAGTCCCTCCAGCCACAAAGCACAAACACACAGAACACAAATTTTTCACAGGGTACATGAGTCCTACATGCAACACACATGCTGGTGGGAAAACTCCTTGATTTACACGTCCATCCGAAGAAGAAAATGTGGAGCTACGTACCTCTTGCCACACAGGCGTTGTTTAGTGCTGCACTGAACAACAGGGAAGATCCTAGGATTGACATTGGATTTTTCTTTGGTTTCTGAGGGACAGAATATCTAAATTTTTAAGCTCATCAGAGTCTACTGCTATGGTATGTGCTCTTAAAACTTAATCCAATGCATCAGACCGAATCTTGCAGAGTTCAGCACACTTTTCCTTAAACTTTGAACCATGTTGCTCCTAGTATTTGTATAGGAACTCACAAAGGCCATTCTGCCCCATCCCACCAACAGGCTAATGACTCGCTGCACAGGGCTCATTCCCCTTTACAAACCTATCTCAAATACAACTGCTACACAATCCCCCTATTATAAATATTTTAAGAGGATAAATTTATGTATTCAGGGTATAAAACATACCTTCTAAATCACATTTTTCTTAAGACATATTCTTGTTACCACTGAGGCAGTAGTGTCAATTAACACAATTCACTCACTACTGTCTACAAGATTAAAACACCAAACAGTCTTGTCAAAGACTTAACAGACACTCAACACACAATACCTTTTCTAAACTTCTGGAATACCGCTGAACAAGAATGTAAGCTTGAAAGAAAAGTACAATTAGAGCTTTCTAAAACTATCTTACCAACATCATACTGTTTCTTCGTGGTTCCTCATATTCATCACCTTCCCACAGAAAAACACTAAGAAATAGGTAGAGTCTTTTAGTAAAGATTTCTCCCCCACCTGCAAAGTGAGCTGTACCAGTCTATCAGATGTTTTTAGTACTGGGTTTGATCTTATTATGAATGAACACAAGAGCACTCATATCATCATTATGAAACTGTATACTCACGCAGCCATACATCTAATTTGTAAAATTCTTGTGGGAATCAGATAAACCAGTCTGTGTTGAAAATACAGTCTTTCAGACTTTCATTTTCTATTAATTTCAAGCTTTTCAAGGCTGATTACTTAAAGAAGAAAAGAAAATGGAAGAGTGGTTTTTTCTTATTTTTATAACATTTCCAGTGAAAAATACTGAATTTCTCCTGCATTTTTAAAGTATTTTTTTAGAAACTAGTAATTATTATAGCCTAACACAGCCATAGAATGCAACACGATAAATGAGTAAACAGGATACTTTGAAATTCTGTACCACAATGAAAAAATATGGTTAGCTGCATCCATAGTGGTTTGGTGAATAAAGATCACTCCATTCACTCTAATGTGGCCGTATCAGGCTGCAGTCACAAAGACTGTTCACTACAATCTCCCCTGACTTGGTGTTACCCCTATTCCAAACTCATTTCCAGAAAGGCAGACACTACACAGTGCCCACAGTGATTGCTGGAGATGTATGTACCACCCCTCACTGCAGCGCAGGTTTTCCAAAGCAGTGGCAGGCAGCTCACCACTGAGCCAGAACTGCTTATTTTTCACTCCGGAGACTTGTGTCAGTATGGGACCAATCTGAGTCTCTTCCAATGTCTTTCTCTGCGTTGTTCAAAGCTGCCCCTTCTCTTCCTGCCTGACTCTGCTTGCTGCCTGGATGTTTTGTTTGCATGACCCTTCGTTCTATTCTACCTCCCTTCACCGGACCTTTAGCAAATCTTTCTGATCCCTGCTACCTCATTACCCTAGGTAGGTGCCCAAAGCCTAAACATTAGGTTTGACGATTAGAGTTTCACTGGTTAAGAATACTTGGCTGGCAAAACCTTCAGTATACACCAAGAGCACTAATAATTGCATATAAAGTCTTTTGATACAGTTAAATCCAACTTGCTGCAATGGGGTATTTTTGACTGAGTAAGCACTATCAAAGGTAAGATTGCTAAGAGAGCAAAGAACTATGAAATATTTATCTGGAAACAGACTTTGGCTTTAAAGAAATAGACCTTTGAAATCTTCCTCCCTAACAGAAGTTTCAGTAGGGAAGAACCAGAATAGCAGTTTCCCCTCTTATTATTCAAAGAGATGGCCCTGTTTGTTTTAGGAGAAGATGACAATGGAGTAGTTTTAGATCTGAAGGAATCCCATTGCTTTAGAAAATTCCTGGATTTTTTCTAAGACTGAATAAGAAAAATCATCTCTTTTGTGCATGTGTCACATAACTTGCTCAAAGGGATACAGCGTACCCTAAGCATTTTGTAGGTCTTATTATTCCACCTCTCTGTGTTATTTCCTATAATTCTCTCCAGAGAAACACAGAAGAAAATCTCTAACTATTTTGGACCTTATTCTCTTAAATTCTGCACCTAATGCAGCCATTGAAGCCTGCTTCTTACATGTGCTCCAACTGGTTTAATTGATTATAGAGGGTTCATATGGAAAATCATGACGATGTTACAGACTGCCCCTATAACCACACGCACACTGTCGTGAAGTAAAATCTCTTTCTTAGACATTTATCCCTTGAACTGTCTTCTCAAGCCAGTGAAGTCATTATGATCTCAAATTCCAGTGCACTACTCTTACCAGCAAAATCCTAGGTTTAGAAACTAATTTTTAAAACAACTGTTCCTTTTACAAGTAACTCCAAACCAATGCTTCCCTCTAAGTAGTGCACACTGAGCATTACTTTATCTATTGCATGTACTTCATAGGGCTGGGTTAAGTGTTACAGAGCTCACTACAGGCCCTCTCTCTGATAAAACAAATTTGGAAAACACATCTCCATTTCAGTCTCCACTACTCAAAGACCAAAAGGCATCAGCAGAGTGCCTTTACAAAAATCATGGGGTGGGGTTGGGGTGGGCCGTGTGAGCTAGAACCACTTAATACTTCCATCTGCCAGCGCAAGCAACTTTCAGCTAAGAACTGTTTGAAGACATTAATGTTATTACAAATGCAAATAAAATTATGCATCTGTATACAAGGGTCAGAAAGATGGTGTAAGGTGTTAGGAATGGACTTAATTGATTAGAGCAAAAGCTCAGGAAATAATATGACATCAAGTTCCAAGAGATAATGAACAGAATATTTTTCACAGTTAAGTATCTTAACCATTTTAAATTTTATGTTGCCGCTTCAAAACCAATTAGACTGTGTTACAGTCTGGTGATTTGTCAAATTATCCTTTCTAAAACAGAAGTAGTTTTTGACTAACAGAGGCAAAGGAAAACTGCAACTACGGTATTTATTTTCATTTTTATAGCATAGTATATCTGGAGTCCCACCTCAATAAAACCATTTAAGCATATCTGCAAATTCATAGACATAAGAACCCCCCACCAAATCACTATTTCAACATAATGGATTTTCTATTGACTTACCTGAGACTGTAAAGTCACTTAATGGGTGTACTCGTGTGTGAAAACATAGACACTCAAATTCTTGTCACCCTGCTAAAAAACTCTCTTATTCCCAGGGAAAGAAAACAGCAGTGCCAAAACATCAGCATATAGTTGAAATAAGCCAACAGAGGTCAGCAGTACATAACAGAAAAATCGTAACACCAGCTGTGTCAACTACACTTACCTACATTCATGAAAAATTCCTAACTGATATTTGGTAGAAATTATTCTCCCAGAAATGAAGCATTTTTTCATAATGGAAATTATTTTCATTCTTTGAAAACCATCAGTATTTCATCACTGACAACACACACAGCAGAGTTTCAAAGTTTTGCTGACTCTACTTTGCTAAGCTCTTGTACTGTGGCATTCCTTGGATAGTGGCCATGTAAGGGTTTTATTTCTAGTTACGTGTCTGAGAATTTTACTGTAAGAGGTCATAGACTGGAATAAACAGATAGTAATCTAGATATCCCAGACTTTCATCTATTTTACTTTAGGTTTTCAACCACAGAAATTTGTTTTTTCCTTCTTTGGTAAAGGTATGAGTTTTTATATATTTCTAATTATACCAGTTTAATAATCTAAATGATTCTTTTATTAAAATCCAACACATCTTTATACTGCATCTCAATTTCCATCAAGTATGATTATTTCTTGAAGAGGAGATCTTGGATGCACACTTAAAACTCTGATTTACAAAGAATTAGAGATTTTTTTTTTAATTTTATGTATCTTTGAGGAAAAATATAATTTTAATATAATCAGCAATTGCTATGAACCACAAGCACTCTCCTTTCATTCAACTGTAATGTCTGTTTATGTCCTATAAAGAACAAAAATCGGATATGCAAATCCCTTATAATAGATGTCTACTCTAAAAATATTACATTGTACTTGTCCAAACCAAGTGGCTCCATGCTGTCTGGAAACCATGGATTATAGTTAACTAAAGGTGTATGAAGTCTGGAAAGAACAAAGGCAGTATGAAAAGCAACAGCTTAAAACAAAAGTTTTAAAAAAGGCACTGAACTAATTACTTTTTCAGTGGGCAAGGCCGTTAAAAACTAATTTGCCACCTGCTGTCACAGAATAAGTCTTGATCGTCTTAGTAATCACAGTATCACAGTATCATAAGGTTGGAAAGGACCTCTGAGATCATCAACTCCAACCTATAACACAACACTAACACCAATACTAAAACCAACTCATTATCTAAACCATGGCACTCAGTGCCTCATCCAGTCTCCCCTTAAACACCTCCAGGGTCGGCGACTCCACCACCTCCCTGGGCAGCGCATTCCAATGCCCAATCACCCTTTCAGTGAAGAACTTTTTTCCTAACATCAAGCCTAAACTTTTCCTGATGAAGCTTGAGTCCATGCCCTCTAGTTCTGTCACTGGTCACCTGAGAGAAGAGACCAACCCCTGCCCGACCACAACCTCCTTTTAGGGAGTTGTAGAGAGCAATGAGGTCTCCCCTGAGCCTCCTCTTCTCTAGACTAAACAGCCCCAACTCCCTCAGTTGCTCCTCATAGGGCTTGTGCTCCAGCCCCCTCACCATCTTCATTGCCCTTCTCTGGACACATTCCAATCTCCTAACATCTTTCCCAAACTGGGGGGCCCAGAACTGGACACAATATTCAAGATGAGGCCTGACCAGTGCCAAGTACAGGGGGACGATAACTTCTCTGGTCCTGCTCGCCACACTATTCCTGTTGCAGGCCAGAATGCCATTGGCCTTCTTGGTCACCTGGGCACACTGCTGGCTCATGTTGAGCTTCCAGTCAACCAGCACTCCCAGGTCCCTTTCTGCCTGACTACTCTCCAGCCACTCTGTCCCCAGTCTGTAGCTCTGCATGGGATTGTTGTGTCCAAAATGAAGTACCCAACATTTGGACTTATTAAACATCATCCCATTAGAATCAGCCCATCTCTCCAGTCTGTCCAGGTCCCTCTGTAGGGCCATCCTACCCTCTAGCATATCAACCCTTCCTCCCAGCTTGGTATCATCTGCAAACTTGCTGACAATGGACTCAATCCTCTCATCCAGATCATCAATAAAGATATTAAACAGGACTGGACCCAATACCGATCCCTGGGGGACACCACTGGTGACCGGCCGCCAACTGGATGACACCATTCACCATCACTCTCTGGGCTCGGCCATCCAGCCAATTCCTAACCCAGCACAGAGTGCTCCCGTCTAAGCCACGGGCTGCCAGCTTCCCTAGGACTCTACTGTGGGAGACAGTGTCAAAGGCCTTGCTAAAGTCCAGGTATACCACATCCACAGCCTTCCTCTCATCCACCAGGCGAGTCACATGGTCATAAAAGGAGATCAGGTTGGTCAGGCAGGACCTACCCCTCCTAAACCCATGCTGGCTGGGCCTGATCTCTTGGCCGTTCTGCAGGTGGCGCATGATTTCACCCAGGATTATCTTCTCCATAATTTTACCTGGGACCGAGGTCAGGCTGACAGGTCTGTAATTACCTGGATCAGCCTTACAGCCCTTCTTGTGGGTGGGTGTCACATTGGCCAACTTCCAGTCTTCCAGGACCTCTCCGGTGAGCCAGGACTGCTGAAAGATGATGGAGAGCGGCTTAGCAACTCATCCCCCACCTCTCTCATCACCCTTGGATGGATCCCATCCGGCCCCATAGACTTATGAGGGTCTAAGTGGCTCAGCAGGTCTCTAACCTCCTCCTCATGGATTGCAGGAGGGCCATATTTCACCCTGCCCCCATCAACCACTTCAGAGGGCTAACTGTGAAGCGAGCTGACATCCTTGCTGTTGAAAACTGAGGCAAAGAAGACATTAAGTACCTCAGCCTTCTCTGCATCTCTGGTTACTGTATTTCCCTCCACATCCAACAAGGAGTGGAGGTTGCTGCCGCCCTTCTTTCTGCCACTGATGTATTTATAAAAACTCTTCTTATTGTCCTTAACAGAAGTGGCCAATTTGAGCTCCAGCTGGGCTTTTGCTTCCCTGATTTTCCTCCTACACAACTTAACAACATCTTTGAACATGACCTGGCTTACATCCCCTTCTTTCCAACGGTGATACATCCTCTTTTTCTTACTTAGTTCCTTCAGAAACTCCCTACTCATTCAGGCCGGCCGTCTGCCCCTACAACTCTTCTTACAACACACAGGGACAGCCCGCTCCTGCGCCTTCAAGATTTCATTCTTGAAGTGCATCCAGCCTTCCTGGACCCCCTTGCCACTAAGAACTATTTCCCAGGTTACTTTCCTGACCAGTTCCATGAAGCAGCCAGATATTTGACTGTACAAGTTAGAACATATTTTGACTTGATGAGGGATAAGGCTACATAATAAAGCAACTGCAGAATGAAAGCTTACTTCTTCCTAATTTATCACATACACATTCCTTGTACCCAATAACGTTCTGGAAATAAATCAGGGCATGTTTATTTAAAAGGCAGGATTTGAGAGGTACTGTAACACTTAAACTTTTTTTTTTTACACAATGTATTTTGATAGTCTTTCCTCTGTATATTAGATCATATGTAACTTTAGTACAACAAAATCTTAAAAGATATGTCATTTCATGCATTACACCCACTGGTCTCCTGAATGAACACCAGCTTCCACAGAAACAATGGCTGATGCTTCCAAAGCAGCCTAGGGAATTAATGGATATTCTTCCAGTAATTTTCAGTCCACCTGCCACAGGGGCTTTGAAATTCAAAGATTTCTTTCTTAACTTTGAGTGCAAATGTAGTTGGAAAGATTATTGTCATGCTCTGTGCATTCCTCTTATCTCCAATGATTTAACTCACTAACAGAACAGCTCTGCAGCTTGTGGCCTATGGTAAACTACAGACCCGACAGTGGACTGTGAATCGAGATCAAAGTGACATTAGGCCTTGATCAGTAATGCTTTCCTTCCATTTTACATAAAATATACCATCACAACTGAGTCATGAGGATCATTGCTAAGTTGATTCTCCCCAGTTCAGGGACAGTAGGGCAGGCTTTTCTCCTGTAATTCATATACCTTTACCTTCACTGACCTCATGCCTAAATTACCCTGTCATCACATTAGAAACAGAGTCACAGAGTATAATCATTCCATGTTAAGACGTATAATGACAGTCAATTTGAAATACATTAATAATCATGAACTGAAACCTGTAGTCCTTATCCAGGTGAAAACTCGCATCAATATCAGTGATTGCTTTCATGAGTAGTTTTTAGCTAAGCAAGGATTGCAAGTTTGGGTGTTACAATACTCAACGTCTCATTTTAGTATTCCATATAGGCAAGAGTGTTCAGCTACACATAAAAATGTCAGTTTCATCACAGTATCATAAGGTTGGAAAGGACCTCTGAGATCATCAAGTCCAACCTATAAGCCAACACTAACACTAACACCAACCCATCATCTAAACCATGGCATTCAGTGCCTCATCCAGTCTCCCCTTAAACACCTCCAGGGTCGGCGACTCCACCACCTCCCTGGGCAGCCCATTCCAATGGCCAATCACCCTTTCAGTGAAGAACTTTTTCCTAACATCAAGCCTAAACTTTCCCTGACGAAGCTTGAGTCCATGCCCTCTAGTTCTGTTACTGGTCACCCAAGAGCAGAGACCAACCTCTGCCTGACTACAACCTCCTTTTAGGCAGTTGTAGAGAGCAATGAGGTCTCCCCTGAGCCTCCTCTTCTCCAGATTAAACAGCCCCAACTCCCTCAGTCGCTCCTCATAGGGCTTGTGCTCCAGCCCCTTCACCATCTTCGTTGCCCTCCTCTGAACACATTCCAGTATCCTAACATCTTTCCCAAACTAGGGGGGGGGGGCAGAACTGTACACAATATTCAAGATGAGGCCTGACCAGTGCCGAGTACAGGGGGACGATAACTTCTCTGGTCCTGATCGCCACACTATTCCTGTTGCAGGCCAGAATGCCATTGGCCTTCTTGGCCACCTGGGCACACTGCTGGCTCATGTTGAGCTTTCTGTCAACCAGCACTCCCAGGTCCCTTTCTGCCTGACTACTCTCCAGCCACTCTGTCCCCAGTCTATAGCTCTGCATGGGATTGTTGTGTCCAAAATGAAGTACCCAACATTTGGGCTTATTAAACATCATCCCATTAGAATCCGCCCAGCTCTCTTCAGTCTGTACAGGTCCCTCTGCAGGGCCAACCTGCCCTCTAGCAGATTAACCCTTCCTCCCAGATTGGTATCATCTGCAAACTTGCTGATGATGGACTCAATCCCCTCATCCAGATCATCAATAAAGGTATTAAACAGGACGGGACCCAACACCGATCCCTGGGGGAAAATATCCTTTCGTTATTGGTAGGAATCAGTATTCATAAACATCCTCTCCTTATTAGTAGGAATCCTGGTTCTCTGTGCTTATAGTGTAAGTACCATAGCCACGTAATCTACACCAAATTAATTCAAATAGGTGGTAATAATAATTATGTTTAATTAGAACACTGAATTTGAGAAGGCTATTCTCCAGCATTTAAAGAATATTATTCCTTATTTCTTTCAGATTTGTAGAATAATTTCTTTTGCTGGAGGAAAATAAAAAAACAAAAAGATCTACAGCTTATTAAATTCCCTGGTAGCCCGTACAGTGAAGTATTTGGGTGTTTGTTGTTTTGTCTGATGTAGTTTTGCCAAAAATGTATATTTTTAGGCATGCTATAATCTACTTCAAAAGTGCTTTAAAGGTTTACTTTGGAGCTTCCATCGAAGAAACCTCCTGCAATCCATACAGGTCTCCTTCCACTCAACATATTCAATGAAAGACACTGTTTTCCAAAAAAAAAAAATCAAGGTTTCTGAATATGAAGAGCTTCTCAAACTGTCCAAATACGTGACTTAGCTTTCCAAATTGCCAGGACCTCATGCTTTCCAATTAAATAAAAAAAAGAATAATTTAGACTATGTCTTACTCTGTTGCGTCTTTCGGTGGATTTATGTAAGCACCTTAATTATATTGTAATTTCTGCCAAGAGAGTCCACATATAAAGAGAATGAAAAAACATTCTGCACAACCAGAAAGCATTAGAAAAAAAAAGGTTTGAACAAGAAAACAACCCAATAAAAACAGCTATGTTACAAACTTTCCCTGTGCTGATTTTTTACATCCAAACACATTTATAGGTAACTTTCAGCCCTACTTCTGCCTCATTCTATGACCAAAACTGTAAGCTGCAGTTACAAACCCTCATTTCTTGCACATACGTCAGCCGCTTCCTTTCAGCCATCCCTTATTTCTCCTTCAAGCATCCATCCCCACTTACCCACCAGGTCCCCCTGACAGATGCAGATAACTCAAAAGGTCATCAGCGTGATCCCAGGCAGCCAAGATCTGTGTCAAAAATTAACCTGCATATATTCTTGTTTTAAGGAACTCTAAGAGCCAACACACTATCAAGGCACAACTATATGCTGTGGTTAGAAAAAGTCAAACAAGATGCTCCGCTTGATGCTGCTGAAGAAACAGTTCAAGGGATTGCCTGGACTTAGGAAGATTGTGTCTAACTATTGTCTAGTAACTGGTCAGATCTAGTGGAAGGGACTGCTGCTGGAAAGCCAGTGTCCCCATAGCTTGGTTTTCCCGTTGTGGAATTCCTAAAGGAAAATGAACTCTTTCAAGGGAGCACTTAGTATCTTTCCTGTGGGAAGATTCAACTTTGTCTCATGAATAACTCAAAAGAAAAGAGAACAGACATCCCACTAATTGGATATTTCGACTAATTCTGATCTGGTGCTTATTTTCACTGCCTCGTATGCCCCATATATAGTCTTTTGTCCTACAAAATCAGGCAAAGGTGTATTGTATTTGCTTGCCCCTCACAAGGATTTCTGTAACCTTAACTGCAACCAGCACAGAACCTAAGCTGGAAAGACTGTGGAAACAACAGTCTGAAAAAACACAAAAAAATCTTTAAAACTACTTTCTATAACCTACGCCATGAAGATCTACATTTATGTTTCAGAGGTTTCTGTATTTCTTAGGATTTTCAAAAACACATACCTGCAACAAAGGTAATCGAAGAGGTAGACAAAACCATCTCTACTGGGTCAGCATCTTTTATCTGACAGTAACGATTAAGAACAGGGTGAGTATACAGCAATATTGCAGTCCTGGTTTTTAAATACTAGGCCTTTCTTATGTGAAAAAAATAGTAAAGTTTGGCTACAATAAAACTAAAACCATTCTACAATTCTATTAACACTGCCAACAGAACACCAATACAAATTTGCTAAGTTCAGGTCTTCTCCCTACTATTCTGGGTAATCCTAACATTTGGTTGCTATTTGCAACTAAGCAGTTAATTGCTTAAGTTAACATAGCAATTGGAAGACATAGCTTCCATATTAGTATCTAATCCTACTACCTAAAATTTCAGATGTATTAAACCAATACTACTTTTTATAATGCAGTCCACAGCACACAGATCTTTTTTCAACCTAACAACTATGGAATAACATTATTTTCCTACAAATATCTGTATGGAAGCAAAAAGACTGAAGGACATCAAATGTGTCACAAAATAATATTTGGAAACAGGAAATACATCAAAAATCCTGGAAGAAATGTGTTATAGTGGAGAGTTGGATGAGGGAGGTTTTGGAGGAACTGAACACCAACTCTCATACTAGTGGCCACTGGAAAGAGACTTCAGCAAAAGCAGTAGAACTACAGAGACTCAAAACCTATATAATGTGCCCGAACCTCTCCCAACTTCGCAATTCCGAACCCACTATCTACTGAAGACGATTGTACCTCTCTTCCAGCTTTGGAGGAAACAAACTTCTTTGTTTTTGTGAAGCCCTGCAGCATGAGCCCAGCTCATGAGCTGAGCCACAAGAGCATTACTGGACCCAAGAATCCACTGTCACCTTACAGAGCCAAGTGCTGGATTCAAAGTGATCAGAGCACATACGTTTACATGGCTTGGATCTCTGCAAAACAAGAGCTCACAGAGCATAATAAGCACAAAGCCTGAGAAACAGCATTTATCCCCTCTTCCCCCTCCTGTACAAATAAATGACAAATAATATAAATCAATATTATTTTGCTTGGATTTCTTCCTCTCCCCCTGCAATGCCACAGCATCTGTTTTTTTTCAGACAGGAGAGGAATCCCATGATCTGACATGTGAATGAAACCTAATGGAGAAGATAGATATACAAAATCCCTGCTTGCAGAGCATCACCATTTGTAACACAGAAAATTTCTACTGCAATTTTCTTCTTGACATGTTATATTCTAACTTCAAATTTATTGAACTCTCCAAGGGCTTTTATTTTGTTTTTACCATAACTACTCATTTTAACTGTGGCCATTTTTTTTCTTAACATTTACTCCAGTATGTCATGCTCTGTTTGAGAGGAGTAATTGGTTCATTCCTTTAGGGTAAAGGCAAAACAGAAGCAAATACAATATTTGCACATAATGGTCATACAAATTTTTGCTTTAAAGTAAAAATAAATAGCTTTTACATCCTCTACATATTAAAAACACAAAGTCTTTGCCCTGGTGAATATACTGTTAATTGTTTTAGATTGATGGTATTATTATACCATACTTTAATAGGGTTTCTTATCAACCAAGGGAGAAAGCTTAGCTCCATTAAGTAAATAATAATGCAGTTACTACTGTAAGGAAAAAATGCTGTTCTGGTTAAGGCAGTGCATTAAAATTGGTAAGGTCTTAAGTTCCGGATTCTATCATTGTCTTCCTGTCTGACTTTGGAAAAGATCTATCTTCACGCCTTGCCTTTAACTTCTTTCCATAAAACAGGAAAGTAAGAACTATAAACTATTTGGCAGAACAACATTCTGGTTTTGTGCTGAATCACTGCCTAGCATAACAGGACCATAGGTTTGGTTCGGGCTTATCATCCATACTATAATAATTAATAAATAATAGTAATCTCTGCTTTCGTGAATAAAAAGATCTGGATGAAGACCAAAGGGCTCCACTGCATCATTTAAGAAATTAAGTTAAAGAGTGCCACATTAATACCAAAAAACACAAAAAGCACAAGTACCTGCCCAAGGACAAGGAAAGGCAGTGCCGAGATTACCCACACAGATGCTGAGGATTTTATTCAGGTCACTAAGACACCTGTATCCCTTTACACTACTGTTGCCTCCTCAGAGGCAGGGCTTTGGCATGCAATGAAGAACGTGCCCACACACAATTAGTTAACCATCACCCTGACTCCATCAAACCCTGCAGCCTTACCAATGTCTATGGAGCAGCAGCAGTTCATCTTGGCACTTCTGCACCAGCTGGTGGCCAGCCCTGAACTGTGATTCATGTCATTGTTTAGTGTTTCCTCCATTTCTTGCACCATTTCTAAGCGGCTTCTATACTAAAACTGATGCCCTCCTCCCTCACACGTGTACTCTTAAGAGTATCACAGAATCATAGAATCTTCCGGTTGGAAAAGACCTCTGAGATCACAGAGTCCAACCGCACCCATCATCCAGTACACCACGTCCCTCAAAAGCTCATTTATCTATTTTTTTTAAACACCTCCAGGGATGATGACTCAACCACCTCCCTGGGCAGCCTCTGCCAGTGCCTGACCACCCTTTCATTGAAGAAATGCTTCCTAATATCTAGCCTGAACCTCCCCCAGCACAACTTATGGCCATTTCCTCTTTTCATATCACCTGTCACTTGTGGGAAGAGACGAACGTTTACCTCACTACAACTTCCTTTCAGGCAGTTGTAGACAGCAATGAGGTCTCCCTTCAGCCTCCTCTTCTCCAAGCTAAATAACCCCAGTTCCCTCAGCCGTTCCTCGCAGGACTTGTTCTCCAGCCGCTTCACCAGCCTCGTCTCCCTTCTCTGGACATGCTCCAACACCTCAGTGTCCTTCTTGTACTGAGGGGCCCAGAACTGAACACAGTATTCGAGGTGTGGCCTCACCAGTGCTGAGTGCAGGGGCACAATCACCTTTCTGGTCCTGCTGGCCACACTGTTTATGATACAGGCCAAGATGGCTGTATCAGGCACCGCTGGCTCATATTCAGCCTGCTGCCAACCAACACCCCCAGGTCCTTCTCCTCCAGGCAGCTCTCCAGCCAGTCTTCCCCAATCCTGTAACGCTACATGGGTTCTTCCCCAAGTGCAGGACTAAGCCTTTGGTCTTATTTAAAACTCATCCCATTGGTCTCAGCCCATCGATCCAGCCTGTCCAGATCTCTTTGCAGAGCCTCCCTTCCTGCCAGCAGATCAACACTGCCACCCAGCTTGGTGTCATCCACAAACTTGCTAAGGGTGCACTTGATGCCTTCGTCCAGAAAAGGATACTGCATGCAACAGTGTTTTCAAATGCACTCATCAGTTGCACATATAGTCTGTAGGTACTGTGTAGAATTAAGTGTGTTGCGTGGTTGGTTTTGTTTTTAATCTAGAACAGGAAAAACTAATCAAAGTTAGTCTTGTACAAAATTCTGGGCATGTTTTGCACTCTTTTTCTCTCCATAAAATAGTAGATAAATCAATGTAAACATTTTCAATAGAAATGCTTGCTATGAATTTTTATTTCCAGGTAAAATTTTACCAAACTAACGCCACATATAAAATACCCCATCTGCTGTAGAGGAAAAAGACCAATAGCCATGTTTTCCTTTCCTATGTAATTTACTAGCATCATATAATTTGGGGGGGGGGAAATACAGGTATTTTGTATGTTAATTTTTCAAAAGTGCTTAAATACTCACAAGAGTTCATGGATTTCAGAAAAGATAATAGCACCCCGAAGTATTAAAAGGAGCAAGAGAGCTAGCAATGGAATGTACACAGAACAATTAATTAATTGCTTTGCACCTGGTTTTGCTGTTCCTTCTAGCAGAATCTCCAACAGTAGCCAGGATGAGTACAACATCTTTCCTATCATCTGAGATCAGTGTAATTACTGGGCATATCTTTTTCAATGGAAAGTCTGACATCCTTCTCTTAATTATTCACAGTCATGATTAAAGTTTATGATAAAATCAGAAGAAAAGAAGAATGTTTCTGCAACACATTTTTATTTTATTACACTCAGTAAAAGGACAAAACCCTAAGACTTTAGACACAACATCTTCTGCATAAAGTCAGCCAAAAGTGGGAAGAAACTCAAAGTTAGATTTGAAAGTATTCAAGACACTGCTATAGAAGCAAGACTCATCGGACATCGCTTCTAGCCAAGCAGAAAGTATAGCAAACATCTCTCTTACGCATTGCAGAAACAAGATACTTAAATGAAAACATTTGGGGATTTAGTCACTGAGATACAATTGACATAACTCTACATTTTCATGAGTCCTATTTGAAGTCAGGTGGATTGACAGGCCATCACATAATTGCATCAGTGAATCTTAAGTGAATGAATGAATTTTCAATTCATTGTATGAAAAAAATATACCCCAACACTCATTTATTAGTTGTGGTCTTTATTTGGATGACTATCATTTATTTTGACAACTGTAATTTTCAACATGAACGTAAAAGAAAGTTACCATATGGAATACTTGATGGTCTATTTCCTAAGATGAACATAGCTGTGTCACAGCAGTCTTGGCCATCACATTTTTGCCAGTGCTTAGAGGAGTGGAGTTCAATGAAATATCAAATTATCTCAGTTTAAAAATGGTAACTTGTGAAAAGCCATTCACTGTTAAACACAACTGTTAAATATCTCCCACAGTCCTCTAAGTTTTCTTCTAGAAATACAAATATTCTATACTGAATAAGAAGTAAACTGTGTTTATGGAAAACAACTGAAATAAAAGCAGCTTAAGACAACTCTAAAACGTACTGCCTTGAATTTTCTGATTTACTTGCCACAGTATAATACCACAGCTTGTATCTTAAAGCAATGAAAGCGCAATAGAAATCTGAGAGCTTGATTCTGCAATTTATACACATGATTTAAATGGAATGACTTGCACAAAGTCAGGTGGAAAAGCTTTCCAAGCCTGGGTAAACTCTCCTGGTAAATACTTTACTCAGCTTTATGATGATACTTAAGAGACTAGTTACTGGCAAAACTGTACATGTGTTATTTACCTTATTTCTTACCAGAAACTGGTGCTCAGGTGACTAATATTCTGTAAATTCACTTTTAAATTATGACTGTCTTAGCAACATGGGTCTGAATACGAAGGCAACACTGACTGCCCAACTTGTACTGATAGTTGCAGAGCAAATCCAGACACAAACCACTACCTCCCTAAAAATTAATGAATTAACAAATACTACAGTTTGTGCATACAAAGTCAAAATTAGAACTTACTGCTCTGACCAAGAAGTTAACACCATATTTTTTTCACACAAGCTAAGATAATTTGTACAATACCAGACAAAGTAAGGTCAGAAAAAAGACTACTTTTTGTTAAAAGCCATGTATACAAAATTAATCATAATACACACAATGCTATCTTTTGAATAGCTATTAACAATACTGACACTACACCACAGAAGTCTTAAGAGGAAGATTTTGAATGTAGGTGAGGCTACAGGTAAAGAATGGATTTCTACAGCTATTAGGAAACATTTTCAAGAAATCATTCCTAACAGTGCTATTAAGGGGTGTTGTAGCATTGTACACTGATACACTTTCCCACTCATCTAGAATATGTATGGAATCATTTGTACTTCAGCAGTGCAAAGATGCCCTACTTAGAACTGAAACCCACTGTGACAAATAATAACTGTACGAAGTTAAAGATGTTAGGTTGGCAAATGCGCATTCTGTTGCAAATCAGTTCTTTAACCCAGTATTAAAAGACAGAGAGGGAAAATCGGAAGAAAACAATAAATGATGCTATAGTTCTGCAGTTGACCTTCTACAATTCACTGCAGTTATTGCAAGTACATGATGACTTGAAAGAAATCAGCTTAATTTAGAAGGCATAAATGTGTCAGGAGAGGAACTAGCAAGAGATAGATAAGGACACATGATAAATAAATGTAGCAAGCCCATATGGAAAACAAGAACTTGCTTTTTATTTATTTCTTTAATAAGAGAATGAGAAATTAGCAACGTTCAAAATGTACATAAGAGTATGAAAACACTTCACGGTCACTGTGCGTTCTGTGGCAGAATGAGTACAAGGACAACTCGGTCTCTTTCTGAAATTATCACCCATTCTCCCTTGCCCTTCCACAGCCACGTGGCCAGCAGTTCATGGTCCATCGTTTAATTTGAACAGCTGGCTTTGCAGAATGAATAGAATAAATCAGAGTGCATGAAGGCAAGCTCACTCTGGTCTCCCTGCTTGGAGAAATGTTTAGACAAACATAAGGAAACTAAGTGACTCATTCACAATAGCATGCAGCCACTGCTGGTTTGAAAGGAGGTTTGATCTAACAAGAAGAGATTGTGACAGAAGTGTGTCCCCAGTACACTTAGAAAGTCACTGTTGTTCTATCTAGTCGCTCACACAGTTGCTGGAAGTGCATCACTCATTGAGAAGGTTTAGTATTCTCTTACATTTTTCTGGTCAAGTAACAGAAAAAACGAAGTTGAAAATTAAGTGGTGCATTTAAAGTAAAATCCTTTTAAATGTCATCACTGTTTTGAAAAGACCTCATTATTTATTCACATGTGACTCTCCCAATTTTAAATGTCTTCTAAAGTATTCTACCTTAATTTATTTGTTGAGCTCAGTTAAAACTCACAGATCATTTCTATTTCCACAAAAATCTTAAGAAAAAAAATTCCCATCTTCCAAGCAAGGTGAAAAAATCAGCATTTTCAAATGGCATTTCCTCATCTCTCAAAACAGTGTTATTAGTCATTGTCGGAAGTTTATACATTATGCTTTATTAGAATTTTACAAAACTAAAATGCCAGATTGTTACGCATGTGTCATGCTTCAATCTGCTTTTCTGTTGACTGATATCTGTTTTTTTTAAGCTTCCCTCATTATGAGAGCCTAAGGAAACATACTCTGTTTTCACTACAGAGGCATCAAACACTTGATATGAAATATCAAAGAGTAAATATGCTAATGCAGATTTCATTGGAAACATGAAACGAGTATTAGGCCTACATTTGTGCTATTATGTTCTCTTCTCAATCTGTTAGAAAAACTGAGAGGACAGGAGTTTCTTTGAGACTTCATCAGGGATTTGTACACTTCAGCCAAGTCAATTACTACAGCTACAGTTCTGCAGAGTTGGAAACACTTTCAAATGAATCGTTTCCTGAAATAAAACAACTGAATCATTATTTTACTGAATTTTATGTGAAACCAATTATTTTTCTACTTAGGACAGTTAACTTTCTCTGCATGGAGAAGCAGTTGAGCATCAGGGTGTTTCCTCCCGCCTGCCAGCATGTTGTCTGGGAAGAAGCTGCAGAGACCAGGCCAGCCACAAAAAGAGCTCCACAGCAGGCCTTCAGAAGCCCAAAAAAATGTCCTTATGTCTTCCCAAGAATTTCTTTACAGTAAATGACTGCTGCATCTTTCCCCTTCTCTTTTCTCTCAGTGGCTTCATCTGCTTCTTCCTGGATTTCCCATGACAATGTGGGGAAGGGGCAACTGCCAGCCACTGCCATCTCCAGCCACAGTAAACCCCATCCCAGTCAAATGCACATTCAGTTATTTCCAATTTGTTTTGAGCCTGAGAACTGAGGCAATTAGTTCTGTCTGTGCCACCAGAAGATTTCACCAAAGTGAAGAAGTGGAAAAAGGAGGTAAGGATTTGCATTCTGGGGGGAGAAATGGGAAGGCAAAGTAGACAGGTAGAGAAGGATTGTTAAATTAGTGTTTCAGCTTTCTAAGAGTATTTTTTTCATACAGTTATCAGGCAAATGAGAGGGTATTTTATCTATGTAGCCAAACACGATCACACAAGGTTATAAACACGTCTGGGGTATGAGATTTTCCTGATTAGTCAGGAGAAATAGTCAGGATAAAAAAAGGAGTTATATTAATCTATGTAAATTAGAACACTCAGAAGAGCCTTTGTAATAGTCAAAGCTGCTTAAGTCAGGCTTCAGAAACACATCACCTTTTAGGGTCAACACACAAAGCAGTCCAGTGGGAATTGGCTGCTAGGAGCTAAAAGCTAACTGTAGGATTTGGTACTTTCGCTGCATGTCACCTTGTGCAGAGCCTATGTCTTAATGGCATATTCTGCTAATATACTTAGCCACTGCAAGCATTCCTAGCGAAATCAGCTTCAGTGTCTTGGTTAGGAAATTGGGTATTTGTTCTCTTCTGGTTTTATAAGACATAGTTGCAACCAGGGCAGGATTCTGGCCCTTACAACTTGAAGATATAATTAGTACTGCTGAACTTACTAATTTTAGAGGCATTGTTGAATAAGACAGATTCAATCCATTTTGAAGAAGGATTTTATACTGGAAACTCTACAACAATATCAAACAAATGCTATTAAATATTCCACTGCGGATGCTGAAGTACAGCTGTGGTTAAGCAGCTCAAATACTCCTACATCTATTCAGGCACACAGGAGTAATTAACAGGTTTTATTTTAAAACCTTTGTGGAAGTTTTCCTAGGCTATTAACTTGTGTAATCAATCGTGTAATGATGTTCTGTTTTTTCATGTTCCTAGGACTATTACTAATGGCAAAATAGTAATCAGCGAAGTTTGGGAACTGGGAATGCCCAGATTCTATCACAGGAAAGAAACCATGTTAAACAGAACCACCTGGATTTAACACAAAAAGATAATCAGAGTATGCTGAGCAATGTGGGATTTTGACCTACTAGACCCTAAGGCTCTGTGACACAAATTATGGGATGTTTTCGCTGAACTGAAAACCTGGCAATTTTCTTTACTTAAACCGACTATGCTTTCTTTTTTCAGACTAAATTTGGTTTGAGCAGGTTACAGAAATAAAAAACAAACCAGAACAAAACCAAACCCCATAAAGCATAAAAGCTTACAGAAAAATGTAGACCTTGAATGGAGATCTAGTCTAATATGATCTACATTGTTTTGTCATGATAATACTTTCAATTATACGTAAAGTACAGCTGCTGTCCTCCTTAAATTGTTAGGTAATTGCATAATTCAAATTATCCCAGTGTTTGGTTTCCTTTGGAACAGAGCAATAGGGGTCTTCACTGTTTTTTAAATAATTTTTTTATTTGGCCATAATCTGAATTATGTAAAACTATAAATAATCACACGCTACAGAATTAATAACAGTTACTGAAGCCGATTACATACTGCCTATTTTAAATCGAAGCAATAGGGCTTCATCTGATCCTGAAAGTAAGCACTTAATTGTTCAATGACTAATTACTAAGTTAACTGTTAAATCAAATGTTGCTTTAAAACCATATCTGGACTAGAAGTATTCAATTGCTCTCTGTGAACAGAAAACAGGTATTTTTCTGATTCCAGTGAAATGGGATGCTTTCTTTTTTGAAACCATTCCTCCCAGTACACAATGTCCATTTGGTGATGAAGCAGTAATCAGCAGAGCTCCTTGTAGTTATTTCTCTGAAAAGCATACTTGTGGCTACTTCTTTAACAAGAGAAAACAAACCCTGTAGGGTGTGAGCACTAATTTAATAAAGGGAGATGCATCTTGAATAGTAAAGTATTTTGGAGTGGTATTGCTACACATTTGTTTGATGAGCTGTACCTGGAGTCTGAAAGCAAAAAAAATTATAGCAAACATCGTTATATAAAACATTAAGTGAATGTGTTAAGTCATATCTTTCCAAGTGGTTTTAAAAGACCAAATTTACTCTGTTTACTACATCCATAATAATTTCCTCTAAAAATATCTCTGATTGGGCAACAAATTTACAGACACTGAAAAATCAGTTATCTTAAGTAAAGTGTTAGAAACACTTACTGTTCCTCATAATGTAATTGTCACTATCCTAGGTTGGCAGGAAAAGCCACAGCATCTGCACTGGTATCACTGTTCACTTGGTGAAAGATGGAGGAAAAACCACAGCTGATGGAGCTGCTGTTACCCTGGTTGCCATTTGCACATTCCTCTCTACCTCCGCTGGTACACGGATATAGCAGTATCTGCTGCTTCTTGCTTTCTAATGTTAATTAGTCTCCTGACAATTGCCTTTGTAGGATCTCCTCTTCTTTACTGAGCCTCCTTTAGCTGGAGAATTTCTCTTTGTTGGGTAGGTACAACAGCCTGTCAGTGACAGGGGAAGGTAAAGGTGAGATCTCTAGAGCTGCCAAGGTTTAGCTACAGGTAGAGTCAAATTTGCATGAGGTTTTAGGAAGCCTGTTCAAGACCAAGAAAGGAAAAAAGATGAAAAAGGGGGCAAGTTTCATCTGGATGAGCGAATGAACAGTGACGTTAACAATGGTCACAGAGAATATAAACTATTCCATGGAGTAAAGATGAAGGCCAACTCGTAATGTTTGCAGAACTTTAAGACTGCATGGTGAAAAAGACAAAATCAAATAAAAATTAAAGTGAGATGATACATGTGAAGTAGTGTATACTGTGGTTGGCTCAGAAATAGTCATCAACACTGAAGAATCAGATTTTTGAGGCTAGGATTTCAGAGAAATAAACCCAGCATACTCAGTAACTGTTAAGAAGTACTGGAGGAATACAGAGCCCATAAGGTACAGTAACTCAATTTGAAACAAAGCAAAATAGGAATTATTACATAAGCAGTATCAAAAGATGGTATCATGAGAGGACTGAACAGAAGATAGTTCTCCACACATCTTTCTGTTTAACTGTTACTCCTTCCCACAGTATCTACAATGCTTACGTAGGTTCACAAAATGAATGTACAAGTTTATCAGAAAAAAATCCATTGACAGCTATTGAATATCACATCATTTCCTATAATTTACAAAATCTTTGAGTTGTGCTGTGCTGGACGCCGTTAAAGTATTTTGGGGAAGTATCACAACCTGACTAACCTATCCTAAGATGCCTTCTTAAACACCTGTGGCAGCCATCACCAGGGGCAGGGATGGATCTTATCCCTGGGCTTAGTACCCCCGAAATCAGGTTACTCAGGTAGGAATGACCTACCTATGTTCCTTATAATACAGATGTGGCAATTTAGTCAATCTTTAGATCTCAGCAAGACAGGAGCCGAACTTGCACTGGAAACACAGAGCGTTTCTGCAGCTGGAATGCTGAAGAACTGGGAGTAGAACTAGGGGGGACTTGCATGGTCATATAAACCAAATCTGAAATGATCACAGGAAGCCATGCACCACTCTATCCCGTGCAGGACTCTTGACATGATACAAAAATCTGACTGAACAAAATTAATTGATTTAGTTACTGAACTGGTCTCTCTGTAGAACATTTGACAGCTGTTCACAAACAAGGTCTGCTGTCAAACAATACCTGCTTATTTACTGCAAACTGCTTCAACTACCTGCCAGCGTCTTTTCCATGGATGACTGTACCATCTTCCTTGGATACACATGCTGCAGATGCCTGTAACTAAATGATAACAGTTCAGCATACCGACCTGCACGTAGCTTGGGGCACGGAGGGGATCTCAGATCTGTAACTCTATGGAGAGCAGTTTATTAAAAAAAAAATTAAAAACACTCAATTTAACCTAATGAGGTTTTTGATCTGTCCTTGCCTCCTATGTCATTCTGGCCTCTTTGGGCCCTCCCTGTCCATATGCTCTAGCACAGAAGCAGAGAGTTAAGGAGCTGCCAGATCTGGGTGATTAACACACTAGGACCCACATATAATCCCCTCCACTGTGCTCAACAGAGCCCGGTGTACAGCCAGCCCTGGGGCTTGCCGACACTGCTGCTTGAGCATATTCCACATGCTAATGTTTAAAGCACTTACTGCAAGACTGCAACACAACATCCAAGTTAGCAGAGGCACTGGAGCAGCCCAGGGCTTGCCATGAAGGACCGCCAGCTTGTCCATCTGGCTGCAAGCACTGGAGGCCTCCGCAAACAAATCTGGGGGCATTGCCCAAGCACGTGTTTTTTTGGAGGAAATGCTTCCATTGTGCCAGAGACTGGAAAAACAAGCAAACAAAATTTAAAAAACTCAAAACACCTCAAAAACAACAACAAAAAATAAGCTTAGATCACACATTGATTACCTGTGTTTAATTCTGACCTTTACAGATAAAAACACAACAGCAATTGTTTCTATTATAGTAACACAACATGGCATCCACATGAAATCGAGCATCTCAACTTTGCATAGTGCAGAAGAAAGAAATAACTGTGGGGGTCAGAAAAGAACCACAGGATGACACAAGAAGAGAAAGAAACCACTGAAAAGTTTTAAATACTTACACAATTCAGCTAAACACCACCTCATAAAGGGACTTGGAAACAATTTTGTAAGGGGCAAAAGCTAATACTGGAAGAGGTGCTTTACATTAGCCCATGGATGTGCAATTAGTAGAGTAAAAGAAGAAAACTCATGCTGAGCTCAGAAGGTGCCTTCACAGCTTCCTTAAACTGTGAAGTAAATGCTCCAGGAAGTTGTGGGAACTATACCAGTTCTGGGACATTTAAAAAACTAGAGGGGATGTAATCCTAGAAAAAGCATTTTAAGAATAATTTTTACTAGCAAGTATTTAAGAGCATTTACATTAATTGCTTTTAGCCTTTTATTTATTAAAAGAACTTTGTCTAGCAAGTTACTTTTGTGGTGCGTTCCCTGAAAGCAACAATTTTTACAAGGTTAAGTGATGTTAGTGCCACCAGATTAACATTATATTTGAAAAAAAATTGCATACAATGTTGAATATTTCTTAAGCATCAACTGCCAAAAACAAGTTTACCCCAACTCTGGATTTTCTTATTGCTTTCATTCCCCATTAAGCCTCTTAAAGATCAATTTCACCTTATTTAAAATCTTACATTTTTTACTTCATCTTTCTTTTGTTCTTTCATTCCAGTTTTTCTGTTTCCTTTTCTGTTCTTTTTAGCCTCTCCTTCCTTTTGTAGTTTTCATCACTGTTGTCACATAATGTCCCATCAGAATCTACCGTTTAGATTTGGGTTCTCTGTTGTTTTCCCCATCTGCCCTTTCTTTTTTTAAATTATTCTCCAGTCTTTCTGACTCCCTTTAGCATTTTTCTTTAAATGCAGTATTTGCATTTGGTTATGCAATGCAAAGCAGTACCACAACTCAATTTTACACAAACCTCTCCTTATGGCTGTCCTTTCTTGTAGCTTCTTAGACAGTATACGTGTTTTCTTCAATCGTGTTTAAATGCCACAAGGACAGGACTAGGAACAGCTTTGCTATTTTAAGACTCCGGAAAGCAAACTGAAAGGGAACAAAATGTTTCAGTAGGAAATAAGATTGCTTTTTAACTGTCACCTGTCAGAAAATAAAAATTACTAAAAATAGTCTAAAAATAGGCTTAGAGGATAACAACCAAGGATATTTTTTAAGACGTAGTTATCTTTTTACTCGTACCTGGCAAGTCATGAACAGAAGACATTCCCCTCACTCATTCCATCTTTCCACCACACACATTTTTTATTTTTATCTTGACTGGAGATGTATGGATTGAAAACCTCATGCTTCTTCAAAAAATGGTTTCTTTCTGTAAACATTTTGGTCATTAATCCTCCATAAACAGAAGACTCAGAGGTATTACAGCTTTTTCTTCCCTACTCAGATGTTCAACTTTGTCTTTTAACCCACCAGATCTTTTGTAGCCTCACAGTCATTTTGGGTATCTGAGAACTTAGTACTGATAACAAGTAAACACAATCCACTCTTTTTGAGTTTGTTTTCCCCAGAATGTCTTTCTTTGAGCAACAAAACTATATTAAAAATGATTGCAAGAGTGAGGTGAGAATATCATTGGAATACAAAATAATTTAACCTCTCCTTGGCACATAGAGCAACCCTTCCTACTTCAATGGCTTTAGCTGTACCAGCACAGAGAGATGCTGAGAGAAGCTTGGATGGTCCTGACTGGATGGAAGTGGCAGCTAGAACGGAACTCTGTGTGCCATGATTCTGTCCTTCAGCTACTGCACACCTCACTTGTGTTACCTTTGCACACTTGAACATTAACTTAGCCTTTTCCTTTCACTTTCCTACTCAGAGTAAAGACAATGAGAGGAGTGCTGATAGTTCTTTCAAATGCTCAACCAGGATTACTCAACAGCCCGTTTCTGATCAGCCAGAAAACTCAGGAAAACATGAGTCCCATGTTAACCCTGATTTTCAGTCTTATTTCTACGCCATTCTCTGATTAGTAAGAGACAAGAATAATATTTTAAACACACCCAGGTACGTTTACTTAGCTGCTGTGCTTTAGAAGGTTCTTCATTTAAATAAGAAACTAGCCTCAGGCAAGTGTGCCGCATGAAATACTTTCTAATAGATGCTCAGCTCTGTATATTAGCCCGTAAAATTAAGTTTCTGTTTAATCAGATTAACAAACTGTCATGCAGAAAAGAAATATACACACAGTGGCACTATGAAGACAAATTACTAAACAAATTTGATGCCTACGTAACTCTCCATTTAAGTCAATTATTTATTCAGTTCAGTGTCTTTCCTTAAATGGCAAGCACTAGGTTCTACTTTCTTAGCACTAGCTGCAAATAAGAAATGAAAAACATTTTGTGCAAACCCCATCTTGTCCAGCAAAGCTGAAGGTATGTTGTAAAGAAAAACACAAGGTTTTATGATGTCTCAAACAAAAAACAGACAACTACCATAAGAGATTACTTAAAAGCATCAGATCTGAATTTTTACTGTTGCCCTTGCCCACTGTATCTAATGAGCAGCAGCAATTACAGCATGACAGAGATAGCAAAACATTTTCCTGCTATAATCCCAGGAGCTAAGTGGTCCTGAGCTGTGACTCTCAGTATGGCCACGTGTACACAAAGGAATTTTTCAGTCACTAGTTTCTGTATGCTACAATACTGTGCGATAATCACATCTTGCACCATTCTTCATGGATTTGCAGGCCACAGCTGAATTTGACTTGTTTGAATAGTGGAAGAAGACACATCACTCTTACTCAATGAAGCTAGGGACCTCGTGTATAAAACTTTTGGAGACAGTTACATCAAAGCTGTGTAAAATTAAGAATGTAAGCCTTTACGCAGAGTTTCTAAGGCTCTAGAAGACATTAATGGTTTGCTAAAACAAACCCTTTTGAAAATGTATATAAATTGTATATAAACAAAATCTGAAGATACGACAAAGGAACAGAACTCTTTCAAATGATTATTTAGTTTCAAAACCATACTAAGAAGGCCTGTTTCATAAGGCAACACACTTCTGGGATTATAAAACAGACACCACCTCCACCACACCCCTTTCCCCTAACCTGTATGACATTTTGATTCTATCCTCCAAATCTCTGCCCCAAATAAAGCATTGCTGTCTTTTATGCAAGAGTCACTGATTCATCCTATGTCCACCAGGTTTCATGACCTTTTCTTCTAAATTTCTTCTAAATTTGAAGCGGCGAGACGATGTGTGAGTGGGAAGCGTCACTGATTCTATCCTGAGAAATGCACGCAGAGTTAGAGAAACTGGTGGAGATTGTACTGCTGTGTATGTTATCAAAGAAATATATGCTTCGAAAGTTGCCTTGTTTAATATCTTTAACGTAAGAGCATTATGATGAACTCTGAAAATATGCTTCAAGTTTAGGTCAACAGCAGTCCCAGAAGAATATGATTTTTTTTTTTGCTCACTAAATCTAAGTCTAATGAAATCGAAATCAATATTGAAATCCAATAAAATTACTCTAGGTAGCAATATATGACTGGCTGGTTTGGTGCTTATTTGCCTATATATATGAGGTGTTTCTATATTTAAAGAATAGACAGAATTGGTAAAGGCTTCTTTTGTGTTCTGCTGAACTAGAAAAATCACTCAAGGTTAATACAATTAGATGATGGATACAGGTCTTGATGGATGAGACTGCAGTGACACTGAAAAATCTGCGCTCGCATCCAACGCAATTAAGGGAGGTACAGACGTGAATATGGTAGTAGCTGCAAGAAGAAGAAATTGCTTCATACATTTGTAAGTCACTACAAAAGACATTTGAATGGAGAGAAATTACTGGTAGAGAGATCATCTTTTTTCTTTTGATGAAGGTCAACTCAAGGGATAGAATTCACAGACTGTGTCAGAGTTGTGAAATCCAGGAATGTTCCTGGGGTGTTATATGCCTGTGAATATCTTCCCTGTTGAAAGGAACTGAGAGGCACAGAGGATGGGGCAGCACAGCTTGCGAGAACCAGTGCATACTGCGGAATGAACCTACCCACCAGGCTGCAGCAAAACTGCCGTGGGCACAACTTTTTAAGACTTTTTAAAGACAATATAAAAGGTGCATTTTACCTTTAATTTATTACCTGAGCATTATCTGAGTTAAATAAGCATTTTAAAAAATGAGCTTTTTGTCTTCTTCTTGGAGAAATCTACAAACAATAGGAGTAATGCTTGCAAACATCAGGAACAGAGTAAGAAACAAAAATATGTTCCAAAAGAAACAACATAGAAGACACGTCATTATGCTGCTCCCAGCTTTATTATTCACACCCTGTTCAAGTAAGAATTTTACTAGAACCAGATCACAGAATCACAGAACGGTTTGGGTTGGAAGACACCTTGAAGATCATCCAGTTCTAATCTCCCTGCCATGGCAGAGACACCTCCCACCAGATCAGGCTGCTCAAGACCCTATCCAACCCTGAACTCTTCCAGGGAGGGAGCATCCACAACTTCCCTGGGCAACATGTGCCGCTAGTAAAGAACTTCTTCCTAATATTTAATCTAAATCTTCCAGTTTAAAGCCATTCCCCCTCGTCCTATCACTTCAAGCCCTTGTAAAAAGTCCCTCCCCAGATTTCCTGTAGGCCCCCTTCAAGTACTGGAAGGCCACTATAAGGTCTTCCTGGAGCCTTCTATTCTCCAGGCTGAACAAGTCCAGCTCTCTCAGCCTGTCCTCACAGCAAGGGTGATCCAGCCCTCTGATCATCTTCACAGCCCTCCTCTGGACCCGCTCGAACAGCTCCACATCCAGATGAGACCCAGAACAAAACAGAAACTGTTGATGGAGTTGTTTTGTTTTCCTCTACATTTTACACCCTTTTATTTAGGAAAGTCAGGACAAGGAAAGTATTGCTAAATGAATCAATCCAGCACAGGGCATCTACACCAGCTCTTTCCCATGTGAGTTCTTAAATGTTCAATATTACAGTGCTTAAGCTGAAGCTCTTTATTTGACTCCCCCTTTTCCCAAAGCCTGCAGTATCACTATCACTGGAAACTCACATTTCTGTCAAACTGGGCTTAAGGTGAACAACTAATTTCAAAGTTATCATCACTTGCATCCCACTACCTGCATTCAGATATAGTGTCTGCAAAAGTTTGTTTTCCCCAGAGGATATAAATGGAAATAAGCTACTAACGCTCATTAACATTTTAGCACAAAAAAATGCCAAATTTTCAGAAAACCTCTGAAGCCCTGAGGGAAAAGCATGTTTTTTCTCATGCAAATAGCATTGGCAAATCCAGGATACTACATACTTGATGCTTGGAAGTCTTGTCAGCAGTTGTAGCTTCACAAATAACAGACTAAGACTCCTGTCCTACCATAACTGTAAGTTACATATATTTTTACTGTTTTTTCTCCTTCCTTCTTTGCCCTTCAATAATGTGTGCAGATCCATTAAAGGGGATGGCAGTTTTCCATCGTAACAATTACCACCATGTTCTTCTGCCTACTATCAAGTGCTTCTGAAAATTAATCCACTGATACAACTTTTATAACCAGTACTCTACTCTGCGTTCCTAAATTAGAGGAAATATGTCTACTTAGTGTTTTTTTCCCTTACTGTCTCTTACCATAGATCACACGAATGACAGGTCTTCAGTTTAATTCAATGACAATTCCTGATAGAAATTTGTATTTATAAACTTCTAAATATTGTCTAGGTTGACTGAGCAAACATACCTTTCTAGATCAAAGTCAAAAAGAAAGAGAGAAAGGGAGAGACAGAATTTCAAGTAGTAGTTTTCTTATTCTATACTGTAATGATGGAACTCCAGTATGCAAAATAGAATTACTCTTCAATAAACAGCTCAGAATTAAGAATTACGTATGCTTTTTCACCTCTGGCCATTGAAAAAAAGACATCTGCTCAAGTGCATCTCCAGGTAACCATTATAAATATGGCAAATGTACATATTAGCGTTTTCAGAATACAATGTCATTAAGACATTTTAATGAGATGCCATTACAGAACATACAACTTCCTCACTTTCATTTTGGAAGAGCACTGATGATTTTAATGTTTACCCTTGAAAGGAAAAATAAATATTTATCACATTTACTGAGGAAATTTGTGGTTATTCTGATTAGGAGGACTTTTCCAAAGTACAAGCATCATTCTGGGTCTCATCCAAGAATGCTTCCAACCCAACAAATGATCACAATGATCAATGCTCTACTTTAGGACAAACCAAAAGCACGCATTAGCTATAAATCCATGTAGGTAACACTGACAAGAAGAACTTCCAAAGTGATATACTAACTTTTGAAGCAGATTGTCTTCCCTTAATAGACTAAACATAGGTGTATTTAAAAGGATCATTTTAATGAACGTGAGAAAAAAAAAGCAATACAGCAATAAGACCAGAACATCCAAGTTAGAAGACACCAGACACAGTGTATTGACATCATCGCTTTAAGTCCAACAGGCGAATAAGCAAGGTTTGCTAGCTTCATTACAAAGTTCGTGAAAGCAACCACTACTTCATGCAGGTTATCTATTTTGAGTTGCTATGAACCAAGAGCTGAATTTGGTACCTTAGCTCTCCCTAATGAAAAAAAGAAATATGTTGAAAACCCTGCTCTCATGCTAATCAGCACTCTGAGCCAGAGACTTCTCAGCAAAAAGGCATGACTATCACTGCCTCTGCTTCCTTCTTGTATTTTATCTGGCTCTGGAGAACTACGTGAAGATATATAGCAGCAACCTTTCTAATCTGTGAGACACCATTTATCACTTGTTCAGGTAAGTTCTGACACTTGAAGAGACCACAAGGTGTTTTATAACTGGTACCAGGTACAATAAAAGGACATCAAGTTGACTTACAAGGTACAAGGATATTCCAGGACCACATTTTTCTCTATGCTATTGGCCCTGTAAGCCTTGGTGAGAGTTTTCTCCTTGGTATGGCTACCTAGCCCAAGAAAGATGCTGATTTTTTTTTCAGCTGCAATGGACTATTATATCTCTTCCAATTTCTTCATGCAAAGCCTGCCAGGCACCTTGGCTACCATAGTGGGAACAAAGCAAATTCCTGAGGGATTACAATGGTCTTTTGAGATTCAGCAGCTATGTCTCATTCAGATACCCAGTTCCCAAATTGCATCATTTCACTCTTCTTGGTAAACACATGGCTAAGGATCATTTGTCAGCTAAATAAGTATACGTAAATTCCTTAAAAATTGATGAAATTTAGGATCTTGCCTTCAGTAGGACAATACAACGCAGATTGGAGGAATTACTGGAAAGGTTTAACAATTCACCAAAGCATACTTGTAAAGGAAATTGTGATTCCTACATGGTCTTCTCAAGGGCTATAGTTTAATTTCTTACACAGGTCTTTAATGACTACCTTCAGTTAGCATCCTTCCAAAAACAACTTCTACTAAAACAGGCTGCATATTTCATCCAGGCTTCCTAGCATAGCACTCACTACCATCAGTCCTGTTTTTTGTTACAAATGATGATATTGCATAAAAAAGCATATTTTTTTTCTGTCTCTGAAGGGAATGACTATCAGCAGAACACATGTCCACCTGCTGTTTTTTAAACACTAATTTTAATATTTCTGTTACCTGAAGAGACTTTTGCTTTATTTGGAAATATTTTTTCAAATTAAATGGAAATTCTTTTTACAGGGTAATGAAAAAGCTAAAAAATTAATAAATTCACCTGTGTCGTGCAGGAGATGTGGACAATAAGTAGGGATTTAAGAATAGCATCTCCTTTGGTGTTACTTTTAGATGGAATCCTGGTTTGCTTTCCATGCTTTATTCAAAGTTACTCAAAGATCCTACATCATTATGATCCAGTAGCCATGCTGCATGGCTTCTACTCCTTTGACATCTTTGCTAGAAAGATTCTTGTACAGCTCCAGAAGTTTCCTTCTCTGGACAATGTCTATTTCCCTCTTTTGTCTGAAGCTATAGTCACCTGTCTGTTCCCAGACTGAAAGCTCCTGGCTAACTAACAGGACCAGCTCCAGGAAGGGTGGGTTAGGAGCCAAACAGCTTGCTCTAAGGTCTGGAGTTGTTCCAGAAACTGCTTACAAAGTGATACTCCCTCTTGGTTTGCTTTGAGGAATGCTTCAGACTTGCCACCTAACACATATACCCTTCTGTGGATTCTGACAGAAAGGAAAAAAGAAGGCACACAAACAACTATGATTGATGCTGGTTAGTCTCAAGCTTTCTGCAAAGTTTTCTGCTCTGGCACCAAGAGCTGGGATTTGTCAGAGCATCCATTTTCAGTGCCTATATATCACTTTCAAAGATAAACGTCTGCAACAGAAGGGGGAATGTGGAAGACTATGCAGAACATGCTGACACAGCTGTGCCTCACTCTTAAAGAGGTTTGGTTTTTTATCTAAAAAAAGTAGAAAACATAAATTGAGCACCAGTGTTGGGAGCGCTTGTGGAACTAAGGGCACAACATAATGTAATGTTTCAGGCTTTCACCTTCATTGGTATTACGCTGATGCCAAAAGTTCAGTTTTGAGGGTTTGGGGTTTTTTTTTTGTTTTTTTTTTTTTTTTTTTTGTTGTTGTTGGTTTTTTAATGTAGAGACATGGAAGCTGAAGTTATATCTTTGATTTGCAGACTGGGAATGGTTAACATGACCTTTTAGGGTTTAAAAAAAACAACCAAAAAACCCAACTGAAATGAAAAAATTCTCGAAGTTAAAAACAAGGAGGAAACCCTTTTCAAACAGTTATGTACATCACTACTACAGATACTCGGACGTAAATTTCATACCCTCATAAAACATAGGAAATACTGCATGTTTGGGAGACAGAGCAGAGAGGATAGGCTAGAAAATATGTTGTAAGAGAGGACACTTGTTTTTCTGTATCAGGGCTCCATTTAGTCACAGGAAGAGAGAAGCAGGAATTAAAAATTGCAATCTACAGCAGCAGCAGCCACTGCACTAATACAGACATGAGGGCACAGAAACTCACAGCTGTACCGATACTTTGTGGAAACAGTCAAGATACTATTCCAGTTTTTTGTAAATAGCAAAGTTCCAGTTTCCCATGAAACAAGATAAACAGAAGTGGCTGCAGCTTTTCTAGAGCAGCTATATCCTTGGTCCTCTTAAGTTCACAGTCACAATGCTCAAAATTCTGCCAAAGGAATGAGTACTCATATACTAATGTTGCCACTTAATCTCTCAATTCAGACAGGTGACTTTTCTCCCTGAAGAAGAGGGAAAATCCAAAAGCAAACCCGAACCACCATCTTTGACTATCTGCCTTTTAGGAAATCAGCTTAGTTCTGTTCCTTGTTCTTTCTTCTTTTGACTCACATCATTCACTGGGAGGGCAGAAAGTAAACTGAAGGCCAAAAGATTATCCCTCTTTGCTCAACTGCAGAAGTAAGAAAAAACAGTACCAGAATATTATCTTTTAGACCACACGCCCTCTTTATACACTTTGGGGTATCTGTCTCTATGATTGCCTTGTGGAAAGAGGAACAAAACAGAACTCAGACTGTGGCATGATTTTACTTTGTTGATTTATTCAGAATTCAGAATATAATTTTGGCTATCGTATATGGCTACCCTGAATACCGTAAGAACACAACATAAAAAGTGTTCTGGTTCAACACAGATGTTCTTACAAAGATCTGCCTACCCTAAGGTAGGTCCCTTCTCCATCAGGCACAAAAATGGCATATAGACATAATGGTTTGAAAATAGTGTAACGCTGTGCTTCTCTAGCATACTTTGTATTTCAAAACAGTCTGCAGCTGAGGGTACACAGTTCATATACCTTTTAACCCCTGTAAATTAGTATCCACAACATCCTGCGACAAGAATGCTATCTCTTAGCAAACACACACTATGACCAGCAACTTTAAAAAAACAAACCTAAGTCTGCCACCAGCTAATATGCTAAGTCAATGCACAGAACACTTATATTATGCTTTCTGGAGTAGCAGATATGCTTTGTCATTGCGTTCGTTGGTGGACTCTGCCTTTGTAAGGTGGAAGACAGGAACAGCACATTACTACATAGCAGAATTATTTCAACATGTTTAGTTTTGTTAATACCACATTTCCATAGCCAAAATAAAAATAGGCAAGAGCAGTGACGCAATTTTATCTACCAACTCATAAAAAGGAAATTAGCACATCAAATTACATTACCCAAGCTTGGAACAAATAACTTCCTTCCCCAAGAACTGCCCTGTGTTAAAACAATGAAGGCTGACAAACTACAGAGGTGAAAAATACAAAAGAGTTGTATGCACAAATTAAGATCCATCCACTGCCATGCTAGAAATGCTTATTCTAATAGCAGCACCAAAGACTGGGAAGTGTAAGAGTCAATCATCCCCCTGCTCTCAGCTGTATTACGCAGCGTTTGCATAAGGCTGCTCTAAGCAATAAAGCAGATCACAGTTTACGTGCAGCATGACATCACTGTCCTGAAAGCTGACAGGGATTCTACAGGGGCAAAAAGCCCTTGAGGAAGCAGCAGACTAGGCAGAGCAGACAGATAAAATATTGCCTCCCCACAGCCCATAATCTTATCTCTTCATGGGTTTTATAATTTGATATGGTTTTCTTTGAGGTATAAAATCTTCTTAAGATGCAAGGACTGATGGCTTCAAATTCCAGGAACAAGCAGAGATTTGCGGCATTTGTCTCAAAACGCGAGGAGTGGATTTGGGCATCCAACTACCTTCTACGAAACAAGCAAGAGCATAGCTTCTCCAGGACAGGGAGGTCAGATGGCATGGATGCCAGCATCTTCCTGAGTCTATGAGCTGAGGGTGCAGGAAGGGCTCCCCCTGTAATCCTGACCAGGGCCACCCAGAGCCACTGTGCATACATGACTTATTTTTTTGAGGATCGAACAGGAAACTTGAGCCTCTCCGCAAGACAAACTCATCCTTAACTGCTCTCTTTCCCGTGGGAGGAAGAAACCGAACTTGAGCTCATGACAGCCAGCATGACAGTCCCCTATCAGGGCCACCAAGGCAAAAGGACTGCATATAGCTGAATCTCAGACCAACAATCATTCTATAATTACAATATTTTAGCCAAATTTGCAAGTTCCTAAACTCTGTTCCCAGTGGGACTCAAAAGGAAATTGGGCCCATCAGTTCAGTTTACCTGCAAGGAACCAACAAGGAACAAATCAACAGCAAAACTTTATCACAGACAGAGCTAAAGGTCATAAAACAGTGCAGTGATATGGGATAGAAGAATACATAGATGAAAAAGGGCATCACTAAGTGACAACTAGAATAATTTGGAAAATACTGAATCAAGACGTAGAGATGATGAGCATGGTATCTCTCCAGGGATAAGAAGAATTAAGGTAAGAGAATAATATTAACACAGTTATTTTCTTTGCAACTCAAAATAGTGACAAAGCATATCTGGAATACACTTAGAACTGGAAAGGTCAGTTTTGACATCTTTTTAAACCAGCTGCTGACATTATTATATTAGAACTATTAGACTACATAGCTTACTACTTTGTCATCTAGTCCATTAATTTTCACTACTTTTCTTTTACATTTTTCACAATAATGTAATTTATGAACTTTTTTTTGGTTAAGACAATCTGAGAGACACAAAACAGAATGCCATTAAGTGCACTGGGATACCCCTGTTCTCCAGAGCACAGATTTTCAACTCTCAATTTCACATCAAATTCCCCCAGCCAATTTCTGCCTAGCAGGCCAATGAGGTCAGCCAACTCTTTCCTGAACTAGGATTTCAGACACCGTTGGTTTGTGCAGCAAATGCCAGACACGATACCATTCTACTTAAGCACATGAATATCAAGAGGGTCTTCGTAATACAAGCTCTTTGAGTCTGAGATGAACCATGCAAGTTCAATAAGGCCACACAGAACACTTCCAATAATATCATATCTTAGGTTTCAGAAGACATTATGAAGCTTGTAGTAGGAACAAGTACTAATTTAAAACATCTAGATTAAGCATGTTTTCCCACCATTGTTTTAGTCAGTATTTCTACATTTCGGAGTTAGAGATGTACATAGACTAGAATGATGCTATTAAGACAAATAGTTTAAGGAGATAGCAGAAATTACCTAAAGGTTGCAGCTAAACCTTTTGCACATAAACGTTCATTGCTGAAAAGGCACTGTAACACATTCTTCAAATTGCAACATCAACTGAAGTGATTAAGCTTAGCACTCAGCTCTTCTGAGACAGGCAAGAGCACATAAACCACTTCTATCAAAACCCAGCACAGCTGAAACCCATCTGCGCACTCTGTTACTTGAGCAGCAAAATCTTCACCTTACAGCACAGTCATTTCCAAAGCTACCAAAGGGACTACAGCCATGTATTTACAGAGAGTGCTCATTCAGATGTCTTCTAAAGCCTGTTCTTCTCTAAAACGTTACTGTATGAGAGTTTATAATTGCTTGAGAAAAGAGACAGTTCCAAGACTCTGCTTATTTGTAAGCCAGCAGGCATATTTACTGTCGATAATTTCTTTAACAGGTAAAATGATGTTGTGCAGGGTTGGCCTCAGTTCCTAAAGCTCATCTTAAGCTTTTGTGGTGCATGGTTTGCAATTGTTGCGACAGCTAATAGCTCTGTTTTTTCCAGCATTAATACTGTATATTATGTTACCTTTCTGTTAGCACTGGCAGAAATTAAGATGTCAAATCCTGACCCCAGGGAACCCCAACAGTAGATGCTGCAGTTTTCCCATATACCACATTTTTTAAAGTGCCTAAGTAATCCACACATGAAGAACACCATTTTTGAACATGAGAGGCTAAAAATACAAAGCCACATCCAAAACAGAGACCCCATGGGTGAAAAAGAAATAGCAGCAGCTTCCTATTAGCCTAAAACAGCATAGGGCAATGATCGATATGCTTCGAGTGAGAATGCTCCAAATCAACTGCTAAATTGAAGAGTTATGTCATAGATGGAGTGACTGATTATAGACATTCCCTCTAGGCACCTCAGCAATAATACAACTCTGTAAAAACAAACAAAAAAAAAACCAACATAAAACCACCCAAACCTAGTAGCTGACTCTTTTTCATCAATACTTAAAAGAAAATTAACCTTGTAACATATACTAAAAACAGTATTCATGAGAGCTCACCAGCAAAGCAGAAACTGCCCAGACTCTTTACCATAATGACTCCAGAAATAGCTACTCATTAAAGAAACTTTTTAAATGAAAAGGGTAGTAAATGTAGAATAACAAGTCTTACTCAGCTCTTTAAGCCTAAAAGCATATGAAATTATGTTTGAATAAGACATTTTCCAGACCAAAACGGTAACTCAAAATATCACCTCCTTCTTTTACACAACATGCAGACAGTTACGATGGGAACAACTCCAATATTATTCTGGCAGAGAAGAGTGAGGAAATTTGGAGTCTTAACATGCTAAATTTCAGTCTTTGTATTTCAAGTAGTAGTTTTAAAATGAGCTGTCCAAAAGATCTCTTTTATCTACTTTCTTAATTTACATTTTCCCTTTTAAAAATGCAGCATTAAGCTCCTAAAGCAAAAAGAAAAGATCACTAACCTGAGCATGATCACAGAGATAAGGCTCTGAACATGAATCCTCAAACACCACTCAAGCAATATTCCTGTACTGACAAGGTCATTGCTGTTTTATGGTCCAGACTGCTGACTGGACGTTGCCAAAACAACCCTATAAGCACACTGGTCTTTTGAAGAAAACAAATGCTTAAGAAATACCAGGTCCACTGAGCACATTTTCTATTTTGATATGTTTGGGACTTCAAGCTCTCATAAACGAAGTATAATGTAGTCTCTTCTGCTTTCTCCCTCCTCCCAGATTTTTTTCCAGTGAAAATTAATGCTCAGGGAAACTGCAGGATGAGAACTTCAGATACTAAAGGCCTCTAATTATCTAGAAAAGCAAAAAAAAAAATCTATCTTGCATCATTCAACTCCAGAAATGCCTCAACCCCTCTCTGCAAGGATCATCTCGCTCGGAAAGGTAAAAAGAAAGTCAGTTCAAGGAAACAGCTTGACCTTCAGCTTTCTGCTAAGGCTCTCCCAGTGATGCTAATCATTGCCAAACTTGAGACAGGGCAGCGTCACCTTGCTGTTGGGAAATACATTAAGAGCAAAGTCACAGGAAAACGGACATTGCACCAAACATCTCACTCACCAATGGCCTGGGTCCAATACAGTCCAAAATCACCTTGCTCTGAACTAAAAACAACCATAAAATATTCTGAAGTTTAAGACTGATCTTTTTCTCCCTCTCCGCATCAGCACGAGTGCTTTCTATTTGATTGATAACGAAAAATTGCTTAACAAAAAGCAAGGAAACATTCCACAGCAAAATATTTCCCAAACTAGAAGTTCAGAAACGTTACTGAGTTTATCTTCTGGTGGAATCTGAAACTCAAAGGCAGAGCCTTAAAAATACATGTTAAACATACTAAAATGAAAAGCCAAACCCCAGCATTTTGATTTTGAATTATTTCACTGAAGTTAGACCAGAATAGAAATCATCTGAGCAAACAATACTGAAAAAGCACATGTATTAGCTTCAGCTGCTGGTGAAGTCTGTAGTATGCATATCTACCATAACAACTTAAAATTGTAGCTTCCAGGAATTTTTCACACTTCAGACAAATGTCTGCTATTTAAACCTGTAGCCAGATGCAGTCACCAGGATACCTAAGAAGCTTTCTCAGGACAGGAGGACAAGGGAGACAAATTTACAGTATTGATAGTTAGATAAGCCAAATCTAGGTTAGATTTCTCCCACTGCTATAATATAACAAACCTCAAATTTACACATGCAAACTGATCCGAATTCACACATTACTGCAACATAATTTAGTACCTTCAACATAATTTAGTACCTTCAACATAATTCGTCTAAAAACTACTCATGTTTCCAGTTCTACCCATCTGGCTTATATGTATTATGAAAACAAAGCACAGAAATTTGCATGGAAACATACCAAAAGGAAAGTCTGATAATGTGGCACATGAGGCTTTTCATAACCACTAAAGAGTGGTTAAACCTAAACCACTGAACAATTCAAAAGGTTTAAAAAGAGTGAACCTGAACTTTGCACGGTGGCAAAGCACTGCTATTAGATTAGCAGCTGATGACTTGCGTCTTCAGTTGTACTGCTCGTTTAATAATAATTCACTTAAAAGTTTAATGTGGACATGTGCAAAGCTTCTAACCTTTGCAGAGACTTCTCCTCCTCTTGATCTAACCAACTTTTTTTAGTCATAGGTTAGAAATTGCTTCTCCCTTCAGTCAAAGCTGGGAGCCATCTACTTTGCAGGAAAGATACTGGCACAAATCACTACCTTTCCAGAGCCTGTACAACATACTTCCTAGAATTCCTCTCCTCTATCCAGGTACAAATGAGTACCTCTGCAGCAGACAACAGATTGACTAATTTTAAAGCATTAACACACACCAAAAAAAAAGTGCACAAACAAATAAAACCTTTCCCAAAACCCCATCAAAAAAAACCCCACCAAAACAACCAAAGCAGAAGCCCATCCCTACACGTACACGCAGGCCAGTCCTGTGCCTTTACACCATCATGACTTCACAACAGTGCTGCTCCATCGATCCAATGCTACTCGAAGTTGAACAACATTCAAACAAAACCACACATGCAGTGTAGCGCCCGATGCCCCAACGCCTGCTCAGTCAAAGAGGGAAGGGTCCTCTGGTGTCTGCCCCACCAACTGGAGACCGACAAGCTACTACAGTAAATTCAGACTTTTTTGGGGAGCACCACCAAAAAAACAAATCAGTATTCGTTTTGGACACGGCCAAAACAGGCAATCAATATTTTGGGCACGGCCAAAATATCGCATCAAATACTCAGGTGCATTCCAAGTTGCAACTTCCCAAAAGTTGCAAAATCTGATCCCAATCTGTTCAGATCACAACCTCATTCCCTCAAGGCAACTGCATAAAACAACACAATTTGGATCTGATCCGATGCACAGCAGTGTCATGGAAAAGCGAAGAAATGAAAGCAGAAAGAGAAGAATAACAGCAGCGGAAAGAAAAAGGAAAATAGTCAGCACCACTCCACGGGCCCCTGGAAAAGGTGCTCTCCAGCACCACGCGGTGCGGCTACAGAGCACTACCCTTGATGGTGGTCACAGCCCCCGGCACCTTGGAGGGCTTCTATTTATACAACAAATCCCCCCCCCCCCCCCCCCCCCCCCCCCCGCCATTAGCATGAGGGGTGGTCTTTCTGCGAAAGTTCTCGAATAGGGGCATGCGCAGAAACTCCTTTGGGAAAGTTCTGGAACTGGGGCTGGGGGCTCCAGGGTCACTGGCAGTTCAACAGACCCTTGCCAGAATAACCTCTGCCTGAACCCGCAGTCGGGTGGAGAGCGGGGCAGCATCTCCTCCCCCTCCTCTGCAGCAGCACAGCAGGAGCCGAGCACTCAGAAGATGTTAAAGACAACAATACGAGTAGTTCAGACGATGTTTAAGACAATACACGTAGAATCAGTCGATGTTTAAGATGACAATAGAAGTAGAGTCAGTCTCTACACACAGCACAAAAAAAGCTTTTTGTTGTAAGTTATGCTAAAAATAAATCGTACACAACAAAAAGATTAGGTTTTAGCTGCATTACCAAAGTTCTAAACCGGAGTTAGTAAGTCTATGAAAACCCCTGAAAAATAGCAGGAAGGTAACACAAGGCTGTTACTCAGATTTTACACACAGGTGAAAACATATTTAATACTCAGTATTTTAAACAGGGTAGACCTTGGATGGGCTGACAAATTTGGCAGCTGAGAGCCATCTGTGTAGTGATTTGTACTCCTGAGCCAGGCTCAAACCATCTCTGATCATCAGTTATTTGGGTAAGGAAAACTTATTTAGAATAAGAACTTTCTATTTTTGCCTTGCGTCATTTTAAGGCACAATTTCAGAGTCTGTCTACATTGATATATAGTGATTCACTCTTGAATCATCAGTTTAACAGAGAACACTGTATTGGAGCTCCAACATAGAACGTATGCAAACTAAATGGCTACAGGGCTGTAAAAGCAAGAGGGCATAATTCATTGAAAAAACACAGTAGCCTCCAATAACTTCTTAATACACATCCAAAAACTTATGAAATGCCATAACTAAGTGATGGCCTTCCATGTGCATGTGCTATGCCGTTCTTAACTGTATGACCATATACAAACTCTTCTGCAAGAGCTTTGCCCATTTTAAAGCAAAAGATTGATGGCAATGCTCATTCGGTGAACAAATACTTAAACTCTAGCTTTCTCCTCAGTGTTCACTGTGTGACCATATGCGTTAGTTTAGTTTGCTCTGCAAACAATGATTAATTTTCTTGTGCAATTTTTCAAGTGTTCCTTAATATAGTATCTAACAACATGAGATATATTAGTTTATTTTCACAAGACTCCTCAGAGGATAGGCATCATATTATACTAACTTTTCAGGTGAAGAAATGTAAGTCAGAAGGAGCTTAAAATAGCAAATAAATAAATAGTGATGTGGTGCCCAGTCAGCAAGGAAAAAAAATCCAAAACATTCAACTTCTCTGTGAGTTTCAAGTGCTTAGCATGCCTGTAACTGAGATCTCAGCTTCTCCTTTCTGTGGAAAATCAGATTTAAACAAGTTGATTATTACAATATTGGAGTTCTGTGGCACAGGCATTGCTATAATCCAGTCTTTCAGAGCAGCACTGAATTGCTTCCAACAAAAGACAGTCCCTTCTCTCACTGTCTTCCTTCCAAATTCTGCTATAAATGAAGCAGGGTTATAAAATTTTTATCTACGGTGACTCACAGGAACCCTGAATCTCACAGTTTTCTATGGAGAAAAAGTTTTTGCATTTACTTTGGACTTCCCTGGCTGTAACTGTTCTTAAGTCTCCCCAGTTTCCTTCTTTCCTGGTAGGCAGGATCCCTTCTGCCTAAATCCCCTCCATCTTGTCCACTGATACATCTAGTGGCATAAGAGCAAATAAGCAAGTGGGCAAACCCATCTGTTTGGCACTTCAAGCAGAAGGAGACAATTCTGTACTGCATACATTAGAATTAAGATGATGATTGTGAAGGTTTTGTTGCAAGTGTAGCAACATCTATACATACCCAGGCTTGGTGACACCATCACCCTGACAGTGGACCATTCTTCAGTCGGAAACTCCAGATTCACTCCCTGAGAAAACAGCAGAGCACCTGGACTCATTCTGGTGGCCTGCAGGATCGTGGCAGTGGCAGGTTTAGTAACCAACTGACTATGTAATAAGAAATAAGCAGTCAGGACTTCAGGACAGCGGTCCCCTTCCTCATGCCTGACCTCTTATCCTGAGCCGCACAGCAGCCAGTTTCAAACAACAGCTGGAGGAACAACAGAGTGATGCTCCTCACTTTGACAAGTGAATACACAGCTTTGCAGTTGGAAACGCTCGTTTGAATCCCTTTATATGTGATGTTTTGATCACTCAACTGCTATAAACCCTGAAGGACACTGGCATCTCATGCTCATCTGAACCATTTCTAACCATGTTCATCGTGTCTGCCTTAGGAGTCTATTCAGAGCTCTGCAGCCCACAGTGATCTCCTGCTGTCCATTCTGATGGCAGGGAAGGGATTTCAAATACTCCTGGGACCCAGCACACAGAAAACACCGAGCTGTTCCTTAGCTCTGGATGCAGCTTCCAGTTCAACGTGCAGCTTCCAGCAACCAGAGCTGCTTTGTTCTCCTCCAACATTGCCCAGGGAACAGCCCATGTCTGAGATTCTGCTTTGTTGAGGAGCTGTATTGAATTTAAGCGAACTGTGAGCTAGGGAAGCCCAAGTTTTGTTGTAGGGTTGGGTTTGGTTTTGTTGTAGATTTGGGCTAAAATGAAGCATTACCTCTGTGCTTCTGTATGGTATATTTATGATGAATAAGTCCTGTTGAATTTTATTGGCAAGCTCCCAGCAGCATGAAGAAACAAATTGGACCTTTGCATTTATATTTCAATCTGGCGTCTGACAGAATGGCCGCCTCCTTGACCCCAAACTTTAAATCCTAGTCACATTAATAAAATCATCTAATAGGATACAAAAGTATACTGGAATGAAATGATAGCTTATGCTCCAATGCATGGTTCTGCCCAGGAGATGGACCTCAAAGCAAGTTTTGTATTTCAGAGTAACCTGTGGGTGAAACCCTTACTTTGACTTGAGTTATCATGACTTAAGCCATTGATTTCAATAAAAGCAGGGTGTAGCCTTGTTCTGGTTTCAGCTGGGGTAGAGTTAATTTTCTTCCTAGTAGCTGGTATAAGAATAATGTTGGTAGCAACAACTAAAACATTACTGTGTTAAGTAGTGCTTATACTTAACTCAAGGACTTTTTAGTCTCCCAGGATATCTGGCCCAAACTGACCAAAAGGTTACTCCATACTATATGAGGTCATGTGTAGTATATAAACAGGGGGGAGCTGGCCAGAGGGGTGGGATTGCTGCTCAGGAATGAGCTGGGCAGTGCTCAGGACATGTTAAGCAACTGCATTGTGCATCACTCATTTTATATATTCCATTTTTATTATTTTCTGTTACTCTGCTGTCCTATTAAACTGTCTTTATCTCTACTCACAAGATTTACCCAGTGGAGTAAGGGAGGAGAAGTGACTAAGCATCTGTGTGGAACTTAGTTGCTAGCTAGGATTAAACCACCAAAAGCCTTAAAAGGAAAAGGCCAACCCAGACCACAATGCCAGAGATTAAGTCTCTAGCAGAAAAGCCCTCAAAGTTCCGTGCAGGCAAGCAGACAGAAACCTTTTATGCTTGCCTCTGTCATAGCTTCAAGCTCACTTGAACAACCCAAGAAGCTGAATTTCTTAAATTCCTGAAGTATTTTTTTATGTTGTAAGAATTTTTTTCTTTTGAAAATTATTTTTGTTATTTCTCAATCACAGTCATCCTTTTGATCTCTGTGCTATTGCTGCTACTGCTGTTCAGGCTACTCTCAACATTTTCCTGCTTTCTTAGAAGCCAAAGAAGGAAATTTGTTCCTGCCACATAAAAAAAGTATTTCTCAGTCGTGTTTCAGTATGGGATTTCAACACTAATATTACTTGAACAACACCTGTTTGTATATGTATGCTAAAGAACTGATCCCATTAGATTTAGAAGCTAAAGAAAAACAGGATAAACTTATCAAGACAAACTACAATATCAAAACAGCTGAATTACATGTATCCAGCCCTGGCTTTTCTCTCTGAACAATAACAGAGTTTGAGGGATTAAAAAAAAAAACTAAATTGTTTCCAAAGATTGTCTCAATCGTTCCCAATTTTTTCATTGGTAGGAGCTCAGAAACATAAAATAATATGATCTTCCCATCACGTTTTTCTTCAGTTTGATATTAAGGGATGGAGTTACTGGACTTCTTTTTACTAATGTTCATTCCCCCCACTCGACTTGGATCTTTGTCATCTCTGTTCTCTCAACAGTAGATGGCACCAGTAATTTCTAGATTCATTATAATACCTAAGGGTTTTGTGGTTGGTTTTAATATCCATGGTTATATATTCTTGACTATATTCTATGGGTTTCTTTAATAAGAAAATTCTGCATGTGAAAGTCACCTAATTTGTTGGCACGTGCTTCATTTAAGTATCTGCTAGTTATTCAAGTGTTTAGGATAATACTTCCTAAAAGTATAGCTTGATACAATGCCAAAACAGTAATTTTCTGCTTTAACTTTAATTACTTCACTGAAATTGCATTAATTTTATAACTGCAACTTGGATTTCTGCTAGCAATATTCTTATTTTCAAAGAAACCACATAACTCAGTTTATAATGTTTCGCAGCCATCTTAGCTCAGGATATAAATTTGAATGCAGAAACCATCTGTCTATGGCAGTAACTCTTATGGTGTTTTGGCCAATTATTTATTTTGCCCTTATACTAATCTACAGGTTCATACTTTTTTGTGCTATTGGGGTCTCAGCTTAATTATACAAACACAGTTACATCAGAATTTTTTTACTATAGATAAATGTATATATATACACACACACGTAAATATATATACAGACACACATAGTTCTACACAAGAAAACAACTATGCCAAGAATTCAGCTCTGTTTGCCAGATGTAGGATACATTCTTTTGTTTCTCAAACTCAACCCTCACCACTTTTATCCCCCAAAAATACCCTAAAACAAACTGACCTCAAAATCTCCATCATGGATACATATATTTAGCTGATCACTACAAGCTCCTTCCATACTTTGTGTGTACATGCAAACATTTTTAGGATGCATTTTAGCTGACCTCATTTTATCAGATGAATTCCACCTTTAACTTCGTACTTTAAAAAAGAAATTTACAATTAATTTAGCAAATACTATAATTTTGTTTGCCCAGTAGAATGAAAATTTGAGTTACTACATACACACACATGTATATTCTAATATAAGTTGCAAGTAACCCCAAGATAATGACCACAAATGGGAAAGGTTGAAAGGACATGATTCATTAGAATCACCAGTTCAAAATTCACCATGTTAAAACATTGCACTGCATCAGGTAAAGAATCACTAATCCAAAAGGAAAGACTGCTTCTCATGATCTACGCTCTGCATAGATTGCTGACCTATTGAGTTCAGAGATCATTTGGCTTCCTGCGTCTCAAGAACAGTAGGCACTTACTTACAGTGCTCAGATCAATGAGTTTCCTTTCTCTATGATCTACAACAACTGATACACACACAAAGTTATTGTTCATTCCCTCTCCCACCCTAAACTAATGATCCCCAAGCTCCTGCTGATGCAACAATTACCCAAGTCCAGGTCTTCATGTGAAGAATCTGCCACCTCCACAGAAAAGAGAAAAATGTATGTAAACATCCATGGCCACTGAGATACCACAAATATAAGCAGGACAGAGAAACAGCTAAAAGGAAGTTGAATGTCACAGCTCATGGGGTTTTCAAAGCTTGCATAGACCAGAAGTTACAGTAGATGTTTTCTCTGTTTGTTATTGGCCTATGCCTTCTGGGGAAAGGAAGCAGAAAGAAAAAAAAATGTTTTATGTAGTGAATCTAAAAATAAAGAGTATTAAAGTCTATATCAAACTGGTGTTTCAGGTGTTGATTGGCAAGAGGAAGGGCTTTGGTTGCCAGCACTTTGCTGCAGCCAGGCTGCAGGGAAAGGTTGAGCGTGCACGTCACAGCACACTGGAGGGTGGCATGGGCAACCCTCTTCGCCCTCATCCCCTCTTTTCTGTTCCATCACAGCTACTCCTAGCCCTGCATTTGACAGATCACAAATGGGTTGTCATTTTTACACAGGCTAGGGATTTTTTCTTTTGTTTTGATTTCTTTTTTTTTATATATATATATAATTGGACTTTCAAGCTAATCAAGTTTCCATTATTCCCTCATGGGATACTCCACAAAACAGCACCATTGGAGATCTTTGTGTTTCCATCTTATTCTCTATTTGTAGTTGCTCATTTCAATAATATAAGCTTTTAGTATCATTCTGCTTTTATTCCCAGACAAAACCAAAAAGAAAATAAAAGCAATCAAGCAGCCAAGCACAAATGCAAATTTGACGCATTCAATATAATTCAGTACATCTAACTTCAAGCTGCAGTTTTAAAAAAAAAAAAGGAACATAAAATTTTCTGGCTCTTAGAATTGCAACATCATAAAAAGAAATTAAATCAAGATTAGTAAAAGCTGCAAAGATATGACTAATATTTGCAATTCCTTACAAATGAATTGTAATGTTTGCTGCAATCTTTTAATCGAATCCCCTTCAACCTCTTAGAAACAGGTTCCTTATAATTCTACATGTAAACAAAGAAAATAATTTCCCCTATCTCCCACAATTTCTATAACAAAACCACTCACTTTAATACAAATTTGAACATTACAATCTCTACTTTGTTTCAATATTACCATTCACAACAAAATTTGCAACAAAAATATGGTATATACTTGGGATTAGCACAGAAATGCCACGTTAGTACATTCATTACCTTCACATGGTTAAAAGCTCTTAATATTCCACACACTTTCTATTCTTCCCATTCTGGCATGACAATCAGTGCTAACATCATAAATGTCTGCTAGAATAAGCAGCTATAACTAAGAGCTAAAATTAAAGTACTGCAGTTCAATCTCACTGTAAGTGTAAATATATCCTTTACACTACAGGTTCTAGATTTTAACATGTAATTCACGATTATACTAAGTGAAAAATGAATAGTGTTTAACAGAAGACTTGGTTGGATCACAGTAACTCTTCAAACAAATACATGGAAGTTGTTCCTTCTCTCCTACAAAATGACCTTGAACTGCAGTAATGCAGATTCAGGTTAGAGAGTAGTCTATTTCAGGTTAGAGAGCTGGAAAAAAAACACTTCTGGTTTAAGATAGGCACCAGAATGAACTGCCTGGCTACAATGACTATGCAATTTCCATTCCTGAAAATCTTCAAGAAAGTGCCAGGTAAACATCTGTCAGGAAGTATGCAAGTGTAGTCAATCCTGTCTCCAGATAACAGAGGAGCTAGATGAACCCTCAGGTTCCCAGGCAACGCCCTCCTTACTTTATTTCTAAGTAACACAGATACTATTTTTGTTTTTATTAAATTCTGTAATGATAATGTAACTCCCTTTGTCATTTCTAAGTTACTTTGGCAGAAACTTTTGGTACACTTTCACTGAAAAATTTTGAAGTCACCAATTTTTCTTTTACTCCTCCCTAGAAGACAAAATTCAAAATCCCAGTAAATTCTTATAACTTTTTTTCTATAACAATTTTTCCAGTTAACAATTTTAGTTATAAATACTATTTTAGAAGACAATTTTGGCTTGTAACGTAGTAAAGTAGATCATAAGATAAAAGTGATTGATTTCAACTTTGATGTTAACATGATTCGTCTTTGATGGCAAAAAGCAAGTGAGAGATCTCATTTTACAGTTAATTAACAGTAACTAATAGACCATAATATTGTAGCTTGTATTATCTAATATTTGTCAAAATAAAGAACTGTTTTTCCTGTTTCATTGCCAAACAACACATACGTGTCCATGTGCTTTCATACAACTACATGATTTAGACGTTGCCTCCTAACTGCGATGCTGCTATTCAATAAATGTTAGTCCTTGCACTGAACTTTGTGTGTACACATATTGCTGGTTTCTCCCTGGCATTCTTTACCATAATGGTAATGCGATTGGAAATAGAACGTCTGGTTTCTAACATGACAGTGTGGTAATAATTTTAAGAATGTGAAAAGCCCTACTAAGTAAACATTACTTGCGTTTGCATAAGTTGGGGATACCCACAAGAGTCCTGGTGGATCACAACCTCTATGAAGTATATTTAAGAGTGTACCAGTATCTTACTTTTGTCTACTGCAAAAACAAAAAAAAAAACAAACAACAAGGCTAAGGACTATTTATCTTTGGTCACCTGGCGCTATTATAGACCTTTTTCACTCTATCTCTGCAGGGATGAACAATATCACTTTATTTACACATTCACTCTTTAACACACAACTGTCATCTGCATTTATGTGGAAAATCTACCGTTTCTACTCCCAATATATAATTCAGGGGATCATCAAAAACATCACCCACAAACCAAAAACATTTGCTGATGTTTAATGTATGTGGGGTTTGTGGATTTGGACTCTTCCCAACATTCCTTTTTTTTCTAAGCACTTATACTTTTTATCTCCCAAGCCATGCATTCTTAACAACATCAACATCTTTAATATCCCTCCTCCAAAAAGAGGAAAGCCAGCCACAGCCAAAATCCAGAGGAATTTTGAGACTTCTTAAAATTCAATGTCACAGAAGTTTGCTTAAAGTCATCTCCCAAGCCAGATGCGGATTCAAGCCAATCTGCTTAGATGCACTCCGCAACTTCCAACCTTTTATTTAATTAGAGGCAGGGGGGAGAAGTCTCATCACCAGTTAATCCTTCATCCTTCAGGATCTAGCCCTTTTGGCAAAGGTTTTACTGTGACTACCTGACTCCAGCTGCATCTTCCCTGCTCTCAACCACAGTTGAATTGGTACAACCAGGCTGAAGCTAAAGAAGTCATCTGAAACTATTAGGGCAACAACAACAGCAGTGGTTCTCATCCCCCTGTAACACATATTAAATGTGGCATTAGTCCTGACACCAAATTAATTTTTCAGGGAAATTACTAAATTGTAAAGCATATAGAAAAATTAAAATACAAACATCTATTATGCATCCCATCGATTACCACAGCTCCAAAAACAGAGATTCTCAAATTACTTTATTTAGTACAACACCTTTGCTCACAATATGATATGAGTTTACCTTAGTCAAAGATACTCTGATTGAGGAATCCACTTCAGGGCCTTGCTGTGTGCTACATTTAAAGGAATTTCTTTGAATAATCATCTAAATGACATACTTGTGTTCTTATTCAAGCAAGTAGTTATGAACTAGAAAAGATTTACATGAGAATTTTAACTAAGCTTTAGTGTTTTTGTTGTCGTATTATAGTTAATGCAACACTGAAATATCCTAAATATATTGTCTTCTTTTTGCCAAGTTTCAGGAAAATCTGTCCAGTGAGAAGTTTTATCTGTACTTTGCATCAGCAAAGATGTTCATTTGATTGCTCTCAGCAATTCCCATTGAATTCAACAGCCTTTTGTTCAATTATTGCGTTTCTGCAGCCTTGCATAAAGGAATAAGCCAGGATATGATCTTTCTGCTTGCACAGAAGTCACTTTTTAATTTCCAGATCAACATGAGATATCTCAGCTATGACTTTGCATTCAAGAGTATTACACATTTTGACTAACCTGTGTCTGCCATCTCAGCCAGGCACACTGCCCACTGCGTAACAGGTTCAGAGGATGCTGTCACTCATGCGGTGCACAGTTAGGATCAGTGCTCATGACAGTCTACTGCTGCGTCTTACCGTGAACCACATAAAAATGCTTTGCATGCCAGATACGCTTCCCTGGCTCCAGCCTGGCTTCCTTGAGAGGAAACAACCCAAAAGAAAATTATAAAGGAAAATTTGCATTCTATATGAATGATTTGGAAAATACGGAGAAAAACCTAAACCCCCTCAAATTCAGTTTTCATAGAGCTTTATTTCCCTCCACCCATGGGGATTCCTACAAAGGAAGTAAAACTGGAGCCAAAACTTGAAGAGTTGATGCTGAACTGAGAGATTGATAATGTTAATGTTTCTCTAAGTAGTTCTGATAGGAAAGCAGATAATATTGCTTTTGCTTCCCTGAAGTACAACAGATTTCTTTGGTTCAGACCTACAACTCTTACTCAGGAATGATTTCCCATCAAGTCAGTGGGAGCCATGTCCGATGTGGACTCCAGGATTTTAACCTAACAAGTCATTTGTATTCAGTGTGCAAAGGGAATCTGAAGTCAATTAAATCTGTTAAACAAAAATGGACCAATGCTGAGGAAGATGCAACAGCACAGTAATGCCTGATAGTCCTTCCCTCCATAAGCATGTGACCTAATTACAATTCTAATAAAATGAACCATGAATATTTCATTATGAAGCACTTAAAAAAAAAAAACAAAAACCCACAAAAGCACGCATATTCTTGCTGAAATCAGGTGTACTCCTCCAGCTGTCTTGTTTTACACAAAACATCTGGCAATCCAACTTCTTTGAGAAAGAGCAAGCTCAGAATTGTAGAGACCACGATAACACCGACAGACTGACACCTTCATTTCACTTCAAAGCTCACATGCAGGTTTTATTTTTGGAAAGCAGTTTGGACCTGCTAAAACTTATTATAAACAAATATACTTATTACAAACAAAAATTTCAAAAACAGGAAGCACTGTGAATAAAAAACATTTTCTGAAGTACTGGGCAGTCAAATAATGAACAATTTTGCTAACTTAAAAAAGCAATAGCATGAAGTAGAAAAAAAAAGCCATAAACTTTCTTATTTATGCTTTTCTCCATGAACAAAATACAAACTGTCAACTAACATTGTGACTGTTTACAGTCATCCCCATAGAACTGCTTCATTCTTCATCATTTCTTGTTCGACATGTTAAGTATAAAGCAATCCCTCATTCAGAATAGAGTGCTTTCAAATTTTCCTTGAAAAAATATTTTTAAAATAAATTCATTCTACATTTGTATGCAGATTTCTTCAAAACAACTTAGGCTTAAGTACGCGTAGACCTTAACTCATTGGAAGAGAAGAGCTCAGCAGCACCACTACAGCTTTTGGTTAATCAGCAATTCTGCTGAGAGGAGGAACAAGCCTCCTGAATGTTAATGCCTCAGCCCAGAGAAATGTGCAGTCCCTCTCCAGAAGGCTTTTGCTACGCAGGGCTGAGCTCACTCTCTGCATAGATGAAGTCCAGGAGCTACAGAGAGTTAAGGACTGGAACAACAATATCACGGAGGTGTAACGCTTCATGCGTGCACACAACACCTTGTACATGTGTTTCACTGGAAATTACTGAGGACACATTGACCGGATTAAGGCCACTGCTAGCAATCAGCAAGCACACAAGCATGGGAAGCAAAGGAGAGAGTGGCTCTCTTTGCCTAACTAAGGCACCTGGAAATGTCAGCCAGGGACCTCTGTCAGCAAATCGTACTCCTGTGCTGTCGCCAGCCAAGCGAGAGGATGACAGAAGGGCAAAGCAGTACAATTCAGACAGACCTGACAAAACAGAGCAGCAGGCATCCGGATATGCACTCCCTGATGGGTTCAGCTGACATGGATCAGGGAAAATCACCCTCCAAAACCAACACAAATGCCAGAGAAGGATCAACAGCTTCACTCACAAGTGTAAAGTGCATTTTGGAAAAGCCAAGAGCCAAAAGTACTTGATCCAGAGAAGCACAGAGGAGACTGTAGTACAGAGTGGTGGACTGTAGGAGTTTGGTGCTATAATCTGTTATTCATTCAGTAAGACGTTACTTAAAACAGAGGAAGGAAAATAAACATCTGAAAAGTAACATTTTGGTTGAGAGCTATGGAAGCGTGGGGGCCCTTTCCTTTTATATTAAAGAATTCAGAAATACATGAGAAGTCCTATAAATATATTTCCTTAACTAGATTTTATTAAAAGCAAAGAAATAAATTTTTTATGAAGTATTAAAAAGCTTTTGCCACTCTCCTCTTCTTTCTGCTTGTCTGATGTGAAAGTCTATTAAAGCTTCAGTGGCAAGTATTCCAACCCAGTTAGAGAATGGTACAGAAATAGGCCTTAGCAATAAATCCAGCCTTTACAGATAAGGATGCACTGAAAGGACAATTTCTTACAAATCTGATGTCTCTCGGTTATTATTGACGTAGTCAGCTTACACCCACCCTCAATGGATAGATGTTGCAGTGATTCTAATGTCATTTACCATGATGTACTAGTCAGCAAGTAAAAAAAAAAAAAAGGTAAAAAGCAAGACAGATATTAATAACATTAACAAAAAATTGTCTTGTCAAATGGGACATCTTTAAACTAAGTACCAGAATTGTATCCCTACAGTATATGTACGTATACTTGTGTGGATACCTGTGTGCCAAAATAAGGCTTTTTCTGTATTTTATGACATGCCCTAGAAAACACCACATTCCAGACACTGCAGCAGTACAAAGTACCTTGAGAGATACAGCCCAAGTTTTGCTGCAGTCACTTGCTGTGAGGATGGGAGAGCTGACATGCAGACCCAGGCACAGTGCACAACTGCAAAAGTCTGCCTCAAATGCGTGATCCAGTGACTTCTGATTGCTCCTTCTGTGTCCTGAAGCTTTTCTTGCAAATTTTAAATGTCCTCTATTTACAAGTCTGGAAGCAAGTTGGCTTTTTCTTAAAAAACAATCACACACACTTAACACACGCAGACACATTCTCCTCAGGTAATAATTTATTCACTGGTGGGTTAAAGATTAATTCTGTGGACAAGTCTTAATCTCTTCATCCTCCCAAAGCCTGTCTTTGAAAGAATATAAATAGCAAGAGGATGTGAAGCACTCTTTCCTTCACCACACTGCTAATATAATTTTTCTTCTAGATAAAAATCTGCTATATTTTATAGCCTCCTGTAGGATACGTACAAACTTCAATCACTAAGGAGCACTATCCAGTTATAAATTTTGTGTAGCAGGCTCAGCTGACACACCTAAAAATAGTCTTATTATCTTTGTACCTAACAACCATACTTGCTAAATAACACCACTCGTAGCATCTCTGTGCATTATGCAGCCAAATGAAATTGCAGAGGACAGTACTTTTTCTGCAGCAGTTCAAAGCCCAGAAAAGCCCTGAAACATCAAGGCTCTATCCAATGCACTTCCTTTTTTTAATGCACTCTTTTGTAAAGGAGGGTGGTGAAACAATTCCAAGCCTCCAATTATTATATCATGAAGGAAGTGGCAGTGAAGACATATTTTTTATCTTTAGACTTGTTGACTTCTCCTCTTCTCAGTAAACTTACAGTGTTTCCTAGTCAGGTTATTGTATGCAGATACAGGATTTCTACCTGCACCCAAAACAAACAACAACAATGAATCACCAACAAAAACCCAACCACCCAGGAAAAAGCAGAGGGCTCCTAATCCGTTCTTTGGAGAGTACCACAGGTGAACTTCAAGTCATCAAAACTATGGTTTGATTCTATGATCTTAAGGGTCTTTTCAAATCTAAATTATTCTATTATTCTGTGTATTTAGTATTTGCTAGATAGCCATTTCTAATAGTGCTAACCTTAAATTAGTACATTATTATCTCTCCCTAGAGAAGAAGAGTCAGTCAAATGTTCCACTAACTACTGTCTTATAGATGATTTATACTGCTACATTCTTTAATTTAGAGTAAAATGATAGCACAATGATCCGGTCTCATTTCATGTATGTAAATGACTGCACAAGATTCAATTTAGGAAAGTGCTAGATACTTCTACTTTGGGATCAAAAGATTTCACAAACTCTGATGTCATAACTTCATCCACAAAGTTTTTCTCTTCTAGATGATTTTACTTGAATGACAGCAAATTCAAACAGGATCATAGAATCATAGAATTATCTGGGCTGAAAGAGACCTCCAAGATCATCAAATCCTACCCTTAATCCAACACTATCATGATTACTAGATCATGGCACTAAGTGCCACGTCCAGTCTTATTTTAAAAACCTCCAGGGATGGTGAATCCACCACCTCTCTGGGCAGGCCATTCCAATGTCCGATTACTCGTTCTGTGAAGAACTTTTTCCTGATATCCAGCCTAAACCTTCCCTGGCAGAGTCTAAGCTCGTGTCCTCTTGTTCTGTTGCTGGCTGCCTGGGAGAAGAGTCCAACCCCCAACTGACTACAACCTCCTTTCAGATAGTTGTAGAGAGCAATGAGGTCACCCCTGAGCCTCCTCTTCTCCAGGCTAAACAACCCCAGCTCCCTCAGCCTCTCTTCATAGGACTTGTGCTCAAGTCCCTTCACCAGTTTTGTTGCTTTTCTCTGGACCCGCTCCAGCACCTCAATATCTTTTGTGAACTGAGGGGCCCAGAGCTGAACACAGTACTCGAGGTGTGGCCTCACCAATGCTGAGTACAGGGGAAGGATCACTTTGCTCATCCTGCTGGCCACGCTGTTCTTGATACAGGCCAGGATGCCATTGACCTTCTTGGCCACCTGGGCACACTGCTGGCTCATATTTAGCCTCCTGTCAATCAGTACCCACAGGTCCCTTTCCACCTGACTGCTCTCCAGCCACTCTGTCCCCAGACTGTAGCGCTGCATGGGGTTGTTGTGGCCAAAGTGCAGGACCTGGCACTTGGCCTTGTTGAACTTCATCCCGTTGGACTCAGCCCATCTCTCCAGCCTGTCAAAGTCCCTCTGCAGAGCCCTCCTGCCTTCTGGCAGTTCGACACTCCCTCCCAACTTGGTGTCATCCGCAAATTTATTTATGATAGACTCAATCCCCTCATCTAAATCATCAAATCATCAAGTGCCTCCGTAATAAAGATTATCTGAAACCACTAAATCCATGGGTAATTCACAAGTGACACATCTCTCTTTTCACTTCGCTATTGTGAGGCTGCAAAACTGGACAATACAGAAAAATTTTGTATGTTGTCTTGTTTTCTCCCTCCTTCACCATTTTTGATAACTAGAATGTAATGCAAGACTTCACAGGACAGGAATATGAAAACTTGTGGAAATGACTCACTTTTCTGTTTGTGTGTGTTTACTGTCTGGGATTAACAGCAATAGCTTTCTCCTTGAGTTGACTATTGAGAAGGAAATTAAAGTCTAAGATGAAAGGGGAAGAGAGAAGAAGGGACTCCCTTGGAATATGTTGCTTATGGAGAATAGAGCATATTAGTTTTTCCCAAACACTTCTGCCAGAGGAACAGAAGCCACAGTTTCTAACATTCCATGTACTGAGTTCCTTCTCACCTAGTTTGCTGGTCTCATCAGTTTTAATCAAGAGAAACACTAATGACAGCAGCGCACATTCTCAACATTCCCTGTTATTCTTCAGAACCTACCCAGAGCCATTCTCTAAAACAGTACGAGTGATGGTGACATCTTAGGTGAGTGGCTACCACACAGCCTTCACCATCTCCTGAAACTTATAAGTAGTCCAGATGAATATGTATTCCCTGGTGTGACCTTCCTGGGACTATGATACATCCATCTATTCTACTATCAGATGAACAATATTCTCTTCACTGAGCTCAGTGCTGGCACATGTACAGGACACAATGAAGTAAGACAGATAAACTGAACTGTTTCTTTTAATGATAATGTTGCTGGTTTGAACTGGGACTGGAAAAAAACACGCTGATCTCTGTAAATGTTTCCTACAAATAAAAGGGTTCAGCAACATAGAAAAGACGATTGATTTGTAACGACAATTGATTTGTTAAGGACTTGTTACGCTGCCCTCATTCTGTTTAACCATCTTGTAAAATCCATAACCACACAAGCCACTATCAGTCACATCCAGCAACCTTCCTCTGGTCATGAACTTTGTTTTACTAAGGATTTCAAGAAAAAATATGCATTAATTGTTTCTTTTGCATCATTTTCTCTCAATTACTATTTCTGCCTCTGCCTTTTGTATCTTTCTATACCTGGAATAGCCCTTTTCATCATGCACTCTGTCTCCTTCCCTCCTCTCTTCCTACCCTCTCTCAGCAAAATCCCTTCTGAAACTAAGGTCTTTCACAAAGTTTAAAATATGCACTCTTATTATTGTATAATTTCTTCTAATCCTCCTGTTCCCCATGTCTTTTCATCACCTCAAACCTGCAACCTGTCTAAACATGGGAGTTCTCCATGATGACTTTTGATCACCTGCACTATACTTGTTTAAGCGGTTTTCCTCCGTTCCACCCTTGCCTCCATCCCCACAGCTTTTTGCATTTACCACAGAACCTTAAGAAGTGCAACACTGCATTTTGGAAGAAAGTGCAGCATCTGTTGACAGTTACAATACGATAAGTAAAATCCCCCCATTCCTCCTATAAAGGCAGTTAGTAACCAAAACAATGGAACGTAAAGGGTTAAATTTGCATTTAAAAATAAAAAAATAAATTGTCTGAAGTCTCAACAGTATGAAAAAAATATCCCACTCACATTTTAATATTCAGATGGTAACAGGGACAGCAACATCAATATCAGTGTGAAATGGAATAGAATTGATAAATAGAGCAGGAGAAAACAAATACTTGTAGCCTGAGATGAAATTTGTTTGGTTTGTTTTTTTTTTCACCTTAAACAGATCTACATAAGCTTTGCCTACAGCAGTAAAATAAATATCCACATCTCAAAGCAGTTTCAGAAAAATGTCAGCAATGAACTACTGAAATTGAACTTTGACGACAGGTTTCAGCATTACACTGATTATAGAAGAATATGAGTGAACGTAAGTTTTGCCCATAACAGGTCATGTAAACCCTGTGATGAGCTGTTAAAGCGTACTGGCTGTAAATACCATGTTTAAACCAGAAGTTCCTGAGCAGCTGATATTTCTTTTGTAAACATGTGAAAGACCTCACCGTGCAGTGCTCCGAATTCTTGACTGCTGTAAAGTGAATTTTAACATTTACCATTCTTGAAGAACAACAAAATCACTCTTTATCTGAAGTTCATTTCAGCTGCTATGTCTTACAGACTAAAAAAAATCTGCAATTAAAAAACTAAAAAAGGTCCAAAACAAAAGAAGGAAAAAAAGACAACAAACAAACCTCCAAAAATTCTGCAGAACCATCTGATTTAATGGACAGACTAGCCCATCATGCTTAAAACATAACACACTTGCTGGAGTTTGGCAGGCAAACAAAACAAACACAAATTCTGGCAGAAGTAGTCCACTTGAGAGAATAAGGAATAAAATATGATTGTTCATTCTGCTAGAGGTGGGAGAGGAAGTGTTATAGCATGTGAATTTTGGAACTGACCCATGGAGTTGGGCAAAAAAGTAAACATTTGGATATATAAAATGAAACATTAATATAAATAAGAGAAAGTTATGCTCAAGTAAAACTGGATTTTGTTGAGTGAGAAAGCTACTCCCATCTGGCCCAATGATGGAAAGATGCCTATGCATCTCTAAGATTCATAGTTCAAAATAATCAAAGAATCAAAGGATCCTTTCCTTGATTTAATCTACTTGAAAGGGAACGCAAGAAAGCATCTAACCAGTAGTGTAAGTAGCGTATATCCGTGTGCTTTTTAAAACCTGAGAACGGTCAAAATTAAATCTAATATTTTAAAACATCAGAATTTCCTAAAGGTCACTATTACTAGATTCTTCAAAAATCTATTCTGGACATCCCATATGTACTGCCTCCATTATACTGTATCAAGAAAAAACAGGTAGAGAAGAAAAAAAAATTCCAGTTCAGCAAGGTGTTTGAGAAAAATTTGTAATTTCTCTGTAGGTGAAAGGATAGGCAGAAAATGCAATTAATATACCCTAGATATACCCAAACCCCTCAGATTTCCCCCTTCCATTCCCTCTTAGCCTAATCAGTGTTTATTTCTTCCATCAGCACTTGAATACATGACTGCAGGTAGTATGAGCTACAAAACTGTCATTCATAACTTTCTATACTACCGATCTATTTGTAAGATTTTATTGGACTCAATTCTGAAAAGACAAAGTATGTTCTGCATTCTCAAGGTTCAGTGGGATTTTTGAAGATGCTATCAATCACTCTTACACAGGAGCCTAAAGGCAAGAAGGTGCTTTAATTTGGAAAAAATCCACACTTTAGTACTAATGTAATAATGGGAAGGGGTTACAGAAACATCTACAAAATTAAATATAGGTATATAATTTAATATAGGTGCCATGAGCTATACTAGATTCTATTGCACATACTAGACCTTTAATCTGTAATAGAGAGTACTTGTTCACCAACATATGCTTTTCACTTACATTTTTTTTAAAATAATGAAAACCATCATCCAAATTTAAAATGAGCTGTAGAAGGATAATTACTATTTTTGAGCACCTAAGGATGAAAATAATTTTTATAAGTATACAACTACTTAAATCACATTTTTCTTTAAGAACAGCTCTCTCTCTGATCATATTTCTAATGGAAAGAGATTTAAGTAAATTTCTTTCTCAGTAAGAATTCTATTTGCTCAGCTTACACAACTTTTGGATGCAGTCTCCCAGGAGATTTGCACCTTTACTCAGTCCATAGTCTCAACTTCAAATATGCTGGCTAATTTATTCTGTTTATGCCTCATTTTTTGAATTCAGGCTACTGGAAATGAAACAATATGAAACAAAGAAAAGCTTTTCATGTGTTGCTTTGAAATCCAGTCCCAAAGGAAGAAAATATTCAAGAGAGCAATGAGTTTCTAATACTACACGGAACAGAGTAGCAAGTGAAACATTTCATTAGTGAAAAGGGTTATTTTTAATTGAAAGAAATTAACAACCACTAGGCAAAACACAAAACAGTATCAGAAAAGATAGTCAAAGGAGGTGCATTAAAGGTGATTGACTAAAGCTTTACAAAGCCATGCAGTGTTGCTATGTGGCTAAACAAATAATCCTGAATCTTTGGCATACATAACCACAAAAAGTGCCAATATGGACAGATGAAGCTAATAACACGATGAAAGAAAAGGCTGATTATCTCCCCCTGTTCTCCTGTGTGCCTTTTTTTTTTTTTACAGAAGTGACAGGAGTATTATAATGAATATTGGTTCAGTTAAAAAACAACCAGCAAAACAAACAAAAGCCCAAATTCAGTATTCTTTCAACACCACCAGGGCCTGGAAGAAAACAGGTCTCCAGATAGCTGAAGGATAAAAAGCCTTGAAATCAAGTCTCTCTTTGAAGCCTTCTGCTCTTACTGCCACCCCAAAGACTAGCTCATTTCAGGAAAAAGAAAAATACAGATGGGCATGTCACTGCTTTTTTATTTATTCATTTTTTTAATTACTTAGTGCCCATAGCAGTTACTAGAAATAATTCTAATAATATTTGTTTGCTGTGATTAGAGGGATAGGTAATCGTAATCATTTAATGTCGCTTTCTATAGAGTTTTCCCATTTTTTTTAAATGGAAAAAGCAATGCTGAAGTATTTCAGCTCTTTTTATACTATAAACTGCAGCAGAATCACTGCATGCCAAGCATCAGTTCTCTGCTCTGGAAAAATTAGACACAAATCCTTGCAAGGGAAATAAAGGGAGAAATTCAGTCTAGACTCTGGTCTATGATTGTCTGGGAGCTAGAGTAATGTACATTTTGCTTGAAATTAATAAACTCATTGCAAAGGAAGTATTAGAATAACTGGTAATAAGGAGACTCACTGGCATTGCTCCATAAAGAAACTTGTGTTCTGCATAGCCATTAAGGGTGATTGTAGCTGATGCCCTTTGTCAGACTGAGCAAATCAAATCAGAAATTAAATCTCTGATGTAAAATCTGGAGTTAAACAACACTCAATTGACTACTTTGTAAATATATATATATAAAGTAAGTACTTAATCCCATGCTAACAGCAAAGAAAATGAGGGACACAGATCATTTGGTGACAGGGCTGAGAATGCTTTCTTTCAACCTGCCAATGGATGCATCAGTAAATGCTCAACACACAAAAAAAGCAGCAGCTGTCTCCCCTCGTGACCAAAGCCCTGGCATATACTCCACTGGTTTGGACTCATGCTAAACTACCAATTTTGCAACAAGCATTTCTTATCTTTCCATGCCCAAGTTCCAAGTTCTTTGCAAGGTATCAGAACAAGATCCTTGCGTGGCACCAACTGAAATCTGGACAGAACTGATAAAGCTCCAACAGTGTAAAACAGTGATAAAGACAGCAAAGTAGCGATAGAGGTTGGAATGATCACAATAAAAAACAGCTAGGTCACAAGCACTGCTGAAACACTGCAAGAGGAAAGCAGTTACCAGGCTACGAACTATCTTCTTTTAGAAATTTGCTTGGCATAAAGGAAAATATGTCAAGTCCTTTGAAGAAAGGTCAGTAAGCATCAACCACATCCTTCAAGAAACCTGGCTGTATGGTGATATTATCACAGGTTCCCAATAATATTTATTTTACCCTATGAAAGTATATGAGCATTGAGTGATACAAGGACTAGACTTTGTAATTTTTGGTGTAATTTTTAATAATTTTTTAATTAATCACTAGCTCATTCGTCAGTCTAGATTAAAATACATCAATTTAGATATTTAAACCTGTTTATGCTAAAGGTTTTCTTTGAGTTTTAGATATACATTTACATTTGGCAACATAGAAGAGCACACAAATGTTTCCCAAAACCACACGTGAACAGGCACCTAAGATGTGAAGTCCTTAGGGCACTCCTTTCTAGGTGCACAGGATGGCCAACGTGTGGCCAGTTTCCTAGGGCATCTGCAGACTACAACTGCATCCTCCAACAGACAAAAAGTTTTTCTGATCCCATCAATCAAAACCGATTCTAACATTTTGGCTCTTATTCTGAAGCTTTTTAGAATTAATATTCTCCTTTGAACGCTTTAGAGGAGATCTAAAACCTTAATTTTGCTGCTGAGGTTTAAAAGTACTTTGCTTCATGGCTAGTTAATGTACACTCTGTAAACAATGATGCCCTATTATATTTTCATTTGAAAAGCAATTTTTAAGTACATTTATATGGGACCATATTTAAAACTAATGTCTTTGTGAAATAAGCTGTTTACTTAAGCGTATAGAAGATGACATTTAGACAAGTTTAAGAAACTTGTGTTCTCCTCTTTCACTTCAGGTCCACCTCCTGTCAGCACTGAAATCGGAAAAAACCCACAAATTTTAATTTGTATCAATTTATTACATCATAATACTATGCTTGTATATTCTGAAATATGAGTGAAGTGACAGAAGAAGTAAATTTTAAGTAGATTTTAGATTTGTTCTGTTTAAAAAAAAAATAATCTTTTCTGATTTTCTAATCAATGCTGTATTTCCATTGCTATGGACATTGCAATAAATGTGTCAGAATACCAGTAGATATGATTTATCTAACTTTTTAATGTGTTTGCTGATTGATTTCAGTACAGAAATGCAAAATACAGTCTTTAAAAGACAAATAATCCAGAATTATAGCAATCAAGTAGCCAAAAAACAAGTAAGCTTCAGAAAAACATTACCTAGACTTGATAACACAGCATTATCCAGATACATATAGTCTGCCTCCAAATAGCTAGCTGTAGATTTGAAAGATAAAAGCCTCTCAGGTGACAGCGAGACCCCCTGCATACATCTGTGCTGGGGAACATGAGAATACACATCTGGAGCTGAGGACTATTCTCGATCTGTTCTAACATGTCAGCTGGAAAGTTGGGCTGGCAGAGTTGCTACCAAGGTCCACTTTATTTCCCGGGGGGGGGGGGGGGGGGGGGGGGGGGGGGGGAAGGAGGAGCAACATAAAAAGCTAGCCTTCCTCCCCCCAGCAAAACTTTGTAGGCAACATATTTGCTGTGGCTTTAGATATCCTGCAAAACAAACCAAGTCCACAGCTTAGATGTGGCCACCAGAATAAATCAGTTCTGCCACAGCCAAACATTAACACCACCGCTTTTTCTTTAGCTTTGGAGCTACTCTCTCTGTGCTGCACTGCTTTGGAATGTCTAGGCGCATCAGTTCTGAGAAAAGCAAGGAGATAGCTCCACATTCCTCCTACCAGGAGGAAAAGAAGTTTTACTCCACTTCCTCAAGACAATGCTTGATATCAAGGTTTCATAGTTACCTCTTGGGACCCTTTGTAGAGCCTCAGTGAACTGCAAGTGATGTGTCTATTTGATAACACGTTTTCCACACCCACATGTATTTTCCCCTTAAACCCTCCTTTTTCCAGAACGCAGGAGTGTGCATTAAAGCTATAGAATGCATGTCCTATTTGTACTTATGTGTTTCTAACTCTTCATCCACAAAAAATTCAAACAAGCAATAAGCTTTTCTCCCTCCATGCCATTACTTGTAATGCTAATCTGTTCAAGAAACAGTCTGCTGCTACTGAAATCAGTTATTTGCAGCTTATTTGCAGCAAGGCAGTAATATTCAAACATAAAATGCAGTAGAATGCAACCTCTTGAGACAGTACTATATTAAAACTAATAAAGGCACCAACTCTTTTTTCATTAAGAGTACAATGACTCTCTCCACTCATTTCAGTGCAATTTGGATTGGGCCTAAGGTACTCCTTTTAAACATGAGGTTACATTTTCACCATGTGCCCTGGGAGAAGCCTAGTAATTCTACTCTGGGTCTCATTTCTGTCTGGCATGAGCTGATCTTACATTCAATTCAACTCAAAAGAATTCAGCTGTATGGTTATAAGAGACCAGTTTTCGTAAATGAAACAAAAAAGAACATATAATTAGTAAGCAACTATAGAAAGCTGTATAGTATAGAATCTTTACTTGATTTACTTGTCTTGGCCAGGACAAAGCAAATCAAAACCTGTAAACAAGTTCAGCAATTTATGGCTCTCTCCTTCCGCTTTGCTTTGAAAAAATCAAAAGTATGCTATTAGAAAAGGGAAAAAAAACCCCACCACAATTCAATATCAAAATTTTTGCTTAAGTGCTGGAAGGTCATCCTATTTTTCTTTAGAAAAATTCTTTAGAAAAATTCTGTCAAAGCCAAAAAGTCATCGCTTAGTGTGGAAATCAGACATTGCTATACTTTGGCTATTCTGCCTGCCAGAATAGTGTTGTTCAATTGACATTCAGAAAGAAGATAATGAGTCTAAACCCAGCCATTCTTGCTTCAGACCTTGAACTCCAGTGCAGATGTAGATGAACCTGCACAGAACAGCACAGAAAGAAAGATACCTTCTGCCTTGAGTTAGACAAGCTACCGGTAACCAGTGAGGTAAGCAATGGCACATGGGCCAAAAGTACAATGATGTTGATAAATAAAGGGAAAATGTGTAAAAACGTCTTTCTTTCCTAAGCTAACAGGTGAGTCATTAAGGAGCTATTAGTTAAATGATTACTTTGTTTCCCTGCATTTTCACTTCAAACAATGATGCTGAGCTGTGTTAATCAGCTTCAACCTAGTGGGTCAGGACACAGAAGTTAATTCAGCAGGTTAAGGTTCTGCTGACACACCATTTGATTTTCGCATTTGAAGACAATTGTTTTTCCTTTATGCAAATAATATTTTCAAGAAGGGAAGAAAAATAAAAGACCAAATGATCTCTTTTCTAGGGTGTACTGAAAGAGAGAAAATGTAATAATCTTAGCAAGGTCTATTAAGGTGGCACTACATTACAGAAAACCAAAAGCTACACATATAGAAAGAGATGTAAAGTATGAATATGAAGATGTAGGGTAGTAATGACAAAGCATTTGGGGGAGGGAAGAAATTACAAAAACAATCCACGTATTTACAGAGAAAGGGAAAAAGAAAAACAAAATTACAGTTTGTCCTTTCTGGGTGACTACCAAAGGAATGTTAGATTTACACAAAAGTAATTCCTCAAGAAAGCACTGAGCAACTGCAGCACTGTTCCAAATATAACTGGAAATACTGCAGGTCCGCATACCTTGGACTTCAGGCAAAAGAATTAAGGCAGACAGGTAGTATCCATTTATAGTAGACATAATGCAGGCCCTCCAAAGAAAACTAAATCAGCAGATACCACCTCTTTTTTTTTTTTAACTTGGAAACTCCCAAATTCTGCTGCAAAAAGCTCCAAGTTTCTCCACTGACACCAAGAACAACCTGCTGGCTCCTCTCTAAATGCAACTTCAGTTAGAAGTTATTAAAACAGTTTCCCGAAATTGTTTTTCTGAAGGTCTTTGTCTAATGAACCCAGGGATTTTCCTCACTGCAAAACAAACGGGAAGGTGGTTTAGTAAAAAAACACGAGTGAGAAAGTCATCACAAGAATTATGGCTTTAAAGGGTAGCTGATATAACTGAACGATTTAGCTCTGCATCAGCACATGCCAGCATTGTTGGGGGACACTGAAGACATCTAAATCAGCAATTCAACGCACTGAAGGCATTCATTTTATAACAAAAAGTTTTCCTTGCATCTAAACTCAGTGCCACATGGTTTGCATTCAAGCATGCCTTCAGTACACTTGAAGTACTTCATCTCCTGGTAGAACTCAGGTTGAAGTCAAATAGGTTGCATCAAGAACATGCAGGCTGTGTCTTTCCTTTGCCATCTCAAGACCTCCCACCCAGTCTCTCCACCCTCTCATTTTTTTCCAGCTGCAGTATACTCTCTCCATGCAATCCACCTCCTCACTGGATCTCACTTCTTTGCCATGCTCTTCCTTCAAGGACACCAATGCAGCCCCTGTCCTCTGCCCAGACAGAACTCCCTTCTATGAGTCTCATATTCCCTCCGTCCTTCTCTCACTCTTAGTTGGCCATTCAGGTAAACACCACTTAACTAACAACCATGCTCACCTGCCTCCTCAATTCCTATCTCTTCTGAAGTTTAATCCTCAATGTTTAATTCATATTGATGTGCTAACCAATCTTAACAGGATGCTCACTAGAAAACATGACAGGCAAATTCCTTGATCTCAGGTCCTCTGGTTGTACTGGTTTGACCTGTTCAACTCAGAGCAACAATTTCAAGAGAACTTGTATCTTGCTTGAGGGAGGCAAACATCCACTAGATACAAAATCTTTTGGAAATGTAGTAGCTAAAAAAAAAAAATCTAATAAGACTTGACCAAGAATGTGTGAAATGCAATTTTTCGAATGTTTATAACTTTGCCAAATGTGGGTGGATTTTTACAGGCATAGTAAAAAAGCATATCCACGCTATAAACTTCAAATCCCTTCACTACACAGAGAAAATGTAGACAGAAAGAAAATGTATCTAGAGTTTTCATGTCAGCAAATCAAACTGGTATTGCAAACATTTTCACAGAAAACTTGCAAGCTCCATCCAAATAGTGAACTGACAACCTAAGAGTTCCAAGGATTAATAAAAAAACAACCCCACAGAAAAAGAAACTTTTGCAATCCTTAGTCATAAACTTCAAAAAAGAAAAACCTGTGAATAACTTCATTATTAAGTATGACCTTAAGTCTTTAAACACAGCCTTCAAGGAAACACTTATGTTAAAAAACAAAAAGTATTTCAACAGGATATCTTTCAACATTGCCACAAAGTACTTTTCTAGACTTCAGTAGTGTTAAGCAAATGAAGACTATAGATTTCTAAATCCTCCGGGGAAGTATATGCTTGAAAAAAAAGTTGTTAGCATGAAAAAAAAACCAACAGATTCCCATTTGACAAATTAAATTAATATGGGTGTTATATCAGCTTGACATATACCAGATTTTCTCTATAAAAAATCATTTTATATCAGTTCTTATAAATACTACTCTTTAAAATACTTTTATCCATATTATTTGAAAATTTGTTGTTTATACAGATAAAGATCTAAATTTTACGTACAACGCTCCTGAAAACTACCACCATAATTTTTGTCAAGCTCTTAAATCATATTATAGGCTTAGCAAATGCTGGTTCTCTGTCACTTAAAATACTTTCCCCAAGAGCTGTGTAACACTGCTCCAGTTAAAAGCAACTGATTGTTACTGGGCAAGTTCTATGAAAAACTGCGGGAGTATGCTGCTTTCCAGGGTGTGTTTTCAAGACAATGAGATATTTCACATCTAACAAGAATAATTAGTTTCATACCACATGATGTCCTCTACTCAAGGTACTGCAAAAGGCTTTGCAATTTTTTTAAGTCCTGAAGAAGCAAAATTACAATACATTTTAATGCCAAACACAAACCTCAATGGCTCCACCACACCATCTGGTACCCTGAAAATTACACAGCTAGCTTTAAGAAGGGCTTGGCATTTTACCTTCCTTTTTCACCCGTAGGTGCAAGTTATTGTCACGTTATCAAGTTTGGGTTTTTTTCCGACCATCATGGGAACTAGCATCTTGCCACTCTACATCATACTTGAAATTTTCCCAGTAAATATTTGCTTCATAGAGCTGATGCTTTAATTAAGCAATAAATATTCATAACAACTGAAACTAAACACAAAGGTGGTTTGCTTCATGCTGTCTTCTGAGGATGCTCTGGTGGACCAAAAAGTATGTAATTTGAAGGCACTTATTTAACCCCCATATAGTGAATGCTAAATTTTGGAGACTAGATGAAAACTGCAGAGCAAATAAAGTCTAAAAGCGAAAACGACTACATCATAATAAGGTCTTCAGGATAGACTATAACAGTTAAATGTATTAGAATGCCTTGCTAGACATTGAAGAAAGGTGTTTAAAGTTATCTGTGCCACGGATCTTGTGAGGAACATTACTTCAGGGGAACAAAGGAAATTTAAGACACAGTGCAGCCACAGTGTGCCCTGGATACTGTGGCATCAAATACCTTTGCAAAGTTTGCAGTACCAAATACAAAACTGAATAAATGAAACCTTTGGTGAAACGGGCAATATAGGCACACAGGGGTATAAATTCAGCATTTAATACTTAAAAGCAGCCATAAGTCCTACAGGGAGAGCGCAAATGGGTTTTCTACAAGTCCTCTGAGCTCCCATTTGGACAACAGTAGTCAAAAAGTCTGTGTGCCCTGCTTGGCTGGATAACCCCATATAAAAGTACCATACCAATATTTCTGTAAGGTGTCCTAGTTGTAAAAGCTATTGCTACTTATTAATGACTCCTGCTGGAGGTCATTCTTTGGAAATGAAACAGTCTCTAGAAGAGGAGTGGAATTCTTTAAAGATTTGTTGATTCATATAAGGAGCAAGGTCTTTGCTCCTTAGTGGTCCCATTAATAAAAAAAAAAAAATCTACCATAAAGGGCTCCTCCTCACATAAAGTCCATCTCCCCAGCTTAAGTGGTGCTATGTAGACCAATCCCTGAACTAAAAGAACAAGCTCAAGCATGCTAACAGAACAAGTTGCCATTTGAAAAAAATTGCAGATGCATTGACTATGTTAATGGTCAAACAGTCCCACTGTGTAAATAAGATTGACTAATTATCTTGTTGGTATTATGTTTCCTAATTAGATACCCCCAATGATTTATAATTTCCTATTAATTTCAATATATTTTTACTGAGTACACTGCTCACAAAGATGCAAAGCAAGTCTTTAACTTTGCAAGCAACAGGCATCCTTCCAGAGCATCCTCCCCCACTGAAGCTGCTCCTTCCTACACACAGGTACAACCAAAATCCAAATCACTCCATTTCTCCCATACACAGTTCTCATGGCTGCTAGCCAAGCCCACAGACCACTTCCTGCATTTTTTTGTAGCTAATGAGAGCAGAAATTCTATCTTGGCCTCTCTGGGTTGAATTTTCATTTTTCTTAAAAAAAGGTAGAGTTTATTTCAAGCTTATGGAATATATTTATCTGATCTTCAACACTGTCCAGGTAAAAGCAACAAATCTTAAAAATATTTCTGGAAAAAGAACATACAAGATTTGTGGAAATGATCTGGACAAGCTCAGATCTCTACAGACTAACATTAAGTTAAAGATATGTCAAATTTAGGAGAGAGACCAGTGAGAATTGTTAGTAAACCACTGAAAAGGTTCAGTTGAGCTTTGACAGCAAAAGATTTATTATGAGCAATTACAGTGAAGACTGGAAGCATTTACACCAAGGTTTATAACCATAATAGCAGCAGCTAGCTAGGGAGCAATTAGTTAAGCGGGGGAAACCCAGGGCAAATGCTCTCCTACCGCTGTCCCGTACAGTGTTATTTTAATGCACAAATCCAACTTCTCTGTTCATGAATTACAGTCTTGTGTTTACCACTCTTTCACACCACGCGCTGCTGATCTTACATTCACCACTACTGAGCACAGCCTGCATCACAGGATATCTGGCTGCATTCCTAGTACATTGTACCAATAAATATTAACTCCTATAACTCCCACAAAATAACTCTGCATGAACTGTTTATATGTTAACATAACTAGCATTTATGATGAATTAGGCTTTATTCTATAAAGTTCTGGTACCAGACTAGAAAAATCATGATGAAGGAGAACTCTGCCAGTTAGAGGAACGAGCTAATTTCATATATAGTGAACTCTTGGCATATTTTTTTTGGTCAAGACCTACAAGATAACTGGTACATTTTCTGGAATTAACTGTTTTGACATATGTTGTATTATCTCTAGCTACAGAACTATGCTGTTAGATAACAAAATAGGCATATCTTTAACCTTCATCTGTCTACAGCACGACAAAAAAAAAGTAAAATAATAAAACCAAAATCAACAGTTCGTATTGAAACAAAAATCAGAGTATCTTACCAGGAATGAAGTGCCATTTGCTCAAGCTGACAGGCATAAAAAAGTGAGTAGGTCACTGTGAAGAGGGAATGTATTTTCCTAGTAACTTGGTGCTTGCCAAAACCCCCAAAGCTTATGGCTTCAAAATAAAACTACTCTTTGAAGTTGCACCTTTAAAGATGCTCAAGCAACACCTTTCAGCAAGAGGATAAAGCCTGTGAGATTTTTCAGAGGATGGGCACAGCTCACATGGGGTGACAGGCTGTCCAGGATCATGGGTCTGTGTATTGACTTGTCATTGCCAGGGCAAATGGTGAAAGCAATGATAAAATAACATGATTAACATAACTTAACATTCTTTTCCAATGGTGGAAACAGGCAGAACAGAAGAGTACAAGATGAAGGCAGTTGTTACAAGCAAGAATTTGTTGGGAATGGTCTTCCTTAGCTACTTCAGTGTCTCTGGACGCTTATGAGGCACCATAAGGCCTCCATCAAGACCTGTTTTTTCTTGAAGCCTGCCTTGAGTATACATCTACCTGCTTCAGGAGAGGGCTACTGGGTCCCTCAAAGCAGCTGCTTAGGCAAATTCCTTCTTTCATAGAAAGACCTCACTGCTGTTAGCTTGGCTCTTACCAGGGCTTGCGTGTTCTTCCCCTGTAATGAAAGTTTGGGAAATTATTGCAGGGGACTTTAACAGCAGCTATGTTTAACTCCAAAGAGGCTGGAAACACTAGACTTCTTCACAATGCAATTTGCCTCACACATCCCCTCCTTTTAACTACTACCGCAGTGCTACAAAGCAGAACCTGCTCCTTTCCGCAGCTCCATTTCTATGAATCCTTGATAATCGACCCAAAAAGGACATCACAATGTAAAACAAAAATTAAAAAAAAATTAAAAAAAATCTTCAATTACAGCAATTACCAACAATAAACAAATTCTTATTTTACAGTTTAGTTTCCTAAAAGTCTCAGAGCATTACAATAACAGTCTCAGCTGGGCAAAGCAGAAAGTTTTATCTGATAAACTAAATACCAGTGAAGCCTACAAGAACAGCAACTGCTACTTTGTGAGGTGACAAAGACAGTGGTATCATAAATCCAGGGGAATTTTATTGATCGAATCTTTCCAAGAAAATAATTTGTCACTACCAGCTCTAAAATAAAACAGAAAGAGGCTGTTTAGACAATTCCTTGTCCCTATTCCACTACTTAGAGCAAGATGTACAATAACTATCCATATCAGGTAATAATAAAGAGTAAGCTAAAAAAAAGAAAAATCAAAAAAAAGCATCAAGAAAAACATCATCTGTATTGGTAATTACGATATCAAACAATACCATTAGATAGCAGTTTATAATTCTGCCTGGTGGTGAAGCAGAATATGTGGTACAGAGTACCACCAGTTTGCACCAATGCTTAGGATTTACCATGTGAATACCATGTCATTTTCAAGAAAAGGAAATAATGTGACCAAACTGATGTTTTCATGCACATGCAGCCTTCAGTATCTTCTAGATTAGGCAACAAATACAAAAATCAGAGTTTGTATCACAAGTGCATAATCTGCCACAAGCCTTTAAGGCCTGCACCATGCTGACCAATGCCAAAGGACATGAAAATAAACATAAAATCTCTAGAACATTATAAAAATACTCATCTAAAGAAAGAGGTAAATATTTTAATGAATGTGTTTCCATCTTTTCCTGTATACTTTCTCCAAAACAAATAAATTTTAAACTTTTTGAAGCACAGCGACAGCTCCAGCTTTACCACCACGTTAGTTTAGGACTTGGTCCAAAGACAGCCTTGAGAGGAATTCTTTCCAAGTGCATTGGAAATGATTGTCTCGGTTAAAAATATTCCTCCTCACAGTCTCCCAAAGCAATTTTTGATTATGAAAATTCTCTTCATAACAAAAAATACCATGATTCTTGTAAGATGAAAAACACATATTTCCCAATCCTCCATGAAATGCAGAGTGACTACAAATCCTCCTAGACCTTCCAGATCTTCAGAATAACATGAATTCTGACTTACACAATTTGTGTACATTATCACCGAGTAGCTAAAAAAGCAAGAAATTAAAGCAACAGCAGAGATCAAGGGGAATACTACGCCATTTTAAATAAATAAATAAATAAAACACACACCACAACCACAAAACAGTGGCTCAAAAAATCTGTTCAACCAGCATGAGCAAAGAAACTGGGAGAACTGACAGGTTGCAAAGCAGATTGCCAACACTGTGTTTTGACTTGACAGAGGATAGGAATGACAATTATGACACAACAGTCTCTCTGCAAATATTGCAAGCAAGGGTAAGTGACTTGAAAACAGACTTCAGCAGATCTCAAGATGTAGTAAGCCAGGCAGCAAGTCAGGGATACATTCAATGTATTGTGAAGTCTCAATCCTCAAAAAATAATTTTATTTTACTTTTAAAAGGCATAAATAATGCTTCCCCAATATACTTAGAGAAAGGTGTGCTGCTCTATAGGATGGTTGTCTACATGTCAGTCTCACAGAACAGCAATTTAGTTGAAAGTTTCAGTCATAAAGAACTTCACTTCAGTCAGCCTCTCTATTCCATTTCATGAGCAGTGCTTTTTTTCCCTCTAATTACCAAAGGGGTACAATGTTTAAAGTTAGAAAAATCACCTGACAGTTTAAAGCACCTGGAATTAAGCTGTTGCAGAATGCACGCATTATCTTAATAACATGCTCTTAACACATTAGGACCTCATTTAAATGCCATGTTAATGAACAAAAGTAAAAAATTCCTTGTGTCCACTTAATTAACCCACATATGTGAAGTAGCTGCAACAGAGTGTATAGACAGTTTGAATCAGGTAAGTATGATGGTTTCAAAGCTTGTTCATTCACTAAAGTACATCCATGGTACGTATGTGGAATGGGAAGAGGTCTGGGGCACCCCATACTTCCAGATGAAGCTTTATGACCATGTAAACTACGATGCTTTCATGATCCATAGACTCTCTTTATCACAGAGACTCTAAAGCCACAGTCTGTGCTCCTGTCTGCTCCCAGTTTGTTCTCCAGACCTCAGCTGTCAGTCTCCACCCTGCTCAGGCAACTACTTTAACTGCAGCAGAACTACCCAGGTTCACAGCCCAAGTGATGTTATCTTCTTCACCTTAGAGAAGTTTCCCTTTATCCCATTTCAGTCTAAAATATTCACATATTCAGATACAAATCTTTTTTTTTTTTTTACAAGGATTTATTCCACTTATGCCAAAAACATTACGTAAACCTTATTTACTGTTTAAGTATTTCTACAGCCAACTCAGGATTGTTTCCAGGATGAAATGAAAGACAAATTTGTTACTATCCTAGAGTGGTTTTACTTTCTACATGGAGAATAAAGCAAGATTTAAAAAGGGAAAGAAAAAAATCCAACAGATGACAGAAATTAGACATTGACATTAATGAAAATTCCTACAAGTCCTTTTATTCATATACATGTGTGGAAATAATATTTTATTATGCTAGTTTATGCACATACATTTATGTACTCCTTATCACCTCCAAGTTAAATATTTTACATGAAAGTCAAAGTTGCAGGAGCACAATGTTTTCACAGAAGAACCAAATGCCATTTTACAATATTGTCCACCATGTAAATCTAATAATTGAAGTTCAGCGAGCACATTCTTGAAGTCTTTCAAATAAACATAGATCTTCTATAAAATACAAAAATACATGGAAAGCAAATTAAGATACAACTACAGAGCAAGTTATAATCAAAGCAACAACAGATAACACTCTAGTAATTGCCCAAAACGATAAAGCAGAAGTTAGGTGGGAATCCTTTGGCAGATCCAAATATTAAGACTCTTAAAAGAACAGTAAAACATCAGGAGGAAAATCATGGTTATACGTTCATACTTCAGGAAAAAAATAAAATAGCAAGAAAAAAAATGAGCTCAGAAAACAAGCAGAATATTCACCAACAATCAAATCGCCACTAGTGGACACAGCGTACTGATACTCATAGCAGTATCACACCTGATGTCATGAAGTGCTGGCAAGGGAATACAGCTCAAAATTTTTATTGTAGAAAAGATCTACTGAAGCATTGGGAACATGCAATATGCCTGCGACCCTCCTGACCTCAGATGGAAGCCAACTTAAATGGAAGACAAAAAGCTGTTTTTCTTTTCTCACCCTGCCTGACACAGATGCTTTCAAAAACAGTGAAGACTGCTTTAAAATTTTAAGAATGCTTGAAAGACAGCACGGCAAGAGAAGTATTAAGAAGAGAGACTGACATGGGGTACAGCACAGGCAATGCTTACCCATGCTACGCAGAGAATATTTCTTTAGACTTAAAGAAAAGCTCTGAGAGATGTAAGAGAACCAACTGGTTTCACAGCAGACTTTTAAGGAACCAACATCAGAAAGAAGCTTTCGAATAAACCACTCAAAAATGCATTTTTTTTTGACAATAATGGCTAAAAATTATTGTAGAGAGCTAAATAACATTTATATTATTAGTTTATATCTATGGAGAACAGCTGAACCGTTGTACATGGGATAGGGCAGCTCCACATGCGAAAGCAAATCCAAACAAGAAAAGTAACAATTTAAGACTAAAGACAGCATATGGTGAATTTAAATCTCAATGTCTAGATTATTTTGAGTAAAGATATACTAAGGAGATTTATTTTATAACACAATCTAGGCATGCTTTCTATGCTGTCTATTAGGGTCTACTACTAATCAGTTTTAGAGATTTTCTTTCAGTGTGCATTACTGGTCTGATGAATCTGTTTTTTTCAGAGGGTTAATCTGTCACTTAAATAGATAATGAAGGGATTTTAAATGGGAATTTTATTGTCCTAATTACTAATAAAAATCTTACTGCTGCAAATATACATGGTACTTCAGATCTGCTCCAGTCTAATGGTACTGAAAGGGACAGATAAATAAATTTTGAAGTCTTTTTTAAAGTTGAATTATAATATTTTTTAGAAGCATTGCAATGTTTGCGCAGAAGATCCAGTCAATCTTTCCTAGTTATTAGGTCGTTGCTTTAGTACAAAGAAAACAGCCATTTTTTCTTGCGTACATACAGTCCATTTTCTTTCTGTTGCATATATGAAATCTATTTTCTTAACATTTTTGTAAAATTCTTGTTGTGGGGAAAAAATAATTTAAGGAATTTATTTGAACTGATTTGTGAGCAGAATAACCTAATTACTTCCACAGCATAAATTTCATTCCCATTTTATGTATTGTTTCCATTTCTCTTTTTCAGATCTTTATTTAAAGGATCATGAACAAGTTTGTTATTCCTAAAGGAATTCAATTTGACATATTCACAGAAGCATTTTACTTATCCTTAAAGTTTTATTTGCTGTAGTGTTATGAGTACTACACAACATAGTGCTTTTTGTCATCTGGCACAACTTAAAATAGAATATTATGTTATATTGCCACAAAGAAACACCATTATTTACATTTTTGTAATTATGATAACATTCAGTGAATACAAAAAACCCCAAACCAACCGACAAGATGAATTACAGTGCAGTAAGAGAAATTTTATTAAAAATTGTAACCCTTTACCTGCATGTTCTATATGAAAGTAAAATTAAATTAAAAATAGCCAGTTTGATCTGGTTACCAAAGTTCTCAGATTCACAGGAAGGTTCTGCAGTTACCCCTAAAAAACACGATGTTTCTAGAATAGAATAGCTTAATTTTAAATCAATATTTCTGAGTCGAAAACTAGATTAATGCTACACATCCATACATAAACACTGAGACACAAGAAAGTTTTTCATTTCCTTGAAAATTTAAAATTGGCACTTTTGGGCTTATAAACTATTCACAACAGAAATATCCCAGTTGAATGCTTGGCGATCAGACATTCAATTTCTGTATGTCAGCTGTATAAGCTACTTCATGTTATATACAGCAGCAATTCCAGGAGTGGATAGTTTCGGCTTAGAAAGAGTTTATTTGATTTAAGGACTGTAGAGACAGCACAGGAAGTATATGGATTCAAGAAAGGAGACTGGGAACCAGTTAATCATTGCCTCCTTCTTTCATTATTCTTTTTCAGAGGAAGTCTCCTTAGATACGGGATGCACAGTATGCAACAACTCGACCCCAGAACATTCCTGTCACCTCCCAAAAATGACAGCTTCCCCTAAATGCTTTGTGCATGATAAATATATGCTACCTATCAGAAAGTGATCAAATAAATAGTCTTGTGATGGGGACACTGATTCCAGGATACTGGTAGCAGGACCAGGACTCATATGCAGAAATCTGCTGATTCTCAGTCCAGTTCTAGTGCATAGACGCCGGCAGAAGATATAGATTTAAATCATTGCAATTATACGGTAAAATAACTATTTGCAAATAACTGTGTGTGTTTTACATAGATATAATTCATAACAAAGTCGCAAAGCCAGACCTACCATACACTGCCCCCACAGCAGCAGCCTGATGTGGGTGGGAAATCTAGTAAGAGTACTGAGGAATCTTACAATTCAATTTCATTTCAGCCTTGAGCCACATTCTTCACTTTAACTGGTGCTAAAAAAAAAACCCATGTTTTTCTTTTTAAAATTTCAGGATTATAATACTGGACAGATATCCCTAGAGCTCTTCAAAACAAACAGAACCACCTGCATCAGACAATCATCTTAAATAGATCCAAGGAACTATTCTGAAAGATAAAAGGGATATGAAGGAAACATTGCAGTCAACACAAGCACTCCAAACTATTGTTAATAGCTCACCTTTAGGCTTTGACAATTCCTCTATTTAGCATACATTCAAAGGATACTTGGGTATGATGCAGATGGTCAGAAATACTCTGGCTTTATTCATATTTAACAAGTTCTACCTTTTCATATGCATGCTTATTCAGTAAAGACTTAATTAATAAAAGAACTTCAAATTTTTAGTATGATTCTCCAAGCACAGTTGAATTTTATCGTGTTCATATTCTAAAGTTACTGGATATAAGTATTTTTTTATAATTAAAATCATCATCATAAGGAATCAAAGGTAAAAATAATCTGCTTAAAATATTTTGGTAATTATTCATTCTAAAATATCTATTTAAGTAGTTTATATCGTTGATTCTGAACAGTATTTGCCACATAAAGCATTGCATACCAAAAAATGGATAATACAGAAACAGCAAAGCAGTAGCGAGATGCAGCTTGAGAAACACTAATATCTCCAACTGAGGCAAACCTGAGTTTCAGTCATTCACATTTTTTTAATCATGCTGTGTTCTATGTAAACTGTACTGAAGTAAGCAAAAGCAGAGAATTAAACTGCCACATGATATTTAGGGTTGAAATTTATGCTGCTTTTCAAATGCTGATGTACTGCACAACGAAAATAAACAGTATTTCATACCATAAGTTTCTCAGCCAAGGGGTATTTTACATTCAACAAGGACAGCAATAATTTATAAGATATACCCAAGACCATACTCCATTCTTTATGACATGTTGCACAACAACAGATTTAAGATTAAAGAGGTACTTCACTGAACAGGTTTTGCAGGAAGACCAACGTAATTAAGATTTTTATTATTTGCTTATTATTATTTGTTGCCTAGTAATGTCCTAGGCCTCAGAAAGATCAGGAGACTTTCAGTACAAGACCTTCTTACAAGGTAAGAACTGTTTCCTGATGAACTTTTAGTTCAGCTGAACAAAGGTGGGTAAAAACATTTAAGGACAGTGAATAAAATTTCTGTGTTCATTAATGACAACAAATTTGTTAGCACACATCACACAAAACCCCCATGAAAATGAGATGGATTCCTCCAAGTGTCATATACCATGATGACAGACCTCTTTTTCTTCTCTGTAAGCAAAGGTTGCCTATCATTAAAATACAATGCCTTGAAGAAAGAAAAAGGGGGAAAACAAAAAAAAATAAAATCAGAGATACTAACACTGGCTCTCAGCAAAATGGAATTACCACAACCTAGAATCATTCTTGGAGCCCAAACCCCTTGGCATTAACTTCAGCAAGACAAATCCCTTTCCATTCAGAGCTCCAGTACAGAGAGATGGGTGAATGCATGCAAAGGAGTCTGTGTAGAGTAAATCAATCTGTCAGGCAGTATCAAAGTACGTATTTAAGAATTCATGGGCTCTTCATGGAGTTATGTAACACAGATTACATTTCAGCTCCTGAAGTGCCTCAACATGACAAGTTTTAAACAGCTGTGGAGTTTTCTAGCCCATCCTTCAACACAGAAAAAGTAATGATTTAAGTCTTCTCACCAAATCTTTACATCACATTAAAAAGGCTTTTTTTAAAAAAATGAGAAACAGCAATCAAAAAAGTGCAAGAAGTTATGCTTAGTTCCTTGAAATGTTTTAATTATATCCAAGTTCTTGAAGTACAGGCTGAACACAGGGTAGAAAACCCTGAAACTCATGACAAATATCTAATACTCTTTTTGGAAGCTGCGTTATGCACAGGGTTTGAATATTACAGATTCATAATCACATTTGCCTCCAAGTTGATGGTATCACTTCCAAGGGAGGTACCAAAAGGTACTTACAGCTTCTGTTGCTTCCCCAACACAGACCAGATCAGACACCAAAGTATTCTTTGAATGGTCTGACACAAAAAGCACCTCCAAGATGTGCACTCAATATGAGTAAGAATCAAATTTATTTATTGGCATGGTGGCAGAGAGCTGTCTGCTTCTCTCTCAAGCCCTAGGGCAGGTACTGCAACTCAGTGAGAGAGAGGCATTTTGCTGGCTGTGAGGCATTACAGGCATCCTGAGGGGGATTAGGACCACTCCTACAGAAACAGCTGGTGAAGAATCACAGAATGGTCAGTATTAGAGAGGACCTCTGGAGATCATCCAACCAAACACCCTGCTAAAGCAGGTTTACCCACAGCTGGCTGCACAGGAATGCGTCCAGGCAGGTTTTGAGTATCTCATGAGAAACAGACTCCACAACCTCCCTGGGCAGCCTGTTCCAGTGCTCTGTCACCCTCACAGTAATGAGGTTTTTCCTCATGTTCCGGTGGAACTTCCAGTCTTCATCCATTGCCCCTTGTCCTATTGCTGGGCACTGTTAAGAATGAGACTGGCCCCATCCTCTTGACACCCACCCTTTAGATATTTATAAGTATTGATAAGGTCCTCTCTCAGTTTACTCTTTTCCAGGCTAAACAGACTGAGCTCACTCAGCCTCTCCTCATAAGAGAGTCCAAAAAATCATAAACCAATAGGTTTTGCATTTTGATCTTAGGTGAACAACTAAAGTGTAGCTTGTAGCAGGTACGGATAACAGAAATAGAAGCAGAAAACCCCGCACAACAGAATTTTTCATAATTGTACCATTCCTGAATGAGATCTATTAAAATGCATGAAATCTATCAATCAAAGTTATGACCCATCAGCTGCAATCAGACCTTTACTTATTTCTAGGACTAGTTTCTATAAACATAGCTTATATACATAAATAAATATATACAAAAAGAAAAAGATACTGAGTGGACAATTTGTTATACTGCTCTCTACCCAGGGCTCAACTTCAGTTGTAATACACACATCTGCAGATCAAAACTTCCCATTACTTTTACTCTTAGGGGAGAATTTTTCTGACTCTATTAAAAATACCCGCAATGATTACAGCACTTGTGCCTCTATTTTGTGCACTTTGTTAAAAACAAAAGTTGATTTTACTTGCAAGCACAACCTTAAAATAATTAAACTTATATGTATTCATAACCCAACTAGGAATATCTGACTTATAAACTATTAAAGACCTAATTTCTTCTTGATGCAGACTGCATACATCTCCAGAACAACGTCTCCCGACTATCGTGGAAAAAATCCCCAAATTTTCTCTTCATGAAAAACAATAACATAGAAGGGATATTCACTTTTTGGCTGCGCTTCAAGATGTTTCTTATTTTTGTTGTTTCAATATTTATACTATTTTTAACTTAACGGCAGAGACAACTTGTATTACCTTATCCATTCCATTACTTTCATAAACAGACCAATGCTCAGACACTCCTGGCAAACTCTTCCATGCATCAAATACATATGGGTAACTACTTGAGCATTTGATTCCATCCCAGGAGCAACACGAACATAATTGCACTGTAGTAAGTGCCAGCAATTTCATCTGCCAGTAGACTACAACAAAAAATAAGGTTTTTCAATTTGCGAGAAATTACATACCTTTACTCCTGGCACAAGTTTTGTGTCGTGTCGTGTCGTCTCTCATCTCATCTCCTCTCCCCTCCCCCCCCAACCGAAATACAAGTTAATCAATTCCACACCCTCTAGCTCTAAGTTCTTTCTAGAGTTCTATTGCTCACAAATTAATTCTACCACTACTACTAACAAGCTATTCTGTAGTCTCTGCTCTTTCACAGACATCCACATATATCTATTTCCCCATCTGCCCCAGGATGCTCCCTTTATTACCTGGCAAGTTTCATGAGCGCTTTATCTGCTCTAGCTTCAACACAGGGCAGGAGAGATGGAGGATCAGAGGAAGTAGACCCTACCCTGGTAAAGTCAACAAAGGAATTAGCTGCTTAGCTAACTCCACTAACACAGGGTCGAGTAATTAATTAGCTACCTACACCTTTGTGCATACTGACTGAGAGAGGAAAACACCTCTGAACAGCAGCTTGCATCCTGATCAGCCTCCTGCCTAGGAAGCATGATAATAGAAAGGCCAACTATCAGCCAGGCTGTTTGCTTTACACCCCAATTAAGGTGTTAATGAAGGTAGGTAGGCTGCAAAATCTATCCACATATTATGCCAAATTTGCTTTCAACTATCTTCTGACCTTTCTGTATGCTATGTTCAGAAGGCCAGCTTGAATCTTACACTGCTGTTTGCAAAAACCTATTTCTATTAAACGGAAAACCAAGGGGAGGTTTCTATTTGAGCACAGAGGTGAGCCTGTAAAGTCCACCTGAATTTCTAGACAGTGATCCACTGTCTGGCTTCCAAAAATCCTGAATTCATTAGGCACCTCCACAGTTAGTCTGAAAATTCCATGGATGCTTCAATTTAATCACTCAAGCATGTGATACTTTGATGATACTGGTATTCCTGTATTTGAAAATTGGTACAGTATTTTATGCTGACAGAAATTCCCTGAATAGCCACTCCTGGGCTATCCTGAGCACACAGTGAAGCAGGGCAGATACTCCAAGCAGCCAGAGTTGAGTGAAGCAGCCATAAGGGAAAGCATGCAGGAGGAAACCTGGCTTTTGTCCATTACTTTGGGCACAAAGCTTTGGTTAAAAGGAGGCGATCAAGGCTTTGCTTCCTTTGCTTACGGTTTTTATACAACAATAATGTAACATAAAACACACAAAAGTTCCAAAGAGCAATGCCTAGAAACTTAATTCACACTGAAGTGCAGGTCTCTGCATGGTGATTTTAAGATTACTGATAATTAGCTGTTTTTTTCCCTTGGTCCATTTCATGTGTTCCTTAAAAAGTCCATAGCTCCCAGTTATTTAAAAAGCATCCTTATAAAAATGAATAAGTGGTTGCTGGCACACTGCCACCCACTGCCAAAAAGGGTAGATTAAATGTCAAATGCATTTCTCTAACACTTCCTTCGTTTCCCTCTATTTTAGTGGAGATAGTTGGTACTTAATCTGATTGAATAAGTTTCTCAAGGTACTGAAAAATCCCATATGCAGTGAGTATTTAAATAAGGTAGACTGGATCCTGTTGATCTTCAGAAGCGTCTCTGTTGAATGCATAGGGGAAGAAACAAAATTATGGCAGGCAGACTGAACTGCTCACTGTGGAATGAACCATTCATGCTCCTTGTGAAGCAGCTGGTTATTTAAAATAGCAAACTGGATTCTGAATTGCATTAGGGAATTAACAGGTTCCTCAACAACTCCTTTAAAAGCACAAAAGTTCAAAATGAAAATAACGTATAATCATTTAGAATTATCTCATAGGGTAAGGAAGTATCAAGATGTTAAAAATCTGAATACAAAGTGATTTACTCTAGTAGAAAATAGTAGTCACATGAGATCTATCAAGCTTTTTTGGCAAGTGAGATAGCTAAGATTAAATCATTATACAGGAAAATCAAATTATTGTATCTGCTAGCTGATGAAAATCATTCAAATATTGCATAAATTAATCATTACTTTAATGCTGAAGGCAGCTTTTTTTTTTTTTTCTATGCATCACAGGAACAGGGTTTTACTGATTAATTGTCAGAGGAGACAGAAGATATTTCCTGCCTGAGACGATCTGGAAAAAAATGAAAGTCATTTTATCAAGACCTTTATATTAATGAAACAGGAAAAGATATGCATGTGGCAAACAAAATTATCCTCTGGCCTAGGAAAAAATGTCTAAAGGACAGGTTAGATGATATGATGTCTGGGGTTAAAGAGAAATTTCTCCTCTAACACTTGTGGTTTTATAACTTGCATACTGAGGGAGTGCAATGTGTTTTTGTGAAGCATTTGGAAGTCGCTACTGCAAGATGTTGAATGAGATGAACAGTTGAGCTGATGCACTGTGGCAGTGCTTGTTGATCTTGGTGTTATGAATGAGCGTCAGGCAGTTCCAGCCACCTTCCCACCTCCAAAATGCTAATACAGAGGGAAGTCTGGCTACTGAAAGGCTACGCGTACACGTGTGGAGAGAGAGAGGGGAGGAAGAAGAGGACGTATTCTGACAGGTAATCAGTGTAAAACACTAATGATGAAGGCAGCTGATTTTATCAGCTACCCAGATACTGCCCAGTTGCCTTGATAGTTTGCAATTACTGATGGCCTCATTTACTTCAGGCATACTAGGACACACCCAGATGAGAAGGGAGCAGAACAGGGAAGGATGGTGCAGTGGTCCTGCAGGTCTGCAGGGGAGGACATGTCATGTGCCAGTATGAGAATGGCACATGGCAGAGAAAGCAAAGCACCTGTTAAGTCTCACCTCACTGGTAGTGTGGACAAGCTGGGTGGATGAGTCAGACAGACAGGGAGCTTTGCTTAAACTGAAGGTAGCAGCTTTCCATCTGCTGGTAGTGATTTTACATTCACAAATTTTCTAGGTAGCATGTGGAAGATGATGCACTCAGGAGTCTGTGTGCTATAAAATGAATTTTATAAGTAGAGCTATTGATTTATTTATGTGTATTTCTGTTCTTCCTCTCCTCTTTATTTAAGGCTTTGTGCATATTTTGGTCCTTTGGGCACAGTTGTTTGGTTTCCCTCCTTCCTTCAGTTGCTCACTGGGCTCTTCGAGGGCACAAAGCACATCAAACCAGCCTGCCCTGAGTTTTGCTCTGCCATGGGGAGACTGAGCTGGCTGAATTGAAAATAATGCCAAAAGGTGTATGGAGAGCAGTCTCTGCACTGCTGCTACGTGAATGCAGATGTATGGGGGGTGGCCCCACAGCAGCTCCAGGCAGTCCATCATGTGACACCATTACAGCTCTGCAACTCCCCACAGCACAGCACACCAAGACTTGCAGCTGCCTTTACAGCCTTAGAGCCCACACCTAGGAAAGTTGATGGAAATCCTGCTTTTCACAGCAACGAGTGAATGATCAAGCCCTAGCACAGCAAGAGAGGAGAGCAAAAAAAATGTCTTAAAAAAATAGGAAAATTGGCAGGGGGATTATTAGCAGGTGTTTTATTTTTTTTCTCCTAACTCTGTTTTTAAAATGGATTAATTTCCAACTGAAGACGTTCCTTTAACCCAAATTGGCAAATAGACCACCAACTGCGGGAAAAGAACTTACAAGTAGAAAACATCTAAAATATTTATAACGATATTTTTGTATTTAAGGACCAACAATATAATATGAATAAAATGTAAACAATAAGTGAATCTATTAACATAAAACATTCAGCTTTTGGCATATGCTGCACTAAAATAAGGGTAGTGTATGCTTTTCTGTCTAAAATTTATAAAACATCATTTCCCTATTATTTAATAGTATTAATTTACTCACAGAAGATACTAATAATGATAGCATGTTATTCAAGTATGGGTCAGCTCTAGAAAGGGCTGAAAACAAGAGCTGCAATCCAGGCCGGTTTTCTTAGTTCCTAGCAACTACTCCTTCTACAAGTTGCTATCAGTCTGTGTCCTGCCCATGCCAAGAGCTGCCCGGCTGGCCAGGCAGATGGTCTTCCCCTGCATTCTCTGATCTCAATGGGCATCCTGAAGTTCTGTAGATGACCTGTGCAAGAACAATCTTCAGTGTTGGATTCAGGCAGTATGAGAAACTTCCCAGAGCATCACAATCTCCATTAGGGGTCACAGGTCTGGAAACGTTCATGGAAATTATTTCACCAGCTGAAAAAAACCCAACTGTTATCCTCTGATCTACGCAGGAGAGCTCTCTCCTGGGATAAAGATGACTTTGGGCTGAACTCCCTCCTTAGCCTGAGATGAATGAAAGCCACGTTGGCCAAAAGAGTGTGCGAACTGGCAGGTTGCAAGCCAGCCTAGGTGGAGAAATAGCCTTGTTCTGTTTAAACAAAGGCATGGGGTGGGCAGGAATCCAAGTGTTGTGGAAACACAGGAAGCTAAGTCATGGAGGAACCTTGAGTAATTAGGCAAAACACCTAGAAAGGGTAGCCTTGATCCATGGTGCCTGGTCTGAGATAGTTTCTATTTTTAAACAGCGATTAATTCACATAAAGTGCCTCTACGTCTGCATAGATCACTAATGGATGCTGGGGCACCAGGCTGCAGGGTTGAGGTCTGTTTTGCTCCCTCAATTCAGTCTTGTCCCTGTAGTAATGTTTGTTGGGCTGAGCACTCCTGTGCTAAGCCTGCCACGTAGTGGTGGAGTTCTCACCTGGGAGACAGACAAGTTTGACTGGAGGCTGAAGAAGGCAGCTCTCAGTTCCTGGGAGGTGTTCACCCACTTATGGTAGCCTATAAAAGGCAACTACTGTCATGCTACTCCTGTGTCCTTACAATGACAGCAGTACTTTCTGCTCAATGTTCCACAAAAGGAATCTGGAAGAGTTTAGACTCTAAACTCTGCTCTCCCCATGGATGGAGGCATCCCACTCATGGGTCAAATGACAGAGATTAGTTTTTTACTATGCAATAGGAATTCAGATACCCTTCTTGTATCCTAACTGCTAATTTGCGGTGGCCTCTCACTCAGCCTCAGCTTTTCACGTTGCCTTTGAGGTCCCAGTTTTCCCCAGTTTCCTGGAGCTTAGGCACTCAGTTCTCACTGCAGCATTTTCAGTGGGTCACTGTATCTCTATTATATAGCAATCTCTGACATACCAGCTTATAAGCCCCAGCCTTAACTCTATTCAATAACAACTTTCTGAAATACATGATGTTTTCATTGAACTCTTTTAATGTGGTTGTGCCCTTCATGTAAATAAAATACTTTTCTGCTCCTTTCTTCTACAGAACAAATTAGAGTTTTTATCATCTCATTACAACATCTGTTCAACAGAGTCAAGTCCAATACAGTTCTGAGGTCAGTTCCTGCAGCCTGAGAAAACAGAAAATGACATTATCCTCATTTAGCAGTGATAAAGCGCTGAGGCCAGCAGTTCATATTAAGAATTCCCTGGTGTGCTCAAAATTCTTTGATTTTGGATAGTTCCAGAGCCAAGGAACTATGTTATTCTGTGAAGGGAATTCAGATAGGGTGGAAATAACGTGTTTTTGGAGGGCTCATGCTAACACAAAGGCAACTGAGGGGCTTAATGCAGGATCAGTTTCACAGTGTTAAGACATCATTCAGGCTTTTACCTGGCAAATAATTCTGCATGTACTGAGCTTTAATCATACAACTGTTAAAAGAGCCACATAAACAATAATATGCTGGAAGCTGGTAACATTCAATATGAAAAAATTGTTAGCTATGTGAGAACAAAGCTATACATTCATGAGCACCACCTACTGACATATTCCCTATTAGCTCATAACTTGCTTATAAGCAAACATCACACAGAATGGCAGAAGGGTTAAGGTTGAAAAGGACCTCTGGAAGTCATCTTGTCTGACCCCTCTGCTCAACAGAGTCACTTAGAGTAGACTGCCCAGGCTTATGTCCAAATGGCTTCTGAATGTCTCCAAGGATGAAAGATATCTCAAAACATACTTTGGGAGGATCTCTGAAAGATCATGTGTTTACCAAGACCAATGCACTACGTGGGATTATTAATTCGTTTACAGTTAAATACACACACACACTTCAAGTAGGGCGTATGGTTAGAATAAAATATTGTGTCATTTTGTTTAGCTCCTTTATGCTAATTGAATAAAGGTATGAAGCAGAGATTCAGATGCAAAGTAAGAATCTAGATTTAGGTATGCATATCACCTGAGTCCTGAGCTTAATTACCTAAAAGGTTTCCAGCAAACTTTGGGAAGTTTTTGGTTATCCTTCCCAAGCGTGCAGGAGCTCCATCATCCTGTGTTCTACCATCCTCCTCTCCTGGATATGCTGTGGCACAGACTACAGTACATCTCACATGGTGCTAGGGGTGTATGTGTAGGCAAATTTATGAGTACTCAAGACAGAACCCATAAATGAGGAAGAATTTATCTTTAATAAGATTAGAAACTGCAGAAGCGCTAATTTTATCTTTCAAAAACACCTCCATAGGCCAGAATGTTTCTGCCTCAGAAAACTCAAAAACTCAAATTTTCAAGGTGAAATCAATGTGCAAGCAAAATATTTGATCCATTAATGCCTGTAGCAAAATTTCCTTTGAGCTAAAAAATGCTATGTTTTGGGCATTTTTTTGTCAAAGTGTTTCAAGTCCCATGTTATGAGCATACATTGAGATTTTACACCATATTGAGGTGAATGTTCTATGAAACTGGCCTAAGTCTACCCAGAATATATCATTTTGAAGTCTTAACGCTCTAAAAATAATTCAGTTCTTTGTGTTTGAATATTGAAGGGCATTAGTGCATACAATTATAACTTTGACTGACCATTCAGCAGTACACTCAGGCAAGCAGCTGTGCTACCTTTGCTTGCTACAGGCAGAATCACTCCACTGAAATTATGCTGAAACAATTATAGGCACTTTTTTATGTACGTGGCTAGCTAAAACATTTTCAGTCTTGTCTTTATAAGAGCTAATACCTCAAAAAATTCAAAACCAGAGCTATTCACTGTTTAAAATACTTGACTAAGATATATTAACAATTTCTTGCCTTTCGACATATAATTTGAAGATGTTACAATTCCTGCAACTTGTGTGATTTCACCAAACTAGAGCATGGGTGTATCTCGAGTATTGAGAGGTATCTTTATCATGTAACCAAATACCTACCAATTTCAACTAAAATATGAGTTATGTACTCATTAAGTTTCATACTTAAACCAGGCTGGTTAATTCATCCATGTTTCTACAAATCTTTTAATAAATTAGATTTAATAAATTAAATAAATCAATAATGCATATAACAACATTTCAATCTAATTTCTGGTCAAAATTCTCTACGATGTGCAAATCCAATATGGCCAAAGTGGTTACAAGTTATGAGCAACTTATGGAAAGACATTTATTCATGTCTCGAGTCCTCAGTTTTGTACATTTTTTTTATGAACTGTATTTTCAGTGCCTTGTATCACAGTATCACAGTATCACAAGGTTGGAAAGGACCTCTGAGATCATCAAGTCCAACCTATAACCTAATACTAACACCAACACCAACACCAACAATCATCTAAACCATGGCACTCAGTGCCTCATCCAGTCTCCCTTTAAACACCTCCAGGGTCGGTGACTCCACCACCTCCCTGGGCAGCCCATTCCAATGGCCAATCACCCTTTCAGTGTGTTCTACTGTAACAAATGACAAAGAAAGTTGAGGACTACATAAAAATTAATATAGACTTCCTTCCATGTTTGAAAACTCTTTACAGAAAGGCAAATTATCCTTTCCTGGAAATCTGCTATTAATTTGTCCCAAAAGCAGAAAGTTAATTCAAAATAACATCCTACCAAGAAATACACATCTCAGAAAAAACGGATTTGCAAGTTTAATTAATGCATGATCATACGAGCTTCTTAAAAATCAGTATTAAGCAAACTGCCTTTGCTTATACATATGCAAACTGCCTTTGACAAAGGTTTTGCTTTATTGTTTTACTATGGAAAACTATGAGGAGTTTTTATGTTTCAGGGTTTTTTTGCTTACCATCTGCAGTAGCAGCTAAATTATTTTGAAGTGCATCACCTCATAGCTGGACAAGGCACTGTTCTTCCCATAAGACCGTAAGTACCATAATGGATGTAATATTCTGCATGAGCAAGTATGAAAAAGCCTGATGGCCCTTCTTATCTGAATGTCAAGAAACAGAACAAAGATTAAGTTTCCAAAGAGAAGTGCATTATACAGTGCATTACTTTTTCAGAAGAAGCAAAATGTTCCATAGCTGAAGCAAACTTTTGAGGATAGCAGCACATGTATTAATCATTGCATTCTTTCCATTTTTTTACAAGAGAATATGTAATACAGAGGAAGACAACAAGTTTTATTCTCCAAGAAAAAGGAACAGCTCAGCTTCTCAACATTAACTTTGACAAATATTCATGAAGCCATAATTTACTGAGTCCAAAAAAGGAAATAGCTCTTATTTAAATGAATTCATTTTCACAACTATTCTCATTAATCTAATGCAGGCTTATATTTTGAACATAAAAGAATTCCTTGCTTCCATTTCCCATACTATTTTAGCTTCATGCTTTCTTAGAACAGCTGTGCTCAACTTCATACTTACGTAAACATTTTGTTCACACTATTTTCCAGCTACTCTTCTGTTAGTTCACAGAAATGTGTGTTGCTTTTTTAGACATAGAGGGTGCACTTGACAAAAACACTGTGAGTTAGGATCTTGGTTTTAATTGAATTGCAATTGCAGATGTGATTTCACCTTCCTAGGTCCCTTCAAAGGCAGCTGTTTTACAGAACAAGAAAAAACCTGTTCTTTTCTACAATGTCACTTAATCTGCAAGTTATTAGCTTTAACTTCTGATGGATTTAATGTCATCATCAGAATTTCCCTATTACAAAACCTATTGTATAACAAAATGTAATTTGCAATTAATGCAGTGGAATCTTATGTCAGAGTATTGAAATTAGACATGCTAGGTAGGTTTGTATTTCTACATATGCCACTGCTTTGCCACGCTGTTTCCTTACATCCTCTGTGGATCAATTTCCTCAACTGTAAAATAAACATTAAAAAAATGTAAATATAAAAAAATATTGTCCTCAAAGTTTTTGGATATATTTGCACAAAATTTGAGCACACAAATACAAAAATGTAGGCTGTCATTCTGAAGATGCTCCACATGAATTAACGTTACAGTCTTTCGAGTATATTTCCCTTGTTAAGAATGAACTCTGGGTGTTTTCCTCCCTTTGCAAAGTATTTTCTTCTTTACAAATATTTTATGGTCCTTCAGAACCATTTAGCCTAGAGAAAAGCAATAACACTTTTCTTTGCGCAAAATCTATGGATCTGGCCATGAAAAAGATGTTTCTCCTATCAGCATATGCAAGTCTGAAAATCTATAAAATTAATCTCGCCTTGCAGAAATTACAGAAAATCTGTGCTCCTAGAAAACATATCATGACAATAAGAAAACTATCCAATGTGACAGAATTGCACAGCCAGAACATGGATAAGGTTGGCACACACCTCTGGAAACCGTCTTGTCCATTCCCCTGCTCAAAGAAGAATTAGCCAGAGCAGATTGCTCAGGACTGCGTCCAGGTGAGTTGTGCGTATCTCCAGGGACAGATACTGCACAACCTCCGTAGGCTATCATCTGTCCCAGTGTTTGTCCATCCTAACAGTGTTAAAAGTGCTTTTTTCTGATGTTTAAATGGTATTTCTTGTGTTTCAGTCTGTGCCCATTGCCTCTTGTCTTGTCACTGGGCACCACTAGGAAGAGTCTGGCTCTGTCTTCTTTACACCCTCCCTTCAGTGCTAAGATCCACCTGACCTTTCTCTTCTCCAGGTTGAACAGTCCCAGCTTGCTCAGCTTCTTCTCATGTAAATGATGCTCCAAGCTCTTCTGTGTTTCAGTGGCCCTTCCCTGGACTTCTTATCATCAGTCTGTGTCCTTCTTGTACTGGGAAGCCCAGCTCTGGACAGGGCATATGCAAGTGTAATGTACTCGTTCCCAAAAAGCAGATCTTCGTTAGTAGTTTGAAATAGTATGGTAATACCTTCATTTATCCTCTTTAAATGAATGTTCATTAAAAGCTTTGAAACATCTTGTAAAAATCAATGACTGCTTAAGGTATGGATCAATGGTATAATATGGCATTTAGTCTTTATGTGAGAACAAATTGCACTAATTGGCTACTCATTTGGTCCTAGGATCTCTTCCTGGCAGGCTTGGTTAATGCACACTCTGTCCTTCGTATTTGTACATTCTGTTCTTTGACTTTTTTAACAGTTTTTTCTTTGCTGCCTCCTCATTGCATCTAATTCAATGGCACTTCAGGGCAATATTGAAAAATACTTTTGTGGATTTAATATTTAGCACCTTATATTAAAATTGTTCTATGTGGAAAATTCAGATGGTGTCATCAGGTGTTGTGGGATCAGATGGACAGCAGGCTATTTAACCTAGTGCTAAGTAAAATATTACTAGGAAAGGATTTAGATATGAAAGAAATTGCAAGCTAAAAATATTTAACTAAAATGTAATTAAGAATGCACAATATCAGGAATAGACCCTCTAAAAATCCCTAACTGCATCCTTAAAATGATGGTTAACCCAGTAGAGAATGGAATGTAAATTGGACTAAATATTTCTTACAATAACTTTCATCGTGCTCAGTATTCTTCATATATAATATCATGCTGGTCCCACAGACAATTAACTGGTACAAATTTTTTTGCACGCAAACATTCTTCTTTTTAAATAAAGCTCCATTTCTCTACCAATATAGTGGTAAAAACACCGAAGACTCTCAGGAAAATTATATAAATTAAAAAAAAAAAAAAGGCAACAAACCCTTCCAAACCAGTGCTAACTGAAAATCAAAGGCCAGATTGTTTTATTTCTGAGTGGTACAGAAAGGGTAATGAGGCCATAAAGCTAGCAGAAGATACTAAATAAAACTGGAGAGACAGCAAGTCCCAGTTCTGAGAGTCCATGGGAATTCTTCAGGCAGACTATGGTCTGTGTGTCATCTCAAGGTAGAGAAAAATCCTGAGTTTACGTGCACAAAGCCTGCTCTCTTATCTAAAGTGTATCTCTGGCATAGCCCAAGGAGATGGATAGGAAAATATTTCTGGTGAATGAAGGCAGCAGCTCTCAAATAGAACTGATCAAATCCTCTTGTAGCAAGTTGGAAATTTATTAGAAGTTATTTACTTCATTTATGGATGCACCTATATATATTAAGTACTGTGGACTCAGACAGGAATAAAGATTAAAACCAATGATTTTCCAATCATATTAACTATACGATAGGAAATAATTAGTGGAAAACACAAATACTTGTGAAAAGGGTAGAGCAGGAGAAAGGTATGATTAGCTTCATAAGCAGCTAATAGATGCTTGCAGCCGCTTAACTCTCTGAATGCATGGTGGCATGCTGGGAAATCCCGAGGAAGGATTTGAATGAGGACAACATAGCAGCTATGCAGACATTTGTCTATGAAACAGTGTTTTCAGTAAAAGTTATTCAATTTATTTCTTTTCTTCCCTCAGGCAGTGGAGTTTTGGGCATGTAGCAAAGGGATCCTTAATAGGTCTCTGATTGAATCAGTAACATTTTCCTTAACTTAAAACAGGTGCTGCATGTTACCTCTGTGATGTGTGCCAGAATATTGGACAAACACTGGGAATATGTCTCCTAAATAAGCACTAGGCATATAGCAAATATATTTGCAATATACTGTAGTCACCAGGTAGTGAGAATACCATAAGATTTCATGATAGAAGTGTATTGACAGGGCAGGAAAATAAAAGTATTAAAATTTTAAGCCTGAAAATAAAAAGAAATCAGATATGACATAACTGAAAATTTTATACAGTTTGGGAAATGATGCAGCATGCAATAAGAATTCTTGTAAAAAAGACCCCTCCAAATCTCAGGATACCAAAATGATGCAGATAGAAACAATAGCAAGTTTGTTTGAATTTAGGTTTCAAGTGTTACCAGACACCCAGCACCATGATCAAGACAGAAAATTAAAAATTATTACGAGTATCCTAAGGTTAGGCTGTTTAAATTTTTATTACTTTTAAAGTCTTCCTCTTATTATCAATATCTATTTACACTAAGACACCTACAGCAGGTATGAAATGGTTGGATAGATTTTTCTTCAGCTCAGTGCTCAACACCAAGCATCTTTTTGAAAGCATGTGTAGGTAAGTAACACTGAAAATATTTACCTCCGTTCTCCAGAAAACGTAGAAGTGTACAGAAAAGAACTATGAAAAATAACTTTTAAAATTCCTTTTCCACTTTCTGTCACTGGAAATCAGTCTAGTTGAAGACTGAAGTAAAATGAGATATGAAATTATACAATATGTTGAAGTCTACTTTTTAGATTAAGACTGGAAAAAAACAGAAAAAATATAATTTGCTTGTGATGTACAGGAGGTCATACGACATGATCAAATGGTCCACGTGAGCCCTAAACATCTTACCACTATTAATATAACTATCATTCCTGACTTGTCTCAAGCATTTTTCCTAAGACGTAAAGCATCCATTTGGGCAATGGGTCTTCTCTCGGATCTCCTAGTGAAGTTGTCTGTGGCTTTTTACAGAAAGCCCACACTTTTCCTCTTGTAACCAGCAAGGTGGATGAGCTACAGAATGACTGCCTCTTATGATGGGCACTGCTGAGATGACACATTGTTCGTTGGAGAATGACAATTGAATCAGGAAGCTCTTTGCAGACAGAGGTTTGCATCCATATCCAATCACCAAAAAAAGTACAGAGTCAATGACTAAGTAGTCCAAACTTCAATGGGATACAGCCAGAAAAAGTGTTCCAGGTGTTGAATGGACCTGAAGCGGGAATGGAAAATAACCAAACAGGATCAAGTAAACAGACTGTGCAATCAGATAGGGTCAAAGGATCAGGAATAAGCAAGACAAGATGAACCAATCAGCAGGTCTGACCCAGGAGAGTCAGAAGGATGTGTAAGAAAGAGCAGCACAAACGGATCAGTGGGTGTCCACTCAACCAAATAAAAGATGCATTGGGGCAGAAGCAAAAAGCAGTGCACACTAAAAGTAGGAGAAACTACAAAGGACTATTAGGACACCAACCTGAAAACGGAGATGAAGACTTTGTTCCCAGAGCAGGCTGTTTACTATGGTTACACAGATTCAGCTTATTTTTACAAATATCACAATAACTGAAATGATTACTAACAAGAAGTAGTAACGTATTTGAAAGCCAAGAGAGGAAACTCAGACTATGAAATTGGAAGAGCTATGAAAAGGCACTATGAAGTCCCAGTCTCCCACCAAATGCAAACAGTGTTAGTGGAAACTGCAGCCTCTGTAAGTAGTATTTAACTAAACACAGTTTGTCCTTGCTGACACAGAAAGTGTTCATGTTGCCACTCAGCACTCATAGGGAACATCTTACATAGCCAAATACAAATTCCTTGGGTTTAAAAACAATATAGACAAACAAAACTCCATCAGTAGCATTTTTTTTCCCATCTGATTAATAGTGTATAGGAAGGCAAATTCAATAGTAACACTGATGTCAAAGAAAACGCTGTATTTCCTGATTATACCCTTATTTGTGAGTTTAGGTTGAATTAGGTTGAATTTTAGGTTGAATTTTATTAAAATTATTGTAACCTCAAATCAGGGTTGTGGTGTTGCATAAATGAACATCATGACTGCAGTTATTGGAGAGTTGCCAATACTTAAAAGCATCAGAAATCTGATGCTCTTTTTTTTTCACTTGAGAGAGAATTAGTCTACCACACTGCACACAGCTAAAATCCAAAGCACTCACAGAGTAGCACATCCTTAAGAACTGTTACAACAGACTTCAATATTTAAATTATCACTTGCAGTGTTAGCAATTAAAACTGCCATATATTTCTATTTCAGCTACCTGTGAGTCAAAAGAGCACCATCACATGGCATACTGTGTCTGCCAAAATGGAAGAAAGTCTTTATTCACGGTACTTATCCAGTAGTTGTCAACGGAGGAGAATACCTCACCTACACCTTTCTGTGCTTCTTGAGTCTTTCAAGTATTTTTCAAGTGCCTTCTTATTACCCAATACCTTTCCATTACCCAACACAGGGATATCAACACTACTGCAGTCTCGCTGCAGCTCTCTCCAATATATTGGTGCAGACAGATATTAGCTTTGCACCTGGCTCACAGGGGATTTGATGAGATCCTGGCATCAATGTTGTTTAGGGATGAACTGCAACTGACTCAGATTATGGCAGGATTTTATTTAAGGTGTCAAAATGGCTTATGGTGTCTTATGGTTAAGAAAACCATCTACATGACGTTTATCAGAATATCCTTAAATAAGTCATTGACAACATTGTCTACTATTTACAAAGAAACCATTAAGAGCAGCAATAGCTGCTCAAGAGCCATGTTAACTAATTAATACTCCCAATGCCTTTGTGAGGGAAATTGTTACTCCCGTTCATTTCAGGACTGGAAAACAAAAATACCTAAGTGACAGCTTATGGTGAAGAATGATTCAAAGACTTCATGGGTACGCAGGTCTAGAAGACTAGATTTACAAAGAGTTAGAGTTAAATATATTCTGTTATATTGAAGGTCTTGTTCCACAAATTGAATGCAGGATTTCTGGATCTAAATTGTTGCCTGAGGCAAAGAATTCTTTGATTAGCAATGACAGCACCAGGGTTCTAAGACTGTATATTCTGCCCTCTAACTTCTAAACCATATTCTCCCACCACCAACAGCCCCCAGTTCTGGGACAGTCAGATGGTGGCTGTGCTGTGCAACTGTATTCCCTGTGTAACGCTAATAGTACAGATGGAGATGTTAAGAGGGCTGGCAACAGTCTGCAAGCCCAAACATTCCGAAAGCCATTGATCGTGCCAGCAAGTTGCATAGAGACAGTCTACATTAATAAGTTACTGTTGGTTTAAGATAGATGTCTTTATTTGCTTAGTGGTCATTTTTGCAATATCCAAAACAGCAGGAGTAATAACAGGACAAGTTCTCTGCTTGTGGTGAAACTGCATTACAATAATGGCAATAGATCATTTGGCCCAAAATATTACCTCAGGATTTATCATAACCATTTCTGAGATCTGGTGAAATATTTTTTTCATTTCATATCAAGTTCTGAGAAAGCAGGAGCGTGTAATAGAAGGCAGACATTTCTGATATTATTAAATGAAAATATGTGATTTTAATATATAAGCCATCTTTGTGGACTTACAGTGAAATTTCCATAGTAGAAAAGAAACGGAGATCTCCAAACCATGCATGTAAGGTACCAAATTGCCATCATATGGATGAAATAAGCCACAGACTTGTCTTCCTCAGAGATGACTCCTTCTTTTTGCCTCTTCAGCTTATGCTCTATGTTCATGAAATCATATAATCATAGAATGCTTTGAGTTGGAAGGGATTTCTATATGTCATCTAGTCCAATCCCCCTGTAGAAGCAGGGACATCTTTAGTGAGACAGGTTGCTCAGAGCCCCATGCAACCTGACCTTGAATGTTTCCAGGGATGGGGCCTCCACCACTTCCCTGAAAAACCTGTTCCAGTGTTTCACTACCCTCATTGTAAAATTAATTTAGAGGGGAGACTGTGTGTTTATTTTAGTATGATTTTAAGAAATCGCTCCCAACATCTTGGTTGCAGAATATCATTCAGTCAGGGGATTGTTCCCTTCTGTCTGTGCTCTGGTTCAACTTTGACAAGACAAGCATCCAAGCTTTAAAATTTAATAATTTTATTCTCTATTTTGAATTGAAGAAAGAAAAAGTGAAGAGTGGAACAAGACAAAAAATAACAGCACAGCGCATGATGCAACACAGTAACTAAACTGTGTTAAATGTCATTAGCATTCTGGAGATATTTGTGGCTTTTCATACTCATAAAAAATGAGTCTGAATAAGCAATACTTCCTCTCCAGAGCAATACCAACCGACTTTGATTTAACAGGGAAGTGGTCAAAAATGTGACATTAAAGTGGTATTAACTTTTTTTAATCAAGATTCATGTCCAAAATTTGCAGTTCAATACTAGAAGCATATTCCCCTCTTGCACAACAAATAGTATAATTTTCTGATGATCCAGGGAAAACTGTTGATCAACCAGAATGTTTATTCTACAATTCCAAAGCATGTCTGAAGGTCCAACAGTTGTTCACTGCTATAAATTTAGACAAATCAGTTCAAATATCATTAATAGAAATGCAGGCATAGAGTCAGAGCAACAAATGCATTATAAATTGTTGGAGAACCAATACAAAAAGAATTTACATTGCAAAGGAAAGGTAAAGAGCAGGATTACCTGAGGGATGACAAGAATCTAATAAATGAAGGAATAAATAGTGTTTACTGCCAAAGGTGTAAGTCTGAAGATCTTAAGTAAAAAGTGATTATTCAGAAACAACTGAGAAAATAGGAGATGGTGTAAATTTTCTGCAAATACGGTGGTTTATTTTGTGGCAGGAGATTACATGTAAAACAGAGTGAGATAAGCATTTTCTAGACAGAGGAGCTAACAAATGAACTGAAAGAAAGAACAGAATAAGGGAATGGTGAGTGTCATGAATGGCACAGTTGGCATGTGGAGAGATGGGAAAGAAATTAGCGGAAAAAGAAACAAGATGCAAATAAAAATTTTAATAAAACTCAGGAAGTTTATTAGAGATTTTTTTCCCTGCAAATCTTTCCCCAGAATGTAAGGTTTCATTTTTCATTAGATTTTCAATAGAAAATATTGACTTCTAGTCATAGAAAACAGAGCTTTCCCTTAAACAGCGTTTCCCCACAATTTTCTGATGGTCCTTATGGAAAATGGTTGCCAGCCTCATGATAAATCTATTCTACTATCTTACCAACAGAGATGTACACATATAAACTTTAAGTCAATTTAGGTACCAGTAACAGCTGTGGGACTGAGTCATTCAGTGTATACTATCAAAGCCATCTGAAATACTGCATGTCACAATGGCTCCACGCATCAAGGTCTGTATTGCCACAAATATCCATACTAATTAATTTAGGATTTACTTGTGTAGGAAAAGTCAGGTTCCACACTGTGTCTGCATTTAGGTTTGCATTTTGACTTGAGTGATTTGTTCCAGATTTCTAAGAGCTTGAAAAGCTGCACCATTTCTTTACATCCTGCTGACTGGCTTAAACTCCTTTTTTGCAGGCTTTGTCAGGAGGACTTGAGACACTAGGGCCAGCCTGACAACTAAGAGGCACTAGTGAAACCAGAAAAAAATGAACTATGAGATTTTTCAGATATGAAGAAAGCAAAAGGACAAGCCAGTGAATGAGTCCACTGGAGTGAAGTGAAGGACCAGAAGGATCTTAGGCTGGGTTTTAGAGAAACAAAGCTACAGAGCAGGGAATGGAAGGTTCTTTCTAGATCTTACAAATATGCCCTTTAAAGAAGATGTTCCTAAGAAATCCTTTACAAAAGGTTAAAAAAATTCAGATCCACGGATTTATCAAAAGTATTAAACTCATTTTACCCCAAACATAAAATAATCAGTAGATTGGAACGGGTTTCTGCCAAGCTTCTGTACTGGAACAGCTAATGAATAACCATACTGTGTTACAAATCTCTCATTCTCCGCAATGTTTTACATCAGGAATCACTGCTAATAAAGTGGGAAGCGATAACATCTATCTTCAGAGAAACTATTATCAGAGCAGAATTACTTGGTGTAATTTAAATGTTAAAACAACAACAACAAAAAAAACAAAACCAGAAAAAAAGACCTCAATATAAAGGAACCTGAACCAAATGTCTCCAGCCTGAGACAAAAATTAATCTGAAGAGAATATGTACTGTCAGTCTCTTGAATTCTTCCCCAGTCTGCTTTTACTCTGCTCTGAGTAGCATAAAAAGAAGGAAATTGAAACCTCTGCCTTCTGGGATGAAGAGATCTGGACAAAATACATTGCCTCCTAAAGCATTAAGTAACTTCAACATTCAATAAGCACATCAGTGAAATAATACAAATGAAAAAGCCCAGCCAGTTACTCAGTACAAAGAGGACTATACTTCATGCTTCGCTCTGGCAGCTTTTAGTCAACACAGTGATATAAAGTAAATGCAAAACTCCCCTAATAATTCCATGATGATTCTTGAAATCCCATAAATCATTAGCAATTACTGTTATTTTTATTTTATTGGTATTTTGGGATACCTGAGATCAAGGCCTCTTTTTGCTAGGCATGGCATAAGAAACTAATAAAAAGTCACCTGCTCTCTTGTCCTCTGTAAGGATTTTCCAACCCAGAATACCTGCAGGCAGGGTTTTAGAGGTTACATGTGGGAAGGTGGAGCCTCCATAGTAACCATGTAGAGACTATGAAATGATACTTCAACACCAAGAAACTTAGTGATTAGGGCTAATTTGAAACAGTCATTAATTTCAGTACTTTGCTAGCATAGGATCAAGAGTATGGAGAACTGAAGAGATTAAGCCCAGATGATGCCTGAATTGAGGATTGAGCCTCAAAAAGCCAAACATCCTATTGTTACTTTTCTAAATCCAAAGAAATTCCCATAATATATATAAAATTCCCTATGTAATACTGACTATACTTCTAGTAACTAAATCTGGAGAACGTTTTCAGGTGTTAGCAATACTGCCTCAGGTCATTCATATGATCTAGAAGACTCCTCTGGAATTAGAAATCTAGCAGCCAGGCTTGTTTAGAAATTCAAACAGTGTGAAATAGCCAGAAGGTGTGATTTCTTTAGATTAATAAAGAATAACCCAAAGGACTCCGAAGCCAAAGCACAACTAAAGAACCAGTCAAAGCTTCCACACTTCATCTCATCAGACTTCTGACAGTTTGTCCTGAGAGAGACTATTTTATCTTCAAAGTGACACAGACTCTTAAGTTTTGTTCACTGAACCAGGAATCTGATGCAGAACCAACTGCAGTCACATTACCAATACTGAAATCCATTTTAAATACTGACACAATTACACTGACCCTCAAAGGGCACAGTATCTTTCAAGTAATTTTTTTTCTTTCCATCAGAGGAGACATTTCTGAATAACTAAAAGTCTCTGTGCCAAAGCTCTGTTGTAGTTCCCTGGACTTAAATAAGCTCTGACTTGTTATAGACTTGAGCCTAGAGTTATTTCCCTCCCATGCATGATTTATTTACAATTACAGGTAATAAAATGTTAACGGAGCTTTTCTGCCTTAAAAAACAAACCCAAAAAGCATGTCATGTTTGTGAATGCTTTCTCCCTCGTTTTATAGCCTACAGCTCTCTCCCTCAATATTGTGGTTGTAGAATAGCCCCGTGTCCCAGTGAAGGTGGAGAATGTTGCCACAGAAAAATGCCTCAAAACTTCACTTCCTCCTTGGCTGGTACATAATAGAATAATTGCAAAGCAAAGCATGTTCCACTTCTGGTACAGAGGCTTTTATCCTCTGCGTCAGTAAAAAAAAAAATGTACAATTTAACAATGGGTTCTAGCTGGTGCCATAATAAGTGATTTACAAGTTTTAATTCAATGTTACCGCATCCCTCAGACCTCAATTCAAGACTTTTTTATTTTTTATAACCACTCTGGCCTTAATTCAGTTATGTAATTAAACAAATTAAAGCTTTAAAGCTTAAAAGTTTAAGCTCAAATCAAAAAAGGTAGCCACACACATAAAACTAGGAACATGCATAACTTGAACTACAGTCTTTACAAAAGAGAAACAAGGTCTTTGTTAAAAGTTGCAGGTGCCCCATACTTCAGGAAAGCAGATCTGTATTACTCAAAATTCAACATTCAGCAGCATCATTCACTACTTATAGAGCACAAACCTTAAACATTTCTGTTGAAAATGATACATTTATCACTCTCAACTGGGGTTTATGACAAATCAAAATTAAACTGAGTATCTTGCTGTCTTAAATTTTTGGCAGTGAATGAAGTGTTAACTTCCATCACTTATTTGACTGAGAGATGCTTAGTATGAGCGAAGAAATGTCCTTTAGCTATTTTCTAAAATACCTATTACAAGGATATTCCAAGTACAAAACAGAAACATTAGAATCACATCCATAATTGTAGAAAATATATCTTCATCTCTTTCACTTTGTCACTTCAGCTACCTTTAATAACTTTTATTCATAATTTTTTCACTACTCTTTCATTTCACTTCACATTAATAACCACCACCATAAATAATTCAGCTTATTTTATCAGGACATTTGTCCAAAAGGCATGTCGTCTGTCCTTGCCAATTCAGAGCCACCTGCACTTCTTCCCATGGGGAAGCTAGCATGACCTTCTGTGGCTCTGCCTTTCATCCAAGGGCAATGAGAAATCGCATTCCAGGAGAACCTCTGGCTATGGCCTTGGTGCTGTGGTGGAGCAAGTAGCAGTAAGTGAGTATCTGCATGCTGGGGACATTGTTCTTGGCTTGTGTTCTATCACTTAAGCTCACTCTACATAATACAAAACTTTTAATTTGAAAACAAGGCTTTTCACTTTTTGAAGTCATATTCTTGCCTTCCATTTTAGACAACTGCCCTTCTGTCCCAGAAAAACTCCATTTCTAATCATATGGAAAAAGAACAAGGGATGAGGAGTAGAACTGCACACCATAGTACCCTAAAATGCCATATAGATCATCTCCTTAAATGAATAATGAATCACAAGTACAAGTCTATTTGGAAATTCTCCAGCAGGTCATTCCCATACCCTCAATGACAATACTACTGGGATAAGAAGTTACAGCCAACAATGTCATGAAGATCAAAACAGCCTTAAGTAATGCTGACTTCTGTATTTTCAGCTCAGACATCAGCTTCTGAATGATTTGGCACTGAGCAAGAAATAGATGTGTTTCAGGATACCGTATCTTTTTGTCGGTAAACAACTTCTTCAACTAAAAAAAAAAACAACCAAATAATATTGCTTTAGCCAAATTCTGCATGAAATACCTCAAAACTATGAGACCATAAGTAAAACATAACCCTAATTTGTATCATCTGTGACGTAGTAATAAATGTATCTCATACAAGATGTTTCATATAGGACTTGCAAACTAATCCAAGAAGTTCAACAACAATTTTATGGAAGCATTCAAATTGATGCAATCATGCCAAGTCTGAAGAGACGACCTGACCATTTCCTTGTTTGTTCCATGGGAATCTTGAAAAAAAATTGGACTTAGAATCATAGAATAGTTCGATTGGAAGGGACCTTAAAAGATCATCCAGTTCCAACCACCCTGCCACGGGCAGGGACACCTTCCACTGGATCAAGTTGCTCAAAGCCTTATTCAAAATTTCTTCCTAATATGTAAACTAAATTTCCCCTCTTTCAGCTTAAGACTGTTACGCCTCTTCCTATCACTACACTCCCTGATAAAGAGCCCCTTCTCAGCTTTCCTGTAGGCTCCCTTTAAGTACCGGAAGGCTGCTGTAAGGTAGCTCCAGAGCCTTCTCCAGGCTGAACAATGCTAACTCTCTCAGCCTGTTTGTGTATGGGAGGTGCTTCAGCCCGTCTCATCAACTTTGTGTCCCACCTCATGCACCAACACCGCAAAGTCCTTCTCTTCAGGGCTACTCTCAATCCACTTCCAGGCTTCACTAAAAGAAATCTCCCTGTAGTCCTTCTCCTCATCTGGTATCCAAAGAGTTTCCTTCCCTGTGTAAACAAACTTGAACTATCAGTACTCCTCCCTAAGCAGTGGAGTTCTGCCTAATGTGGATAAGACTATCAGTATGTCTCTTTGGTAATGAGAAACTGGGAATGCCACGAGAGACATGATTTTCTGTCTATCAAAACCAAGGCATTTACCACATCCATTCAGACCCTCTTCAACACATTGCCAAATCTGTGCTGGAAGGTCTGAGCTCTCAGGTGGTGGAGGATGTCTACTGGGATTGCAGTCCTAGGAATGGATAAAAGATTGAATCATTGATCGTTTGGTGCCACCGTGACATCCACTGAACAGTTACATACACTGCTTTTTTTAAAAAGTTGTTTAGTTTAGGGTATACAACATCACCTTTCTCTATGTAGATATCTGTCTTTTGACTTGCTGGCATTTCTGGCACATGTGTTAGTTTACTGTAAACTAAGGAAGACAGGCATTTATATGAAGAAGACTGAAAATGTTGCTGGCGAAATAACAACAGTTGGTAGGAATTTAAATTACGAAGTTGTTCCCTTTATATATTATCACAACATTCCATGACCAATGGAAGACTTGTCAGCTTTAAATTAATGGTTTTAAATACCTTCCTTTAACACAGAACACCTTTAAAGTCTGTGGGCTTTTTCTCCCCTCACTTTCAGAGATTAGAAAATAAGCAGAAATCTAAATAAGGCCATCTCTCTTTTAGCCAGATAATGGCTTTTATAGCTTGTGTGGCATAAAGAACACTGGCAATGGAGCTGTATTATATTAAATCATCCACTGACAACATACAGAATACATCTGAAGATAATGAATCCTGTAATACGATCCTACAGAGTAGCTGTGTTTTCACATCCTTTTCTACTTAGACAATATTGTTCTGTGCCATGAAAATAAAATTTACTCATGTACATGAATTATGTATTAAACTTCTTAGACTGATATGCACATAAAGAAAGAAAATTATAGTTGAAATCAACAGTATAAATTGCTTTTTTGAGGTTTTATGCTAAGCTCTAGAGATTTATCACTTGAAAAGTGGCTCTTTTCGTCATATTTATTGACCCTAAACTAGAAATTGTAACTTTCTTTCGAAGAGTTTTTCCTCTTAGCAATTTGAGCATCCACATAAAATGACAAAGTCCCTTCTCTTTATCCTCATTTGTTTAATGCTTGCTATCTTTGTCTTGTGCTGCAGTGAGGTAAGGAAATATTTATCTGTTCTAATTATCCATTGTTAAAGTTCAAATCCGATGCTGGAAATTTACTAGAATGCTTATCAATGATTTGTGTATTTTGCAATCTATACAGCCAATGTAAGCATGACCTGAAGGAAGAAGGAGCAATTACCATCTCCATTTAAACGATTCTCCTTGTACAGTGTCACTGCACAGAGAAAAGGCAGTTGTCATTGTGGTTGTGTGCTACTTTCCCACACCACCTAGAAAGACCACAGCAAGGTAACAGAAAAGTGAAAGAAGATGGAAATGTGGACTCGAAGATAATTTTTTCTTATCTAAAACTTACCTAAAAACTCCATAAAAAATTGCAGTTAGTTTTATGTGCGAATTCTTTTGCATTCTTGGAGTCACAACTCCTATATCTTAAATGGCATGAAAATGGAAATAAACTGAAGCCCAATGCTGACCATGTGTCACAAGTAGATGTGGTGCATAGTAAGTGGTGAAACATCTTTGGATAGCAAATATTTTTCCCATTTGCAGAGGCAAGAGCAATCCAGTCTCTTAGGAACAATTTGAGGAAAACCTGTTGACAAGATCCTCTTCTCCCCCTCTCCACATAAAAAAAATTCAGGTCATACTATACTGACTCCATTATTTTATTTAGATTCTCAACAGTATGCTTTCTGATGCTATGAGCTGTCACTGCATTGTCAGAAATAATTATTCATCTTTTATATGTCTTTTTTTTTATTGATGTATTGCCTGTACATTATACTGCTCAGAATTGCAAGGTGGTGATTACTCTAACAGAACCAAATAAAAGCTGAAATCCATGTTCTGCTTTCAGAACACACTCAATCTTACAATGTCTTGGGCTCGATTTGTGTAACATGTAGTGTTTCACAATTTCTCCCAGTCATTGAGAAAACTCCTGGGTTTCAATAAAAGATTATTTTTTTCACAATGTGCTCATGAAACAGAAACGTCTGCTTTCCACTGACTTATCCTTATTAATATGCAGTTCTTGGGAACAATTTATTGACTTCTTTTTGGGTACTGGCCTAGGTCTCTGGCAGTTTCTGCATCCCTTTATGCACACTCTGTTGCAAGGATGTAACTCAGCCATTTAAGTATCTAATTCTTTCCATCTCCATAGTGCACTACTTTTACAAATACCGGGCAGTTGCAATTCATGAACTTTGGAGGCTTTCTGGAGTCCCTATGGTTTCACAAATGTAATTTAGAGAAAGTCGCTAGATATTTAAATGCAATATAAAGAATAGAAAACCTTATTCCAAAAAGCTTCTACACTTCAAGGCTAAATATGATTCATTAGCTTTTCAAAACATAGACACGCTAATGAATTACACAGGTTTATCACTGTTAGTATTTCTGCCTTTTTTGTTCTTTTTTAATACTGAAACAATATGAGTGTGAAATGTCTTTACTTTGAATAGAGGTCACTGAGCCGAAAAGGTTGAGACATAGAGTACCAGATGAGATAGACACAATCCAGTTGGCTAGATTCCACTGCTACATAGTGAAGATGCTGTATTTCTTCACAGAGATTTAAATGATGCGTAAAATTTCTAATGGTGACAATTTAATAAAGTATCCAATCCAAAATTCCTTCAAGTCAATGAAGGTATTTTAGATTACAAATCAAAATATCAATTATCAAATTTGAAAATAAGGTACATATTGAAAAAGACTTTAAAAAGCCTTTTTAGTATTACAAACTGTTTTCATTCTGCTCTTTCATAAAATAAAAGATGAAAGCAAATAGAATTTACAGGGTTTTAATAATAACAATTTCTATTTCTTTCACAAACAGGCCATGCTACATTCCTTTCAAATTTCATTTTCCAAATAAACTATTATCAGTCATTCAAAATGGAATGTATAAATGTATGAAACGTGAAAACTCCTCAAGTTCACAATACTCTTGTCTTTTGTTAGCGTTAGAGTAGGAAAGTGTCATAATGGCAGTCAAACTTTTCATGGGGCTTCGAAACTGAGAGATTAGAGTGTCAAAAATAACTTTTACAAGATTCTAGCTCCCTTAAGTATAGAGGACCACTTCTTCTAATGCAAACTCATACTACCAGTTTAGCAGTTGAGAATCTCATATAAAAAAACAAGAATAGTAAATTCTGGATTGCTGAAGAAAGCTACTGTTAAAGCTAAAGTAAATAAGAGGTCAATGAGGGGATAAATTTAGCAACAAATGAGGGAAAATCTAGAAGAGGCATTTTTGGAATTTGATTTTTTTACATAGGAGCAAATTGAAATCAGGATATTAAGTGGCAAAGAGACCCTAAAGCACATCTCCTATCTATAAATTTTTTTCAATTGTAAGACGTTTCTGTGCATTGTGTATTCTTGCCACTGCTGTGCACTGTGTTGTAATAGGACCATTAACATTTCTTTATCCTATTGAGGCCTATATTTTTATGCTTGTTAAGTGCTTTGACCTGAAACTTATTATATTAACGCAATCATTCTTATAATGATGGACATTCTCAGAGTACTTCCTTTTATCTAGATAAACATAGTATGAAAGCCAAACTGAGTTCCGTAATGATAGAAATATCATATTTTTGCATTTGCTAGGCATTACCTGATGGCAATGTGCAATATTGAGCTAAAGTGGGCTTTGACAAAACCTTCACTCTTCCTCTTATACTGGAGTCCCCATGCACCTTGAAGCATTCCTTCAATAATATTCTAGGAACCCTGTGCAAGTCCCCAGACTTAGGAGGTGCAGAGGATAGAAAGTTGCACTTCATACTCTGAAAACTCAAGGCTGAACGTGATTAGATATTGTTGGTAGCTTTCTGTTAAAACAAATGCTAAAACAAAAACCCTCTCAGCCATAAAAAATAAACATTAAAATAAAAAGACAGGCTAAGGAAAAACCCTGAAATACAACCTGGTGTGCACAAGGCATAAAGTCAAATCCAGACTGTCAGTTCCTAATCCCAAAACAGGAGGAGCTCTGTACGCACCGGCAAACTAACTCAACTGCTGTTATTGTTGAACTGTTTGAGCGTACAACACAGGGAACAATTGCTGCAGGCTGTGAAGGAGTGTCCTGATACCTGTGGGGCTGTTGTCAGAGATTAATGAATGTAGATGTAGGAAAAAAGAAGTGAGAAACTTAATTCCTTTCTTTTTGTCCTAATCCCTAGCAGTTTCACTCTTAAATATTTATAATCTCATTTTCTTGAATTTAACCATGTTTTCTACCTTGACTGTTTTCTTCATGTCTTCAGTTTCTTCTAGCATTTACAGAAAGAGTCTGCTGATGCTCAGGAGACTATCTCACTATGTGCCTTCTTATCCTCATCCAAGCAGGTTGTTGCCACCCATTATTCCCTTGGGTATATACTATGCCATAAGAAAGGTGAAAATGAGCAAACCAGCATGGTTCTGGGACAGCTTCTTTTATTTGTAGCCAGTAACTAATAATTATTTTTATCTCATCTCTGTATCTTATCTCATCTCAGATCTGTGATCTCCAAGTGGGGGGAGATGTTCACTAGCATCAGCTGAACTTAATGAAGAGAATGAGGATGTGGAGTGTACTTTGTTGGGTTTGTGTTCACTGTAGGTTCTGATGTCTCCTTGTTGAATTTCCCAGATGAACATCCCTAGAAGAAAGAAAAACCCAGCTAAACACTGCCTTTTTTTGGCCGATTTTCCCTTCTTTGTTAGAGACTGTTGAGCGCACGAAGAAGGGCTGATGAATGAAGAATCGGAGCTGAGGTTAGACACGTAACACCACAGCTGAGTTCTGCAAATGATGGTAGGAATGGGATAAGACACTGTTCAGGCACCACATGTGCTGCTTTGGACGTAAGCCATCAAATACTGATGACTGCACGGGGAAGATCCACAGCATCTTTGTGTCTGTGTGGTATCTTTGTTCAGTAGTGCTGCTGCAGTGACACTGTGACTACTGCAGCAACTGCTGTGGCAACAGTGGATGACAGAATGGTTATCACTCGTCAGAAGAAAAGTCATTAAACTATTTCTGGGCTTTTTGTAGCTACAGGGTTTGTAATAATGGCTTTGTATCAGATACACTGTGAACTGGCAACGGCATAGTGGCGATAGCGAGATTCTGTTTTGTAGACAAAGCTACAGAGGCAAGAAGTCAGATTCATGATCATCATACAGACCAAACACCAGAAAATCTACTTAAGAGTCCCAGCCAGTCTGAGGAGTTTTGGGGAAAGGTGTAAAAGATAAAGAGCCCCAACCCGTGGACTCGAGGGCACAACAGACTTCTGGAGCTTCATGTTCCCTGAGAGAATTTTGATGAAGATAAAAGCACATTCTTCAGAGCACCGGGGTGAACTGCAAGCTGCTATTGCAAGGCCTTTGCTTCCAACACTGGTAATAAAGCAAACTGATAAGTTTCCCTTAGTCATAGATTAATTAAAAACGATTACTCAGCCAAGGCTGGTTGCTTTTTCTTGTTGTCCTCCCTGACTTTTTCCTTTGTCACTGTAAAGGTATACAAACTCCCAGGAGGTTCAGCTGCAGGATTAGGTTAATTTTTAATACCTGGCAAAGGCCATTTCTGAAATGCTAACATTGCTGCTGCTTGTGATGCAAAGAGCTAAATCCATATCACCAATTTTTTACAGCTAGCATGACTTCTGCTACCGGCTCTCTAACAACAAAACCTGACAGTACAGGGGAAAACACTACCAGTAGTTTCTACTCTCCTTTCTAGTATGTGACAAACGTATTAGACCCAATATTAGTCTCAGAAGTGGCATTCTTCAGTATCTGAAATGCAGTATCCTTTCTAGTCCTGCCAACATTAGAAACAATGGCTGCAATGCATCTCTTCCTGACATGTTTTATGATGAATAAATTGAAATGAATTATGGAAGTGACCATAATCAGATATTTTTCCTGTTCAGTCACAGAAATACTTGTCTTATGGGAGAAAGCACAGGCTAAATACATAAACAACCTAAAGCCTCTTGGTTTTCTTTAAAAATACATTCATTTTTTCATTGAATTTTACACTCCAATTTCTATGTGTTTTCATTAATTTATAGAACTTAAAAGTTCTGGACATCCTCTTAAAATATTGCTTCACTGAGCTTCCGATATGTTAAATGGTATAATACAGTCTCCAATGTAATCTCCACTTTTACACAATTCTTCTTTAATAGGAATTTATAATATTTTTGCCCATAAAAAACACAACTCAACGAAAATATGTCGGAGATTATTCCGCTATGTGGTTCAACAAAACTTCTGAGGAGACAAATTGCTTCATCTGTTGCAAGCATAGTTCTAGCTCCTTAGAAACTGATGGAAAATTCAGGACACCAATCCAAAATACCAGTGTTTCCTTTTAATATCCCTGACTATGCCTATAGAGCTGCAAACAAGCAGTTATGAAGAGTGGCTCCTGCCTGTTAACTCTCGGGTGTCTTGGGACCATTAGGGAATTTATGCTCCAAGCACATCTGCACCTGGCCACATCCTTTGTACCCACCTAGCAGCTTAGTCAGCTGTAAGGAAGTCATGTGTAGACACAGATCCATGGACACTGCATCAAGAGCTTCTGTCTAAACCAAACAACACATAAGTTGCAGAAATATGGGGGGAGCAGACAGGAGTCTGAGATACTTCTGCATATTTCTGTGTCAACAGCTAAGTGAAAAGCCTGTATCATCCAAATGCTAACCTACATTTTCAGTGATGAAGTGGGTTCGTGAATGACAAAAAAAACATTATAAAGCAACAAGACTTGCACAAAAAAAAAAATTCCTATTCCTTCTGGCTGTACATTAGCATACACGTGTACAGTCAAACACATATAGGAATATAATTCTGTTAAAAATATGTATCCTGTTCCTAAATTCAGATGGGCTTTGTGACCTCTTCTGGAACGGAATTTCAATGCCCAAGATGTATTGCAGAAGATGTCCTAGCTCTCTTCGTACCCTGTCTGGACTGATTCAACTCCACTATAACACAACTTCTCTCCAAGTGCTTGCAGCACATTGATAAAAGTGGGTTTGAGCTACAACAGAGCTTTTTACTGGCGTGACTGAAGGTGTGGGCATATGTAATTCATCTGACATTTCTATTATAGGGCTAAGCGCACCTTAAAGTGCATCAGCTATTATTTGCTACATAATCATGAGTCAGCTTTCATTGACTTGGTGAGTACAGATCATCGCATCATTTTCCCAGAAAGAAATCATCTTCTTTCAGCAGCTGCAGAATTCTCACAGTAGCTTCTGACCTAAAAAGGTGTATTTGTCCCCATCTTCCTATGCTGGAGTGCACATGGCAGTGATGAACAGGATATATATTTCTTTCCAACACGCTTTTCAAACTACCATAATATCCATAAAAATGGTGAAAGTAGGAATTAACTAAATAATGCATGTTGCTAATAAAAAAAATATGTTTTCTAAAGCAACTCAAATTAAAACCTTTTTCACCACTTATTTCATCATCCTGCAGGTTTCTCATCCATCAAGCAAGAAATCATCATGCATTACCCCAGATAACATAATTTTTCTGTTGAGAGTTAGAGCACTATCTAACAGAGCAATGATATCTGACCACTCAAATACTGCTCAGTTTGACTCTGCTAAATGAAGGGGAGGGGATCTCAACTAATTCTCAACTGGATTCAACTAATGAATCCAGTTCATCGGTGCTTTCAAGTTCACTAAACATCTTGGAAGCTAAGGGTGCTCAGCACCAGGAGAACACTGCTCAGGTGGATCAAACCTTTTTTCTAATTTTCTACTAATGTAACAATAATGGTCTGCATTTTTGTTAACATTACGTATATGTCACCAGAATGAAAGCTGGAGTCATTGTAATCTATTTAGAACATTTGGAGAAAGCCTGATGAAAGCAAGCTATTTTTCTTAATGTCTCGTAGAAGAGATGTGTCCATCTGATAACACTTCTTATGTTAAATATAAATTAAAGGGTTTTATATTCACGTTTTAGATTAGATATTATGAAGAAATTCCTCATGATGAAGGTGGTGAGGCACTGGAACATGCTGCCCAGAGAAGCTGCAGATGTTCACAACTGGAAGAGTTCAAGGCCAGGTAGGATGGGGCCTTGAGCAGCCTCATCTTGTGGAAGATGACCCTGCCCATGGGTGTGGAACTAGATGAGCTGTAAGGACCCTTCCAACCCAAACCATTCTATGATCCTATGATTCTATGTTGCTGATTTATAGATGGGATATTTTGAATTAATATGGCACTACAAATGAAGTATAATGCCTAGAATTGAATTGCTGAGATACCATAGCCAATTTCCATCACTCCAGAAACCAGTTCAACACATACAGTTATGCCAACAATTGAATATTCGTACTGTAGGAGATGAAATACTAGGAAAACACAAAATTCAGCTGAATTACAAGGGGATCGTGGTATTTTGTACAGAGAAATTAATCATCAACAACAAGACTAGTAACATCAAAAAGGAAAAGATGAATAGCCCTTTTTTCAAGCATTATCACACGGTGACTCTTATGGGTAAAGGGTGTGGTGCATCACGGGGTGAGAACTACAGTGAATATAGTCTTGAGTTAACCAGTTTGTTAATGGCCTGGTTTTGCATAGATTTTAATGGATACTGCTGAATAACAACAGAAAGGCAAAAATTGCTCCACAATGCCCACTCTCTCAACAGGATCAAACCCAAAGGATCAACACCTGCCCCTGAATATTCATTCTGACTCTGGCAACACTGTCTGTCCCCATTTCACACGTGGTGAATCCTCCTCCATGAACAGCAGCATGGAGAGTGAGGGACTCCCTTCATGGCTAATATTGCTCCATCAAGAGCTATATTTAGGTACATACTAGAAGAAATGCTCATAGATTGTTGCATCAGCCTTGATATGGCCCTTACCCTCACGTTACAGGTGCTGAGTGTTCTGGGGGCTGTTTAGAAATCATAGAAGGAGGGATAGGCATTCAGCCCGAAACAGTCATTTAAGTTCTTGACTGTCTGAGGGACCCAGCTCAGATATAAATTATTCTCTCCTTAAATCCAATTACAAATACAGTTTAGGCAGGAGGTAAGTGCTTATCGCCTCATAACAGGAATCCAGGAGGCTTTCAGCTAGGAAAGGAGATGCTTACTAGGTTGTGCAGTCCTGGAAAGCAAATTTTCTGGATTGCTGTTTGGGTTGGTCCTTTTTTTAGACTCTAAGGACTTTAGTGCACTGTATTTTACCTTGGGTCCCAGCCTCTGAACACCAGCCAGTTCTTTAAAGTTGAGGAAATCAAATCCTCTGACAGAGGGAAGGGGTGATCTCAATCAAATTAACATCCTGTAAAACTGAGATGAGTTTTTCAATTTAACCTTACAGTTCAGGCAACTCTATTTATGTTTATTAATACTAATTTGATTTCTAGGCCAGAAAGGGTCTAACTAATCACACACAGCACACACAGAAAAGTATTTCTGATAGTATTATTCTGATTCATATTCTGCAAGTCTTATACTATACCAATATATAGTTCTATATTATTATTCAAAGGACAGAAACAGGCCTTCCAGCAAATCTTTGCAATTTCATATAGCAATCTGTTCTCCTGCTACCAAATAATTATATTTACAATTTCTCCTACTGAACAAGAAAAGTTCCAGCATTATAAATACATCAAGCTACACTGCTTGGATGGAAAAAAAAATCCATCTGTAGGGAATTTTACACAACTATGAGTTAAAGAACTGTGCCCTTTATATAAAAAGCTTAAATCTGCTTCTTTATAAAAAGAGAAAAAGAATAAAAAGGAACATATACCAGAAGGTAAGAAATTTCATAATTGAAAAGAAATCAATGTGCACAAGGCACTGCCTCCATATGGAAAGGCATTAAGGCTTCCTGAAAGGCTGTCTTCTCTATTTAATTCTGAAATGTCATGAAATACACACACTAATGCATGAATTCAGATAATTCATGTTTGAGTTCAAGGCAAAAGAAAACATCGCATATAGACATCCACACTGAACAATTAAACTACAGTCATGCTAGTTACACTCTAGATGTACTTCTTGCTTCCAGGAATAGAAATTGTAATGTGTTAAAAAAAACCCAACAAAACACAAACGCCTCAAAATTTAACAAAAACCGCCCAATATTTAATGTAGGCTCTTTGATTATATAAATGCACAGGTATACTCAACAAAGAAAATACTAAAGGGGAAAAAAATACACCATTTCTCTTTTTCAGTATTAGTTATGCTCTCCCTTGAGAAAAGTCTCAGTAGCTGACTCGTATTTGTTTAAAGCCACTGAATTAGTAATAGGAATTGCCATACTTACTAACCAGCCTTTTGAAAAAGAAAATACATTAGAACAGAAATCTCAAGTGGATTAGTGTGGAGAACATTGACTTAGTACAGCAACCAACCCCTCTAGTCCCATTTTTGGGCATTGGGGAAAAGGCAGGCAGGGCTTGGCTGACCAGCACGGGCAGCAGGGCAGGCTGAGACCTGCAGGGTCTGCAGCACACCAAGCTCCAGGGCAATGGGGACACTGAGGGGAGCCAAGGGATCACAACACTTGGGGTGACTGGAGGTTACGAATTCTCTTCTTTGACAGAAGAGAGGAGGGCTGGAGTGCCCAGTCTCCAAGAGATTATCAGCACCAGTGACTCAGCTGCAAGCTAGAAAATGTTAAGCCCAGTAACAGAAATCCGTAATTATTAGTATCATATCTCAAAAGGAAATACCAGAGAAGCCCTAAAGCTTTTCCTAGCCTGTTAGCAAAGCAAAAACTTCTTCAACCTCTATCACAAGTACTTTTAGGACACCTGCAGTGTTAGTCTTTTAGCACCAACCTCAGCATCCATCCCATTGCACATGTAGTGACACCTTGAGTGTGCAAATACTGAAGACCAACATCCTGATCTCGGGAAGTGCAACTCTTTCCACTGATGGCAAAGGAACTTGTAGGTGCTCAGCACCTGACAGCATTAGGGTCACTGAGTAGCAAAGTGGATGTTTTGTCTTTGAATGTACCCTAGGTAAGATCTCCCACAGAGGCTTAACTTCCTTTTTAGCACAAATGAAAGATCTTCCATAGTGCTTTTTATGGATGTGTTTTAAAAGTAAATATAACTCAGTACCTGAGGCAGCTCCCATTTTATGCTGTGCCTTTAGGCTGCCTGAGGTAGGCTTAGTTGAGGCTTCTAAAAAAAGGGAAAATCTTTCCTTTTTTTAAGCATTCTGATTTATAGCGTCTGATAAAGACTCTATAAGCTAGATTATAGTTCATAAAGTTCTTACAAACTAGAGGTTTTCTCCCTAATTCTGATGGCTGCAGCTAAACAACCTTATACGGAAATTTCCATACACAGAATATTTACCCAGCAAATTACCAGAACCGTTGCAATAAATTACCTGAACCATTTCTAGATACTTTCCAAAGGGCACTCAGAAACCCTGAGAGAAAACAGTAGATCCAGGCTATTGTATTGCTACGTAGAACTAGATTGTAGGACTTCTAACCTATGAGCTAGTTTTTGGTTTGCATGTACCAGTGTACAGGGCTGGGTTTTGTCTCTCTTCCCCCTTCTGAGTCTAGATTTTTGATTAGAAAAATTAGCTGCAAAGAGCAGTCATTAGCTCTGTAAAATATCACTATTCCTATATTTAGGCCCAAGATTTTTTTGCTATGTTCATGATAATTATCTTGTACAAATTTGGCCAGAATTTTTTCCTTCTCTTCTGAAAAAAAATTGTTGATCTGACATTATAGCCATACTACATAAAGACCTCAGAGTTAGCCCCCCGCCAATGTTTTCTTTAAGTAAATTTTTATAATAGTCTATAAAAAACAGGTAAGTATTTGGACACTCTTACATTTAAGAAGACATTGACAAGTAAAGCTCTCCATAAACAACAGTTATTCATAGTTTGTCCTCAAAACTCCCTGTCAAGTACAGGAGATCTACTACCCACTCTATACTGGAAAGCAATTTAATAAATACAACTGAACAAGCCATGGAAACCTTATTTAACTGCACAGCTTCCTGAGATCTCACAGGCACCTTACTTTACGACAGGAAACCGAAACAGCATCTGGAGGTCTCTAGACTGTACACATCCAAAGCAGCTGCCATGCCGCCTCAGCAGAATCAGCTAGTCCCCGTGCTGGCAAGAAATTCATATTTTACATCATATGCTTACATCCCTGTAGGCATCTAATTTGTTAGCTCGCTCTAAGGTTACCTACTATGCCCCAGAGGCTCCATGTTCAGTCTACTTTTTTGAAAAGACATTTCTTTCAAAGGAAGAAAAAACTTGGCCACTACCCATCTTTAATACATAGGCAAGCTTTAAATATTTAACATCATGTAAAGTTTAAGGATTTCAAATGGAAACTGGAAGAGCTGGGTATAGCTCAACACTTTGAGAACATTAAGATTACATCCTACCGCCCCTGTCCAGGTAAAACTCTTTAGGCTCCATTTTGGCCCTATGCACCTCATGATTATTTTCAAAACTTAAAGACCCATGATTATAAACTGCATACCAAATCCCCAGTGCGAATCTACAACTCCTTTCCCGCTTCCAGGGCAGCACAGGGGTTCATTTATTCCCTCTAGTCATATGAACCATGCACAACTGCAACAGGAGGGGTGAATGCCTTGCTCAAAGCACCAGTGCTGGACCTGCACTGTGCTCGTAGGTACAACCTGTCAAAGCCCCTAGGGGAGAGCTGCAAGTTACAGTTGCCCATTTGTGTTTACCCTTACTGACCTGGTTTTCAGCACCTCAGTACATCAAAGAGGGAAGACTTTCAGGATCCGCAGACGCTCTACAATTCAACATGCTGCACCAAGCTCTCATAGTATCTACCTGTTTCACAGGCAATCACATTATGTGCCAAGAAGGGCTCAGTTCTTCGCTGTCCTCCTTCCTTCAAACTGACCTTGCTGGATTATCATGCTATGACAGCTGAATACTTGTAAAGTTCACTGAAAGCAGGTGGGAGCTAAACGCTCCAAGGAGGGCCAAGCAAATGGAAAAGTGCATCGTCAGTGTTGCAGTGACAGGCCTCTAAACTCTTACATCATCAGCCAATCTGTCAGGCTTGCAAGGCCATTGCAGTACTGATTGTAGGTCTCCGCTGAAGATATGCAAAACCAAGACAAAGGTCCAAATGTGATCCATTTTCCCCTTCAGCACTACTGAGGAAATACACAATCATTACCACCATGTGCTCAGCCTTCAGAAACCTTCACGGCGAAGTACAACCTCCACAGATAAAACCGTGTACTTCTCACGTGTTTTCAGAGCTCAGCATGTACTTCCTGAGATACACTGGTACGTTGTTCCTGCCACAAAACAGAAACTGCTACTTTGTGAGAATGGAAGAACTTGCCTTCATCACTAGCAAAATCATCTATTCTATGAAAACACAAGGAGCATGTATAAAACTTTCTAGTGACAACAGTGCCCAGGAGTTTAAAACAATCCTCAGCTTCTGCTGAATGACAGTGCCTGTGAGATAGGCTAGATGCAAATACAGTCAAAGATAACGAGGAGCCCTTAAAAATCATGTGGGGGCTTGTAAAGGTTGATTTATTTGTTTGTGTGTCTTAAATACTCCTCTTAATGTGAAAGGTGTGTACCTGGGCCTTGAAGCAGTTTGGCATCTTGGGGTGCGTGGTTAGAGAAGGGAGAGGGGTGTGTGCCTTGTGAACAGGCAAAAACTGCTGAATGAGTCTGACTCGGCCAAAAAGGCAAGAACGCCCGTGACTGCCCAAAGGGTTCAAGTAACAGCTATTCTGGCAAAGATGTCTGGAACTGCAAGTGACCTTTAAAGCCCGCAGACCCAATTCCAGAACCTTTCAGAAGGGACTTTTGTGCATGTTTCACTTTGAGAACTTTCCAAGCGGGGATACTGTGTAAGCCCAGCGAGACCCCTCCTCTGTGTGCCTCATATGATTAAGGGATGGAGCTCCTCTATAAATAATCTGTGCCAAAAAGCACATATGTGCACCCGCTGCCCCACGGACCACATTTTCTGTTGAAATCTTTGCTGGATCCATTTGGGTGGTGAATATTTTTCTGTTACATTCCCCTTTTCCTGCTATTTTTTATTCATATCGCTCTGTCCTTATGCTCTTGTTACAAATGCAACTCACTTCCTCTTGCAACCCACCTCATTTCTCTGTACATTTGGGTGACATTGACTGTATTTGAGCTGCTCTTATTTTGCAAAACAGCAACCCTTTGCCAAGTTCTTATTTAAATTGTTGTGACTTTTACAGAACTCAAATTAAAGATTGGAATTTTGAGTAAATCCTTAAGGTAATTGTCATCAATTTCGTGCTGCTGAGTAAACACTCAAAAGATCACCTACCACGCTCTCCTGCTGAGCAGCACCAGGGCATAATAGGGCTCTCTGAGGGTGGGGTGCTCCAGTTCTTGCGCAGTAGCAAACCTGGACACAGCTCTAGCAACACAGGACCTACCAACAATGGTGATCTGCAAAGTCTCCTGTCCACCACCAAGATCCCCCAACATGCCTCAACTTTAATTTGCAAGTTCAAGCTCATCTCTTTTTCTAATCATTTCAAATTCTTATTTTGGGTCTTTTAAACAGTTTTTCCCCTTTTTTTTAACATTTGCTTTCTGATACAGTCAGATGCAGACTATCACTGTCTGGAGAAAACCTGGAGACAACAGACTGTTCTTCCTCTAACTGCTGTAAAAATGGACAGCAGCTTAAGAGTCAAGCAACGTCAAAGTTCCCTATATCTGCTTATCCAAAGCAGTTTTTTTAATGTAGAACGATAACTTATTCTTGTTTGAAAAATGTACCTACAATTAGGGAAGCCTGATCCAGCCCAACGGTTGTGGGGAACTAGAGAATTGCTCAGCACTCAACATAAGGAATGGCAGCAAATGTCCCAGATGCCTGCCAAGTCCACAGTTTTGCCCGGAAAATACCAGTCACGTATTTGCCAACATTTGCCTTTTTCCTCAGTACAAGAAGCTTTGCTGTGCAGTCAGGTCCCCTCAGCCCATGCCAAATTCCCCATCTGTCTCTGTAAGAAACTAATGGTTCATCTCAAACTGTCCCCCAGGCCTGGAACACGTTGAATTAAACCTCCATAGGATGGCTGAGACAGTCATAAAGCTAAGAGTCTTCCCAAAGGACACTGAGCAGAGAGAACAGTCACGTACTGTACAGTGCAATAAAACTTTATTTGTTTTCACATTTGTTTTCTCCTTTGACAAGTGCAGGGCAACTGTATAACCTTATATAGTAAAGTGCCTGGCAAGGAGTAGACCTGAAAGCCAACCAGTACTTAACTCTGCGGATTACCTAACACAATGGGACACTGATAACCAAAGAGAGAATACATTTCAAAATGGGACAGCTGTTCTTGTTACACCCAGCACAGAGTTCCCCAGTAGAATTGTCTCATATATAAGTTTTCCTACAAGTTACCATTGTTTACTAGGACCAGATGAGATCAGGCACAGTCCTGCTACACAAGACTCAGAAACTGGCCATACTTAGTGAGTGAGACCTTAAATTCTGATTAAATTACATGCACCGAGAGACTCTCTTTGGGCTTTATCATTCTGGCTGATGACAGAGAGAAAGAGAACAAAAATATTTTGTGTTCTCAAGGGTAACCCGATAAAAAAAAAGTATACCTATAGCCCAGCATATGTCTGTTGAAATGCGCTAAACAAAATATGAAGCTTTCTGATCTTCTCTGTCTGACAATAATGGTCCATCAGTCTGTCTACTTCCTCATTGCTTTAGAACATGGCCAATCTTAATTAGAATTACCAGTCTGTGACAGATCATCTCCTCCAAATGTCAAAGTCAAAGGCAACAACAACAAAAACCATGAAAGAAATAGAGAGAATACTGTGACCTTCAGTCTCACCAAAGGATATGAACATCCCACTATTGATATTGATAAGTTTGTTAGGTGCCCACTCCAAAGCTACATCACCTATTGATGTAGCCATTTGAGTGGACTTCCTAGGCTTGAGAATACAAACACTCACAAAGTCAGGCAGCAGATCAGGCACCGTAAACATTTTCTCTGCTTGGGAGTGGGATGCCTGGCTGTCTCCACATGATGTTTATGGAGTTCTCCAGGAAACTGGCAGTTCGAGCTCTCATGTCTGGAGTAAGAAGTGCCAGGAACTCCTCCTGCTCCACCAGGCTGTTCTATGTCAGGGGCTCCCAGCCACACTCTACATGGTCCTGCTGCAGCTGTGCTGCTTGCTTATCCTTCTCTTTAGTGAGCTTTGACATTGACTGGTGACAAAAATGGCTACTGGAACCTGAAGATCTGGAATGTTACACAGTTGGTGTGCCCTCTGCAGTGTGGACTTCTGCTGGAGAGATAGTGGGCCACACAAAAATCCATCACATGGAGCCACTTTGCCTGACGACTCTGTGAAGAAAGCAAGGGACAAGGCTGTCACTCCTAACTGACTGTTCTGACCAGAGATGGGTCAGATTCTTACACAGGCAATGGCTGAGCAGATAAGGTTTTCTATCTAGACAGTCTGAAAGAAACTGCTCTTCCTCTAAGGAAAGAAACTCATAAGGCGTTAGGTCCAGATCACACAAAAGACCCAGTTCTTGAGCTCAGCTTGTCCTTATCCCTGTCTTGCTCTACTACACACACTACAGCCTCAGAGATGTTCCCTTTAAAATCACCTAGAGTTAACTCAACTTATCTTCCCTCTCCCAAACACATGAGATCCCAAACCAGGCTCACCAATTTCTGAATCCTGCTTCCTGTCCCATAGGAGGAAGGAAGAACTTTCTGCTGCAGGATCTGGGCTGGATGCTTGGAATAAGCCCTCCTCCACATCAGGTGACAGATGTGTATGATTCAGTCAGAGGGCTCATAGCCAGCTCTCAAGTGGTGATGGCCTGAAGATGAATAGTTGAGTCCTGTCTGTGAGCTGGGGCCTGCTGGCAGAAGGAGGAAGAGGAGGACTGCTGACCCAAGGCAAAGACTGGAGTGTTTCAGGCATAAATGGAACCTGTTTTAGGATGAGGATCATGCCAATAAAGAACTGATGATTGTTCTTGAGTTTGGTCCTTCACACTGTTGGCACTATCTTGACTAGTGCATGCCTGTTGTTCTCCACCCCACAAACAGCCTGACACTAAAGGATGAACTGAATGGCAAAACCAGTAAGTTCTGTAAAACTATGCTCACTGTGGAAGCCTATGAGCAAGGGCAGCTGTTCTTAACCACGCTACAACCTTCTCCAGCTTGTCTGCCTTAACATAGCACTGGTGACCAATCTGCCAGGATATTCCCAGGCAATGAGGTCATTACGCAAGTGAGGTTTCGGCAAAGTTGTGGTACCAAGTGTGGTCTTCCCATGTAAGAAGAGACACAGGTGTCCTTTGCAATCAGTCGACATTGAGTTGTCTGTGCCAAGTGAGGTCTTGAAGATCAGTGAGGGGGAGAGGATGATAGCACCAGTCTTTCAGCCTCATAGAAATCAGGCTCTTCCAGACAATTTTGGTCATTCAAATTGCCAACTTGGTCCTCAGAGATTACTAATAGCACTCCAGTTGGGTCTTCTAATAGCTCAAAGAGTTTGGATAGTCAGCATTTTGGGGTCTCAAAGGCAACTCAGCAGCTTTCAAGCAGAGCAGGGTAGAGAGAGCCACTGCTCTATGTTCTGTACAAACCCACACCTGCAGTATGTCCCATCCCTGCAGTACCTGCTTGTAACTTTTGAATTCCTGTATACAAATGCCAGAATCTGAGACTGTTTTTGTGAACTTCTGCTTCTATTTCTACATTTTTTAAATGGTTAATCACAGCTGTCTTTGTTGTTGAATGAACATTTACTGCCTCGGTGTAGCCTTTACAAATAGATTTATCATGCAAATGCTGGTAGAATGTTAAGTACAGCTGAAAGAATGGGTACCACTGTAATAGTCTTCCCTAATGACTATTGTGTGATAGTTGATCACAACAAGTCAAAAATAGAATGATTGTTCTTAAAATAAGTAGCACACCCGAAATGCATTCCTCATCTCTCATCACAAGGGACATTTCTGTCTGTACAGCTGGACTTTTTCTTTTCGAGATTTGACTCATCACATGCTATGCTGAGTTAGTGTATTTTTTAGGAATTTTGTTTCTTTGTATCATTCATTTCTCATATTTTCCACTATTTATACTTACCTAAGAGTAAAATACCTATTATACCAAAGCATATCAATTGTCTCTATCACCTGGAATCCTGCTTTCAGAAGTGACTAAAGGGGATTTTTAGAGGAAAGCAATGAAAAAATATATGTCTGGGTATTACTGCAATGCAGGTGCAGACAGAGTAGTGGGAATTCTCACCAAACACCATCCATGTAGTCAGCTTACATAGCAACTAATCGGCTGCTTTTTCATTACCTTGAATTGCTAAATATTTTCTTCATATTTTACAGAATACAAGCCCTGTCTCTTGAAGCACAAACGCAATGCCTCTTTGGATGATTTCATACTGCAGTGAGTTTCACTACATGGAACTAGAAGCTGCTAAACCTTACGCAGCTCTGAAAAACTGAAAACTCTGGATATAACTTTGGATAATCATGAACTACAAAAACTGTACTATTACAAAAGGCTTTTTTTTTTTTTTTATTTCACAGAAAAAGTGCATGCTGATTCTTTCACCATTAGAGTCTCTTTCACCTCAGAGGCACCAGTACAATGGCATAGGTGCTGCCCATTAACTTTTCGGCAATTGGAACTCTTTTTTGACGTATCAAATTTACCCATTTGGTTTAACAGTGTATTTTAAGTTTTTAACCTGGCAAATGGAAACATCTAACTAGTTCTCAAAAGAATTAAAATGTGGGGGCTTTTGTTATTACTGTTTCCAAAGTTTACTTGCCAGTCTCCAAAACAAAAGGAAAAAACACCCTCTGCCTGAAGCTGAGAGTGCTTCCCCTTCACTTTGATAGGAATAGGAAAGGTCCATACAGACAACAAAAGTGAAAACAAGATTTTACATCTATCAAATTTCCTACATGTTGCCCTAAAACTAGATACCACGTGCCAGTGATCCAGGACTAAGATACCTGTGGTAGAGCTAAACACTAACAGAATTTTAAATCTACGTAGGTGCTGATTTATGCAGCTGTGATTGCTTAAACACAGGTTACACAACGTAAAACTTATTGATTGAAGAAGAAACCACAGAGGGTGCCTAAGTAGAAATAAATTACTTCAATCTGCCTTGCTATTTTTTTATATAATCCAACATCAACAGATTTAAAAGAAACTATACAGTTCTTATTATTAAATTATTTTCAATATATTTGAGTAAGATAAAGATTGCATATGAATAAATCGTCATATGTTAAAAACCAAACCACACCAGCTAACTTTCACAGAAATGCAGTCTACCCAAGAGCAAAACTTTGGATATAAAACCTCCTAATTAAGGACTAGTTCTCAAATATTATATCTACCTTTATCTCTTAGCTCTGCTGGGTGTTCAGATTAGAAGTATATCCTTTTGATTCACTGACATACAAAATTTAAATTTGATAAGCATTTTTGGTTGGAGACAGCCTTCATGAGCTGATTTAGTTTTTCTTTCAAAAAGAATGCTTTGAAGTTGTGCTAATAAATTAGCCATTAAAAAACTGCTTTTTAGAAATGACGTAGATAATTAGCCATCCCTTTCAGGATCCTACCACTGTTAACATTTATGTAACTTCTGATATATGGTCAAGAATAAATTACTGAATTACAAACTGTAATTAAACAGTTACATTAACTTTCCAACATGAATATATGTTTCAAAATTAAGATTCAGTCATAGGAAAAAAAATGCCTATTTCGATGAAGGCTAAACCAACCAGATGTATTCCAGTTGAAATGAAAACAAATGGGCACAGTCCACATACACAGGACAATTTCTGAGATCATTTTTAAGCACTTCACTATTCTAAATACAGAAGACTTCCAGTAAAAACTATTTTATGGTGTCATGGAAGGAAGAAGTTTGACTAAGTATTCCTGCTATTCAGATATCATTACAGACTGTACCCCACTGCTTACGCAAAACCCCTCTGAGATCAAGGCCCCATAATGGTAGCTGCTGCATGAAGAAAGAGCCTATATCTTAAGGAGCTTAGCATCTAGGTAGACAGACTATAATCAGTACAGTGTGAATTCAATCTGCACAGCATTCAAGCTATTTTTTTTTTAACAAAAAAAGCTATTTTACTCACAAAACTGGTGTGAAACTGGACCTGAATTTCAGCATCCAGTCAATTACACATGTGCTGTCTTTCAGTTTGCAGTACACAGTAAATATTACTTTGTCCTATAAGCCTTGCCCTATAAGCAAGTCCTTCTATGCTGCTTATTTCCCATAGGGGAAGACACAATATTCCAAAATCTAACCTAATATAAGCCTGTGCACTAAGCAGTACAGGGCTGACCTAGAAAAGAACTTTCAGTTACTGAAAATTAAGAAAATTCAAAACTGGTCATATCGGTAAGTCTCTGTGCTACACAGGAATAATTTGGTGCTTGAACAGTAATTACAACTTCGGAGTAAGAACTTAATTACTTGCTATAACCTTACTATTTACATAAGCATGGAATGCCTGGCAAACTGTGCAACTGTGTGTGTTGAAATACGGCAGTGATTTCCCCACCCAAAAAGCTCACCAAGCAGCCATGCCAGAGTCTGTCCCCTTATGGAGAGTGATTTTCATACCATTTCGAGAGCTTTGTTTACATAAAAACCCAACTATGGCAAACACAGTATGCTCAACATGCTTACTGTAAGCCTTAATCCAGGTACGGAATGCTAATAGGAGTCATGTGCTAGCCCCAGTCTGATTATTTACCAAATTCAGATGGTATCAGCCATAGATCTACACTAATTCAACACTCTGGCCAGTTCCCCAGCGTTCCTCCCAGACCATGTCAAATGTCAACAGATTATGATTCATCACAGCTTCATTTGCGAATGACTCTCTATGTACAACAAGAGGAACGTGAAAGATTACTAATACATTTGGCCACTGATGGCCAAGGTTCTGAGTAACTCTTCATCAGAGAGAACTCGCTACGTTCACTGGTGGCATGACCTCAGTTCACATGGAAATTATAGAATGATAGGAATGGAGCCAAGTGTAATTCTGACATTTCTAAGAGGGAAAAGGATTGTTTTAACTTCAATTGTGTAAGGCAAAAATATTAACTAATTAGAATTAAGTTTTGCAATCCTTGCTAACATTGAAAAAAGCTTCATCTTAAACACATTACAGAAGGATATTTAATTGGTGATACACTAAAAAATAATAATTAAAAAGAAAGACATAAGAAACCTGGGTTAGACTTCCCATAAATATCGTGTTAATTCTGTCTTTTGTCATCCATGACAAATTAGGTTCAGCAAATTCTGACCTATGCCCAAATCTCAAAAGAACAACCACCTACCATACACAATTTAGGAAAACACTCTTCTTATTTCAATTTATATATAGAACAGTGGGTTGGATGGTCTTAAACTTAAATGTTTTGATAAGTTCATACACTGAACAAATTAGTCAACTGCTTGAAAAAAAGGATTCAGAATTAAAACGTCTCAACTGGGATGGCACCCCCATTGTACATGATAAACAACTATAGAAGACAATTTTAACTCCAAGGGCTTCACTAGTAAAAGGCAAATAAAGAAAAGCACACAATGTGAAAGCAAGCCAGCCTGTATTCAGTTCTTCCCAACCACATAATTTCAAAAGTACGGTGTAGAGTGTTTTCTCTAAACAAGCTCGGCATCTCGGTACAGAGCATCTACCCAGATGGCAGCAAATGAAGTTTTTTGATTTCATTAGGAGAACAGAATTTGTAACTTGGGCCTTCCACTTCCTGGCCAAAGGATCTAGCTTTTTGGCTGTTACATGTAAATAACATAGGCTAGTGTATATATATATATATAGACAGAGAAATACATCTACACATATGTAAATGCCACCTTTCTAAAAGACAGAGTATATCACCTGTTTACCAAAAACCTATGTAAAGATGTACCTCCTACCTCTCGACTGTCTACTTGCATACATTCAGTAGAGCAGCAGGTTTCAGGAGCAAGAGGACATGCTGAGGACAGCAGAGGCATCTCCCATCCTGCACCACACAGGGTGTTGTGAATTCTACTGGAGGTTCCTAACCCTCTCTCTTCATAATGCAGATGGTAAAATTAGGGCTCTAAACATCATTCTCAAGGACCACTAGGCTCAAGACAATAAAACAGAGTACTGCCAAAATCCTTTTTGAAGGAGAAAGCAGGAAAATAAGAACTATTAGCCACTTTCCAGCAAGGCTCTGCCAAGGCAATTGCACATCTTACCTGAAAAGTCAGGGAAAAAACTCTCAATATCTGAAGGTCTAGTTATTCATAGTTTATGTTTACTCTTTGCTCAGCAGAATAAATATGCACAGTACTACTGTGATAAGACATAAAAATGTTACTTGTTATACTGACACTCTAGTAAACACTTTATAAATGTAAATAATGTGGCTAAACTTCTCTTATTCATGTTTTCAAGCCACTGTATTCCTATCTGCTGTATCATTCTTCATGATCTAAGCATCTTTATAGTCAGCTTCTTAAATTGCTCATTACAGATAGAAAAACTTTTCCCAGGAAATCACAGTATGTAAGCCATGCAAATGAAGCCAAAGGGGAATGGTGTACAAATCAGATGAAGGAGCAGGTTATTTGGGAATTTTGCAACACCGAAGTCCACACTCTCATCTCCTGCCACTACACCTGTGTCTGACCAACCCCATCCCAGCACTCCCTCTGGGATATCTCTCCATCCACATATCCTCTTTGCCCTCTGCAAATGCTTCTTGTCCTTCACATCTCTCTTCCCATAACCACCTGTCTCCCCTGTGTCTTCTTCCAAGTACTTCTCTCATTTGACCCCATCTTCCCTTTCTTCATCCATTCAGCCCTACTTTAACGGCTCCTACCTGCCTATTGTTACTCACTCATGAGTGGCAGGTCCGCCTACTTGTTCCCTTGTACTCTTTGCATGGTCAACCACCCCGCTGGCCGGCCAGAAGGTGCGTCTGTATCAGCTATCAGATCAGATTCCACACTGCCTTCCAGGTTTTGGTGCCTAAGAACCCTGCCGTGTGCTTGCAAGTTATACAAAGCTGCCCTGAATGACTGGACATGAGCTCCTGTATAGTAATCCTGCATTATCCAGCTAAGACCAACCTGGACCTGCTGAGACTTAAGTCTCAGACCCTACCAGCCCAGTGCAAGAACTACACTATGGATTTGCTGAGCAGTCTGACAGCTGTATTCCCTCCACTTGGACGACTGGCCACATCAATCTTGTCATTTCGGGAAGACAGAACTCACCATTTACTCTTTCTCTCTACGAATTGTGGAATTTGGGTAGAGTATGGCAAACAAAGTACTTCACTACCCTCTCAAGTTGTCATAGGGAAACTAATTTGGAGTCCTACCTAAGCTTGTTGACTCATTGATTGTTTAAATCCTAACATCATCCTAAGTTTCCTACCACACTCACAAAACAGCCTTTGGCTAAAAGTGGCATATATCACTGCTAATGACTGGATTACTAATGAAGTAATGACCTAACTCTGCTTTCTAAGTTTTTGGATGGGGATAGATGCCTGTCAATATGGAATTATTTGGTTTTCACTGCAAAGAAATGTTAGGTATTTGACCTCTGCCTTTTTTTCCTATCGCCACTGTCTGAATGGTTACTTTTACAGATAATATATACAACTTTAAAAGTGAATCAGTATGATAAACATACACTTTCTGGAGCATGCAAGTAAGGACACATGGTGCAGTGTCAAAATTCAGAGCTCCTCTCATGTAGATCTGTTGTATAATTGGGCATAAATCCTATCATTCTCAATGTCTTAGAATAAAAAGCTATATAGCTATACTTATCAGTGGATGAGAAATGGTGACCTGATGTGAAGACGACCACTGCATCGACAGCACAGTGAATATTCAAACAGGGCTCAGAGATCATTAGCATCACATTCTGCCTTGATAAGAGCATTAGTGGAATACTGGCTCGACTTTGGTGCCCGTAGTTTTAGCAGATATTGATAAATCATAAAGATTTTAAAAGGAGCTACAGAAACAACTGTAAAGCTAAAATGGATATTACTAAATAATGTTCAGGCATGTAGTTTGCACATAGAAGATTAAGAAGCAATTTAGTTATTCTCTCCAGAAAATATATATAAGGATATTTTTGATACTAGGGTGTTCTTTGATTTTCATTCAAATGCCTAACAATGTTCAACAACTGGAAGCTGGAAGTAAGAAACATATACTAGAAATGAGGAAGGTTTTTAAGAGTGTGAATAATTAACTGTGGAACACTTCACATATCAGAAATTTCTCATGCCTTGAGGACCTTAAATCAAAATGGTGCATATTTCTAAGAGATAAGCTCCAGCTAAATTAATTAAAAAAAAAAAACAAAAAACTTACATCCTTCACAAAAGTACCTATCTATTAAAATCACATGGTGAGTATGAGGTCAAGTCAACTGCATCCTGTCTAGGCTGAAAAGCTATCAATCTTAAGATAAGACAAACCATGAGATGTGATCCAAGAAACACTAGACTCGGCTGAACTTCCACTGATAAATCCACAAGTCTAGAAACACTGCCTCTGCAACTCGATGTGATGTTGTACAATCACCTAACGCATTATTCAGTAAAAGTAACCAGCACACAAAAATGAATATTGTTACAATACATAGTAAACAGTCCTGGAAAAAAAACATGTCAAGAAAATGAGAAAAAGTAATTTAAATGTAGCTCTAAAATCATGTAATTGGTCAGAAAAATAAAACCTGTTTCTGTTAAAAGTGGACCATATATTTTCTATACTTTTTTTTAAGGGGGGTGGGGGAAGAGAATCACCCATTCCAGTAGCTTCCCAGACTCAAGCAACCATTTTCATCTCTTCCAAGACCATCAAGAGCAGCTGGCTAGCACTGAACAGGGCAGGCTTTGCAGTCAGCTTCCTTAAAAGCATGGGAAGTCCCTTGCAATGATCTCTCTCTGCCAGTTAATGTCACTTTGCAGCCTTAGGCTCCTACAAAATTGGTCACTGTAGCAGAGACATCAGGCAGCTCTGATTGTGAAAATAATTCTCTTGATCTACTGCCTAACATAAAGCCATGCTCTACTCTGTACAGTATGTGGAAGGTCATGATTGTATTCCTTTCCTTTACTAGATGTTCCTATAAAACATACCAGCACCATAGTAAGGACCCTTACTTCAACACTGTCCTCAGGATGTCTGACCACACGTGCAGGCTTCTCCATCATTTGTGAGGGGTGATGGTTTGTGCAAAATGCAAAACTGTGCATCAGCTGGAAGCGGATTGCAAACACAAAGCAAGTCCTTAGTTTTAGCTTGCCCACAAGAGCCTGTTACAACACCTTGGAGAACCCCACAAAACTATTATCAGGTCTAAAAGGCAGAGAGGAAGTGGCTGAGTATTGTCACCCTTTCCCTGTTGCACAGGGGAGGTGTTCAGATGATAACACAAAATTTTCAACTTCTCCTCCAAATACAAAGGATTCTCTTCTGAGCCATCCTACTCTAACATAAACTTACAGTAACATGCATACAGCTTAAAAAAAACCCAAAGCAACAACAAAAGCCTTACAAAAAATACAGCACTGCAGACATGATTCTTCCCTGGGGAAAGGATGAAAGAGCAACATGTGACAGATGTTTGTCATGTCATTTTTTGTAGCATTCAAATGCACTCTGAAACAATACTAACAAGAATGGTATAAAAACCTAAACAGACCAGAGTGAAACAAAATGTTACAAAAATAACACTTGAATAAGAACAAAAGGAATTAAATATAGAAAGAACAAGAGGTTTTTTAGGAAGCTCTGTTGACTTTTTATGTCAATTTTAAAAAAGAATAAAGTCTTTTAAGGATTCTCTCAAATCCCAAATTTGTCTCCATTATCTGCTGACTCAGAAACTTCACAAGAAACTCCGGCTGGGAAACTACAGGGGTTGCTTCCGACATAATATAGCATTAATGTACCACTGAAGGATGTAACAACACTATGAAACAGAGCATCCTCATAGCCTGCAGGGTTTCTAGCTATTTTCTTGCGCTCCATATTTCCTCCCTGCAGCCAAACCTTCATTTTCCCTTACGTAAAACTCCTTTCTATATTAGTTTCATAAACAAGCAGATAAAAAGAATAAATAAATTATCCCCTGGGAAGTGGCTGAGCAGTGAAATGTCAGAGTGTAATGGATACCTGATCATATAGGCATAAATTTCAACTATGAAGTGTAAAGAGAAGTGAGACACTCTAATAACTCATTCACTCATATAAATATGTATGAAAGCAACTTAAATTGTTCACTCAGTTTGGGCAGTATTTATTTTAGCATGTGAGCTACTGCAGAGTGGTGACACATGCTCCTATGGGGAAAACAACACAGATGCTTTGATTTTTCAGGCTGCTGCTATTCACTAAAAGACAGTGAAAGCACCATTCTTCAACCTAACCTTGTTATAGGTATTCTATTCTAGAACCAAGATGCTGAAATCATTCTTAACATAAGCTGTTATGTAGTGTAAGAGAAGAAAAATATCCTGTATAGTTTGTTTTATTTGTGTTTGGGTATTTGGATTTTGCAATAATTAGATTAGAAGGAATCTCCAAACAGTTCCAGATAATCCTATGGCAAATGATAAGAAAAACAAATTAAAATGCAGTTAACCTGCAGCTGACAGAAAAAATACCAACTCTCTGCCACCATAAATTCTGTTCCTCACAGAGGCTCCACAGCCATGAAAATCCACTCTCTTCAGTAGCCTCTGCTTTTGGTCGCAGCACAAGAACTATTTTCCATAACCTGTTCCCAGGTTTAAGAATGAAGTTGCACAAATTTCTCAATTTCTGTAAATATAACAGAAGTTTTACAATGTAAGTAGAAGTCTTACACACTGCACTGAAGACATGTTGCTTCCTAAGGTGGTGGGACATAGCACAGCGAAGAACAGGACAGAAAAACATGTAGCTAGCTAAAGAACTGAGGTGGATTCATGTTCTGAAGAATGTGTGCAGAGGCAGAGAAACCAGATAGTCCAAACCCACCCGATACACACCCATCCTGTAGTTCAAAGGGGTCTGGAGGGAGGAAGGCACTGTGGAGGGCCACCACAATTCTGGGACTGGTGGACTCCTGAATATCACAGCTGCTACAAACTCTACTACAATTTTGCAGAACAGAAAATAGGCATTCTTCCTTCAGCAAGAGATTCCCAAACAGGGAAATAAAAAAAAACCCTCATTAGTCATCGTTAGGGAGCGGTGCTGTTCCAACCAACTCACCAACTGGAAGCTGGCTGGGTAACAGCTTTTTTCTCTCTCCTGCATCCATACATCCTCAGCGAACATGCTGAAGAGAGGAAAGGGCAGCTGATCAAACCACTGAAGCAGAGATCCCCTCTTCTTTTCAAGGAGGAGCTCCACTCCACTTTTTTCTTTAATCCATTTAGGAATTAAAACGGGTTGATCCACATTCTTACATTTAATCACGAACATATTTAGGTTAGACCAAAATAAGGGCTTCACATCCGTAATCCCATATTAACTCACACTGAGGAATATCCAGAAAAGTCTGGAAGTGTGTAAAGATGTAGCTAACAAATACAGTTTTCCTGAGTGCCTACACCATCTGAAAATCACACTAGCTGCCTCTATACCTTTCCACCAAACCTTAAAAATAGTACTGGTGGTCCTCGGTCAAGTAATCAAGGGCTGCAAGATCATAAACTGATTTTGGAGCATTTCCATAAGCTCCAGAAGGATTATCTGTTACAGTTACTACCCAAAGTGATTAAGTCACATGATTCTCAGTACATCACAAATAAGAGACAAAATCTGCTTTTCTTCTGTACAAAACATCTTTACAACATGTGAATCAATACACCACATAAATGAGGTAAATTTTATCCTCAGTGATCAGGCAGGAGTATAGAGAAAGAGAAATTAATTTATTCTTTTACAGTGAAAAAATATCAAAACCAAGACATAAATTCAGTCTCTGGTTCTGTGTTCTCATATTAAAACTCAGTTGAAATACACTCTCTAAAAAGTACTCTTTAAAATGGACTTAGGTTCCTTTAAACTCAAGTAAAATTGGCAAAGTTAAAGAGAATTCTTCTGGGCAATGGTTCTGCAGACGAAGTTTGAACTCCATGCAAATTCCACTGTGGAGTTATAAATGCAGTTGATCCACAAAGTTTTTAAATTCTTACAGTAACTGAGACATGCAGCAATTTTGCATGAATGACTGCAGGACATAGACAGAACCACCCTACTGTACATGTTTTACAAAGCCTGTTAAGAGTTCCTGTAAGGTGCACCAAATACATCTCAGTGACAACATCCTCCCCAGCATTCTCAGCACGTCCAACCCAGGGCTCCCCAGATCTGCCACCTTGGACACTGTCCATGCATGACATACCGGTCTCTAGGTGGACCTTCCCAGCCAGAGGTGAGCAGTTCTGTTTGTGCTATGAAAAATCTCACACTGCTGCTTCACAAATGCAACCTTACAGGTACTTTCCAGCTTACCACTTCTGAAACGTCTTACCCTAGGAAATCAAAGTGGTTTACCAAGAGCAAAAAGACTTGAATACATCATGGTCACTGAATTATTTATGGAGGATGTATGACACTTCTGCTGAAAAAAAAGCCACAAATCCTCACCTCCTCTTCACATTATCCAGTTATTTGTCTCTTCCATAAAGACAAAAAATAATTTGTTAGCATCTTTGAGGTGTATGGCTATTTCCTTTTCGACTTCTGTAAACAATGATTCTTATTTTATATGTGTATGCAACAAAGAAATAAAATGCAATGCTTCCTCCCCCTGAATAAGGTGCTCTGCAGAAATGAAGAACCGTATATTACTGAGTGGAATTAGGTAGCACCAAATGTAACAATCTGGTAAGACAGTCAAATGGTTCTTTTAAATAAATAAATCAGTGAACTAAACTATGCACTACACAACAGTAGAAAACAGAATCACTAATAACCCTACCAGTTTTAGTTCACATGCTGGAATGCCAAAGAACAAGACAGTTGTGATGTTGACTGAGGTCAAGTTGCATTTGTTGTCAATACATGACAAGCTTTGGTCTCAATCCAAGTGATCATCAGTGCTTAATAGTCCCACAGCCCTCTCAGCATCCCTCAGATCATAAAATCATTTTAGGGAACCAACACTGTACCTACTAACTATTGAAACCTTATTCTTTCAGAGGAAGTTTCAAAAGGACTATTCTATATCAGTGATTTCCTGCTTATTTATGTCCTTCTGAAATCCCCGTCTCGACCTGATTTTCTGAAGGTCTACACACTATAATACCCCAGTACTGAATATTCTACCTCTAAACTTAGTTTTTTTCAATGTTCTAATGTCTGAGCTGCCCAAAATTGTAATATGATTAAAAATAAAAATTAGATGTCATTATTTCCTAGTGACTTTAATGATGATTCAGAGAAGCTATGAAAACCATCTCCATTTCAACTCAAATTCAGTACTTTAACAAATGAATTTGGATCTCTGATACCAGGGCTAACTATCTAAAAACACTGAGCACCCTTAAATCTAACATCAGTAAAAGCTAGAACTGCTCAACATTTAAGGAAAACAAATTATTAAAACAATCAGAAAAAAAATCCAAAATATTCCTTATTTTCTCAGGTGAATCTCAGGTAGGGTTATCAAAATATATTTTCAGTTTCAAATAGCCTTTGATAAATTTGATTAGGTAAAAGTCTTAATTATCACATACTTCACTCTTTATTAAATATAGAAAAATTGTCTTTCATTTTAGGTAAACATGATACCAATTTTAATCTGCATTAGAGGTTCTTATTACAGCTAAATGTAAGGGTTTATATTAGAGCATATTAGAAAGCTCTCATCTGATAAATTTATAATTAAATTATAAAAATGTTCTCAAGGCTTATACAGCTGCTCGACAAAGTCTACATATTTACCTGCATCACAGCTGATGGGGAACTTTTAAACCCCAAATCTGACAACAGAGTTTGAATTTTGCTCAGAATGCAAAAAAACCTGCACATTACTGCTTTATTCCCAGATAATGTGATCATATCAGCCTTAAGCAAATGCTTCACCTACAAACTTATTTTTCAGCCACTGTGATGCAGCCACCTAACTTTGAGTTTCTTTGTCAGTTCTTAAGTCAGCGGTGGGGTAGTACTGATCCCTTCTGAACACAGGTTTGCCATAGTAACTTGCCATATAGTATTTAAAAAAATAAAAATAAATTCCATAATTTATGTACTGCCTAAGAACTTGAGATGAGCAAGTGCAACTGAACTTGATAGCATCATCCATCAATTGCTTTATGGAGAGCAGATTACCCAAAAGTAAAGATGGTGAAAACTTGTAATACTGCTTCTTGGTTTATATGTGAATGACATAAATATTTGATGGATTAAGGTATTTGTAGTTATGGAGAAACATGGAATTCAAGATCATCTCAAATCAGCGTTCAGCTTTCATGCTCCAGAAGACTGAACAGCAAAACCTTTCCCTACAACTCCTCATACTGGACATTATGAAAAACAATAAAACAGAAACATCAAACAGAAATATGGAGTGCCTGAAAGTTAATGTTCTGGTGCATAACAGTTTGCTTTGCATCTGGATAATAGTTTGCTTTGCATCAAAGCCACACATTTTGGTACTTTTTACTCAGTATAGGGAATTCAACCTAACTTATGAGGGATAAATTAAAAATAATTTTAGAAAACACCTGTCTTGAGTAAACTCATCTATTGCCCCTGTAAATGAAGTAATGAGTCTTTGGTACCCTAAAACACAAAGAACAAAGTGAAGCATATTGTGTTTTCAGTTTTGTGCATAAATCCAGAGCAATTCCACAGCAGATTTAATCAGGGTTTACAATTTCTTAACTGATAGCAGGTTTTGTCCCCAAACTGTAGGTAAAAATCTCCAAATAGAAAGAACCTACTTCAGCCTGTTTACATCTTATATTCGTTCAGGCAGGTGAATTTTCCATTAAAATAACTGTTCTTTTAATGCAAATAAACTATCCATACTTTTGAAAAATTACTTTGAGGCAAAAGAAAACACAATACCCTGTCTTACCTGACATCTGAGAACAAGAAACACCATCAGTTCTGGAATACAGTATACCTAACAAGCTACCTAATAAACCCCAAACAGTTTGAAAGTGTATAAAAGAATCGATATCTTCAGCAAAAAAAATGCTGAAATTCAATATCTGTAATATAAAATAGAAAGATCAGAGGACTAACATATTTTTTTTCCTTCCAAAAACCACCTTCATTTGGAGTCAAGATTCAAACTTAGTTGTGAAGTGGGGATTTACATTTTTCTTGACTTATCCTGTACACATCTCTTGATCTCAAATTTTACTTAAATATTAGAGGCAGCCGGCAGGATTTGGACAATTAAAATCCAGAGAGGACAGACAAGAATCTAAGTTACCTTAATTTTGACTCTGAGACCATGATTTTTATAACTCTCTTCGCTTTCAATGCTGCCTCTACAACAAACAGCATGCCCATAATTACAAATTTGGATGAAAATGAAGTGCAACAGCTCAGAAAAGAAACAGAAATTGGAAAGCAGATTTTTTTTTATATGAAGAAATAAAATAAATCACAGAATGAAAAAAAATATAGAAGAGTAACAATACAGGAATGTATTTTTGGCCAGACACCTTCCAAAGTGTTCACATACCCCCTGGAGAAAAATTCAGTACAAAGATAATAATCACAAACAACATTAACTTCTACTACTACAATTCTGTTGGAAAGCAAGGAATTTAGTTGTCTGGAACTATACCAGTTCCAAACATTTGGACACAGGTATTAAAGAAATGCTTTAATAAAACTTTCAGCACATATTGTACCTTGGTGAAAAGAGAAGGATAATTCACTCAGTGAGTACCCTCCTCACCTCTCCCAAAGACAGAAACTCTTCCTCCAGAAAAATAATAGTAGAAAAGACTTAGCTAAGGGAAAAGCCCATATTTGCCATCCAGCTAAAATAAAGGAAGACAGACGCAGAAAAAAAGATCACTGACTTGATTATTGTCTCAAAATTGATACGGGAAACATCTTGAGCTAGCGCATTATATATAGAGAAAATGAACAAAGACAAATACACCCTTGATCTAAAAAACTCTCATCATAATTTGTCTCTTGTTTACACAAGGTCTGAATCAGCTTTAAGAGCTTAGTTTTCAAGGAAAGGGTCAATATTGAAAAAGTAGCAACTAGATGTCTCTGAGTTATATGAGTATGTAACCCTCACTACTATCGCAGACAAATGCACCACAATTATTAATGAAGTTACTCTCAGAATATCTTTCTGAGAAATTGACCAATTATTGGTCTAATACCTTATATGATTTTATTATTATTGGGGAACACAGGCAGAGAGACTATGAAATTTATTTAAGATTTCTAGAGAACTAGACAGAGCTCATATCTCCTGACTGCTTGCTCACTCCCTAACTACTTAAGTATTTGAAAATCTAGTTCACCACACATTTCACACACCTCACTGAAAATAATAAACCTATATGTGGATTTATCACTTTAAAACAGGTAACAAACATGATACTGATATCACCATTATCTCATCGCTGTATCAAACAAACTATATCATAACCCGCTGTTCTTTTGTCCTCACTATAGTATACAGACTCCTCTACATACACAGCTGCATGTAAATAACTATAGAAGTGAGCTTTCAACAAGTGGCCTGTCTTAGTACAGTACAGAGTGGTTATGCAGCCTGCCTTTAACCCTTCCTCCATCCACCCAGATGTCATCACCAAAGCCTCCAGGAAACACTGGCACTGCTCTCCTATCCCAGAAGCAGCCACTCCTGCGAAGACCATGCTGAACCCCCAATCAGAAGCACATCTCTGAAACACAGTGTGATTATGCACGTAACTCTGTTCAAATTGCAGGACTTACTTAAGATTGTGATATGGGAGACTGTTTATCTGATTGATCTGAACATACCCCAAGATAGCAGGAAGGATGCAACATGGGTCTGGGGCATTGCTCTGGATTTGTTTTGATGTAGTGCAGAAAAACTGAACCCCTTTCACTAATAAAATTTAAAAAGCATGCCCTAAATCAGAAAACAATCACAAACAGAGGTCTTTTTACATACATAGCATGCTTAACAACACTGGGATGAAAAGATCAATTTTAATATTGATTTGGAAATCCTTGATTCTGTTGCTTTGTATCAAATTCTTAATGCTACTTTAATTTAGCCATTTATGTGTTAAAAAGATTCACATAAATCTGGGGGTATATAAAAATTTTTTAGACCAAGTAAATTTATTTCCTTTGCTGAATTGAACTATATTGTACAATGAAGGACAACAGCTTAATGAGCCATTAAGATGAGACTTTTCAGTTAATATCCGTATGTCGATTCTGCCTCACAAGGCACCACGGAGAAACCTGCCAAGAGCCTCTGCCCTGATCCCAAAGCTCATAGGACAGGCAGCCTAGTGGGGAGGAGAGGGCAAACAGCTCATCAATTGGTCAGCCCTTTGAGTCAGCAAGACAGCTGACTCGATGCTAAGCCCAAGCCTCAGCTCTGGACTCCAGCAGTAGGTGGGTACATGTGACAGAGCCAGAGCAGGGCAGCCCTTCTCTGCAATACTCAGTGTGCAGCCCTTGGCAGATTCTCCCTCTTTAGGTGCCAGTCTGGCTGGAAGGGATGTTGCAGGAAAGAGGAGAGGGAAGCAAAGTTCTTCTCACAAGGACAGTGGGGAGTCCGTTGTCCCAGGGATGAAAGCACAACTCCCTTCCTATTCCCATGGTTTCCACAAGCATAAGGGGCTGGAATCATCTCCCTAGGCAAAACAACCTCTTTCCCTTCTCCTACAGCATAAAAGGCTTGTACCTTCCTCTCTGTAGTCAGGGTTAGAGCACCAGCTCAAGGCCTCTTCCATCTCCTAGGCTGAGAAGGCATGCATCAGAGCCAGGACTCTGAAGGCAGGACATGTCCAGCTCCCAGTGAAACTGCCCAGCTCTTACATTAGATGCTGCCCTTCTTAAAAAACAACTGAAAAGTCCTATGCTAATATATGCAATTGCAAAATATGGAAATTCTCATGCAGTAGCACCACCACTGCAGACTGACAAATCTTTGTAGCCTGTTAAGCATCTGGATGGAATTACTCAGCACTCTGTTCCACTCCTACCTCCTTTTTTCCTTTTTCCTCACTTTTCTTTGCTGGCCAGTTTAATCTTTATATTTGTAATAAGCAATTACAGAAATACTTTCAAATCTTTCTGAAATCAAGGCAATCCAAAATTTCCTTGTTTCACAAACAGTTTTAAGACACAAACAAATTACAGGCATTGCTTGCAGACAGATTTATTAAGCATAACTCAATTATAAACCTTTAAAACACAACTCTAACACATGGAAATGAGCAAACTACAAGTAGTTGATTGCCAATTCTCCTACAAGGGAAACACAAAATATTCCACACTGGACTGTGAACTTGATAATACTGATATGAAATTGCCCTGAGTAGTTGATATTGGCACAGGAAAATAAAGCAAAGCTCAGCAAGACACATGAAATTCATACATTTCCAATGTAATTCCCACCAGTACAGCATAAATCAGCATGGGCATGTAATTCTTGGCTGTCTCGTTTAGCATAAGTCAAGCAGAAGTTCTGTGTTCTTGCAGGTGCTTTGCAAGCAAACATGAAGCCCAGCTGATTGCTAACAGACAAACTTTTTTCAAAGGAAAATATGCTGAAGGAAGATCTCCAAACCAAGTCATAAAAAAACCAAGTGGAAGTAGTTATGTCTGTCCCTGGGCTGGAGCAGTCAGAAGCTATTGCGTTATGTTAGGAAGGCACTGGAAACAGGCTGCTCCTAGGGGAACAGCAGCCTCGTGAAGCATTTCTGGGAATGGCAGCCACTTCCAGCTGGGCCAGTCATTGGGCTGCTCAGCATTGGCAGCTCCATTAGCTCAGAGTAAGAAATTACTTTATGTGTGCCTTACCCTGAAAGCCACACAACACCTGCAACTCACACTCCCTGAGAAAACGGCAGTTTCTTGCCCCTCAAAGACAAGTTCTAAAGTTATATGATCTATAATATTGCTGATCAAATTGATTATTCCATTTTCCAAATATAGGAGCTTCTTGCTTCTTGTATGAAGTCCTAAAATACCTTCTAGGACTCTAGGCGCCTCTCTGCCACAGGTCTCTTTGACTTCTTAAGTCATGTTTTACATTAAATTCAAAGCATTCAGGGCAGTCAAACAGCCCTTGCAGCGTGTGGGTTGGAGCAGCAGGGGGGGGAAAAAGTCAGAAAAATATCTGATATTTGTAAAGTTGTCTATGATTTACAATAAAATGTAACCATTTTATTTAGAAAATAATTACTGCAAATTCAACAGACATGCTTGTCATAACAGAAAAATACAAACATATGAATCAGAAATATAAAGAGGGTTCCTTGATGTGGAGACTTGTGTGAATTGCCTTGGTTGTTGGGTTTTTTTTCCTCTCTCTATTCTGTTACCTCTCTGAAAAACTTCTGTGTAAATCATGTACTCCAGACCCACATCCCCTAACTGCAGGCTGTCTTCAGGAGACAACAGTACCTGTAGCTGCCAGCCCAATGCAGGGGAGGCAGGTAATAGAAAAAGGGGGCAGAGTCCTAGAGGCTAGGCTTTTCCTGGATTTGATTAGAAATTGCCTCTCAGCAGTGACACACAACACTGTTTTCAGGCAAAACATGAGTAAGTGAGCATGAACTTTTGACTTGGAGCAAAGCCACACTAGTTCTGTGATCCATGAGATCTCAGAAGATAAACATGATGAGATGTGGTCACCTCTTGCTAGGAAGGCTTCTGAACAGGAATTTAAAAGCTGCAGCTAGTTGGTGATTGAGTTAATGGCACTCTTCCTGCTGTGCATAACCCATGTCCAGCGATGTGGCAGGGAGCACTTGCTCTCAAGTTAGACAGATACCATTAAGCTTGAGAAAACTGATCAGAAAACAAGCTTAAAACAAAATTTGAAGGGTTGGCATTTGGTTTCATTTTGTGCTTTAAACAAAATGGAGGAGAAAGAAGGAAATATTTCAAATATTACTCAAGTATTTCCCATCCAAGTGCAGTCCTGCATCAAGGGTCACTGGAGATTACTGTACATACAGACCTGCTCCACAGGATGGTCTCTAAGTCAGTTTAGGAGCCCATTCAGGTTACCTGCTTGCAAGCATGTATTCGGGGACAGATTTACAGCACCCCACCTGACATTCCCAGAGGGAAAGCTCAGTTCCCCCACTACCTAGATAGCTATCCACTACTCACATGGTTTGGGATGTGGTTGGGCATAGCACTCTCTGCAGCTTTGGCTATGCCATTCTTCTGATGAGGAGACATATATATATGTGAGAGAAAATTCAATACGCTCCAATATACGCTGCATATTGAGGTCATCAATATGCAGGATGACCTCAGCACCCTTCAAACACAGGTACTTTCATCTCCTGCTATGAGGACACCCATAGGCTGGCTGAATTCAGGAGAGAGAAGAGCTGGTGATGGTCCTGGGAAAGTACAGTCCTATAAAGTACAGCTCAGACCTTTTCTTTAAAGGAGTATGGGCTGTTAACTCCAGTGCCCGAGACAAAGACTGTTCCATCTCATCTATTCCCTGGTGCTGCTGACTGCACAGAACATTACACATTTTCTGAAACATATTGTTGCCTAGTATGACCATACGCTGTGAATCAGCTGCTCTTTTTAAGGTTGGAGACAGCTTTTCAAGGTTTCCTTTGTTCCTCCGTTCTACAAATGGCTGCACCTCTAAAAAGCCTCAATGAATGGATAATGCAAATACAGGGCAAGAGTGTGCTCATGATCAACTTCAGGACCAAAGTCTTATTAGACTAACTACATAACGAAGGGTGCTGTACAGCAAACGGTGCTTCATGGTTGTCAAAACGAGACATGAGTTTTTTCATCACTTCAGGTGTCCATAATGTGCTGCACTGACTTGTGCCAGTTTTATTTAAAGCACCTAAGAGAACTGTGCTACAGAAAAAAAAGGGATTATTAAAAAAGGATTGCAGAACCTCATCTGGATGTCACCATTAACATTACGTAACTCCCTTTTCCTGAAAAGGGAGGGTGGTTCCAGCAAGACCTAAGTCCTATTGCTTGTACAAGGCAAAATCCTACTCTCATCTCTCACTGATGATTTCTTAAACTCTGCACAAGCCCCAGACACTGAGGGAGATGGACATGGAGACCTTCTATAAGAGAAGACCCTCACAGTGAAACATACTCCAGGAGCTCAGGCAGACACTCCTCACACCAAGTAAGTGCTAGGGAGGCCTCCCGCCTTCTCCTTCATCCCACCCTCTCCAAGGAGTGTGGGAGGGAGAAGTTTCCAGTGAGCAATGGAAAAACCAATGGCAAAGCAAATGAGGTGAAAGCACAAAGAGGGACCAACAGCTCTCCATACAGAGACAAAAGTACAGAGACACAAAGTATAATATTTGATGTAACTGCATCTGAAATGGCCTTCATGGAGCCCTGCCTAGAATTATTGTATGTCCTCCTAAAACCAAAACAGTCTCACTTCTCCATGATTCCTCAGTAATTTTGAGGAATGTCATCTGACAACTCTAAACCCTAGCCATAATTTTTTGCAAGCTGGGCTAAATCTAGGATTCTGCCAATTACCCCATCGGATCTGGGTTAAAGGATGGCAACATCAGGACTCTGAAAGAAGAAACCATCCACCAAAGCCGATCTGAAGTTGCCAGAATTGTGAAAAGTGAGAGGTTCCCACTGGATTCTTAATCAGTATTTTGTATGTGTCACCTAGCAAACCAAACTTAGTACCTGTGGTAATATTTTTCAGGATTTCTCAAACTTCCAAAACAAATGAGGAGTTTTTTTAAAAACAAAAAGAAAATGAAAAAAAAACCCAAACCAAAAAAACCCACAGAAATTATTTATAATTTGCCACTCATCAGGCAGTAGCTTTAACAAGCCAGAAAAATTTTCATAGAAATATAGTATAGCATGGTTGATGTACCTACACATCCAATTAGCTCTGCAAATAAACATAAATATCTCATTAAAAGATATAAATGTATATTACAGTCTCCTACTCTTTACCACTTCCAATATATTTCTGAAGGGATTTTATTTTAGGAGACAACACGCTCACCTCTGTACAGACCTTTGCATGCTTGTGATTCTTTGTTATTGACAAAGATTCTGATTTACACAGATTTGTCATGGAGTTTCAAATAAATAGCTACAAAAATATTTCACTCAAGCAATCAATAGCAATTCTCATTGAAGAGTAGAGGGTTCTTTTTGCAGTTTATGTGCCTTTACTTGGACACAGTACTGCTTGGATACATTTTTAAATTACATTGCAGGGTTCTTCACTCTGTTATTGACTGATCTGAGATTTCTGACAAGTCATTTCACCACCGTGTGGTTCTGTCTATCCCTACCTGTCCACCGTGTCCAATTAGCCCTTTGGGGCAGCGAGTGTTTCTCACTGCCAGCTTGTAGTACCTGTATCAATGGAATCTGATTTCAGTCGTCTTGATACACTAATATTAAACATCATGTTTTAAGAGATTTTTTTTAAAGAAAAGAAAAAAACTAAGCAATTGCATTGCAAAAGTACAGTGCTAGTTCTACTGATAAACTATACATATTTAGACAGACTCTCTAAAAAGACAGGCTTTAAATAACTTTAAAAATATGCATAAAAAGACAGCACACATGAAGAAAATGTAACCACTACAATTGTGAAACTCAGCAGCTTCCCAAGAGTTTTTAAGAACAGTATCTCATAGCCTAGATAGGAGACCAAAGATCCAAGCCATCACAGCTGCCCTCCCCACACTGAAATTAGCAAGGACACCAAGGGTAACTCCCTGTTGGGAGAGCATGAATAAGATCTTCTTGTAAAGGATTTTAAGAACCTGGAAGCTATTCAGATAGCATAATAATGAGAGTTAATATTACTGTCAAGGAATACACGTGAAGACTTCTGTTTTCATGTCTTAGTTGCAAACCTCTTTCCCAGCAGCAGCATCCTCAGAGCTGGCTAACAACATGCAGACAAAGGGAGGAAATCTGCAGCTCACTGAAACCTGTTCCAAATCAAGAGGAGCGAGTGGATTACTACTTACTAGAAATCTACTTAATATTGACCCAAAAGGACACTGTTGGATCCTAACTGCATCTCCTACATTTCCTAACAGAAACTGACACTGCTCCCTTCAAATGCAGGAGGTACTTTCTCAGGTAGGCAAAAAACATACTCAGTTTCTCCAGCTTTTACAGTAAGAAACCTTAATTTTATTACTCAATACACACACATGTGAATCGCTGTCAAGGCAAAGCAGCTGTTTTATTTCTTCAAGTCAGATCACCTGTACACAATTCCTACAATATTTCACTCATATTTAAAGAAGACGTTTTTAAATTTTATGAGCTCATCTGTTCTGAAGAGTATTTCATTAGATAAGTACCACAGGCATAATATAAAAATGCAGCATAAATATAAATCTTGAAGGTCTTTAATTAATATTTTAAGTACTGATGCTTCATTTTAATTAAGAAAATGGCAACATCTTGATTTTACTTTATTTTACCAACAAAAACTCCAGTGCTGTGATGCATTCTTTTCCTAAAATCTTATATGCTTTTTTTACTGGAAAACATCCAGAGTGAGTGTTGAAAAAGCTTTTAACTGGCTTATCAGAAATTCCAGTAATTCTAGAAGTTTATGGAGGGGGTATGTTCTTCCACAAGTAAATGGAGCAGATAAAAAGAAAAAAAACTAAATTGTTCCAGCAATATATTCACTATGTTCAGAATAGCCAAGGATTTTTGAACAGGCTTTGCTAGCAGTAGCTGTAATGAAAAGAGCATGAGACAACAGACCAGTGCTACCAGGAACAGACACTCCACACTACCCATAACTGGGCACTTTGTCTTAAATCCTATTGCTCAACTTTTATCCGCTTTATAGCTTCTATAACCAAGACTGAAAAACTGTCAATTTGAATTACAGATCCTATGTTGAAATGATACAGAGTATTTCCAAGAACTATTATCAAAAAAGTCACTATGGCTAACTCTGAATTTAATATGAATACTTGCATTGCCATAGAAACTCCCAGCCTGAAATTGTCATGCTACTTGCTATAACAAAGGCAGCTCCTCTCACCAAAAGGTTTCAGACTTTATGCATGAGACAACAAGCAGATAAAACAAACCCACACAAAAAGAGAAATCAGAAATGCCAGCAAAAACAGTCACTGTCAATACAATGAACAGGAGTCACAGCACACCACCTAGTAATTTCAACTGCAGAGTAGGCATCTCAGCAGCATTCAGCTTCAAGGAGAGTCTTGCAAAAGAACAGTGTAGTGGCTGTACAGTAAATTTAGGGGGTAGTAATTACACTTTACCTAATAAAAGCACACAATCGCTTAAACTGAAAAGGTGTTAACCTCCTGTCCCATTTGCTACAGGAGTACAGCAGCTTCTGCCTTTCCCACTCCACAAGGATTGCACTTCAATGATGGGAGCACCTAGGTGCTGTATCAGCTTATTAAGTCTGTAACACTTTGAAATATAAAATGTTGTCCCTATAAAAATACAAGGACAGAGAATTAAAATATAATGGGAACAATCCTTGTTACATACTAACATACCATTTGGGAAGCATAAGAGAGGCTTATGTGACAATTATTAATGCATATTTAGCACAAAGAAGGAAGGAAATAACAGAAACTAACATGGTCATTTCTTTCCATACTAGTTAATGAACCAGCCATGTGAATGTAACATGTTAGAAAGTATTCAACATAACTAATATAGGGTACAAATAGGACCTTTCCTTGGTTTTCAATCTGAGTTTAAAACCAAGGAAAAAAAAAATCTGTGCTGTAAGAACTTAGAAATGGATATCCTGGAATGAGACTGATGGACTAATTTTGTTTCCTTTCAGCTTCTGTAGCATAGTTAGTGTGCCTTTGAGATTTGGATATATTTTATCAGAAATATGCAGATTAATTAATGGTTGCCATGAAGGAAACAAAAACGAAAATATTTTTTTTTCCAAAAATAAACCCCACCATAAAATGTGCAATTTAACAAATCATACTCCATATTGTTTTAACAAACGTAAGAACAATATGAGATATGAAGATACCAAGCTTGAACAGGTAACTAATAAAAGACAACTTGTACCTGTTTCCAGGAAGGATTTCCATTCTGGAATGCTAATGTTACATTAACATAGCTACACAATTTACTTGTTAGTATACATTGCAGAGTATTTTGCTCATTATATCCCTACTATTACTTTCAAGTGATTCTGCTATTCATAAAGAACCTGTATCAGCACTACTCATAACTATAAAATCTATGGGGCTTTTCTTTCTTTCTGCATACCGAAGACACCGTATAAAATAAACAAACTCAATATGACCGCAGATAGTGAGTAATCTCAATTTGTCCTCAGTGTCTCACCTAACTTATTTCCAATAGAAAAGCCTGGCCCCCACTGTGATAATCTGGGGACTTGGTGAACAATTTAATAATTCTGGATAATTCAATGAAATGACTGCTGTCAATGGCTATAGAGACTACCATAAGAAACTCTTACACCAGGCTTGCTCCCATCAGAACAGGAATTATCTGGAATCATGCAATGCCAAAATTCTGGATCAAAGCAAGTTTCAGCACGCTTTTCTGAAGTAAATTTGAGCACACAGGGTAGAAACACCTTACTGGTCAGAATAAATTAGTTGATGCTCATGCCAGACTTGACAGGTGGATTACTGGAAAAGGTCACGGTGAATTCTAGGGACACAGGAAGCCCTGATTGAAGATGATTCAGTAGCACAAACGGTGTTGGAGCAGGCAAGAAGGAAGAACATTGGGTAGCAGGTAGGGCTCCATGGTTTGTAAGAAAGAAAAGATATATGGGGGTGCTCCTTCAAGTAGAATGATTTGAATCAAGAATGATTCAAGAGTCACAAAAATGTGATACAGAAATGTAAGCAGGCATTATTTTCCCTATGGCTAAGGGACATCACAGTATCAGAGTATCATAAGGTTGGAAAGGACCTCCGAGATTATCGAGTCCAACCTATAACCCAACACCAACAATAACATTAACACCATCATCTAAACCATGGCACTCAGTGCCTCATCCAGTCTCCTCTTAAACACCTCCAGGGTCGGCGACTCCACCCCCTCCCTGGGCAGCCCATTCCAATGGCCAATCACCCTTTCAAGGAAGAACTTTTTCCTAACATCACGTCTAAACTTTCCCTGACGAAGCTTGAGTCCATGCCTTCTAGTTCTGTCACTGGTCACCTGAGAGAAGAGACCAATCCCTGCCCGACTACAACCTCCTTTTAGGTAGTTGTAGAGAGCAATGAGGTCTCCCCTGAGCCTCCTCTTCTCTAGACTAAACAGCCCCAACTCCCTCAGTCACTCCTCATAGGGCTTGTGCTCCAGCCCCTTCACCATCTTCGTTGCCCTCCTCTGAACACATTCCAGTATCCTAACATCTTTCCCAAACTGGGGGGCCCAGAACTGGACACAATATTCAAGATGAGGCCTGACCAGTGCCAAGTACAGGGGGACAATAACTTCTCTGGTCCTGCTTACCACACTATTCCTGATGCAGGCCAGAATGCCATTGGCCTTCTTGGCCACCTGGGCACACTGCTGGCTCATACTGAGCTTCCTATCCACCAGCACTCCCAGGTCCCTTTCTGCCTGACTACTCTCCAGCCACTCTGTCCCCAGTCTATAGCTATGCATGGGATTGTTGTGTCCAAAATGAAGTACCCGACATTTGGACTTATTAAACACCATCCCACTAGAATTGGCCCATGTCTCCAGTCTGTCCAGGTCCCTCTGTAGGGCCATCCTACCCTGTAACAGATCAACCCTTCCTCCATGGCCCGTTTCATCTGCAGACCATAAAACACATGCTTAGGGCTTTTTTTTCCGGACATCCAGGAGAAATGTCTGAAGCTGATAAGCAGAGTGAAAGAGTGGTATTCGTATATTACTAATCATAACCTATACATGAATGAAAAGACACCTGGAAGTGCCATGTTGATAGTAACGTACATCTTCATTAAGCTGTTTGGATCCTAGCAATCTGCATGTGCCGACTGCGAGTTCCGACATAATGCATTTGTGGTTCATTTACACACACTAAAAGGGTAAACATACAGCAGATGATACACACAAACAACAGCCTTCTGTCAACTAAGCTTCTAGTGAAAAGTGCAGATTAGAGATAGATTATATCTTTTTATATAAGACTTATTAAGCTTATATTGAAAAAAACATTTAAACTGTAAGAAAATTACTGGTTTAGATTATCAGTTACCAGTGAGAAATTTTGCTCAGTTTAGGAATGCTAAATAAAGTTCCTTTTTGTTGAAGCTCTTCACTCTCTTCCTCTTCTCCTGCTTCTGTCCTCTATTCCACTTCCCCCTGTGACAGCTTCAGCCTAAAGTGAGAAAGTTCTACAAATGGCCAGCAAGACTATCACACCTTCTCACTTGGTAGACTTCCTTGAGGCTGAAAGAACACTGATTCTTAACAAACTAGGTGTGCTGAAGAGATACTGTTGGGGTCACAGGCCCTGTGATTTTTAGAAAAAACAGTTAAGGCCAGCATTGCAATGATATTCAGCAAGGAAAACCAAAGAAAGACAGGCACTTTGCTACTGAAATCAATACCTTCAAACTCCGCACTATGGACTGCACCTGCTTGGGAAGGCATCTAGTCAATCTTACTCCAAAGTTTATGATCATTTCTTTCCTACAGCAGAATTCTGTGCCTTACTGAACATTGCTTGGCCACCAGAGCTGTACTGTAACTTTCACATACATATGCATTGAAACAACTATAAAAACAGTCTAGATTAGTATTGTGGCCCATAAATATCATTATATAGTATATTATTGGGTAGCAATACTACACAAAAACTTACAAACTCTCAACCTACAGATAAAAAGTCCTACCCGTAGCTCTCAAAAATATATAAAAAAATACATATCTATACTTGCATATTTAGAAACACATATATATGTATGGAAGAAATAAAATAATTCCAGAATGTTAACACACTCAACCAATAGCACTGTTATTCGACCCTTGCCTTGATGCTCTCCAGCAAAAAAAAAAAAATTCCTTTTCTGTTTATACCGCTATAAGAACAAAAAGCATCTGCTTCTACAACTACTGCAGCACCTTCTTCTTCACCACCCTTTCGAAATCAGTTACGACCACCTCCTCACATAAATCCCTTCTGAAGGAGCACTTTTTCCATGTATACACCACTTCACGCAAACAAAAAACATAGACGAATAATTTTTCAACACTTTCACGTCATGAAAGGAGCTCCTCATTTATAAGGAGTGAGGAGAATATAACGAACACTGAAAGCTGAATTAATGCAGGTGAGGTTATAGGATGCATAAAAGAAGACAGATACAATTTTATCCCCTCACACTAGTACTTTCCTTTGATGTCAACAGTATAAACAGACGGACAACGGTTAGTGTGAGATGAACTTTACCATATGCAACTCAACAGTACTAAGCAGAGCACTCTTGATTATTTAATTTCTTCAAGGAAATGATGCACTAACAAAGTCATGGCCTCATCCTTTAATGGCACATTTGTAATTCTCAGAGAAGGAAAATCACTGATGAATGTAATCCTACTGCCAGTGAACACATAGAGTTCCTGACATGAAACATCACAACCTCCGTGGAGGAGCTGAAGAATAAATCACCAGCTACATGAGTCAGAAGTCAGCTTCAATGGTCTTTAAATTAAGATAGACAAGCATAAGAAAGACATAAAGTAATGGCAAAAAGAGAACTCTGATTTAATTTCTAGAGTTAGTAAAATCCTAAGGAGCACAAAGTAGGAAAAAGGAGCAGGTCTGAAGTACAGTTTATTTTCAAAAACTATATAACCATGCAGGTTTTCATAGTTCTTTGGGGTTGATATTTGCCAAACTCTTATGATTTTTTTATTCAAGAAAATCATGCCATTTTCTGCTGTAAAATATTATTTTTTATGTTAGTGAAGAAAATTTTATCCAACAGTCACATCTTGGAAGTTATACATTGATACCCAGGCAGAAAAAAAAAACCCAAAAGGGCAACCTGTATGCACAAAGTATTTTAATGAATGTAGAAAACAGTTACTGATGAACCTGAATAACCAAAGAAATTTCTTAAAAACATAACTATACATAAGAAAATGTACATTAAGAAGTCTGTAGAAAAATTTTAGCTAGCTGACATTTTAAGTAGCTGACATGGTATTTACACGTGCAAGAAAAGCTTTAGAAAACCAGAATATTCTTGTACTTCTTGTCGAAAGGCTTGTCACAGAATTTTAAACTAAAGAAAAAGTAAACTGCAAACCAGCTTTTAATTGCAAAACTCATGGATGAGGAAACTCATGATAAGGAAAAAAAAACAAAACCAAGGAAAAAAAACATCAAACTCCCTACAAGGCTACTAAATCACTCAGCCACAAATCACTGGGTGCTGGAACAGTGCTGTCCTGTCCTTTTACTCTTCACCGGGAAACCACTGTCACCACTAACAGGAAAAGGATGTCGAGGATGCAGATCTGCAGTCTGCCCAAACATCATCTCTCTTGTATCTATTGTAATGAAGGTCCAAACTATCTCCTGTCTGGGAAAGCACTTGAAAATATGCCCAGCTCCACGTTTAAGTCATCAAAATGTCTTGACATATGCTTACTGATACGTAAATGATTAGACTGAGAAAGTAACACCGGGTTTAAGTCCTTCCTTACATTCTGGGTACTAATGTTTTTTTTTTGCATAAGGAGCTAAAGCATTATGGGGTGAAACAAATCTGATCATTTAGAGTCAAATCAGAGATTTTAGAAAGTGTCAATATAAAGTATCATTGTTATTCATATTTCCTATGGCCATGCCACTAAATACATATAAAAGTAAATCAAATTGCTCAGTTATTCACATCACCTGGTTACTTAGCATATCCAAACCATTTCCCTTGAGGAAGAGACATGTCAGGCAGCAGCTCCAGGACAAAATGCTGCTGAGTTCTGAAATCCATGTTTGCGGAGTGTTCACTGCGATTCTGCCAAGGGCATCTGTTGAAGTTTATGATTCTATGCAAAGAATAAAGATCCTGGTTTATCCAGTACAACTGAGGTGGCTGCTCCTTCAACCCTTCAAACTAAACCGAAGCATCATGCACCTGTGTTCCCTACTGATGGGAATTACTGGTGAAAGATACTGTGGATCTGAGACAGCAGTGATGAACAGAGAGTGGAACTGGAGACAACATTGCTCCTCACATGACTCTTCCCCGTGTGATTACTTATCCAAATTAGGATGCCTTTCCTTAACACATTGCTACTTCTACAACTACGCATCGGTATATCTGTGGGAAGACAGTACTTAATCTAAACTGTTCTGCTTGTAAAAACAATCACATCTGAAATTCAGAAGTATTTCTTTCAGAAACAGTAAGGATCTTCTCTTCATCAGAGAGCGTAGAAGGTCAGAATGCATAACATTTGCTAATATGCCCAGTTAATTTGACTGATGTACAAAATATAGTTGAAAGGCTATACATTCAAAAAAGCATAGGACTTCACAGAGGAAGTCCTGCCTTCTTCATTTGATGTCAAGGACATCTTTGCCATTGACATTCATCTGTTCAACACCCCATGTGATTCTGCCAATGGTAGCACAGTAAGCGGCTTGCAAAAAAAAAAAAACTGACCAAAAAACCCAAACAGGAAATAGTCTCCAGGGAATATTTCTCTGTTAACTCTTACAATCAGGAATTAAAAAAAAAAAAAAAAAAACAAGGAAAAATTTCCTGCATTAAAAAAAATTACTTATTGGGTGTCATACTTTAATACTTAGGAGAGTTCTATGTCAGATCATATTGTGGAAGTGCTAATTAGTTTCTCATGATGTTTACTCCTCCTGATGATATAGAGCAACTCCTACATTATATGATTCTTATTTCCAAGTTAATATTTTTAGCTCAAGATTTTCAGCTCATGTAAAACAGCAGTATTCCATCAGACTTGTTTTAAAGAAATATTTCACCTTGTAATGTGATGAAGTATTTCATTATTTTGAAGAAGTGTTTAATCAAACACAACATAATGAAAAATCATGAAAGCACCTTTATTTTTCCGTACTTCACAACATCTAAGCAAATTCCTGTAAACTGAATTAGCCATTCCCTGATTTCATCTACAAGTGAATTTTCACTGCTGAATTATCAAAACATTCAAACAAGAGAAATACAGTCTCTTAAGCATCACATTATAAATAGTTGTGTCCTACCTCCACAATTTTTTCTCTGACTTCATTCCTAGGCAGCACTGAAGAAGCGGTTACAGCCACATGGTGCATTCAAGGTCATGCTATTCTAATTTAGAGAGATATCATTGATAAATTATGCAGAAAGAATGATAGTGGAGTCATTAACCTTGTTCCAGCACACTAAAGGTGTTTCATATTTAAAAAGAAAACAAAAGTTACAAAAACAGATAAAGATTTTATTGCCCAGCTTTCTCTCTCCTACACACTACTGCAAGTACTGTTGGGGAACAGTAATTTGTTTCTGTGGGTAACGTAGATGCCTGCTGTCTCTGCTTTGTAACCAAGTGTTACACTGAAAGAGTCAGGTGGTAAAATACACAAACCATCGACCTTTTTTGAAAATAGGAAGTCAGTTACAGAAGGCCACTCCCTTTGGTGAAGTAAAGGATGCTAGAGCACAAGAAAGATCATTCCAGCCAGGAAGTCTCTCAGTCCAAAAATCTATGCAGGACTGCTGCTTCCAAACATGCAGTCATCTGGCCAGTGCTTTGAGGACCCACATCAAAAGTATAGCATGTTAACATACTGAAGTAAAACTCCTCAGAGAGACAGATATATATAATCTAGGCAGAATTTAGAATTCATCTTCTATGCCTCATTCAAAAAACTTGCAGTAATGCACGGACTAAAAGCCTGTCTAATGTCCCTAATTCATGTATGAGATATCTTTATTGAGGGAGCACACATTAATGAATCACTGGTGATTGCTTTGACTTAAAGAGAAATACTAGAAAAACAATGAAGAGGTGGGACAGAGACTCTTTCATGTAGTAAATGAACGTAACCTTAAATTGGCATTACTGCACAGCATGTATAAGATTTCTGCAAAGAAAAAATGTAAGAATTTAAATATCAGTTTACCCTCATCTTCTTGACACTCCCACTACTGGTTCTTTTTTAATCCCATCAAAGTGAGACCACTCACAGTAAAATTACTGATAATAAGAGGAAACTACAGAGCAGGCTTCCTGGAGTTCAGGTGCCCAGTGATGACACTATACTGCAAGAGCGAATCCATTATATGCCTTTCTAATCTTCACTTATCACATAAACTACTGTGTCTCCGTGCATTGCCTGACTATCGAGATATGATGTACAACATATTGCACAACTTGCCCAAAGGGATCAATAGAAAAATCCCAGATCATATCTTTATTTAGAGGTTCGACCTTATGTAGATAACGGAATATATCATAAAGTACATTCTGAAGGCCTGAGTAAAAGTCAAATTCTTCCTACAGATTGTGTCATGTTTGGATAAACTTACAACTGGCGTATCTTTCAAGCATTCAGAAGTATCACAAATACCACCTTAAACAACAAACTGCCAATTACAATGAGTAAGTTAAATTACAAAATTATACCAAATGTCAGATAAACTCTCCTGGATGTCCTCTGAGTAAAGGCTGCTGCCTGTAGTGACAGAGCACATGCATCTCTGCTGCATAAAATCAAAAATCTTCCCACCACAGAAAACCTCAAGTTTTCAGTGGTTGAGCTTAGTGACCGGCTGAAGTGCGTGCTTTAGCAATACATGTACAGCTGCTGCACCGTCCACATCCAAGGAGCACCTACAGAATCGGTTCCCAGAGCAGCTCACCGCTCCTGCGTTTCAGAAATGCTGCTGGAATAGCAGAAACCTCTTTACACGCGTTCAGCTGCAGTTAGACCAACTCAGCACAGTTTAAAGAGGACAGAAACAAATATGTAAACAGCATCTGTGGCGCCTCTTCTCTACTGACTTTCCTGGAAACGCATTAACCTATTAGAGTGCTTCAAAAATAAAAAAGAGAAGCACGAGAAGCAAAAGTAGTCCGTTCTCTCCCCAAAGTTTCTCCCTGATTCTCCCTCCTCCACACTTTCTCCGAGCTCCCCGCTCCCTAGGATTAGGCGATCGTTTTCACCGGGGATCAAATGAATGACTTTCCCACTAATGACACTTAAGAGATGCTAAAGCCGCCCTTTACTCCACCAGGGACCCAGTCCCAAGCCACGGCGCCCAAGGGCAAAGCCCCGCTCCGCAGCCGCGCCTGGCCGGCCGCCCCCGGCCCCGCCGCGGGATGAGGGGCGGATGGGGGATGCCGGGGAGAGGATGCGGGATGCTGGGGGGCGGATGGAGGATGTGGGGGCAGCGCTGCCACCCCGTCCCCTGCCGAGGTATGGCGAACCGCTGTCACTGACGCACATTTAATTCGCCCGGGGACCGCGCAGCGCCGCTCGCATCCTCCCCCCCCGCCCTGCCGCCACCGGAGAGGGGGCGGCTCCGCCGGGGAGGGGGAAAGTCAAACTGCAGCAACAAAGTTGTTCCCCCCTCCAGATCCCCCTAGACCTGCCCCAGCTCCTGGAGGGATGGGCAGAGCGGGTCGGGGGTGTCCGTCCCCGCCTTACCTTGCTTGACGCATTTGAGCCGGATGGGGTCCTTGCAGTGCTTGATCACGGCCAGCACATCCCTGATGGTGAGCCCGGCCACGGGGGTCTCGTTCACCTCTAGCAGCAGCTCCTCCGGCACTAACTTGCTGCCGCCCTCATAGGCCACCTTGCCGGGCTTCACCTCCCCCAGGTAGGGGAACTGCCCGTTCTCGGCGCCCCCCTTCAGCTCGAAGCCCAGCTGCCCCTCAGGGTTCCGCACGATCACGATCTCGTGGACTCGGCTCGTCCAGTGGCTTTTCTTCTTCAAGCCCTTGGACATTGCCGTGGGGATGCTCTGCCCGACTCCCTCCCTGTATTCCGTGCTTCTTCCCTCCCTCCCTCGCCTCTCTATCCCCCACCCTGCCCGGGGCAGCCGGGATCCTGCGGGGCAGGCGGGCGGGGAGCGGCGGCCCCGCGGGGCTGCGAGCTGGCTCGGGGAGCGCCTCTCTGCCCTCTCCGCCCGGCTTTAGCTGATATCCATGGCAGCCGCGGCGGCCGGGACCCTGCCTGCGCGGGGATGCACTAGTTGTACAGAAACTGGCAGCGGGGAGGGGGGAGGAGGAGGGGGGAGGGACGGGCGCGGGGAGGAGGAGGAGGAGGAGGGGTGTCGGTGTCGGTGCCGAGCGAGGCGGGCGCTGCCTCGCCGCTCCCGCCTCGCCTGACCCGGTAGTGAAGGCCGAGAGAGAGGCTGCCTGGCACGGCCGGCAGAAGGCGGAGAGCCGACCGGGCGGGGGGGCTGAGGCGCAGCCGGCCCGACACCCGCCCGCCTCCCGTCCCAGCCGACCCCGGCCGACAGGGGGCGCGCGGGGACAAGGGGGTGCGGGGTGGGGGAGGGCAGCCGCTGGCGCCCCTCGCTGGATCCCGGCCCCCTCGGGCCGATGTCACCGGGGCGATCCGGCAGAGTCCCGAGCGTGTGCCGGGTGGCACCCGCATCGGTGGTCTGCTGGAGTTGGGAAGTGTGCCCGAGTGGAGAGGAGGAGGGATGCTGTGGTCCCGTAGCTCTGCCCGTGGCCGGGAAGGATCCTGTGGTCTCAGTTCTGCTCTTGGCTGGGAAGCACCCAGAGAGCTTCGAGTTGTGGCCAGGAAGACAGGAGACAGGCCTTTAACTCGGAGGGTCTCAATGTTCCAAATGTTCTCAGAGTGGTTTTCTTCCGTTTGGAGGTCTTACATGTCAATTTACAGAGTTGTACATAATTTGCTGGTGACTGGCCACAGGAGACAGGAGCTGTAGTTCCGGTAGGTGTTGTACCTGGAGAGCATGTAATGAGGAAAAGGGTGGCTATTTTTCTATGACTTTCTGCTTTCCATCACCCGTCAGATGTTCAGTACCCTCACTGAGGTTGTCACTACCCTGTGGGTCTTAAACCCCAAATGACCTTAGCAGCCAAAGCCCAACATTTCCAAGCTCCAGAGCTTCGCTCTGCCCAAGTACTGGGGGTGCATTTTGTTCATCAGGTGGTACTGCAACCTGCTCCTCCCATGAGCTCTTCTTTAGTTTGTTCTGTCATATGCCTGGCACGTGTGCACAGTGAAGTGTAGCTGTTGACATGTCTTTCTGAGAAGCTTGCTTTGCCTAAAAAGATAGTTTCCATTTGAAGGGGAGATTGACAAAATACAGGCAGAGCAACCTCCTGACTTTAAAAAGGGTAGTTTTTGTGCCTGCAGGATATAGGAGAGCAGGATACATGAAGGCAAGGGTCTGCAGACTGGGTACTGAATAGCAGAAGGTAGGAGAAGAGTAGCATGTACTGCAGCACGTGATTTACAGCTGGTCAGATATTTTTAAAATTTCAATTAAAGTGACTCTGCGATGAAATTTTTCACAAATTGTTTTTCTGTTTTCCCTTTAGGTTCCTATGGAAACAGGCCATTATGCGATCATGCTTGGCTGCGTCTCCTTTACTTCTCCAATAACTTTTGAAGCGTTGGGCAGTTTCACCCAAGTATATCTCAAGTATAATTAAATTATTTCATGAAAATAGGCAGCTGGGTAGGGCTGTAAATGTCCCAAAAGCTGTAACATGAACTTGCCTCTTATTAAACAGTGATTCACATGGTTGAGAGGCCATATAAATGTCTTGGTAATGAGAAAAGTTTCAATTACAGCTCATTATCAGCTTCAATGTAAGTCCGTGGGAAACCAGGGTTCTTCAGTTCATGTTCTCCCAGAATTACTTGTTTAATGTCCTTGTGCACTCAGAGTTGGAATAGACACATGCAGAGAGAAAGAAAGCAATGAGAAGTTACTAAAGTCTGTATCTTGCAACTCATTTCTCCTGCTTTGCTATGTGTACCTGGCTAGTGGTGCAAAGCTCTGTATGTGAGGGGCTTCACAAAACTGGAACTTAAGAATAAAAAACATAAAACCATGACCCCACAAAACTGGAAATAAGAGATCCATAAGCACACATGGGAACTAGAAAGATACTTAGACTTGAAAGTACTAAGAGGTTTTTACTGATGGGATGAGAACTGCCATAATGGTCGCCCTTACCAAAGACCATCAGGAGAGTCCTGCTGCAGGTAGGAGGAGGGTGTCTGGTCTGGACAGAAATGGGCTAAGACACTTGGAAAGAAAACAAGACAGTCAGTAGGTTTATTTCATTCTATAGCTCTGCCCTTGCATTTTGTCTTGATTTTTTAGTTTGAAACTGGAGTAGGAAGTGAATGGCTAATAAGAGGAATTACAACGCATAGTATTTGGGAGGCCTCGTCGCTGTCTACGGCTGCCTGAAAGGAAGCTGTAGCAGAACGAGTGTTGATCTGTTCTCTGAAGTGACAGGTAATAGGACAAGGGGAAATGGCCATAAGTTGCACCAGGGCAGGTTCAGACTGGATACTAGGAAGAATTTCTTTATTGAAAGGGTGGTCAGGCACTGGCAGAGGCTGCCCAGGGAGGTGGTTGAGTCACCATCCCTGGAGGTGTTTAAAAAACGGATAGATGAGTTTTTGAGGGACATGGTTTAGCGGATGATGGGTATGGTTGGACTCGATGATCTCAAAGGTCTTTTCCAACCGGTAGATTCTATTGATTCTATTTTGTTATCCTTCAGTTTCCCAAATGTTTCCACAGTCACTTTTTGGTTGAGTCTTCTGCTCTACTGAAGTTACTCTACAAAAAGGGTCACCATTTCTTAATACAGAATTTATAGTCATTCTAACAGTGTAGAATTGCAGTTGTTGATTTGTCTGATAATTAAGAGTAAGTTATAAATAACTTTGGGATCACAATTACACGTACAACACTAGGATACCTGCCAAAAATGCAGCTTTAAAAAATTATGTCGGGAAACATATGTCATTATTATTTGAAATATTCCTAGGAGATGGGGGAAATGAATCCTATGGGTGTTTATTTCCTATTTCTTAGGGATTTCAAAGAATTTATTGGTCAGATCTTTTCAAGTTGCCATTACATTTTAAGTCAGATGACATTAGCACTAGGTAGTAGGAAGATGCCTTTCTTAATAATTGGTGACACAAATTGGTCTTTTAAAGGGCCTACAAGTCATAGCAGTTCTGATTTAACACATTGTGAATAAGTGAAGCTGAATGACTCTTTATTTCTAACTGCTTTATATAGTTGTATTCATATAAAATAATACCATGTAGAGTTGGTGAAAGTGGTGTTCCAGCTGTGTTAACGTAGCCTTCTGAAGGTGGGAAGCAATGTGAACCAGGCCCCAGCACAGGCATCTGCAGTTTGAAAGAGAGGTGGGGTACGTGGAAGGAGCCTTAGCAGATGTGCCAGAACAGATCTGCATGTTAGTACATCTTTGCACTGGGAAAGGATAGCAGTTTTCGGGTCCAGAGACAAGCAATGTTTGGTGAGTGGAATGGCAGGTCATACCTGTCAAGTTGAGGAGAGAATGGAAGATATTACAACTAAAGGATGACGGGCTATGGTATTTCTCTGTAGCATTCTCCTGTATAGGGAATCGGTTTTTAGAGTTTTGGGTTGACTGTGTGTGGATAAAGTCCTGCCATCATGTCATCACTGTTCTGTGTTCTCGGGGTCTAGAACAGTAAGGACAGTAATGGAAATGCATGGTAGGCCTTGGTCATCTATTTTAAAATATTTTGTGAGGAAATTAAACCTCATATAAGATGCTTCTGCAGCAGCTACACTCTTTTGGATATCTTTGTTTCTTTTTTACAGTGATAGATACATACCTGTAAAGTAAGTTTATCTTTGTGTTTGACAGAGCAAGTGTCCCAGTGTGTGGCTGAGGGAGTGAGCGTGCAGATTTTCTGCTTGGCCCCTGAAGAGTCTGAAAATGACTTTGTGGCTTGCCAACATTTTTCTTTCAGTCACTTCCACTGGGTTTCATCCCAGAGGGGCATGAGCTGGTCCTGAGTGTGAATGTAAGCGTGTCTAACACAAGGGATTTCCTTTGGGTAAAAGTAACAGCAGCACATAATGAAACACGTTCACCAAATACAGCGCAAATGCCTTTTATTATCCCTTTAAATCTAAGCCTGTAAACACAGGAACCAGTAAGTCACTGTGCTTTCGGGAGTAGAGTTGAGTACATGAGTAAGCTGAAGTGTGAGAGTTCAGTAAATAAACGTATCTTATAGCTGGAAAGTAATCCTGCTGTAACACTACCGATTCGGTAAAAAGTAACTGAATTCTGGCTGTGTTTTCAGTATGCCGCATTTTTAGGTAAGTTAATTCCTCAAGTAGAAAATGGTGTATTGCATATGCCAAAAGGGGAAAAAAAAGAAAATACACCCGCTACCTATTATCATTTATGCAGGAATAGTGTTCTCTACCTTGTAATTGTGTTTGTAGCAGTGGACTTGGACTTAGAAGGTGTCAGTTTTCCTTCTTTGACATGTGCTTCCTGTGACTGGATGCTAAATACATGACATATTGCCATGTCTTATTTTTTCCATTTTAGTAAGAGCATACTTCCTTCTTTCTCTCACAGTTTTCCGTTCAGAAGACCAGCTACCTTACAGCCTTACACTTACATCAGGCTTTTCAGCACTACAGCCTAGCTCCGCAACAGGACATATGTTCATCTAGGACTTGGACAGAATTCAGATGTTTAAATCCAAATTCACAAAAATGTTGTCCTTGCCCTTAGTTGCCCGAAAGGTTGTAGCAGCTGATCTTCCTTCTAGTAGAGCTCCAGAGTGTCTTAGCTACTTTCAATGTATTCTGTTTGGGGATTTAAATTTTCTCCTTGGGATCCTGAGAAGATTCAAAGTCCTTTCTTTCTTGGGATAAAAATTGCAAATTCCCAGGCTTTGCAGTTGCAAATTTTACCAAAAAAGTCACTAGAAGTTTTTTACCATATTGACTACTGCCACTCTTATCTTCTGTGAGTTCAGTCTTATGAGCCTATTTACCTAGATCTTGCTTCTCAAGTCCTTCAAATTCTGAAAGCTTTGATAAAAAGTACATATTTTATTGTACCATAAAGCCAAAGAATTTTTGCTTAGTAGGTTTTCTTAGGTCTGAGACCAAAGCCTTCCGTAGTTTTGGCCATCATTGCTTCAAAATATACTGTTGTATAATTGTAGTTCGTGAGTAAAGGAAAAATTAAAGAGAGGTGTCCATCTAAATAGTATAGTTTACTGTGAGTTAATAAGATTACAAGAGATATTTTCTTCTTTCCTGTTGATCTCTTTGTTGGTGTTTCTTTCAAATGTGATCTTTTCCAGGCTCCTTTTCTCTTTTCTTATCAAACCTTGGTATTGCATACTCCCTCTGCTGCTCTTACTAGCTGCTCACAAGTTGATTAAGGTGAGATACAGAAAACTCGTTGGAGGTCAAAAACTTCCCCAGGGAGGAAGTTCTGGGAGACAGACTGTCAAAATAAATTTGGTAAGAGTAATTAAAATAAACAAATGATGGCCTCTTTCCACAGAAATGCAAGTTTAAATTGCATCCAGTAAACACCCACACTAAGAGGCAGAGGAAGACGGGAACAAAACTGCACAGAATACCCTCTTAGAAAATAGTCATGTACATTTGCCCTGATGCTAGAAAGGTAGCAAGCTTACAAGTATCTGTTGCTGCAAATGGAAGGAGAAGCATGAGCCTTGCACACTAAATTACTACTGCTGAGATCCTCGCAGCACACTGGGCAGTGGTAGCTAGGATTCTGCAAAATACCAAATAAAGTGACCAGGAAGCTGCCTGGAATCACAACTTTTCCACTGCCATCGCACCCATTTGTGTGCTTGCTAGTTTAAATAACCCCATACCCACTAGTAAACCTCACTGGATAGCACTAGGGTATTACTTCTGCATTGAATAATATGGATTAGCCTGTATCTTTCACTGAATTTGAACTTTTAGTATCTTCATTTCCCCTTATAATATTTAGCATTCAATTACTTATCTCACAATTAAAATATCTATAAAAATTAATATATCACTCTTATATGATGATACCTTAGATTAACAAACTACAGAGGGCCTGTGCTCTAAATTCTTTTTTTCCGTGTTGCATTTTCATTTCCCTTGGATTAGATGGAAATGAGGCTTTCCTCTTTCATGTCCATAATCACTTTCGTTTTATGTATGAACTAACAGTGCTGCTGAGATTGATCTCACAGCATAGCTGGGAAAGAAGATTAATATTTTATGAACTTATAAAAGATAAAAAGAAAGCATAATATTCTAGGGATGTATTGTTCATGTTCCACGTGAAATTATGACAGCATGTCCATTCAGAGCGTTATTTGCACATCTCTCTCATCTCTTTGAGAGGAATCACCTTTCTGTGTCAAAATTCTTGTGCTTAATGTGATCACAAAGACATTTTGTCATGAAAATGAACAAATACTTTTGAAGTTAGAAGTAGCATATTTTCACAGACATCACCATGGAAATTTATAAAAGGTTACATGTTTTGTAGATACATTTCCATAACTATTAAAGCATGGTGCAATGAGGAGTTTAGAGAAAATGGCTTTAAAATAATACTTTCACAAACTCATACCCAATGCCTGTCATTGCTCGGAGGCCAAGCATGAGCAAAACTGAGTAGTAAAGATTTACACCTCAGTTAATTTAGAGCTTCAGTGCAAGTTGTGCTGAAGCACTGAATTGGCCAAATTCTTGTCTTTCTACCTTAGTGAGCCTGAGACTTCAGAGAATGTAGGATGATGTTTTATTTCCGTTGCTCTACCAAGCTTTTAAATTCAGCAGAGTTGCTGTTTTAGTGTCCATTGACAGCTGGAGGGACAGGGCATCTTCTGCCTGGTCAGAGGGTGTTGAGGGTCAGAGGGTGCTGAGGACCAGAGTCCAGCTAGTCTCAGCGCCCTGTGGTAGATTCTTTTCAGAACTGCAGAAACATTCAGAATACTTCCAAAATCTGGCTGCATTGAAAGATTATCTAGTTATGGATGTATGTTTGGGTAAAAGAGCTTAGTGGCGCAAATGTTTTTTGATTACCAGGGCTTCATTCCAGAGTGACACAAGGTCCAACACACAAAAATAGAGAGATTGTGCCTGTGGCTTTTGATTTAACAAATTAAGAAAATCAGCTACCGTTGCCTTCAAAATAGTTCCCTTCTGAGTTAACACACAGCTGCATACAATGCTGCCGATGTTCAAAACAATTCCACAAATCATTTTCTGAAAAGCTGTTGAGTATGTCCGTTGTTTTTCCTTTCACATCTTCTACTGACAAACAATGGGTTCCTTTTAGCACTGAACTTTATCTTTGGGATCTCTTCAACATAAGCCTTGGTCAATAACTGAAAAGATTAATTGCAAATTTCTTCAGTTTCATGAGAAACTTGATAGTAACTTGCTCTTCATTTACTGATACTAAGAAAACATCTGTATTTGAATATGTGTCCGCTTGTACTGAGTGAAGAGATCAGGTTGAGCCTTGTGTCACTGCAACAGGCTAGAACATGTTCTATAACCATCATTTTGGCTCTTCCCTCCCACTCATGGTCCTGAGTTGTAGGATTGGTCTCATTTTTTTTGTGTTGTGTCTCATACATAAATATTCCCTAAATTTGAGTATTAGCATAAACTAAAAGGCTGATAACCCTGTCTCTGTGCCCTACACCCACAGTGTACTCCAAATGATGTGGCGTAAAGGCATTTGCACCACCTTACATGTGCACAGCATCCTGGTAAAAAATCATCACTGAGCTTTAATTTAGTTTTGTTTATATAGTTCTGGAATTGGTGTATGGATGCTTAACAGCATGTGATGGGCTTTGCTTTGGAATTGAGATGATAAAAATGCATTGAAGGAGGCTGAATTATGTTATTGTGTAGTTTTGGTGTTATTCTCAGAATATGGCTTCATGCTCAGACGTGCTACTCGTTGTACTTTAGATTCGATAAGAGCATTTCTGCACAGGTGCTTCCATCAATAGTAGCTCAGAGAATAGGACTGCACTGTATTACCAGGTCACTAATGCTGAGGGTCTGTTCTCAGGTGACTTTTCAGAAAAATCAAGGTTAAGTCTTCAGTTGATATAATGACCTAAATCTAATGATTTAAAGACACAAGAGCCTATCAAGATTTCAATTCAAGACTTTTGCTCCTGTAAATTGTAGATCGAGTCCACAGACTCCAGGAATGTTTGAAGCTTGATGACAGAACCCTAGCTTGTCCCAGGAAAAACTCTCAGGTAGGCACTTGCACTGAATTTAAAGAAAGGCATGCCTCTCTCTCATGAAGCAAGACAGGCAGAATTTACTTCTTCTTTCTCTCAGTTGAGAGATTTGTCTTGAACACACAGAATATAAAAATAGATAAAGAATCTTTAAAAAGTCCAGTTGTTCTGATTTTGTCTTGGAAATGTATTTTCTTGTGCTGGGAGGAAAAGATACTGTGCTTTATCGTTACCTTGTTATATGATAGGTGGAAATGAAAGAAATACTGTGTTTGGAATACTGGCATAGGTGTTGAGTTTTTATCACTATTCAAAGGGAAAAAAGATGCTTGCTAACTGACTGTGAAGTTAGAAATACACCTGAAAAAGAAATGATGCTTGAGCAATTAGACTGTTTAGGAAATTTCCTGCAGATTATTTAATTAATCTAAGAGACTGCATTCAAGGACAAGCATATTAGTTTCCTTCTACCTAAATGCTGTTGGAGCTGTCATAACCTTCACGCCATGATGGTATTTGTTCTCATAAGGATTCTTTATTTGCAAGCGTTGTTCTTTATTGTTATAGCCAGGATCTGAGTGTATCTGAAGACTATAACACTGATTTTTTTGTCTTTTTCAGCTAATGATGTATGAATTGGTGCCTGCAATCCACAGTTCTGCTGTGGCAACATGATGTCCTTCATTCCATTGTTTTTCACCTCAAAGATAGTAATGAGGTAGAAGAGTAACCATGAACCTACGACTGGGTAAATAAAGAGACTAACAACATGTGTTGAGATTTTAAAATTAGATTTTTAATAGAGTGGGAAGAAAGAACTATTGTAATCGGAAAGAACTATTGTAATCAGAAGAACTTTAAAAAGAATCAAATTACTTCCCCAAGGCATTGTGATGTATATTGATTTAGGATGTGTCTTGTTTCCAGTTTAGCCTTCAGATTGAATGATCTTCTAGGCAGATACCGTTACCTGCATTTCTCATAGGCCTCCTGCTGAGCTTTGTGTGGTGCGCTTGCATCATAAGAGATGGTTTATACTCTGAACAATTTATAATCCAGATGTTGTTGGTGATATGGGGAAAAGCAGTCAGGATCACATTGCTCCAAGATCCCTTTCTGAGTATGTAAAAATAGTTGAGGATATTTGAACACTAGAACAGGTTGTACAGAGAGGCTGTTTAGTCTCCATTTTTGCAGGCACTTCAAACCCAATGGGACTCAGCTCTGAGCAATCTGCTCTACTTGACCCTGCTCTGAGCATGGGGTCAGACTAGGTGATCTGCAGAGGTCCTATCTAACCTCAACAATTAAGTGATTCTGTGTGATTGCGTTAGGACCAGAGTTAACCAGACCTAAGTCTCTGGAATCCTATGACATAACTGTTCCTTCAACCACATCATCTTTGCCATAAAGTTGTACAAAACTGATAGAAAGCAGTTCTGCAATTATTAGATTGAGTAATACTTTTTTATACCAGTTTTCCCTTTGACTTATATATTAAATTGACTTCTGAGCACCTCTTGACCTGAATGTTAAGTTGTTAATATGCAATTCAATTTAAAAATTAATTGGCACTATTAAAACATTTCTTCCAAACTCAGATTAATATCCCTCCTAATTTCCAGACCTAGGACCCTTGAATTAATTAATAATGTATTAACTTGGTTAATATATTGGAATTCCTAGAGTAGCAAATGTGTGCAACTAGTGTTAGTTCAGCTAGTCTCATATTGGAACTGATCTCTCCCAGTGATGACAGAAAATGGCAAATGATTCATTTGACAGGATTTTGCCTCTTGTGGCACACAATTTATGAAGGAATGCTGGAAATAGACTAAAATGTTGCATCATCCTACACAGATAAACTAATAATGAATGAATATTTTACTTCTTTACAGAAACTCTCAGTGGGTGAAAACAAATTTTCCGTGGGCCTCACATACTGCTGCATTCAATGTCTGACTTAAATGTCGTGTATGCGTTTTTTACATATAAATAGAAAAATTCTTCTGCCCTGACTGCTTGCATTTGAAAAATGAGTGCTTCACTGACAGCTGTTTCCCTGCACTACTGGTATGAGAAAAAGTGTCACCTATTCAATCAACAATATTGTTTTCTCAAGTACTTCCATGTTTTCCTGATGTTGCTCCTTCAGTTTTGGTATTTAGTAACCTCAGGATGCTCTTCTCTCACAGGGTTCCATCTGTAGATTTTGTGTATGTACTGATCTTTGTAAAGCAGATCTGAACACTGTTGTGCCTTTGCTTCTACTGAAGTCCATCAGTCTTAGTGTTGCCTTCAAAAGAAATAAAGGTAGGCATATTTTATTTTTTAAATCCTTTTTGTATATGAAAAAAACAAAAGTTATTGCTTTTTGATTGTACCGTTGCAAAGTCTACAAGTTTCTTTTTTAAACTAATATCTTCTGAAGTTAGTTTATTTAAAAAAAGAAAATACATACAACAAAGAATCAGGCTAGTTTTTTTCATGGTGTTTTTATTATAGAAAGACTTTCTGAAGAACGCGTTTTCAATCATTGAAAAAAGTAAGGAGACACCTTATTTCTTAGACAACTGTAACTGATAAGAAATAGGTCAAAGTTGCACCTTTTCAAGGTTTGTTTGGAAAATAAGTAAATCTTGTGATTTAGGAATGACAAGTCTATCCCAACCAAAAAGAAGAAATGAAATCATTTACACTCTTTCTTCTTGGTGTAAAGATGATAGTATTTAACTTGATTGGATTAATTATATGGCAATATGTTATAATTAATTATAAAAAAGTCTATGTTAAAATTAATCGACTCACTTTAATCCTAGTGGGAAAAAGTGTTAAAAATTAAACTTCAATTTCTGATACTAATGATTTATTTTGAGCTTCAGTTTTCTACTCTATGTGCGTACATCGCTAAGTTTACCATTAGTTTGACATTTGTGTGTTATTTTTGAGTAGTTATAAGATTAATTTGTCATTTGAAAAGTGGGTGATTTTCCAGTATAATTACTGGAGATGTAGAAGGCAACATAAATAATTTACTTTCATCTGACAAAGATTATCACTGCTTACATTTTTTTTTGCCCTGAATTACAGACTTTTTTTAAAGATTCTAGTAATTATGATTCAAGCAGCACTTTTAACTGTTATGAGTACTTACTCTTCATGAGCTCACTCCTTTTTCCAAAACTGTGGCACTTAGCAGTTATTTGTTACTAGTAACACTTGGCTTTCTGCAGTGATCAGAGGACTGTAGTAGGCAGGTGTTATTCTGTGAGTACTACATAACAGGAAAACTTGCTCCTTATCCTTAGCCCTTACTCTTCCATCTGCTTACTTCACTCACTGTTGTGTCTGGCTGTAACCCAGATTTGTAAACGCTTTTGAAGACTTGGATTTTTTTATATTCCATGCTCCAAGATGACTTAATGCAGAGGGTGCAATTATTATCTATGCTTGTAAGACTGAAGGTCAAATGGTTTGTTCTGCAGCCTTGCCTCCTGACCATAAAAACATAAGGTACTATAGGACCACATTGTGGCTCCATCCTTAACCACATAGCTCGTTTTTATTCCAGCAGGAATAAACCTCCCTAGGTGTCTTTATTTGGATTAACAAATAATTGGGTTTTTTTAAATGGATTGGTGTATCTAATACAGGAGACTAAAATAGTAAAGAAATGCAGCCATTTATCATCACGGTATTTTGGTGAACTGAATTTAATCAACCTTTTTAGTTAAACAAGAATATTGCAACCATTAACTGTTACACTTAAAATTCTCCTCTAAATTAATTGATGAGCCAGTCTTTGGGTAAAATCAAAGTTTAGTTAATGCTTTTTAAAATAGCCTGCATTTCTGTCAGGTTTGTTTCTTTATTTCACATTTGGGTTTGGGATGGTTTTTTTCTCAGAAATATTAACAATTACTGTAGCCTGTTGTAAAATTGTGATATATATTGCAATGTAGAACAATACAAATGTATTGCACACATTTTAAAATATGCATTGAACTTTAAACATGTAAGTGGTTTCTTTACTTTAGGGTGATAACTCATTAAAGGAGTACAAAATTCCTGCAGGTGTTTCTCAGATCAATGCTCTAAATACTTGTATTGAAATAGAAAATGACATTCATATGTCCTTTAGAAAGTAAAAGGGGAGAGAACTTGAAATTTTATTTGCGGTGTACAAAATGTATTAAAAGATACTTATCTACAGAATTCACAAACTTTTCTCAGGCTTTCCCTCATTTTCTTCAGATGAGCTCTAAAATAATTTTATAGTTACATTTCCTAGCTTTATTCTTAGGCTCACTTTGCCACTCAAATTTTGCAAGTACAGATGAAGTTTCAGATACTACAATGAATTATGAGTCCATTATTCCATTTTATTAACGCAGTAATGGAAGTCTGATGTTCAAATGTTTAAATTTAAACAAACGAAATATATCTGAGTCAATGGGCCACACACTTGTGGAAGAATCAGCGGGACAGAATGGTGTCCCCATGCACTGCCATTTGCATACCATTCTCTATTATGTTGTTGTTTACTTATTATTCTTTTAATGCATTATTGCATTCAAACAAGATGTACTTATACAAGACAGGAAAATAATTTGTAGAGAGGTAGATGGAAGTTAAAACATATTACTTTCTATATTAGACAGTATTTAGTTAGAAACCTAAGAGAAAAATAATGAAAAATTTTTTTCCCGACTTTTTTCTTTGTCCTAATCTGTTATGTTTCTTCTGTCAACATGGCCTATTTAATCACATCCATCTACCTGAAGATTCCTGCGTCTTTAGATATCCCTTCTTGGAACAAATTAATGTAAAACTAACTAAGCCCTGATTTGAGCTGGGATTTATCTCATAACTGGCTTTGAATAACAGTCATGTTTTACTTTTTTTTATGACTTAGAAATATTAATATACTTGTCTTATGAAAAAGCTTTTAATACTGAATTAGAAGTCATCCTATTTCATCACATATATACAGAAAAGTGAGAAAACAATAACATAAATATTATTTAGAAAAAAATGTTACTGTTGTGTCCAAATACAAGTTAGCGTAATACTTAGATAATTTATGTTTATTTCCAAGAGCCGTTAAAATGTGTACATGCGAACATGATTAAATTCATACTATGACGTATGGTGCAAAGTTTTTAATGGAACGTGATAATTAGATGACTGAAAGAGATCCACACTTTTATTTGATAATGTTATTAGGAAGTGTATTTCTTTTCCTGTGTGCCTCTTGTTCTCTTTGAAGTGTTGCATTTAAGACCATTTCAGTAAGCTGCTGGTGTTCATTCTTTTCATTCTTCCTGCTTAAATGAACACATGTCAAATTTAATTTTGGTGTCTGTAGCTTTCTTTCATAACCAGCTAAAACACTGAGTCTACCCAGCAAAGTGCACCCTATACAGACTCCTCTTAAGCACCTTTGGCAAGACTCAGAGATATAACTGAGCTGTCAAGAGACAAGAGGTGGCAGAAATCACCTGGCCATGGGTTTTAAGTCTCAACATCTGGTGTTACGTGAGAGAGGTGAAATCTTCCTCTACTCACTAGATCTCAAACAAGGAAGTCCTACCAGCACCCTCAATTACACAGCTTAGCACCAGAGTAGAAGCAGAAACTGTCTGGTCTCCAGGACCTGGGTGGAGACCTGTCGTGGGAAAAGGGGAGCGACACTTGGGGAACAACCACATCACTGGAAGAGATCCAAGGAGCAGTATGGAAAGAGCAGTGGTGAGACGGGCCTTCGTCTCATGCATAAGACTCACAGGTATATTAGGTCTATAATAGATCTCTTCATACTCACACACCCATAAAAATATCTTGGGGGTTTTGCAGGTCAAGCATCTCCTCTGACATCTTTTTTCAAGTGTTCTCGAATCCCCTTTCTCACATGGGGGTAAGTGATGTGAAAATGGAGCTGCAAAATCATACACAGCTTCTGCCTTAGCAAAAGCAAGCATGGTAGCCTATCTACCTGTAGCCCAGGCTAGTTGCATTAAAAGTTGTAAAATGCTTTGAAAATTGAACTTACTTATTATTCCTTTATTATTGTGCTATATTTCTGCGTAGTTAGATATATCTCGCTGTAGTATGGACATATATTTGTCTGTTTGTGTGGGAACTTGAATCTGTATGCATATAACAAATTGTCTTCAGAGAAATTGGCATTAGTGGCTGCAAGAAGCATATACATAATACCTTATAAATATAAATCCTACTTTTCTTAATACCCATAAAACTCCACTGTACTGTGGGCAAGACTCCAAGTGCAATAGTTCTGTAGAGCAGCTAACAAAATCAGCTATTGTTCATTTAAAGTATCATTTAGAAAACAGGCTTTCATGGAAATATGAAAACTTAATTGGGAAAAAAGAATATTTAAATCCATATACTTTGCAAAATATTGTAATAAATCCAGATCCTGCAGGGAGCGGATAAAAAGGCTGTGGAGAAACTTTTCAAACAGGACTAAACAAGCGCTGTCCAAGTGGGGGGTTGAGATTATAAATAATCACATTGATTTCTAAAAACTCCTGCAGAAGAGAATAATTGACTGATTGGTACCAGACCTGTGTAAGAATTTTTCAAAGATAGATTACACTTACTTCAGACATAGGTCTCCAGAAGGACTTGGGCCTCACAGCATTACAGTGTTGCGGGAGTCAACTTTGAGCAGTCAAGGGGAAGATCGGAACTATATTTGTGGAAATACATAAATTTTGTTGAGAATTAGATGTCTCTGTGGGGTATAGGAAGAATTAGGTGCCCAGGAAAGAGATACACTAATGTCATCAGGATAGGCATAAAAATTGATATGACATTCTTATGCCCCATGTCCTGTTAAAATTATAAGAAAGGACATTTCACAAGTGATGTTTTATATCTGATTTTTCCAATAGCTAATGGTTAGTCTTCATTCAATTAGTGAAAAACCCAGGATCAGCTCTGTTTGACAGCTTGATGAAGTTACATGCATTTCTTAATTTCTCATGATGTGGGTTTTTTATTTTACAAAGACTAAATAACTATTTGTATTCAAAGGAGAGGAGGCATGACATTTTGCTGCCCAGTTAGAGGGATGGCTACAGATACAGAGCACACATTCAGTATTGTACTGCCTGTATTAAATAGTACTTGGAGCAAGGACTGAAATTTATGTAATTTCCAAGCAGGAACTAATCCCTTTTCTGTTTATATTTTATCATATCACACATTATCTCTCTTTGGTTTTGTCAAAGAGCTATTTCTATATGTCATGTGCAGTGGAACAGTTTGAAGGACTGAACTTCCAATAGCCTTGCATTTAAAAGCATTATCATGGAAAATGTGACAGGTTCAAAGCTCTGTGGACAGAAAAAATACTTTTCTCTTTTGTCACACACACACACTGCAAGTTGGTAGGTGAGAGGCAAGTGTTTTCGTCAGCTTCTTAATTCTGGGGACGAGTGGTGGGTGAGCTTTACTATTAGACCTGATGGTAGGACGAGGTGGATGGAAAACCTTGTATGTAATCTTCGGCAAGGGCTAGACATGGAGCTGGAAGGGGACCGCAAGTAGGAAGGAGTATATACTGCCTGAACTTATTCATAGTTAGATTAGCAGTTCAGATATAATCAAACTTAGAAGTAGCTGCAAATCCTTTCCAGATAGTTTTGTATGGCACATATAGAGACAGATCAGGGCAGTGTTAAAGCAAGACCTGGAGAAGGGCTAAAAGTTTAGGAAAGAAAAAGAAATCCTCACTAAACAAAAACCGTGTGGGCGGGCCTGAGAGGGGAGGACAAATTACATTCATTTTTCAATGTTATTTTGCAACTAGACAGAAAACTCCTTTTTTTTTTTTTTAGAACAGACTAATTTTCACTGATGGTGGGAGGACATGCATGAAATCATTTTAATGAGTAGTTGCTTAAAGGAAACGTAATCAGGCAGATTAGGGTTTACTGTACATTTTCAGCTTTTTATGTCTATATCTACATGTGTAAGAATTTTCAAGAATTAATCATTTAGTTTAAAAAATGCTCTGGGCTTTTCAAGTAATTATTTTTTTTTTGAGCATTGGTTTACCCACATATTTTTCCTTTCATGTTTCAGAAATAGGATTTGCTTCCCTGTTTTTTATCTGTCAAAGTCAGTAGACATTACAAGGTTTTTATGACATAGTAACCAACTTATTGCTCTACAAAACACAGTGGTGAAAATGTGGGTGTAAAATGTTCAGCTGTTTCATGACTTCCTAGAGCTCTCTGCATGGAACTCATCTGCATAGTATTTTGAGAGCTTTAGGTCTGTATTTACCTCAGTATAGAAACATTTAAGTGGTGATTATTAAAATTACTCAACTGATGTCTCCAAGTCTAATGTTATTTTAGGCAATTGTTATAGTCACTGACTGAGCTGAAAGGAAAATACAGGACCATTTAGAAGAATCTGAACAACAACCTAGAACATCCTAATCAGAAGAGAGATATAATGAAAAAGCAGGCTTTCACACTTGAAGAAATGAAATCAATATTTGGAATATTTCAGAATTTTTCCCATATTTTTGTTATTGCCATCACTAGTTTCAGCTTAGCCAAATCAGCCATTCCTAATAAAGAGCAAAGGCAAGCAGTAAATTCTTGACCAAGAGCACAAACTTCTGCTACTCAGTTGCAAGTACAGTAGGCTGATATGGAGGGCAAAATGCTGGAAATGGGGAATAAGAATCCAGAATCTGCCATTATGAACAAACACAATTAAAGGGCCATATGAAACCATGGTGGACAAAAGGATATACTGGAAATTAAGAACAAAGCCTAGTGCAAAATAATTTCAAAAAATAAATTTTTCTTTTCGGCCTTCCCCAGGAAGTGTCAAACAGTTAATTTAGCTGTGCATTGCTTTTTCTGCTTTTATCCTCTTTTCCTTTTATTGCAAAAAAATTGTTTAAGAAGTACTGATAGAAGCAGAGAAGTCAAAGTTCATGCTTAGCAATAAGTGTATGTGGAGGAGTGTCCACTTTTTATTGCTTCAGTGGGCTTTCAGAAAACGTCGCCTGTGTGTGTGCTTGTTTATGCTGTGCAAATGGTAAGGTATTTCTCAGAGGAATGTGGAAAACAGCATTTCTGAAAGCGATCGGGAAATTCTTGCTGATGTGGGAGTTGTCAGCCCTCTTCCAAGCTAATGAAAAACCCAAGGTCAGGATTAACTGCAAAATAAAAGTATCTGGTAATTGATTCTTGTTATGTGTGGAATAGGAAGAGTTAGAGGTAGACCTGTGGATCCCTCCTGACAGGCCGGACACAGCTACATTTTGGCTAAAGGGAACCACCTTCGGTCTTCTTTGCGGTAATTGTTCTGGTGTCTCCGACGCTTGATATTTGCTGCTTATTCCTTGATTTTTCTTTTCGGTTTCTGCTTAGACACTTTGCTGTAGCTTTGCATGCCCAGTCGTGGTTACTTTGGTGTTTAAAACCCAGCCGAGGAAGCATGGCTGTGCTCACTAGTGTTTGCTGCGGGTACACTGGATGCTGCAGTGCATGAGGTGAGGACTTTCTACGCTGCAGGAGTAACTGGGAGCACTTTATGCTTGCAAAGGTGATGTCATTGTCCAAATCCTACACATATTTCTGCTTGGGAGTATTTCCGCTAATTTAGTTATGAGCCCTGACCTCTGATTTCCTGAGAGGGAGGTACCTTTGCTGCCAGCAGCAGGAGCAGGGATGACGCTGAGTGTTCTGCAGTGCCATCTGCTGTCACTGTATCCTTTTGCTATTTACATGAGGAATGATACCCCTATGACAGCAGATGTGTGGGGCTGAAAGTACCAGTAAGCGTTAACTATCAGGACACTGCTCTACCAAAGGGCAGGAACCATGCAATCATGATAATCAATGATCCATCATTGCCTTCCAGTCCTTCTTCCCACTAGAGCAAGAGTGAGCAAGGCAGACTGGAGACACTGAAGCTTGCATTTTGCCTGGTTTCATTTTATAATCGTTAGTTACATTAGCATTTTAAGCCTTGCAAGTCTGTACTTTTACCAGATATTTCTAGTTGTCATGACATGTTTATGAACAGTTTGGTTTCTCCTGCTTCATTCAGAGCTCTGATTTGAAGGGATTGAATCTATATTTCCTTTCCATTTCTATGGAAACCGCTAACCCTCTTCTAACAAAGATGTTTTGTAACGGCTGGACCTGATTCCCTTCTCATGTGGGTGTTTTTAAGATGGTCGATCGACAGTGCACTGTCGATCCCACCTGAGTTACTCAAAGCTGACAGTTATTGAGAGCATTTGAATCTGCTACTCTCCCAGACATTGCAGTGAAGGGGGCTTACGGGCAAAATGTAAGCAAGGTTGGAGCAGATATTGTAAAACATCTCTTACCATTCATCATTCTATTTTGATAGCCCAAGTTCTAAGCCTAGAGCTAGAACACCAACAGATTTCCATTATATGGCTTACACTGACCTGCCAACTGTGAAGAATCGCCATTTTTTCATTCATTAGGAATATGGAGTTAGATCTGTTTTTCTTCCAGAAAATTTCAGAATTGCATTTAGGCTTGGGTGTTTTTTTTCATGTTTTTGTTAAAGCACATAATGTTATGTTTTTCAGAATTAACAAATGTTCATGATTGTTCATTCTCTTATACGCTAGCCTTGGTCAGAAGCAGAACTCATTTGTATGTACACCTGACTGTGAAAGAATGTGTTCCTTGGTTTAATATTCAGAGAAGCACACTAATTTCTCTTGGAGAGTTTCCCTTACTATCTTTACGACATTTGATGCTTAAATTAGGCTGATATCCAATGGGCTTGATCGTCTTAACTGGCAGTTGTGACCCACAGAGAAATCATGAATGATGCACAGAGAGCTGGCTGGTCATATTATGATAACACCATTCATGTTTCTAATGAGTGAAGAAGCATGAAAAGTTTGTCAAAAAGTGAATACTTCCCTAAAATGGATTTTTTGTATTATCTAGTCATTCAGAGACTGGGTAGAAAGATATTCCACCCAGCTGGGTAATAGTCAGAGCAGGAGAGACCACTACCTCCATAGGCTTCTTGCAGCTCATGCTCATCATCTCCTGCTCTCCCTGTTCAGAGGAATTGTGCTCCTTCTTCCTGAGCTGTCGACAGCACCTAGCAAGGCTGCACACATTTAGCTGTTGGGAACACTCCTCTTCCTCTTCTGTGGCTATGAAAAGAGCTAAGAATGTGTACGCGTGAGTTAGGCTTTGTATTGTACTATGGCTGACACCATGGGGCAAATAATTTTTGAGTTACATTTACATGGTTCTCTGATGGGTTAAGTAGATACTTTGGTTCTTGTTGATTCTTGTTTTCCTGAATTGAATTGACCAATGAGCCAGTTCTTCTCTGTGATACTTTAATTTTATGGCAGTAAATATATTTTCTAATTTACCAGTCACAATAGCAGAGAAGTATTACGGAAAATCTGTTCTTGACCTGTAGTTTATAGTGTTTTGTCTGAAGAGCTAAAATGTACATAACAATAAAAAGAGGCTGTTTATATGCTAAATAAACCAAAGGTAAAAATAAGAACAAAATATTTAAATGTCTACTGAAGCACATGAAATACATAACTTTTCACATTTTCAGCTAAATAGTATGATAGAGATACTGACAAATTCATTGCTAAAGGGTGAAAGCTGGGGTTGCAGTAATATGACCAAGGAAGAAAATATAGTGGGTTGCAATCTATGCATTATATAGTCTGGAGGAGGGGGTATGTGTGTTTGATTTGGGGGGTTGGCTTCTTTATTTATGTATTTACTTATTTGTTTTGGTTTGTGTTTTTTTTGGTTGGTTGGAGTTTTTTATTTTTTTTTAAATATTTATTATATTGTCCTAGAATACTATCCTGTTCAATTCCTTTTTGTGGACATTTTCACGGAGAGATCTGACAAGGTTAGTATTGCAGTGGGCAGCATTGGAACTCCCAGCATAAAACTTATTAATGAAACAAATGTGGTTAGTGTTATGCTCTCTGTTGTTATCTGCATCAATGTTTTGGGTCTGAATGAGCTCACCTTCCTAGCAAGGGGGTACTCCCTGAACAGGCATTTGCCTGGGAAAATATGCAGAGGAACTTTCAGATCACCTGCTTTTCTGATTAAACCAACATGGGAGACTTGCTGTGAGCCAGGCAGCAGGGGCACAGTTTACACACTGTGATGTGCACGGCTCCTCTGAGGCCACAGGAGGAGGGAAAGATATGCTGTGCATGCACCTTAGTAGAAAATCGCATTCAGCAGGACTTCTTTGAGTGCAGAGCCTTGGTCAGGGTGTTATCAGTCACAGAGCTGCAGACTGTCCAGCTTTACCTCTCTGTGCTTATTCATACAACAGAAATATCAGATGTTGGCTTGGTGAGCAGCTTGTGGTGCCAATGTCAGGCACATGGCATGGTGATGTCCTGTGAGGGACAATATGGGAATTCTCAGGTGTGAATTAGATTGTTCTTTAAGCTAATCTCATCACAGTTCCAACGTCACAGGGGCATTCCATAGTACCACTGCAGATTTGGACTCGGGAAAGTGGGGAATATTTTCCTTGCAGGGGAGGGGGGAAAATCCATGCACTTGTGTAGCGCTGAGTTTCACTTGCAAAGGCTGGATCAAACGCACACATTAGGCTTCAATCCATGACCATATATATCCCAAGGGTTCTTGTGTTGGTGCTATGATGATAAAATATAAAAGTGGCACAAGATAGTTTCCAATAAGAGATTGTTATCACTGCAATTCAGAAAAATTGTGTTTAGAGATTTAGAAAGCTATTCATAAGGTCTATAAGTCTTTGTCTTGAGCCTATCTTTTCCGTTTTATCTCAGTCTCTTAATTGTAGCTCAGGTTTGGTGCTAAGATGTTAACAGTACGTGGAGGGTCCAGTAAAATCTCTCACAGTGCTGACCATTTGTTGATTTTAAGCTGCATAAGACAACCTCTATTATAAATGCCTGTATTTTTTTTTTACTTTGCAGATATAAGGAAGAGCTTTCTCTTTAAGAGTAGCATAAATATAGGTCGTGTGAGTTTTAGTGCCAGCATTTTTCTGACCATCACAAGGCCAGAAGGTGAGAATCTCAATTTTTCCCGTCATTACACATAATCATATTTTTAGGGTTTTGGTTCCTTAAAGTCAAAAGTCTTAAGTCAAATACTCTGGGATGTTTAGTGCTTAGGAGTACAGAGGGTAGAATGGACATCCTTGTCCACCCTTCTGGCCTTGGTGACGACATGCTTGCCTGAGCTTATGCAGGACGAGACTCAGTGACCCATGTTGTCTCTTCCAGTGTTATTTAAGCTGCCATATAATTTCAGGAACTGGAATTTAATTTAATACAGTGATTCTCACATTGTAATGTGTGAACCACCTCCATCTGCAATGTAAAGAAAATGTTTGATGATATGGAGAGTTGTGACTGTAGATGTGGCCCTTTGCTTCGGATGGTCCGGGAGTCTATGACTGATTGACAGAAAACCTCGGCTAAACACAAAAGTTGCATGTGAATTTTTAGGCCAGATCCTGAGATCTCATAAATTGCCAACATCCTCAGTGTGACCATTTGTGAATCTATACAAATAATGTCTAAATAATCGGAAGATATATCCGTATTTGGTTTAGGCAATCTGTAATTGCTTAGTGTTCATGCATCACACAGCTTCAGAAATCAAACAATCAGCAGTCAGGAGACAGATTTAAGCTTGAAAACGCAGTTGCATGTGTTCTTTCTATAAAGCCTTTCTGTGCAGCCTTATAAATAATTGCTTACCATCAGTTAATATCTAATTTAATGCAAAATGGAGCTTCTATGCATGCTGGCATAGAACAACATTCAATATGCCTCTGTGATTTCACTGATAAGTAAGTAAAGGCATGACTTCAGCTTGTTTAGATAACAAAAGATGATGTAGCTCAGTTATAATGGTAAAACATCATAGCTCAGAGGGCACTGCGCTCTTCAAGCACCAGAGCCTGAATCTATAGTAAGGAGTTGGTTTAATGTATGGTATTTCAAGGAAACTTAGAACTTATCTCAAAATATCTGACTTTGTGAGATATCCCTCCAAGTAACTTCCTTCTTTTCATCCAAATATGTCCAGACTTCGGTGAATTCCCAGACTAGAGTCTTTGTTGTGTCACTGTGGGTCCATGTTAGGAATGTCTTTCTTGTGCCTGCTTTCTTCCTTTCATACATTGCCAATTTTTTTTCTCTTCGTAATTTGAACAAGAAAGACCCTTATGCAAAACTTACTTGGGAAAATAAAATGCCTTGAACAGCTGCTTTGCTATAAACAGAGTTAAATATATTGGGATTTTATCCTAGATGTTTCATTAGGTTAGATTTGGAATAGCCTCACTAAATACAAACTCAGTGCATAATATCCCTGAAGGATTTATGTTTTGCGTGTATTTCAGTTCTTCTGAGTGGAACAACACAGGAACAGTTTGTTATGAATTGTTATTCATGAATTACAACTCAGGCACAGAGAAGATAGGCATTCCAGTGTATATAAGCATTGAAAACACTGAGAAAAACAGAGATGACCTGCAGCCATGTATAATATCTGACTATTACAGAGATCTAAAAGGGTGTGATCTGCTTAGATCTAAAATCTTGAAGGACTATGTGGTATGAAACAATAACTACTTTTTGCTTTTTATTCACTTTTCAATAATTAATGTTTCTGATACATGTCTTTTTCTCCTTCGTCCAGAACAAATGAAATATTCTTGCATAAATAATAGTCAGGCATAACTGAGATGTCTGACATTTTGAAATGGATTCTGGCTCCTGCCAAGCAGGAAATCATGAGTAAAACAATTAATAAATGTCATTCCTCACTTACTAGCACAATAAAAGGAAAACAAACTGCATACATTTTTAAATGCGTCTATCCATGTGGCAAAATATAGCATAAAGATCGTATCTGTTCTGTTTGCAGTGTTTTAACTAAATTAAGAGTGTCAACTTTCCTTTAGAAAAATAAGTATGGATTGCACAGAATAAGATGAAAGTAGATAGATTCATCTCTAGAGTTTCTTGTCTCCTGATTTAAAGAGTAATGATAAGAGGTAATGATAGGTTGTTAGAGCTGGGACACTCGAGACTGACTCACAGTTTGAAGCTCATCCAGTACTTGTAGCTGACCCACTCCTGTCTGATGTAGAAGGTGAAATTCAAAGATTCCAATATTTGGGACTGTGGGACTTGGAGGAGTGAGAGAAGATTGAGATCTAGAGCAGAGCTGTTGAGATTTATTGCACATGAAGTCAGACCTATTCCTCAAAATTCAAGAGAGCAGATGTTGCCCAAGGGATTATGACCTTTACCCTGATGTTCAGGTTTTCTCTGTTTACGCTAGGGATAAGCTAAAATAAATATATTTACTTCAGATTGCCTGGGGCCCAAATGGTCTAAAAATATTCAAGCTCACTGCAGCATCTCAGCAGTGAGTTTATTTGAACAGAATCAGCATTATTTTTATAGAACATGAAAATATTTTATGTACTTATGAGTAGCGGTGTTTGTTGTTAACAAGGTATCCTCAGCTGTCCTCCAAACTATGTAGCATCATGCATGGAGAAACGATTAAATGAACTAAAACCTTGAAATGGTTTCTTTCCAGCTTATAAAACATTCTTTCAAAAGCTCTGAGGAATGAAAAAAAATTAAATAAATACCCAGTTACTAACTAAGCATGGAGCAAAAAAAATATTAGTTTCAGTATCAATGACATACCTTGTCAGTAGTCTTTGAGCTCTCATAATCAGGTATCTGGTACAGCAGAGACATCCCCACTCAATACTACATAATACGTCAAACATTTTCCTTCTAGATCTGACGAAGCCCTTAAGAAAGTACAAGACTTTGAAGGCTCTCAGCATCTTTGCCACTTGGACTCCAGGAACAGCAAATCAGTTCCTGGAAAAGTCAGCCCTTCGTTAGCAGGAAGCTGACAGGGTGCTGCTCACTTGTCGAACTTTATTATTCTTTCTCCAGAATATGTCCAATCTCATTGTTATTTTTCTTTCATTGCTTGTTCCTCCTAGAGCCTAAAGGCATGACATTCAGAGAGTAGTTTTTTAAAACCCTGCTTGCAGTCTTGGTAGCTGCCTTCCCTACCTGCTGATGAGTGCCTGGTACGGCTTTTCAGAACATAGCGTTTTTCAGCAGCATGTTTTTCTTTGTTTTTCTTGCTCATTTCAGACTGGTACAGATGGATGAAGAAAAAGTCCTGTAAGAAAAGAAAAAAAGTATTGGGAGTTGGGTTATTACGATGGTCAATGTAGGGGAGTCTTTAGGCAAATTCCTTATGCTGTGAATGACCTTCAAGTTCACATACTCATTTTAGAGGTCTCTGCCTTGAGAAATCTTGGACACAGTGTCCAAGGAGGCCAAATGCTGATTTTTTTAGCTGAAAGTGATGGAATATTCAGATGCATCACATTTTTTGATGAAGCAACAAGTAAATGAAGTTGATTGCCTGAGTTTTATTAAATTCAGATTAGAGAAAGAATCTTGACTTGATCTCACTGTACCTGAGTTTTCTAAAGAAAAAGGAGAGAGAATAATCTTTTTCTATCCTGCACAAGTAGTCTAAGGCTGAATGTTCTCATTTGTGAGAAATGAGGCTCACGTGCACTGAGTTTGAAGCACTGTTCAAAGACCTGTGCCTACAGACAGAAAATGCGTTTTTAACAGGGGAAGGCATATTTTAATTCCCTGTGCCAACACTTCAATAGCTTTGTAAATATGAAAAGAGGGTTGTGGTCTACTTGTGTGGTGTTTTTACACATTCTGTTCATGTTGCATTTCAGGCAACATTGAACATAAACATTTTTCACATACTTTCGTCAGTAATTTTTCCTTGTGGTAAATTCTTAGACTCTGACATATTTTGAGCTTGCCTTCAGCAATCTGTACACGTGTTTCTTATTAGGATCTCCCTTGTTATATCGTTTATTATAGCACTGTTTTGCCAAGTGTTTGAACTAGGAAAGGCATGCCGTTTTGACATTATTCAGGGATTCTTGCAGGGAAGTAAGGTAAGATATAGATGATACTGTGTTTTGAATACATAAGCACAGGCATTTTTGATTAGGGCTTTCAGCAGCTTATAAAACCAAATGGGATTTGATAGCAGCTAGCTATAAAGGAAGTTTTGCAAAACTTCTTAGAAAGATTTGAATCCTTAATTTGTATCTATTCCCAGCTGAAGTTTCATTGTGCAGGGAAATTAATATGGGGAGCTGTTGCATAAGCAGCAAACTTCAATTCTGATTTCAGAGAAACATAATAAAGTGAAAATAAATTACATGGTAATAATTATTTTGGGCTGCAGGGCTAGTGCAACTTCCAGGGAGAAAAAACAAAAGCTTTGATTCACCATGGTATTACTCCATTTTTATACTGTATGTCCGTATTTTATTCAAGGAAAAACACTGGCAAAAAATTAGAATAAGGGCAAAGATGACTCAGGTCCCAACAGTGGTAGTTTATTTCTTATTATGATAAAGCATACACAAGTGCACCTCATTCACTTGACATTTTGCAGTGGTAAAGACACCACCCATCTGAACCAGGTTTCTTTCTAATATATCGTAGATCAGTTTTACCCATCAGCACAATCTCTGGATTACAGTGTCCCACAGTGAGTCATGAAAGTATTATTACTGTATTACAAACTGAGGCAAAGAAAGACTTAGAGACCTGGTTGAATTCAGTCAGACAGAGTAAGGCAGAGGTGGGAATGGAAGCCACATTTACTATCTCCTAATCTAGTGCCTAATTTCCTAAAGACGATCTTCCCCCATATTTGTGAGACCAATGGGCTGCTGCTTCTTCCTGTTCATCCAAGTTCATCACATTCATTCATTTTAATGTATATGCCTTCCATGAGCCACGTGCTAGTTCTTTGCAGTGCCTACCATGCAAAACTACCCATGATAAGAAGTTGCTTTCAGAGTTGCTTATTCCATGCTTACGCTACCAGGAGCAGTCAGAACAGATGAATAAAGCTGAAAGGAATTGAAAAGACTTCTCAGTTTGCTTGTTCTCTGCATTGCTAGGGTTTTCTGTGCCATTACCCCTCCTGACCTGCTAGTCAGGCTGAATGGCTGCCCAGGGAGTAGAAGCAGAGTAGAATCCCTTACTCTGGAAGCTGTAACGCTCGAAGCTGCATTTTGCAAGTGTCTAAAAGTATTATTTAGTCAACCATGTCACTATTCATTGAATGTTTAGCACAGACAAGTTTTTGTTAGTGCTTCCATGTTCCAACTTCCATATGCCTTATTTCCCTTTCCAAATGGGAGGTATTCAGCCCCATTTTGCTCTATGTGCCCAGTCACATAGAGATGTTACCCACCCTGAAGCAGACCTTTCAGATGGTCCTATTTCCATCCTCCTCTCTGCAGGTTTCCAGAGAAGTCTACTAAAGGTAGTATCCCAGTAGAGCAGCAGGGAGTACCAGCTCTGTGCTCAATCAGCTGTGGGGAACTGTATCCAGAAACATTCCTGATGAGATCCTTAAAAGGAGACTGGTTTAGAGGAAGGCAATGTGAAATGTGAGATGGGGAAAGAAATACGTAAGATGGTTGTTGGGATGATGATCTGTGATAGATATTCAGATCGATCTCTCTCTCATGGCTCATCTCCAATTGAAGATGTTGTCCTGTTGTTGTGGCTTCTCTTTATGGAGAGTCTGGTATTTGTATTGAAGGTTAAACCAGTGCTCATTTTGGAAAGGCTCAAATTTTCAATCTAATCACCCAACACTAATGTTTGTTTGCTCTGCTGAGAGCAAATAATGAAGAGATACCTCTGTTTTCAGATCTGCATACAGATGGTGTCCCCAAAATTTGCTGTATTATCAGATTCTAGAACATGGTTTTCTTTATCTATTTTTGTCCAGAGGAACACTTTGTTTTTACAGGCTATCACCATGCTAGGAGTACATTGACTTTACCATTATTTCCATGAAGAAGAATATAAAAATATCCTTCATTAAAAAAAACATAATTAGAAATTATTATTCTTACAGCTTCCCAGACTTTCGTAACTAATCTGATCCAGCCATTGTCAAAACCTGTGTATTATATGATACTGAGTGCTTTGTCCTATTGTTAAAAAAAAATTCCAGGAGAGAGGCTAGGGCACCATGGAGGATGATCTAGTGGAAAGAGTGCGGGAGTCCAGTGGTAGGTCTGCCCTTGTGCCAAGGAGGTGGGGAGCAGCAAAATTGCTGTTCTTTCTCTTCACAACAGTTAACAAGGGAATCAGTTTTGCTGATAAGCAGCCACGTATAGGGAGCTGCTAATTTGGCATAAAGTTTGTATTTATTTGCTGCTTCATTTGATTCAAATTAAAATTTCATTTCTGGAAAAAATGAGTCTACAAACTGGAAACTTGTTTTGTATCCAGATTTACTCTGTATATTGAAAATTTAGACTTTTTAGGTCCTTAAGTAGGATTAAACTTATGCAACAATATAGATAGCTAAATATGAAAGCATAACTAACTAAACAATATATTGCTATAATTTGCAAGAAAAAACAGTACCATGAATCTATAAATAAGATACAAGTTAAAAGTCTGGGTATTAAAAATATTGATAGTTTGTAGATTTCTGAGTCTCTTTTCTGGGCCCATACATTTCCAAACTTTCAAGCAACATTGTAAGGAATAGGAAATTTCCGTTTAAAAAAAGCAAGGAAAAAACCCCACATTTCTTGAGGATTTAGGAAAAATGACAAATGTTGTGAGGTTGTGATAAAGTCATGGGTGTTAGCAATATAAAGAGCAAGAATACGTTTCTACAAACATTGCAGACACTGCTGTTCTAACTAAAGAAATGTGATATATCTTGAGGAACAGACCACTTTTCTATCCTCACATGTTGCACTGACACCTCTAGAATTTCCTGATTTGCATTTTTCCCGCTGCTTTTACACACTGTTTGCTTTGTCCCTTGTTGCTTTTAATTGTGTAAAATAAAATTATCCGCGTGCAAACTAAAGCTTAACTATATGGCATAATCACATGCTATATACTCATACATGTATTTAGAAATTGCATTAGCACTTTATATACTAGCAGGCATGATAAAATATAATAATAAAATAATGATTATGTATTGTGTGTTTCTCAGATACCAGTCATTAGATATAGAAATTGAACCGTAGCCAAAGATGTTTTACAGCCAAGCTTGGCTTTGCCATCTAAATTTTACAATACTAGTGCTTACAATTGCCTTTTCTAATGTTTGATGCCTGAGGAAACATGGCACATAATCCAATAGCATATGCCTGGTCTCAGCTTTGCTGGAACTTTAAACAGTTCAAGTATGGTGTCTGTGTGTGGATGAGCTGTCTCCTTTTGGTGCGGTGTCCGCATCTAGGTAAGTCCTTGTCCTAGAGCAAAATATATAAGAGAGACAGAAAATAATTTTCAGAAGAAGGTCCTGTACTCATGCCCAGGACATAGCAAAATTATTCAAAACTTTTCCATTCCGTTCTCCAGCCTTTTCACTAAAGAGTAAACTGACAAATATAATTATTCTGGAAGATCAACTATGGTTTAATTTGTTTTGGAGCGAAGTAGCATTATGAACGTATTTTCGAAGAGTAAGGACTGTAAATGGATGTTCACATAGAGAAGATACTCCGGAATAGTAGTCTTAGATCAGCTTGTTTCGTGGTAGTAGCTGTGGTAGTAGCTGTGGTAGTTAGCATCACTGGTCAGAAAAGACCATTAACAATAATTACCTGAACTTTTGTAGTAAGTCATATAGCAGCCAGATGGCCCTTGGCTGGATACCTCCCTCTGCCAGTCCCTTACGAAATTTTAATTGGAATAACCCACAACTTGTTGCTTCTTATTTTTTGTGGAAGCTTTTGGGAAGAAATACCTAACTCTCATTTGGATGCCCTTATTTGGCTTTCTATGGAAGTTTCCAAACAATGCTGTATTGTTATTTATGTGTCTACAGTTAGAGCCTGTGCTTTATCTTTAACGTAGATCAGGAAACCCTATATTGTATAACTAGTAATAAGTCATTTCCTAGACAAAATTATAAGTAAGGCTTTTTGTTTATCTAGAAAGCTAAACATGAAATGTATCGTTGTATGTTCCAGAACTTTCTATAAACCTATTAATGCAATGTTCTCCTTACATATCCTATCTTGTAAAAATAAACTCCTTCAGGACTGAACTTGGCTCATATACCTAAACAAGAATCTTCATGAAAGCAACCGAATGCTTTTTTACCATCCAGCCATGTAGGAAAAGCTGAGCTGAAGTCAATGTGAAAGACTCAGCCTGTTTGCATCAGTTGAAGATATTTGAATCTATCTCAGGGATATAAAATGAATTCTAAAACTGGCCAGGCACATAAGACTTTCAAACTAAGCTGCTGTGTGTATTTTCAATTGTAGCAGTAAAAGGTGAAATTCATTTTAATACATGCGATCTGTATTTTATGTCTGAGGGTTTGTTTCATTACTTGGCCATTTTAGTGTTGGACTTCATGCTAAAGAACATAATAGTGTGGACAATGAAGAGAATAAATCCTTATACTTCTTTTGAAAATATATCATACTTTCAAGTGTTTTTGATATCCTTTCCAAAAGAGCATTACTTGTGAAATTCATCCCTTGAAAATGACAGCACAGTTATGCATTTCTTTGCTGAAATGTTAATATTCCTTAGCAACTAGGCAACTGGCATATCTTGGATCTCTCCAAGTAGGAATTTGTTTACTTTTTTAGCTAGTAATGTAGTCATTAAGAACAATCTTGGATATGCAATCAGCAGGAACGTGTCTCTTCTGCTACCTTATTAATGCACATTATTATTCACAGCCTCCTGCAGATATAAAATACTACTGGTTTCTGTGTTTTGCGTCACAAGTATTCTGAATTTATTTTTTAGAAACCTTGGTGGTAAATCCAAGTGCAAGTGGGAATCAGAGCCTTGAAACATCTGTTATAGAACTGAAAGACAGGTTACACACCCAAGTAACACACCCAGTCAGAAAATACAGTTCATTAGGACTGTATGGATGCAATTAAGATTATTGAGATGGATTTCGCTTAACAGCTACTTTAAAAATAATAGATACTTAATAATAAACATTTTAAAATATTTTTATGAAACCTGTAGCAGCACAGATGACTGGCAAAACATATGTTTTGCCATTCAAGAATTCTCTCAATTAAAAGGGAAAATGAACTTTCATTTGCTGATTTCATAGGTTAGTGGTTTGTCTATTAGATTAACAAATAAATGGGGATGAGGAAAAAAGTTAAATACATTGGCAACTTTGCTGCATTTTTCTTTTTCTTTTGATTAGGACAACCTGCTGTTGTGTTTTGATATGGTCTGAGAAGATTGCTGTGTTCAAGTTTCCAAGGGAATAAAACAAATCAACTGCTGTCCCTCAATCACAGTGTGACACAGTCGAAGCCAAGTACTTGGGAGACTGGTGGCGGTTTAAGATAGGTAGAAAGTAAATGAGTGTTTGGAAAAATGTTAGGCAAAATAATGAGGCAAGCCCTAAGTGTATTTGTCTCCTGGACTGCATTCAGCACTTCTGTTGTTTTCAAATTTACATCATTTTGCATTTAATACCTAGGTTTTGCCTTTATCGTGCTGAGTTGGCCAAGTCCCTCACTGACTCTGCACCTTGGTTCCTCTTCCCTCCTAATGGCATGTGGCAACCTGTCAGTAACGAATGTGCTTGCAGTTCACTTGATTTGTGAGTGTCTCATTCTAGTTGGCTGCAAATCTGTTACTATGCACAGTAAGACACTCAACCTGGTTAGGAGTCATCTAGTCAACTTCAGAAACTTAAGTATTATCTGTTTGTTCTAAGCTACACATGGAAAGTTGTAGGTGCCTTCAAGGACTAATTCATTCCTCTCGTTCAAATAATGGAGGATGACATGAATGCTGACCTCTGTCTACTCACAAAGTGAATCTAGATGGCCAGCTTAGGCTGGATACCTAACTTGAGATGGCTAAACATAATATAAATATCACCTGTATTTGGGAACCTTGTCCCTTAAAGACAACATTTCTAGTGGCTCAAGAATCACTTTTCAAACTCAAGAGACAAAAATGCTTGTTCACAATTATCCATTTTTCTTAACTTTTCCTTTAAAGGTAGCTCTAGCTTAGGATTTTAGCTACATGCTGACATAAAGATAGAAGTCTGGAAATTATATAGTTTGGCTTCTTTACAGCTTTAGCCAAAGCAGTGGCCTTACATGGCTTCTTATTCTGGTTCTCAGGTGCTTTCCAGAATTCCAGTGAAAAAAAGGTCTTACCAGATTTTGTCCGATTCTTCTATCATTCAGGTAAGAGCAAGTTATAACACCCTAAACCCTACATTATGGTTGGAAGTATCAGCAAATGAAAACCCATTCTCTTCATTATCCCAGTATCTATAGTATTTGTTATTTAGCAAATGTAGCTGACCATATAAAGTAAAATATTTTGTCATTTTATAGTTTCAGAAATCTTTACATACCATGGTGAGCCATTTTTAGTTTACTAAGAGACAGAAGTTATATTCTTCACATATAATTGATAACAACTGCAATAGTGACAGTGGATTTTCTACCTCTTTCTTCTCCCATCTGTTTATCTCCATCTACCTCCATAATAGACCAGCTGGTCATTAAAATTTGCAGCAGAGTAGAGAAGAAAATTAATGCCCTCTGCAATGGGAAAGGCAAATAGGCCTGCAAGTTGGTTGATAGGCATTCGTGGCTATCAGTGTGTCCCAAACTCAGAAGCAAACAGCACATGTGCCAGCATCTATCCTGAAAAATCCCTAGGGATGCCTAGTGGGAGCTTGGAATACAGTGTACCTGTTGAGAAAAAAAGGGGAATGTGAGATACCTCTAAGGACTAACCTTCTACTGCTCACGGTGTTTTGCTCTTGCTAGTGAAAATGAGGAATGAGAAATTGAGCTGCTAGAAGTAACAGAACTGCTGGTTCTTGTGTACTTGAAGTTGTGATGGAGAGTGTACATGAGCACGTAATGCCATACACCTGAGAACCAGGAATCAGAGGTGAAAATATGTATTATATACTAAAAGGCCATGTATCATATTAAGTAGAGAAGTGAGGTCAGAAGTTTTATTTAAGTCTGTATTCTGTTTATCTTTACTATTTTCAAGGGAATCAGAATATAGAACTAAATTACTACAGCAGCAGAGTATAAATAAAAGCAGATAACATTACACTACAGGCATGATCAAGAGTTCAGCTGCAAAGAGCAGACAAGGCTGATTTACCTCTGCCATGTATTTTAGTATTATAGCAAGACAGATTAGGAGATCTCAAACCTCATGCGTGACTGATTATCCATTTTGTATCAAAATAACCTCATCACTGAAAGTCATGACATCTTATTTGCCCCAGCTTCAGATATGGACCCAATTTTGTATTCCTGAAGAGGATAAGAGTTATTCAACAATAAGACAAAATGGTATGCACAATCATATGTGCAGTCCCTGTTCTGCACAGTCAGTCGGGTTAGCTAAAATATTTAATCTGGTTCTACACTGGAGCCGTAGGCATTGATGCAAAACTCTCAGCAGTTACTATGGTCTTCAGGATATCACAGGATCTCTGGCATGGATGGCATCCTGAAGATACCTGTACACTATGCTCTGTTGTGCTTTTCCCTTTTCTTTCTAGAACAAAAGCTTTGAGGTTTCTCAAGGTCAGTCACTTGTTCCTTTAAATATCTGTCTGCTGAACTGGCTACAGTTCTGGAAGGTGGAGAAATCTTCAGAGGTTCCTCTCTGAAGAGTTTTTCTTATAACTAGGATATAGATAAGGGAAAGAAACTAGAAGAAGACACTGTTTGAACTAAAATCCTTCTAGCATCTGTGATATAACTTTTCTAGAGACTAAACATGACTGCTGGCCTCAGTCTGGCTAACCACTAGTTTTGTCATTGTCCTAGAGCTGAAAGTCCTGCTCTACGAATTGAAAATGTTGCTGTGTTGAGGGCCTCAAAACAGAGAAAGATTGCAGTTTCAATATTTTTTGCACAAGTCATACTAACAAAAAACAAATTTTTCTATTGCTTCTGTATGCTGGTGCTTATAAGGATGGAAGTATCCATGGCAATAAAGATAAAAGTGCAAGGGAAATTGGACTTCATTGCCAACATAATTTCCATAGTGATCATCCCCTGACAAGCTCTATAGAGATACATATCAGAGACTGCATTGTTTAGTTTACTGTATCTTTTGTTAAATGAACCCCAGAGGGAATGAAAGGAAGGAATAAAGACTGGAAAACTTAGCTATGAATAGTGAGAATATATGTTCTAAATAGTAAATGCTTTCATGGAATGACCAATAGGTCTGCCAAACTGGCTTCCAAATGTTAATCCATCAAAGTGATTCTGTCACTGCAAGTCTGGAATGCTTGTGTGGTGTGTTTTCCTTGTGTCTTGGACCACCAGAAATCACAGGTATTAAGGATGAACAAAAGCAATTACAATACTCTGCTTCATCTAAAGTCACATCAGAATTGTATTTTTCAATGTTTTCTTTCATATTTTTTCTAGTGTTCTTGTACCTGTCTCTGGAGATGAAGTTTCTATTATTTCACTTTAAAGCATACTCCACAGTCTAATAGGTCTTATAATTATTAAGACATTTTTTTCTTATATTCGGCCTGAACTCTTCTGTCTATATCTTCTTGTTATTACCTTGCTACATGTCTCTATCCTTGATATTTATACACCTCAGCTGTTTACAGATAGTTATCCTGTCTCCTCTTCTTGGTTTTCATTTAACATACATATGAATGTGATATATGTGAAGTGCAAAAGTGTATCATAAAAGAACAGATTTAAAATTGCAGAGGAATCGTCTTAGCTCAGCTAGAGCTAAGAGACCTGCTTTACTTGTACTGGGAGATAATTTAGCTTTTTGAAGTGATTAGTGTGCTGTTATTAGTGCTTTTAGCCAATGCAGCTATATTATTATGGTGTGGTACATACATAAACAATATTTAATCTTATTAGTTTTCTTGCATAGCACTTTCGCATGGAAGGAACAGCTTTGCTCAAAGAATTTGCTCTGAAGATTTATACACTTATAAACATTTTAGACTTACTACTCAAAGTTAATTTGCTGTAATTGTTCTTTACGATAAATCTTTCAACATTTATGCAGTGTTTTTTTCAAACATCTTTTTATATAATTTATTTATCTTAATAAATTAAGCCTGAAAACATTTTTCTGTGTGGGAATTTTGAAATTATTAGATTGCAGGCTTCCACTGATAGAAAAAGAAAGCTGAGGCACATGGGAGAAAATTATTTACTCATAGGTGCACAGTGAGTCAATGACAAATTTACAACTGGAGCATAAAATGCTTAGATTAACGTTCATATATATGTTCAAGTATATGAGAGAGAAGTTAACAACAGAATCTTCACCTCTAATTTCCAAAACTACTCCTGAAATCATTGTTCCTCATTCTTTTTAACATGAATCATGGAAGCTTTATATGTATTTATCTGAGATTTTTGTATAGTTAAAATGGTCTTTCCAGCACGATTCCAGAGTGCCGAACTTCTGAATTGTAATTGCACCTTTACCTGTGATGTTCATTTGTGGAATTTCTGTCTTTGGGCCGGGTGAAATCCCTGGACATTAGGTGCCCTAGGTGACAGCTGTGCTATCCAGCTAGGACAACACTGAGTGGCCATTCAAGGCAGAATCTGCCCATCACCCAACTTTCCTCTGGGTAGGACCTATAGTATAGGCTCAGTAAGAAGGGACCCTCCAGCAATACAGAGTGGAATGTGTAAATTAGTATTTTGCCCTTGCAAGCAGTATGGACACAACTAGTTTCAGTCATACAGCAAAGAAATTTTGGAAACATAGTTGGGTTTGGCTGGCAAAGAATACTGTCTTGATCAACTCTACTGTGCTTAGATTCATCTGTAAAGTCCAATGAATAGGCACTTCTCAGTGTCTTGGTGCAACTCATCCCTTAGTGTACTGTAAAAATATAGCTTATTTTCAGTGGTCACTATCTGAAGATGGCCTGTGGAAATGATAAATATTAGCAGGGAACAAGACTAGCTTACAGCATCAAAATGTTACTGATTCAAAATTGGATAGGCAGTTCCCACTGTGAGAAACCTCTACAGATAGCTAGCTTACACTTTATAAATCATTTTCTGACTGCAACCTACTATGTAAAGTGGAGAGCTAATTAACTTGCTAATATTAACAATAATTACAATTGTGGAAGTATAGTGTTAAGCAAGAATCTGTTTGCTTTGTTGTCAGAAAGGTTATACCCCTGCATTTTTAATGCAGAGCCTTTTCATCTTGTTATTTGCCTTTCATTTCCTGCTCACAGTACGACATGCTAAGATTAGGGTATCTAATGTGCTAGGAGCACTCTGAGATATTCAAAGTCCTTTGGCCTCTTGTTTTGCCTTGCCCCTCAATCCTAACCCCAGAGGTATTTGTTACCCCAAGAGGTATTGCCAGGAGTGTATTACTACTCAATGTTAGTATAAAGCACAATGTTAAATCATATTCTAAATAATTCTGAAGAATAGCTATTATTGACAGACCCAGGTGAAAGTAGTTTGCGTGTTATGTTCATGCCAGATGGGATAAAAAAACCCTGTTGGGTGACAGTACTTTATTAATAGGAGAGAAAAGATGCAGCGTATGTAAACATGATTGGTGTATGAAGACATTGCAAGGCTTCACAGAATGTATGTGGGTGGGATTGTTGATTGGGGACAATGATGTCAAGTGAAAGATAATCAAAAAGAATTTTTCCTAATGATAACGATAGAAAGAACAGATAAATTTAGCTAAGTACACTCAGACGCTACAGAAAGGGGAAGGGGATGAGAGTAACTGTCCAGAAAATTAAAAATGTGGGGATTGAAGAGGAACCGGGATTCAGGCGACTCTTATAATTGACTTCCAGAGTCTGAACACATGGGATAGACATCGTTTTCAGGGGTTTGGTCTCCTTTTGATCTGACTACAGTAACATCCATTGCTGGTTTGAATTCATGCTCCACATTCTTCAACCTCAACTCAGCTGGATGACTGGGGACCAGGTGGTTCTGTGCAATGTTGACAAACTTTTTCTTCAGGCTTCAAAACTGCACCAGCACTGCTCAGTGGTGTGGAAATTTCCTCCTATGCTCTCATCCTTGCTTCCCATATTCAGTTAGCTACTAGCACAATTCTGTATGTATGGATTGGTCGGCAATATGCAGTGACACCTTGTCAATTCTAGTGCCTCTGGAAGGAATGAGAGAAAAAGATTTTTGCTGGCACTGTGTAATGGATGGCTTTTTTACTTGAAGATTTTCCTCACCCTACAGAGAGTTCAAGTGAGAAATTTTAATATGGCCATTGATTGTTTTTATATTACCTTGTAGTTTGAATGGGAAAGATCTCTATTAGAGTATAATACTTGTTCCACTAAGAAGCCATGAGACACAGATCTTAAAATTTTGTGACAATACTGATATGAAAATTGAGGTAGAACGCATGTGAAGGAAAACAAAATAAAGAATCCCATCTGCTTTCCTAGGACTACTCAGTGCTTTGATTATATAATATTAGACATCAGCCTTGCTTGTCTTATAATCCACAAGCTGGAAGTAAGGGAAAAATGGCACGCAGAAAAATGTGCCAAAGGGAGCAAGCACAAATAGTGTTTAGAATAATACCAAAAGCCTCTCAAGGACCAAGGCCCGATTTTATTGTCCCAATGCAATCTGAAGTGAGCTAAAGGTGTGAGACTTCTTGTTGAAAGCAGTTGCAGCCAGCTTTACATACCTTGCTCAGGAGTTTGCATGAGACATAGAGTTGTAGCATCTTCCTTAAGCCAGAGAAGGATGGGCACCTCCGAGGAGGACTCAGCCCACCCAAGCTATGAATGACTCATGAGAGTTGGTTATCTTTGTTGATTTCACAGGAACTGAGAACAAGTATTCTCACTTATATTAGGTGTCTAAAAGTAGGTGAGAAGAATCTGAACTCGAGTCAAACGGGCAACTCAGACAAGCAATCTGAAAGGGTGTGATAGCGAAATTATCAGAGCTCACAGAAATACATATCAGTGTCTCCTTGAAGCATGAAATGATCTGCAGACTTTTTGAAAGCTTTGTGAAGAGTGCTGGATAATACCTTGGAGAATGGATGTGCTCAAGGAGTCTGGGAGTCCAATGAACAGGAGCAAGATTCTGTGAGTTCAAGGACAGAATGTACATTCTGTATTTAGGCAGTGATTTTGCCGTGGCAAAGATTTCAACCCAGTAAGCAAAAAGGAATTACAATAACATGAAACCATGAATTCTCTGCTGATTATTTACCATTTATCCTGTTCTCTTTTTGAGTCGCTGTATTAATGGTCTCATAAGTGCTGAACCAGATGGATTTTTTGTTTTATTCTAACTACCTACCTGTAAGTCTTGGGAACCAGAGTGACATGAAATAAAGCCAGTTTAGGGAGAACTGTGGCATGGTGGAAGTTCACAGAAAATGAAACTCAGTTTGGAGCCGTCTTCAGCAGTACAACACCAAATACCTGAGCTGCTAACAAAACTGGAGTCAATGGACTTGCTGAGTTCACCCAGACTAATCTGATGTATTTTGGTATAAGATCAAACTCAGGTCTCATGGGTCTGACAAAATGATTCCAGTTAGCTCAGTATCATTTTGAACTCTTAACTCTGAGATGTAATAAAGATCTAATGATACCACTCTTAACTGTTTCATTTTGGATTGTTTTAAAGAGAAAAAGACCTATTGTTCTTCAGTGGACTGGGGAGTGATGGGTGAGAACCAGATGTGGTTAGAATAAAGGTGACTGTCTGCTAAACTAATAATGCTTGAAGTTCCATTAAAAAGTATTTCAAGACACAGCTGCCCAAAAGGTTGAAAATATTCCTTTCACCATTATAAATTTCTTATTCTTACTCCCCTGGAGTGATGAAGAACATAACATAGCAATTAGGTTCTGCAGCTGAATTCCTCAGCAGAGATGTGTATTGTAGGAGGTAAAAAAAAAAAATGTTTTTATATAGTGGTAAAAAAAAATATAGAAAACTACTGAAAAAAATTTGTATAAATTGTGTATGATCTCCATACTGTTTTTTTCAAGAAACAGTAGACAAAATGCATATAAAGCCAACCAGAATCACCTGCAAAATTCCGCTTACCTGAAACATCCTTTGATATTTTACCTCAACTCAGTGGATCTTGTCCTGTGATAGTCTGGAGAGCTGCCACTTCAGGGTAACACATTTTTAAATCTTAAAAATTATTGGCAGTTATTTGCCATGTTATGCAGGTGGCAAGAAGAATTAAATTTAATTATGTAAATCAAATGTTGCAATTTGGATCGTAAGAAAAGTATCTGATACAGCAACTACTTTGAGAGTCTTGCCTAATTGTTGTGTCAATCTGACTTGTTTGTTGAGGCAGCTAACTTCATCCCACTAAGATATTCTGTATCTGTTTTCAATTGCCAATTTCTTAGCTGTCTCTTGTTGTGGAAAAAAACCCTTTTTGAAAACATGAACCACATTCTATATGTGAGTTGATTAATTCAGGTGAGCAGTGTTACGGAAAGTTAAGGAAAAATGAGCCTGACTGACAAAACTTAATAAGATTACTACTTTGACACACTACCATTTTTCATTTCTTCCTGGTTTCTGTTTCCTTTTGGAAGACACCTAGAATAAAAAAAATGAAAAATATCAAAGGCAAGTAAACCCAGATTTGTCACAATGGATTATTATGCTTTTGTTTGGGACTTTAAAAATTATAGTTTTAGTAATATAAAATTCTGGCTTTCTTTTCACCTAATCATTTAATTTTAAGGTTACAGTGCAACATTTTCTTAATATTATGAAATAATGCCCAAGATTCTGTGAAGCAGTTAGTTAACCTGAAGTAAAGTGAGAGAGGCACTGGAACAATGAAGCCTTCATTTTGAAATAGCTGTTTTGTGAATATTCTTGACAGGAGTTAGTTAAGATATAGTAAAAATATCTCTGGGTGTCTGGTCTTCACGTTAAAGTTGAGAGCATAACAAAGAAGGAATTTGATCACTTTTTCTTGTGTTCGTTAAATCCTGTTTTGCCTATGTGGGCATCCCTGATAGAATTTTCTCTTAGAAGTGAACTGCTGTTATGTTCTCTATTCTTAAACTGTTGACAGGTTCCAGTAAAGTACAGTGGCTGTAAAATGTGTGCTCTACTACTATGGAATACAGCATCATTCTGACATAAAGGTAAGAGTACTGGTAGCTTTACCTAGCATTGAGTCCAATAAAGAGAATTGATACCAATGAATTTTCTTGTAGTATTTCTTTATACTATCACTATACCTCCTCTTTCCATTCATAGAAAGAGTAGAGATTCCAAAATATTCAGTTAAATCATCCTGTATTGAGATCTCAAAAAGCTTTATTTCCATAAAGAAAGGATATGATAGGTTAATATATTTATGCTATGTATTAAAATGCCATAAAAGCATTTGTCTTTAGAGCAAAATACTGTATTTTTTTGTCTAAATGAAGTTGTGCTCATAAGCCAATTTTCAGAATGGAGGCACTAATCTTCCTTGCTTTTCAAACAAATATGTTTGTGTTCTTAGAAATGGCTCTTTTGTAATAGGTAGTGAACCCTAATATCCTTGAGACTACCACTAAATTGATGATGTGTGACCAAAAAGGGTGCTGCAAGAAAAAATTGAAATGAAGAAGACATCTGAAAGTTGCATATTTCAGTTCAATAGTTCGCTTTTATTAGCTTTGTGTTTTAATATGCACTTGACTAGCCAGGCATTTATTTTCTCATGGAAAGCTCACATAAAGACAGAAATGGATGAAAGATTAGAGCTGATCTTCAAAGAAAATGGCAAAATATTAACATATGAATGAAAATCTAATCTATATTTTAGATCACTGAAGAAAACAAGTACATGTGAAGTGCTTGAATGGTAATGGGCTCCAAAAAACACATTCTTGGGGCCCAAGAAGAAACTGGAAACAAAGAGCAAATGTTTAGAATTTAAGGATGGTTGAGAAACAAAAAGTTATATTTTAATTCCCAGAAACATGAAATGTATATATTCAAATTTTCATCTATTCCTAGGGAGTTACACTTAGGATGAGTCCCAAATAACACCCTGATACTTCTGCTTCAATTTTAGACATGGTAAGAACATCATGAGAGCGAAATTTTACTGATTTGAAATAGCAGAGATTTTACTAGGTAAGCCTTCAGAATTTGGCCATCATCAAAACCTAACCTGTAACTTTGAAGCCTCACCTAAAACTTAAATCTTATCTGAACAAAATCACTGCCCATCTATCTGTAATAAATATAATGAAAACAGATGGGAAACCTTTCTCCCACACAAACTGTCTGTACAGTTCAGCAGTGACCTATTACCACTGCAGTACAATAGAAATATCTAATAGGATTAAAGTCAACATCATTGGCACTGAGAAAAGGTCATTTAGAGCCTGAATATGACTGATAAGCACTCTGACCTGTCCATTTACACATTTTGTACTGTTGCCAATTGTTACAACATCTGAAAAAAATCCTGGGAAAGTAGATTGACACTAAAACAAAACCTACAGAGAAGGTGTTACGTTTCTGGCTTTTTTATTAAAAAAATTTCATGCAGTTGGATTTGGAGAAATTTAGGGAAGGGAAAGTTATAACTTCGTTTTAAGTATTTTTTCTGGTGAAAAAAATTATTGTAGAAATTTCATGAAGCATTGTCTTTTGATTTTCAGATTGTGGTTTTATCCGGTCATAGCTGAGGACTTCTCTCCTAGCTAAAGAATGCTCCAGCATGCTTCTTTTTACTCAGAGAAATAGTGAAATAATCCTTTTTCTGCTACCCGGCTCTTCATTGCAAAAAGAATAAATGGGAAATTGGATAAAGACTGGAAAATATTAGATTTTGTATTATATAGTATTTATTTTTTCAAAGCATACTTGTTTAACCAGCAGCAAAACTAAGATCTAAGTATAACTTTATTCTGTGAAAAAGGAAAAAGATGGAAATTTTAGACAGAAATCCTTCCAGCATGACTAAAAGTAAGGACTATTTTTTTTCTGGGTTCTTTAGTTTACAAATCAGATATCTCATGTTACAGGAGTAAGTGAAGATACTCTGGTTTTAAAACAGCAAAAAAAAAGAGAAAAATCTGGCCCCAGAGGACCAGGTTTATATCAAAATGTCCAGACTACAAAGGAACTTCAAGGTTTTACTACTGACAGGAGGCAGGATTAAGGTCTAAGAACCACAGTCTGTTCCTGGACTGTTTTTCTCAGGCTGAACAGAACCAAGCTGTGTGTGGAAGGGGCATCCCTATGTCAGAAATGTTCATGAGGATGGTCTGCTCCCCTTGGGAGTAAATCTGCTTTAGTGCTCTAGTTAATCCTAATACCGAGTTATTAATCCCTACACAAAGATGAAGTGGTAATACACTCCCAATTTTCCATTTGTGCTTTTAAATAAAATGTCATATTTGGCAGAAGAACCAGGCTGAAATCTTTATCCCTGAACCTAGAGAAGAAAGAAGCTGATGGAAGGATTTTAAGTAACATTGGAGGATTTATACTGGCCACAGGGAGAAATTTGACCTTACAAAACTAACCCCATACAAGCTGGTGATACAAAAAAACCCAACAAACCAGTTCAGATTCCAGAGGTTACAATTCTGCTCGGCTGCAAGGATTTCAGTGGCTTTACATGCAATAAGACTGGAGTAGCAGTGGAGAATGGAGATCTCTGGAGGGAGCTTGCAGCATTACAATGAAGGGAATATCTGCTTAGAACAATATTGTAGTTTAAGCAACAAATATAAAAATAAATGAAACAGCCTAAAAATATCATTTGCAGGAATGAGAGGCACTCATCCTGATACTTAACTGAAACCCAAATAGCCAATACCTGTGCTGCACTGCCGCAGCTTCTGCTGGGGCTGGGTGTCAGCTTGGAGGAAACTCAGGATAAGGCTGACGCCCGGGGCACATGCATCATTTTAAATATGTAGGTAGCCCTATTAAAAAAATAAGTAAAACCCTTGTAGGCTTAATTCAATGGCATTGCTTATATATTGAAGCTACTCGTGTGCTTAAATGACTTCCCTGTACTGAGGTCTGGACCAGGCAGGTCATGATGGGAGTGAAATTTGTTACTGTCTCTTGACAGTTTTGTGATCCGTAAGAATAAAGCCTAATAGGCTCAGAGAAGTTTTCAGTGAACAGGTACCCTTCTCAGAAAGTTGCGAACACATTTAGCCACCTTCACCTAAACACAGAATGGTTGAGGTTGGAAGGGGTCTCTGGAGGTCCCCTGGTCCAATCATCCTGCTCAAGCAAGGCTACCTCATTGCCACATTGCACTACCAAAAGGAGATTCTGTTTGGGTAGTTCCCTTAGGTCACAGCAGAAAGGCATTTATGGGGCTGCACATGAAAAGTGGCTTTATGATTGTTTTCATTTCTCTGGCTGTAGAAATTTTGCTGATTTAGCATTTTCCCCAAACACTAAATTCGATTCAAAGAATAATAATAGTAAAAAATTATTAAAGGCCAGTATTTATTCTCTAGATTTGTAATATCTGTAATAAGAAGACTCATCATTTTACTTTTTTTCCACAGTTTTCTTAAACTTTTTTTAAAGTAATCTGGGCATACTCATCAGAATCTATCATCAGGCTCATTCCCTTGTGCATGCTATTGCTAGTTTATTTTCCATCTTGCAAATGTTCAGAAATATCAGTTTTCAATAAAATCTTCTTAGCTGGAAACTGGAGTTCAGTTATGGCAATACACTCCTAAGTCAGAAAGTGAACCAAAAAATTTCCACTTGCACTATCTCTGCTCAGTCACAGTCTTACAATTCTGGATTTTAGCACACACACAAAAAGCTATGAATAAGAGAACTTTGGCTGAAGTTTTTCTAAATTATCTGAAATGTCTAACTACAAAATTGCTTCTGTCCCCTTCCCCTTGTACAATATTGTTTGAGGTTCAGTCACCTGAATACTTGATATGTCTATATTTTCTGTTTGACGTTTTTCTCTGTGAATACTGGATAGGATTTTCTTATTATAAGGATTTGAACTTCAGAGAAACAGTGATATACAAACAAATCTTCTGATTATTTTTCACAATTTCCAGCAGCAAGAGATCTGAATTATAAATAGTGGCTCTCCCAGCTGAAAGAAGAGAATATTTACCACTGTGCCTCTTACAACAGACCCGTGGGAACTTCTCTGTAGGAATTAAAAAAGATAGTTCACATATATTAAAGCAGAACAAACTAGGGAGATAAGAAAGACAAGGTACAGGGAGATAAGAATAACAATCCTGCTAACTTTAGGTGATTTGCATTTAAATATCAGAAGTTAGAGTGAGCAAATAAGAAAAAAAAATCCTCTTTTTTTTCCCATGGTTAGAGTCAAACAGTGTAAAAATAAATGATGAGATGGATTTTTAACATTGTATGTACACAAGAGAAATGCAGCAGTACATAAAAGTATTTTAAAATTCCTTTAACTGATATTTGACCGTGCACTTTGACATGTAGGTTATCAATTCTGTTTATCTGAATTTAATCCACAGCCCTTATTCCAAAGAAATTGTATGGGGAAATAATGGATTAACGAACACACGGACACAAAACCGCCTTTTTAATGCAAGGTTGAATCCTACCATGTATTGTACAAGCTGTTTGTGTGTGAAAAATTAAAAGAATTTGCCTTGTCTTACTGGACTCATATAAAATCTCATCAAACTCCTAGACAAGGTATATACACACAGCTCTTCAAACATACATTTCCAGTTCTTGAACTGGGATTTCCCACCCTGACTTGCACTATCTGTCTTTCCATCCTTAGGTTATTCATCCTTGCACCCATACACAGCAGAGTTTTGGTCTATGCACTGAGGTTAATTGGGTCAGGATTTTCCACAGACCATTTGCTCCTCAAGCACAAGTTATGTGTTATTTGCCAGTCTCTTAGGGCCTGACGCTTAACATGGTACAATCAGTTTATCTGTGGAAATATCTATTTACTGTGCTTAATCAATCAAATAACAGATATGTTAATGACTTTGCATCACACAGTGGAATTGTGTTGATCACTTTGATCTCCTAAGAATAACTAAGCCAGCAGCTGCTTTAGTGCTCTTCTGACCTAAAATGATTTTTTTTCTTTCTAATTCTGACCTTGGGTAAGACTTAAACTCAATTTAAAGTCTTTTCACTGGACACTTTATTATTTCAAAGATTATTTTGTAACCTTTACCAGAAACAGTTTGGTGGGTAAATATTCTAGATATGGGACTGGAAATTCTGCTAATTGGGCTCCTGCACTGTCTTCTGATCTGCTGATTGACTATGTGAATCACTCAGGCCCTAAACCGCATCTTCTGTTGCTGTTTTGAATGTTGTTTCACCACGCGGTAAATCCTATTGAGTTAGAAAGAGCTGCAGCTGGGGAATAATAAATCCCTACTGAGAACACACAAGCAGATACTTCAGATGATTGAAATATAAATGCCAGTATCTAACTTAGGTCAACTTCAGTGTTTTCTGACTATTTGAAAAGCAAATGCAATAATGGTTCAGGTATGAAAATTGACTTTTTATTGGTTTGTGAATTCCTTGAAATTTTTATTAGGGTTTTTTTAATTGAAAATACATGCGAATTCTGTGCATCAGAAATTTCTCTCTTATCTAATTCCATTTTCAACTATTCTTATGTATTTTAGATTTTCTCATAAGTCTTCATAATAGGAAATTTCCAATATTTCAGGTGATCCCCAGATGAGGCTCAGACAGGTTATGCAGCTCATTGGTGTAACATACAAATATAATTCTTTCTGTGGCTTCACCTAAATTTGGATGAAGAGTCATAGTCAGAGCATATGAATCTGGAACAGTAACCTCTGCAGCACCCAACGGTTCTCTCCATGTTTTGCTGGTTACAGATTAAAACATTTCCTGTCATATTTTAGAACAACAGAGAGGTTACTTTAAAGAACATCATGAGAAGTGGGCTCTGGGATGGCTGACTGTGTACTTGTCTCTCTTATTCTCAAAGATTTCCTTCTGTCATGAGTGTCTTTTATTTGCCTAACAGAGTGGGGATCTAGGCAACAGATTTCAGTGCATGTGGTATTAAATGCATCATTTTTATTGTGAATAAAATCAGGATGTATTGTTGCTTTGGGAGGATATTGACCTTAGCATCTCCTCAGTTAATATTAACTCTTGGGTCGATAGATCTGTATATTTTTTTATTCAGAAGTCACTATCAATTTGATTGTTATTGGCAGGACATACAGTAAAAACCTTTGGTGGCTGACAGTTCAGTATTTTTTACTAAATACTATGAAGAATATCATAGTAAAGACTTGATGCAGTGATGACAATAATTATCTCATATTCATAAAATTTTTATATATGGAGCCACTAGTTGTGTGTCAATAGAAAAAATGCTAAAAAATGGACAACAATTGTCAGGATGTGTTTAGGACTTTGTTCTTTTCTTTCTTCTATTTATTTAAATCAGTAGTAGCAGAAATTATTTTAGTGCATTAGGAACAAAAACAATTTCTAATTCCCATTAAAAAATGATTACATGGTAATTAAATGAGCACGTAACCAGTATTTCAAGGGAGGACAAGTACTTATTTTGTCTGTCTGCTTGTAAATCTGTTAAGCATAAGCAGCTTCTGAAAGAATTTTGATTTTGTTTTCACTCTTTGTGTATTCATCATGTACCAAACACACTAAGGGCATTGATGATCCAGATCTGTAGATAACAGTAAGGCATCTACTAATAGCAATATCCTCTTCTCCTTCTGATGTAGCACGATGCCATGCTCCTAGCTGCAGGGAGAGAAGCAGGATCCGAGCCGCCAGCTCTCACTATTCCCACACTCCTAACCAGAAATTACAATCTCCTGGCTAATAAACCTTACTTCAGCTGTGCTGCATTTATGAGATAGCTATAGCACATCACAGGCCCAGCTACCTTCAGAAGTGGATGAGAGCCGGACTGTGATAAAGAGGTAATTCTTCACATCTAGTATTTAATTTTCTCCTTTGGACCCAGTATTGCATTTTCTTCCTCCTCTTTGACACTGATACTTTCCATGTGAATGGCATGAACGCCTTCGTGACTAATGACTTGAATAAAAGATGTGTATTATATACTTTCCAATTTTTGATCATCAGTACAAATTAATTAAAGTTCTGCTTCTTGGAAATGGTTTTCAGTTAGGCTGTTCTTAACATGCCATAAACATATCATGCCCTCTGTGAGATTAGTGGACATTTGGGTACAACATTGTGACCAGCAAGGATGACAGTGATTGAATCCATTTTCATTTGGACATTCATACGTGTTCTGCTGCTTGGTACTCTTTCTTTTGACTTCTTGTGTAGTCGTATGTTGGCCAAGAAATAGAAAGCAAGAAGGAAGGAGCTTTCTGGGGCTGTGTTATGGTCAGATACTTGATATATTATCATATATTAATAACTCCTACAGAGTAGGAAAGCATCAGTCTTTGTATGGCTTTTATTCCAGTTTCAGGAGTTAGCAGCACTCTGGATGAAGATACACACAGTTAAACAGGTGGCAACAGGCTGTTTCCAGAAGAAGCAAAGATTTAATATATAAGCTAATATATATTAAGTCATTTAAATATTGTTTTATAAATAGAAATTAATTAGTCTTCTGAGATGCCTAGCTTAATTAATTAGTATGATGGACATATGAGTATGTATGCATGTAAATAATTTACTTTTGAGATTATGGGACATTTCTGAATTCAGACTGTGTCAATGCCAAACATACAATGATACTGGCCAAGACAAGCTCTACCAGAACTGTGACCCTAATGATGTGGTTAATGCTGAAGTGGTGTAGAAGTTAATATCTAACAAACAAAACAGGGTATTACAAAAATCTTGCCAAAATACATAGGTAGGTAGAGTTGATAAATGAAAATGTACCAAATGTGGTTGTTAAGACAAAGGACCATGACTGAGAGACAAGTTTTCCTGCAGTTCTTTTTTACAAAGATGAGTTCTCTGATATCTTTTGTTCCTATCCCAACAATAGAGCTTTAAGCATAAAGGAGATAATCTTTATAATACGTTTTCTCCTTTAAGCCTTAGTTTTAATGAAATTTAGTCTACTTAAATCTTGCCTAAATTTGGATTAAGGACATGTAAAAACCCCTCAGAGAGTTACAGCAACAGAGTAGTCTGTCTATTCTCCAAGAACATTGCCTCTATAGATGTTTATAATCATAACACGACCTTCTGTTTAACCTAAATGTTCCCTGGATGCCTATTGTGTTATGGTTTAGTTGCCTGGAATAGCAGAAGTGAGATGAGTTCCCATATCCTGCCTAAGGGTGGTTTGTGACCAGGTGGGCACCCATCTCTGGCAAAATTCCCAGAGAAAGTGCCAACATTAGATTGGGCAGCACCGCAAATAGCAGCACCTCTCCCCCCACCCCTTGCCCACCCACCTTTGTATTTTTTCACAAACAGTTTAATAACGAAGAGTTGTCCACCAAGACCTTGAGTTCTGTGCCCATGCTTCACGGAGTCTTAAACTTATATTAACAGGTTATTTCATGTTTCGTTTGTGTTGTGCAAATGTACAGTATTCTTAGAATAATTCTGAGAGGTTTCTGTGCCTGTTTACTGGGATAAATTTAATTAAAGAACAAGTGTTTACCTAGCTTATCATTAATAGTCAACAGAAGTAAAAGACTTTTGAAGAATGATAAAGAAAAAGAAAGATGGCTGCATAACTTCTGGGAACACAGTGCATCTGCTCTTCTCCCTTTCATTGCACTCACCCACTCAGTATAGGTGCTGAGCAGAAACCTTTCCATACCTGTTTGGCACAGTGTTCTTATAGGTGGATGTAATTAAACCTACTCATTTGGGCAGAATTCCTAACAATAATATAATTACATTTGTTTAAATCTGACCTTTTAATTTTATGACAGGAAAGCATTCTTGCACTCGAACTGGCAGTGTGGTGTGTCCAGGGTGTTTCTTCATCTGGCTGACATGGGAATGGCACGTTCTGCTGGCACTGTCACCAGAGCAAGTCTGTCTGCAGCAGGGAAGTTCACAATTACTTAGGAGCTGAGCAGTTCACACTGTGTTAGATCTACCATAGAGTTGTCATTTATGATACAAGACTGTAATTATCCTTACGGGGCTGAATTCAGATTTTGTTATACGAAGAGAATTCTTGTTTTCAGCAAATCTATTCAAACAGGAAGAGCAGGTACTCAGGTCCCTGATCTCCTTGTAGACTTTTAGGTTCTGCTTTCTTGACTGGCAGTGGTTTGGCTTTAAAAAGAGGGAGAAAAAGCAAGTTCATGCAAGAGATTTCCTGTGCTGCTGGAATAAGATTCAGGGCTGTGGATTCAGGACTTTCACTTCTTGAGTCACTGCTTTATTTATTTATAGTTTGGATGAGAAGTGGGTAAACAACATTGACATTTCTTACCCATTTCTCATATTCTACATAGGCACTTCATTTCAGGCCAAGTGACTTTAACTCTGCAGGTTTTCAGCAGCACTAGTGAAAGAGCACAGAAATCTGAGGTAGATATTTTAGGAACCATAAGCTGCCCCCAGATCCAAATGTTTACCATTTTGGTGAGATAATGCTTATGTTAGAAACGTCTGTGTGTGAGTGGGATTCTGCTTGCAAAGGATGTGACCAGTGAGCTTACCCGTGTGTATACACCCCAGGAAGCAAAACCTTAACCGGATATTAAGGATGACATCCCCTTACGGGACTGTGATGATGAGACAGTTATGTGGCCAAGCTGGGTATCGGTATTTCTCTTCTCACAGCACAGAAAGCAGATAGGACTCAGAAAATAGTGTCTCTCAGTCCTCAGAATTACCTCAACTGATGAAGCCTGCTGGGAGCACTCATGCTGCTGGTATATTTCTGTTTGAAACAGCAGTGTCAATATTCTGCTCTGGTTTCCATATAGCTCTCACCACTGCACTACTGAAGCTTTTTAAAAGTGCTGTAAGCAATGTGATTATCTACCATCATGTGCAGTTCTTCTGCATTCCCAAGGAGAAACTTTGCAAGAGTCTTTGTAGATTATTTAATAAAAAATACACATACTGTGCAATGTGTGCTTGGAAACAATGCTGAAGGTGTGTTTAGAAGAAAAAAAGAGCAAGATTTCTGATAGTGCAGTTGAACGTTTGTGCTGCAATCTGAGCTTGCTTGTGGAGGTCTTGCCTTCCTAAGCAGTGGACACAACAGTGGACAACACCAGTTGGTGTCCCCAGCAGTGGAGCCACATGGTGCAGTCCCTTTCAAAGCTTGGGACATGACTGGGAAACATTTTGAATGCGAGGCTAATTTTGCTGTGTTGATTACCTTAGGAATAGCTTCAACATGAGCAAAAAAAACTTTGAAGCTATTCCTAAACAATTCCTAAACAATATTCTCTCTCAAGTTTTGGGAATTGAAGATATCTGAGTTTTGGAAACAACCTCTCACAATGTGGTCTGTCAGGAATAATGATGCCTAGTGAAAGCTGAACTTCCCAAGGAAGCAAATGTTGAAATGGTAGGTTTAACAACAGAGGAAAAGTTGAAGTAACACATTGTTTCAACACCTTTTCTGTCACCATGCTGAGTACCTGGCATGTGAAAATAACAGCTGTTTCCAAGGCTTCTATAGAGATCTTTCCTTGTAGTCTTTCCTTTCACAGAAGTGCAAAGAGTGTGACAGGGGAAGTTTTTAAATTTGTAGCAAAATCTGTTCTCATGAAAAGCACCTGATCAGCAGAACTGTAGATGCAGGTCTCTTTTAGGAAGACAGTAGCGCTTTGTTGCTGAGGCAACAGTGGTACATGCAAAACATAGATTGAACTTTTGACTCCAGCACAGATATTGTAGCTATCCTTAGGAACAGATAGGCATTGACTCGTTAAAGCAACTTGATTTTTCTAATGGTGTGATTGATAGTATGTGTTTAGAGATGCGGTTAAATGAGGACCTTTTTTCTGCCTACATACTTTGTCTATTTAATTTGTAAGCTGCATAAGCTCCTCAGAACAGGAACTGACTCTCACTATGTGCTTGTCCAAATGCCTAAATCAAAACAGATCCACAGTCAGATCCTGAGGTGCTATCATAACACACAAATTCACAGTAGTGGTAAAAACACATAAAGCTCATTCAAGTTAATGTGGAAACTATTTTGTCCTTTAGGTGTTTGGATTTTTCTTTGAAAAGCCAAATTCCATGATGAAAACTCCACTGCATGTAAGTTCAAACAAAAATTAATGTTTAAATTGTCAGCAGATCCGTTAGATCAGATCCTCTTGCTGCCAGGGTTTAGCCTGTCATGTCTTGGAGCAGTCATGTGCTTGAGGGGGATGGAAGTTGTGTTTCCATGGTTATGCAGCTCCCGACTTTCCTTTAATAACCCAGACAAGAGATTTGTTAATGTTCATTACTGATAATGGGAAGTTATCAAAAAAAAAAAATAAATAACTCCCATGGGCTTTGGACTTCATTCTGCGAAGAAGAAACATCAGAAAGAAGAAAAATAGCAACAATTCATCCACACCAGGAAGGAGCTACTCAAAACCAGCAAAATGTGGCTCTTATGCTGTTATTTGTGAACAGCTCAAAAGTCAAAGCAGAATAGATCTGCTACTGTTGTAAATGAACCTATCCTAGTCTAGAGTATTTACCTTTGTTGGCAAATTCGTGAAGAGCTTCATGCTGTAGGAAGTGTTATTATTGCAGTCAATGGTCCATCTTTTGTGATTGCATCACATTCCAGGCATCCTAATAAAGATAGGCACTATACCTATGAATAATATGTTGAGAAAGGCTTTTATTCTTCTGCATGAGGGTGTGTCAAGATCCTTATTTTCTGTGGTCAATTGAACAGTAATTGATGTTAATGATCAGAGCATAAATTTGCCATTATATCTCTCAGGACTTTTAAAAGTAATGCTGTTGTGTAAGTGATTCAATGTTAATATCAATTATCTTTTCTACGCTAGAAGTTACAAAGGAAATAAATTGGCTTTGTGCATATACTGAAGTTTGAAATATGTTGAGGAAAAATATATTCTCAAGATCTGAAAATCTCTTTTAAAATAAGGAATAAACCCAAATTCATACAAATGTGCAACTTTTATGATTCCAGATCAGAAATATTCTGAAACAAGAAGCCTTAAAGAGCAGGAAAACATTCTGAAAAAAGCAACATTGAAAAAAATGGATGCAGTGTCTGCCAAAGATCATGATAACTGATTGCAAAATTGGAACTGGGAAGATCTGGCTTGTACAATCAATGCCATTACATTCCCTTGTGATCTTCAAGATGTCAGTTAATTTTTCAGAGGAATTAAAAAATTAATAACTTAAGCTAGAGTTCTTCAGCAACCTTGAGAATCAAACCTCACCTTTACATGGAGTTAGAAATCATATTTTAAAATGCTTCTGATTTTAGACAGACATATTTTATCTTATTATTTATATGATTGAAATTTCTCCAACAGTCATGAGTAATGATGGGTAATAGTGGATCATTTTCAAAAGTAACCATTTTTTTTCTGCATTGCACTGCAGTATTTGTATAAAAGGAGTTACAGAAGTGCAAAGTAATGTTTGGTATCATAATAATTTCAAATTAATTTATCACACCTTCAAAATAATTCAGGAAATGCAGATCCAGCTACTCTTTTAGGACTTAATTTGATTAGACACTTGAGGAAGAACTTAATTAATGGTCTAAAATCTGTACCATTAAAAAAAGTGATTTCAATGATAGCCTTAAGTATTAGTTATCATCCATAGCAATTGCAGGACTGATGCAAATACCTGAATACACTTTTGGTTGTGAGGAACGCACCATATTAAACCCATGTTTTAGTAGTGATATAAAATGCCCATTACCAGATCCTGGTTTAAAAAGTTGCTGAAACTCTTCTCAGTAGAAATAGGAGTTTTCCTTATGTTGAGGAGATTAAAGGATGTAGATCTTCAAATACTAATTCATAGATAAATATTTGTTAGCTCATAATCTTGTTTTAAAACTTTTAAAAGCAGGATTATCCTTTCACTGAAAGAAAAACTGCAGTTAATGGTGTTTGGGTGTGATCATTGAAAACATTTAGGAGGTTTCTTAGAATGATTACAGTTTATTTGTCTTCAGTGCAAAAAGGAAATCAGTGTTGTTATTCAGGTGATACTGAGACAGTACACATAATGCGTAAATGTCTCATTTATCATTTTAATACCTGCTACTTCCAGACCTATATGCCATCTGTACAAAATTTAAATACAATGTCTCAGGGTAGGACCTGTACTGCTTTTCTATGATGCAGGGTTACCAAATCAATAATTGTGTACATTAATTAATAATTGTGTATGTTACCAATTTCTTCAAATGAGCAGGTTTTGGAGTCAAAGTACTGAGATCTCATTGTGAATCACCTCATTTAATAGGACCAGAAGTGGATTAAGGAGTGGCAATGACATTATTTACTAAAACAGTATTGTTTGAGCTCCTCTGAGAAAAGAAGCGTTCTCTACGGCCAAATTCACCCAAGCTTTTAAGTGCTCATCAGTGCTGGAGAACTGTGTTCAATGAGATATTTTGCATGTTTAAACTGAGATTTTTTTTTTTAATTACCTAATTGAGCAGGAGTCAAGAAGACTTTGCAATCAATAGCATAACAAAAAGCTTAAGGGGAGCATAAGAAATATTTTTCTACTCATCAAGAAGGATCTTGAACAGCAGGTGCAGAAGCCAATGTGAAGTTCTGAAATCCAAAGAGAAGATGGTGCAAATTGCCATCTGGAAGCATTATATGAACTTAATGAAGAAATTTATTTATTTTAAATTGAGATAAATTTATGGATATTTTAGAACCAATAAACATCAATTTGTAAAATAATGATTTACTCATCTCAGTCATAATAGGCTTAATCAAGT